>CM071594.1:184026215-185276215 GCA_036435485.1 Saposhnikovia divaricata | reverse complement strand
ATGAGAATAATCTTCCTCTATGGAATTTACTATATCTTTCTTTCCAGGAGATAGATTATTCTAAACTAAGTTGGCAACCTATTGCATTCTTCGTGGCATATAAACATTGGAACCCATATCCATTAAATATTCATTCATCGGAACCACTGTCACATTTATATTCCATTACATAATAAAAGTTTTAATTCCTACCAAAAATCAGGGTTCTTACACTGAGTATCTTGTGTGCCAGTGCTTTGCCTGCCATGTGGTCGCCATAAATGCCTTCATGGACTTCTCTCATACAATATAAGGATTCTTCTTCATCGACACATATGAGTATGGGAGAATCAAAACTTCTTTTGTATATGGTGCCTTCTTGTATAAAGTACTTCGTTGCTTGGAACTTTAGTATTTTTGCCCTGACGCCATCGTCCGGTAATGTGCTGCTTTCCAAATAACGGATGTAAGGGGTCATCCAGTTATTTGTTAGCGGGATTATTTCCATGACAGCAAACTTGTTTATGCTGGGAGCGGCCAATTCTTCGAAATACACCGTGTCTGAATCCAATTTCTCTCCTTGGGTTAATTTTGACAACATATCCGCCATTGCATTATCTGCCCTATCTATCTGTTCTAGGGTGTACTCTTCGAAGTGGGGGAGCGTTGTTTGTACCACCTCTTGGTATTTGCTCAAATAACTGTCCTTTGTTGAATAATCTTCCGTTGTTTGGCGAACAACCAGCTGTGAATCGCTGTAGATAGTGATCTTTCTAACCTGTAAGTTTTTTGCCAATGCCAAACCGGCCAGGAGTGCCTCGTATTCCGCTTGATTGTTAGTAGCTTTAAAGTTTAACTGTATGGCTTGTTTGACTTGGAAGCCGTCGGGGCTAGTAAGGATAAGGCCCGCTCCACATCATGTGCTTGTGGAGGAGCCGTCCACATACAGTTGCCTATTGTTGTCCATTGCGGTTATGTGTTTGGTGGGTGGTTCTTTTTCTACTCCCGAAAAAGAACATTCGACCATGAAATCTGTTAGCGTCTGTGCTTTGATCGCGGTTCGTGGTATGTATTTTAAGTCGAATTGACTAAGTTCCACAGCCCAATTGATTAGCCTGCCTGACAAGTCAGGTTTGTGCAGTATTTTTCTAAGTGGTTGGTCTATAATGACTCTGATTTATCTTCCTTGGAAGTAGTGTATCAACTTCCGGCTAGCTACTACTAAAGCTAGAGCAAATTTCTGGACATTCGGATAGCGGGTCTCCGCATCTTTGAGTACTTGGCTCACATAGTATACTGGCCTTTGCTCGCTATTTTCCTCTTTAATGAGTACCGCCCCTACGGCTTTATCTATAGCGGATAGGTATAATGATAGTGGTTCTGAAGGAGCTGCGACCGCAAGTAATGGAGTAGAGGAAAGATAAGTTTTGAGGTCTTCGAAGGCTTTTTGGCATTCGTCCGTCCAAGATATTGCCTTAGTTTTTGTCACTCCTTTTAGGGTGTCAAAGAATGGTAGACACCAGTCTGCTAATTTCGCAATGAATCTCCTCAAAGCGGCTAACCTCCCTATTAACTTTTGCATTTCCTTCAAGGTTTTGGGCGGTTGAATGTCGATTATGGTCTTTATCTTTTCTGGGTTTGCCTCAATACCTCTGTGAGATACCAAGAAACCAAGGAATTTTCCTACATCTAGCGCGAACGCGCATTTGTCCGGGTTGAGCTTCATGCTGTGTTTTCTGAGGGTTAAGAAAAATTCTTCTAAATCTTGGAGGAGGGAGGCCGTTAAGAGAGATTTTACGATAAGGTCATCCACATATACTTCCATATTTCGGCCGAGCTGGGCGGCGAAGATTTTGTTCATGGCCTTTTGGAATCTGGCCCCGGCATTGATTAAGCCGAATGGTATGACTTTGTAACAATACACCCCTCTGTGTGATGAAAGCGGTTTTTTCCCTATCCTCGGGGGTCATTTTGATTTGGTTATATCCTGAATAGGCGTCCATGAAGCTTAGCATCAAGTGTCCCGCGGTTGCATCGATGAGTTGGTCTATTGAAGGTAATGGATAAGGATCCTTGGGGCATGCCGCGTTCAAGTCAGTGTAATCGACGCATATTCTCCACTTCCCATAACTTCACAGATCAAGTCTGCGTCTAGGAGTTTGTCGATTTTGATGTCAATCGCCCGCTATCGCTCTGGTGTGAATTTCTTCTTTTCTGAATTTTTGGTGTTTTGTTTGGATCCACATTTAACTTGTGGACCGCCACAGACTCATCCAATCCTGGCATGTCCTTCGGGCTCCAAGCGAAAATGTTTGCGTATTATCTCAAAAGGTTTGTGAGGCCGGCTTTGAAGACAGAGTCCAAACCGGTTCCCACACTTATGCTTTTGGTTGGGTCTCCGGGTATGATTTCTATATTCTCTGTTGGTTCCGCTGGGCTTATCGGCGACTTCTATTCTCTCTTAAGACACTTCAAGAGATTTGCATCTATCCGGGGTGGGTCTTCTGTTGCTGGGTCATTCCCGTCAATGAATTGTACCTCTTTTCTTTTCTTGTTACTTTCCCGCTAGTGTTCAACGTGCCTTTTTCTGTTTTCTCTCCTTTTCATACTTACCTTTTCTCGGTGGATGTTACGAGGCTCAGTTTTTCCTAGGGTGATCGCTATGCCGTAACATCTTTTGGATGTTTCTGAGTCCCCCTTGATTTCTCCTATCCCGTTTAGAGTGGGGAATTTGACCTTAAGATGAGGAATGGAAGTAACTGCTTTGAGCATGTTTAGGGTAGGCCTTCCCAAGATCATGTTGTATGAGGAGGCGGTATTGATGACGTAAAATTTGATAATTCAACATACTTGCCTAGGTGAATTACCAAAATAGACAGGGAGCCTCGCAATGCCCGCAATTGGAACGACATTGTGCCCGAAACTGTAGAGAGGTGTTTCGTCAGGAAACGTTTCCAGTTTTTCGTTGCCTAGCTTCAGTCTGTCCCAAGTGTGTTTAAAACATATATCGACGGATGATCCGTTGTCCACGAGGATTCTTTTGACCTCATTGTTGGCTACGCCCAGTCACACGACTAACGCCTCGGTGTGGTTTGGGTTGATGCCCTCATAGTCTGCATCTGTGAAGGTAATGATGTTTGGTGGCCCTTCGGATATTGTGTAGATAAAGTGTTCTTCTCTTGGTGGCGAGTTCTGGCCCCCAAAGACAGTGTTCACGATGTTTTTACTGTGTTCATGAGAATTTGACGTTCCTAATGCCAGTCTTGGCAAGTATTGAGACAAGTTGCCAGCCTTGACTTGTTTTTCTAGGAAGTATTTGAGGGAGAGACAGCTGTCTGTGTATTGCCCGTGCGTTTCGTGGTAATCACAATGTTTGTCTTTAGGTCTATCGTCTGGTGAGGAGTACATTGGGGCTGGTGGCATGTAAAAAGGTTTCCCCTTGATTTCTTTCAGGATGGTTGCCCTTGGGAGCGTAAACTTGGTCCATTCGGGCTCAGGACGTCTATCTGGTCTTGGCGGGTTTGTTGGTCCCAAGCGGTCTCTAATCGGGGTCGACGGTTGGGACCTCTGGGCGGGAGGTGGTGGCCAATGAGTGGTTTGTACTTGGTGTAAGGTCGGCGCTTGTCTTTGATAGGAGGTAAATCTTTCCCTTTGAATGAAAGATGATTGGGTTGGCGGAGCCCTGGATTGCTTTAGCACGTTCAGATATTCGGCTTCGTTGATGGCTTGAGATGCTAAGTCGTATGCCTTTGCCAGTGTGGTAGGTTTTGTTTCCATGAGACGGCACACGTATTTTTCACATTCATAGGGGATGAGGCATCTTCTCAAATGGACTAATGCTTCCATTTCGTTAACGCAGACAACTTTATTTACGGCTTCCTTAAAGCGGTCAATGTAATCTTGTAAAGTTTCCCCGTTGCGCTGTGCAATGGTTTCTAGAAATACGGTGTGGACTTCGTGCTGCTGGTTTGCTTTGAACTTATTTAGGAATAGTTTCTTAAATTCCAGCCAATTGTCTATGGATCTCGCGGATATCCTACAGAACCATCTTTGAGCGCCGCTGCGGAGGGTGGCGGCGAAGAAACGGCATCTCGTCAGATCATTGTATTCATAATGGAGAGCCAACTGGTCAAAATAACTGAGGTGTTCTTCCGGGTCGCCTAACCCGTCAAAAGAATTGAAGTTGTGATGTTTGATGTCCTTTTGTCGGGGTTCTTCCTCCAATCTTTTAGTGAATGGTGATTCGCCCAAGTGTTGTCCACTATTTCCCTCTATCTTTTTCTTGAGTTCCATGATGGTGTGTAACATATCCGCGTTTGTTGGTTGTGCGTTTTCGGCCTCCTTTGGATGGACGGGGGATCGTTCCCTCTATTTCTGTTTTTCATATTCGGCCACAACTTTTTCATAGGCGGCCTTTTTGCCTATAATCACCTTCCTCAGATCTCTCTGTTTTCTGTTTTGTTCCCATGTTTCGGGTCGGTGGTGATTTTTTCCGTGCCCTTCATGATTCGTGTTCTGAGAGGGACCTAAGCGGGAAAAGGCAGAATTGCTTCTTCGGGGTTGGCTATGTGCCTCATTGCGGTCGTTGTATGGATTTATTTGAGAGCCTCCCTGTTCTGGTGGTTGTCCTTGCCCGATCTGGGGAAAAGCCGAGGCTATTTGCATCATTAAGTCGATCTGCCGTTGATTATATCCTGTGAGGTTGAGGCTAAGGATTTTCTCTTGGTCGTCTCCCCGAGGGGGATGGCTTATTTGCAGGCGGTTTTCTGGGTTTGTTGGCGGGTTAGGGGGTGGAACGCCGGTTGTTTTTCCTTCTTGTAAGAACCCCAAATTTTGGATATAATTAAAACTTTTTATTATGTACTACGATGTAAAGATTGAGATAATGAATGAAAGGAATAGATTTGGATTCAAATGTTTATATGCCATGAAGAATACTATTGGTTGACACTTTAGATAAGAATTATCTATCTACTAGGGAATTGAGATTTGATAATTCTAAAGGAGAAGATTATTCTTATGTTATCTAAATCGATATCTGTTATTGGTCCAGTGGGTCCGTAAAAAGGTTAAGGAACGATCGAAAGAGATCAGGGACAATTGTACAACCCGAAGAGGAGGAGTAAAGAAAAATAGATGAATAGTGATTTTGGTGGATATAGGAATATTATTAGACGACGCTATATAGAAGTACCCGGAACGAAATTCTGAGTTCGTATTTGTGATCCAGGGGGAAAAAGAGTGTATGTAAAAGCTGTCGGATTCTGAAAAATAGCATTTTTATTTTCCCCGAGATTTCCCTGGACATTGAAAGACTTAAGGAATTATTGAAGGGATTTAAGGAAAATAGGTTCAAGAATTATTAAAGAGGATGGAGGATGATAGTATAAATATTAAGACGGATTCCGGTAAAACCCTAACTAGAAACGATTGAGTTATTCCTCCGAATGATCAATGAATTGAGTAATAAACGGACAAAGAAACAAGTAGAGATCCAAGAGGTATGATGAGCTAGTGGAAGGTGACATAATCACTTTATGCAAGATAAGATCAAAGAAACCAAGCTAGTTACAAAGCTAACTAGTAATCTTAGCAATCCAACCGAGTACTTAGCATTCTTTCTCATCCTACCACACCAAAATCAACACTTGTCCACCAAGATGATGTATGCCATGACCTAGTACCTTTAATAAAGTAACTTTATGGTAGATATTTTCCTAATAATGCAATAGATGCAAGCAAGACCAAGCAACTCCATTTCTCTCCATTTTGAACAAACTACCCAGCAGAACCTCCTCCAAGAAGAAAATTCATATCTCCATTTTTATCCATGATAAAATCACCAAATTTTAACCATAGCTTCTCCACTCCATGGGTAACATTCTTTCTAAATTTCATGGAAATCTAATGAGTGTAGCCTAGTCAAATACCTTTCCCAAATTGATGAAACTAAACTGCCTGTTCTTGACAGTTTTCTGTAGCGATTTTCAAACAGCCATATCTCCTTCATTACTCAATGGAATTTGGTGTTCTTTAGCTTGTTGAAAAGCTGGTTAGATGCTCTATAACTCTCCTTTAGAAGCCTTGTCCAGAAAATCATGGTAAGGGCCTCGTGTTTGCAGATCTTTGAACTGATGAATAATAACTTTCATGAACTAACTTTGATTTCTTGTTTTGTTTGGATGATCTAAGCAATCCTAAGGCTATACAAGGACAAACCAAGGCTTAGTCATGTATTAGGATACTCCAGGGAAGGTCTAACTCTTAAGAAACCCTAGAACTTATTTTGAGTTTTTGTGATTATTGGATTAGTTTTGATGATGATGTGGTTTTAAGCATATAAGCATGATTATGTAGTTGATTTAGTTGATTTAGCCATATAATGATTAAGAGGATGAGTTGAGATGTTCCTGGACTTCTGAAGTGTATATCATGAATGTAAGATGTTTGGTTTGCTCGGTGTGGCTTGGTTGTGTTGTTATGATTTTTGGAACGTCCGATTTATAGCCATCGTAATGCCGAATTTTTGTTAACACTTAGAAACCGAGCATGACAGTAAATATAATTTCCTAACCTTGATAATATTATGACTGGTCCTTGTAGATCTCGAGTCATAGATGGTTTTGGCATGAGAATCGAGACATTCTGACTTACGGTTTAGGAGTTATGATCGAATTACTAAATTTGGTTCGGAACCGTAAGTAAAAGTTCGTAACTTCAATTGAACCCTCGTAAAGCATGTTACTCAATGGCAAATCTTGGTAAATAAATACTAGGGGTCATAAGGAAGGTATGAAAGAAAACCACATATCAAACGGATCGTTTTCCGATTTTATAAAAATGTTTGAATCGAGGTTAAACGCGAACGAACCCCTAAAAACCCCGCTTGGTTATAACTTTGGTAAAACACTTAGAAAACGAACGATAAAACTCGAGGTGTAATCTCGGTTCGTAATCGATCAACTTTAGAACTTATACAACTTAAGTATATACCGAGTGTGGGTACGATGACATGTCGTAATAGCGAACAAATGTCGGATCGTAGCGGTAATAAAAAGAGTTACACTAAAAGGTGTATAATGAGATAATTCGAAAGCGTGTTTCGATTTAAGTGAAGTTTTTACCTAGACTTTTAAAAGGTGTTAAGTGGTTAATCTCGAATGTTCTGATTGTTTATAGATCATCGAGCTGACCCAGGACACGCTATCTCCACCCACACCCAATTACCAAGCAAGTGTTCAAAACTTTGAACCTGTTGTTGTGATAATATATATATGTGATTGCCAACTAGTTACAAGAGTAACTAACAAGATTATAAGATCAACCAAGTACTTAGTCCCATCTCATCTCATTACCACCAAAAATGCAACACGTGTCTCTTGATTGCATCATCCATGACCTAGCACTTTAATAAAGTAGCTTTATGGTATATATTATCCAAATAATTCATTTAGCACAAGAATCAACCAAGCAAACAAGTTAAGAACACCAAACACTCTCTCCTCCTTCCATTCGACTTTTGTGAAAATTCCAAGGAAGAAATCATCCTTCCCACCATTGTTTGATCTCCAAAAATTTATCATAGATCCTATATTTCATAAAAATGATACCCTAGAAATTTTAGCCTCAAACACCACTTTTTCCATTTTCAATAAAATCATCAAAGTCTAGGGTGAATAGTAACTTTCAAGAACAAATCTTGGTTTTCGTGATTTCTTGGATGATCTAAGCTTGGTTAAGGATATACAAGGACTATACAAGGCTTAGCAAGGCCTTTACCAACTCCATGGAAGGTATATCTCACCAAAACCCTAGCTCTTAATTTGAGTTTAATGATGTTCTTGATGAGTTTTTAGATTAGTATGATTATGGTGATGATTAAAGCATGCTTATGCAGTTGATTTGTTGATGTAAGAGGATAAAATAGTTTAGATGAACGGAAAGGCATTGCTTGGCCTTAGTTCATGGTTAAATAACATGTATATGTTGTTTGGAGTGGAAACTATGATTATTGGAAAGTTTGGAATTTGGAAATATTCGATTTATAGCCGTCGTAATGCCGAATTTTTGTTAACACTTAGAAACCGAGCATGAAAGTAAATATAATTTCCGGACCCTGGTAAGATTATGACATTTCCGACTTACGGTTTAGGAGTTATGGTCAAATTACGAAAATTGGTTCGAAACCGTAAGTAAAAGATCGTAACTTCAATTGAACCCTCGTAAATCATGTTACTCAGTGGCGAATATTGGTAAATAAATACTAGAGGTCATAAGGAAGGTATGAGAGAAAACCTCATGTGAAACGGATCGTTTTCCGATTTTATAAAAATGTTCGAATCAAGGTTAAACGCGAACGAACCCCTAAAAACCCGCTTGGTTATAACTTTGGTAAAACACTTAGAAAACAAATGATAAAACTCGAGGTATAATCTCGGTTCGTAATCGATCGACTTTAGACTTATACGACTTAAGTATATACCGAGTGTGGGTATGATGACATGTCGTAATAACGAACAAATGTCGGAGCGTATCGGTAATAAAAAGAGTTACACTAAAAGTTGCATAACGAGATAATTCGATAACGTGTTTCGATTTAAGTGAAGTTATACTTAAACTTTTAAAAGGTGTTAAGTGGTTAATCTCGAATGTTCTGATTGTTTATAGATCATCGAGCAGACCCAGGACACGCTATCTCCACCCACACCTGATTACCAGGCAAGTGTTCAAAACTTTGAACCTGTTGTTATGATAATATATCTATGTGATTGCCATTTTACATATGCCATAGCATGCATGCCTATTGTCAAATTATATTATGATACCTGTTCCCTGAATTGATATTGGATTATAGACTAGATACGAATTATCAGTTATAAGCCGGATGGTTTTGATAAGACCCTTAGCGAAAGGCATATGATATTCATTCTTAAATATGGACCGGGAGTCGGTATTTGAGATATAGATAGTCGTGGAAACCCGGAGGGATTCCAACGGCAGATTATTATTAATTTTAAGGAATATTATTATTAAACATTATTTATATTTCCATAAAGCATCAATTACTTGGAAATATTTCGAGAAATGTTATTCGAGTATTATCTCAGTCGACAGATATTAAATGAATGTTAGTTTCGAATATTCATTTAGAGTTGATTATTTAATGAATATTATTTTGATATTCATTAAAATGTTATTTATTAAATGAATATTACTTTCGAATATTCATTTAAGGTTTTATGTACTTGATGAATATTATTTTAAAATATTCATTGGAAGTTCTATTTACTTAAGGAATATTATTTCGATTATTCCTTTGAAGTTTTGATTACTAAATGAATATTATTTGGATATTCATTTAGAAAATTATTTATTAAATGAATATTATTTTCAAATATTCATTTAAGGTTTGACTTATTTATTGAATATTATTTTAAATATCTATTGGAGTTTAATTATTTAATGAATATTATTTCGAATATTCATTTAAGGAGGGATTTATTTAGTAAATAATTCCATATATTCATTCCAGGATTACTTCCGAGCAATATTATGATTTAATAATATTCCGTAATTATTATTGAGTTAATAAATATTCTTGGAATATTTATTTAATACTTTTAAATTCTTTTTAAGATGATTTATATTATTCGGAGATTACCTTTCACCTCAAGATATTATGTAAAATATTTCGAAGTCTTTTTACGACTATTATATCAAGGAAAGGTTCCCAACCCTTTATTTTTCATTTAAATCTATCTTAAAAGGATTTAGATGCTCGCTCAAACTTCCATATTATAGGGGAACCTACTTGAGCAATGTTATTTATCTTGTTGACTTACCGGTCATAAATCTTGTAAAACTATTCTTTTCACTCGCAACTTGGTTGCTGTCTATCAATTGAATCTTTGAGTAACCTTCTCATCATTCGAGGGGTAAGATTATTGGAATAAGATGGTATCCTCTATCAAGCAGCAGCTTGAGAGATATGATGTTGAATTTTCCTTTCCAACTAGATACGACTACTTTGTGAAGTCTTATCAACAAGTATCATACTTGGGGAAAGGGGGACGAACTTTACGTTCGGAGTCAAGAACTTCTTTTCGAACTTGGAGTCGTGTAAGAGGCCGAGTAGCACCGGTCCATCCCAATTGGCCCAACCGTTGGCCGGGGAGATCTAACAGGGCGGTAGACAAGTAAATCCGTTAGCTCTTCCTTCTACCGGTAGTAAATCTAAATTGAGCTGTACAATCTACGACTGATCATCGTAAGGATTGGAACAGTGGGCGCGGTGAATACTCCAGCAAAAGTTCATCATCTAAATTCATTTATTTTCTGCAACATTATCATTGTTGGCAGTATTGGAAAGTATTCATAATTGGAATTGCAATATTTTCCTGCAAGTTCCTCTTTTATGATAAATGATAATATCTTGCTTATCTTCGACATAGCAGATATTCCCACCTATATTTGCATTTTGAGTTACCTTGTAACTTCATCGTTCATATTATACTGGCATCATTTCCGTAAATGCATGGCATATGGTTTGAAAGATACTTTTGAACTGTTATATATTATCTTTCAGTTATACATTATTGTTGGTGGGCTATTGCTCACCCTTGCTTTATTATTATATCACAACAACAGCTAGACCAGATGACTCGCACAAGGCACACTCGATGCTAGCGAGGGCGATGAGACTACCAAAGCCGAAGAGAAGCTATTGGTAGGATAGATTCATTCTTTGAGTACCAAATATATGGTCTAGTATGACTTATGCAAATGGATGGCAAAGAGTATGTATTTATATTGAAATTTTTTTTGGATTGTAAGAACTCATATTGTGATTAATAAAATTTGATGGTTACTCTAATTTCATATTTGGGACTATAACGGGTGTGTTTTATATTGTTGTGTTGCGTCATAAAGATGTAATTTATTTTATATTGAAGTAAGTTCAAGTATTGTGGACAGAAATGGAGACCCTAACGATCGAATCCCGGACCCTGGATCTGGGGGTGTTACACTTCTCTTTCTATTGGTGGCTATTCGTCTAGGTTTGCCGTTGTGGTGGTGCTTTTAGATCGGGTGTTTGGGGCCATTTTATTGGTTTACGGGTATTCTGGCAGAGTAGGTGAGGGATTTCTTTTCAAAAAAGAGAAGACCCCTCCTTCTAGCGCCAAATGATAACTCCCACGGTTGATTAAAGGCTTCCGACTACTGTTCCGGGGTACTTTACCTGAGTTTGGGTGCCTGCAAAACAATGCTTGCCCGGGGTGGTGGCCGTCAAGCACCTCCGGCGTAAGAATCAATAATCGGAAATAATAATAATCAAGCTGGTAAGAGTGTATCTGATGTGTAGGGAGAGAATATTTAGCTGTGGGCTTTTTCCTTCTTTTTTCCAATCCCCCTTCCTTATGTGTAGAATAGGGGTATTTATAGGCTGGGCCTTCCAATCATTGGGACCCACGTGGCAGCCGCAAAAGCTACAGTTAGCCGCAAAAGCTACAGTTACTGGTGTGACCCTTCCTGACATGCCGCCATTCTGCCACAGTGCACCGAATTGCTCAGAGTTTGTCTGCTACAGTTGGGTGTCCTTGTGTTCCCTTGAATACTTTATTGTTCCCTGTCTTATGAAGCAAGGTACTCCGTACAAGAGTATTTAAATGATATTTATTGCCCAGTTGGGTAATTTAGGAAAATTAATATCTTTAAGACACGTGTTCGGAAAGGTAAGTACTGCGTTGGTAGCGGGCATATTTTACAGCGAGTACCTATTACAGCGGGTACCTATCAATAATCTTTGAAATGAGTGGTTATAATCACTGCAGTAACTTAAATCTTCTGTAGAACTTCGAATTCCCTATATTCTCTGATTTCTTTATAATTGTTGTTCCATTTCTAGAATCTAAATAATTGCTCAGTTATTTAATTTATCATGTTTCCTTGTTGATATATGATTCTATCTTGCTGAATCCCTACCATGTTTAGTTAAATCTTATTGCTTTGCTGTTTATGATTCCTTATATCAAATGTTTCCCTGACCCTCAGTCTTTTATGATTAAAAACGAAAATGGCTTAATTAATTAAAGATGTTTTTAATATTCCTTGTACTGGGCTGATCTGTTATTAATGAGTATAAGGACTGAAAAGTGAAATGTTATAAAGGTTTTTAAAGGTTTTGGTGTAGGGGATTCGGTCTAAATGTTTTCTACGGATTCCTTCAGATTAGAGACGTAAGAGGCCGGGTGACGCCGGTCCAGCATTTTTTTATCGTAAGAGTGCCCAGTCCAGCAATTGAAAGGCCAATGTGTTGCCTAATTGGGAACCCAATTTTCAAGGTCCAGAGGGACTTCTTGTCCGGTATGGGGACTTTACGTGGCTGATCACCCATATTGTCCGGAGTCGTGGAAAAACTCCAATCAACTTAAATGTTTTTAAAAGATTTTATGAAAAGCCTGTTTCAATGATAAACTTGTTTTAAAGAAAGGAATGTTTTGATGAATAGATATGATTGAAGAAAATAAAAACTCGTATTCCATGATGGAAAATTGAATTACTCCTTTGAGATATATTGGTCATTGATATTGTTCATCAATGAACTATTGAGATATTGTTGTTTCACTATATTATTAAGTGGTTGAGCATTCTTGGCTCACTCTTACTTTGTTTTACTTTCCCTTTCAGTTATGGTTAAGAAGTCGGATACTTGCGCATAATAATTCAAATGAGAGCGTGGTGCATTCTTTAAAAGTTAGATACAGAGCTAGCACGGGCATATGCTAAATGGGCTTGCAATATGGTTTAGACGGTATAAAGGTTTGTAATTAGAATTTGAGACAGAATTTGTAATAATTTGTATAGTATAGATTCTTGTTTCATACCATAACCTAGAATCGATCCTCGGTGAGGAACCGTTGGTGTATTAAGTTTTATTTGTAATTGTTAATTGAAACTTGGGTTGGGTTGAAATACAGGTGGATAGTCCGATTTACGAATACTTCATGCCGAAGTTTTCCAAATTCCCCTGTATCAAAGTCTATTTTATTATAAAAAGTATTTTCAGTATTGGGACGTCGGGGCGTCACACTAATTGTTGAGTATTGAACACACAAAAGAATACAGAGGGGGGTGAATGGATTCTTGAACTTTTCTTGTTCTTGTATCTGGTTGATGTATGTGGCAAGATATGTGTTATGTGTGTGCAGAAATATAGGTGCGAAAAATGAACAACACAAGACACAATATCACTTTAATCTAATATTTTATTAGATAAAGATTTGCTACAACCCGTGAATACAAATGGTAGTATTCTCAGCTTCATTTTTCTCAGAGAGATGTATATCTTGAATATGTATGTGAAAAACTTAACTGCTAGAGAAGTGAGGCTCTATTCTTATAGAACATGAATACAGCCTACTTACTTCAAATAAGGTAGCTAAACAAATTTACTTTCTAGTGTGTCTATCCTTTTTGAGTAAGCATCCAAACGGCTACAGGTTTGACTTCTTGAGGTTCTGCTCAGATCCACTTCTTTAGCTCTTTCTCTCTTGTACATCTCTCTAAGCTTCTTTGTAGGCTTTCCAAAGTACTTTACATTCTGTGGTCCATAAAGTGCTTTGGCTTGTTGCAGGTTTCTGACTTGTACAATTTCTCCAGTATTTTGTCTTCAAGAATGTATGTAAGAACCCAGATTTTGGGTGGAATTAAAACTTTTATGTATTTAATGATGTAAGAATGAATAGTGGATATGGCTACAGTGTAATAATTGATAATTGGGAAAGAATGAATAGAATTCGACTTTATTATGTTTATGTCTTGAAGAATGCTAAAGGGTGACAACATAGGTAAGAATAATCTATCTTCTAAAGGAATAAGATATGGCAACTTCAAGCAAGAGAATACTCTCATGTCATCCAGATCGATAACGATTAATCCAGTAGTTCCGTAAAAAGGTTAAGGAACGATCGAAAGAGAATACGGACAATTATACAACCCTAAGAGAACAAGTAAAGAATACAGAATGAATAGTGTTTTGGTGGGAGTACATAATAATATGAGACGACACTATATAGAAGTATTCGGAACGGATTTCCGAGTTCATATTAGTGATCCAGGGGGAAAATAAGTGTATGTAAAAGCTGTCGGATTCTGAAAAACCGCACTTTTATTTTCTCCGAGAGTTCCCTGGACACTGATAGCCTTAAGTATTTAACGAATGGATTAAAGGAATATAAAATGGAAAGTTAGAATGAAAGACGGAGAATGAAAGTATTAATATTAAAGAGGATTCCCGGTAAACCCTAATTAGAAATCCGTGAAATATTCTCACGAACGATCAATCGAAACGGGTAATAACCGGACACAGAAACAAGCAGAGGAAGCAAGAGTCTTGTGCAAGCTACTAGTATAAATATCTAGTAACTAAACTAGAAGCAAGGAACTAGCACCTTAGAGGAAGAACTAAGTACTTAGCAAGTAACTACCTAGTTAAGCTTTAACCACCACAAAACCAACACATGTCTTGCCATTTGAGCATCCAACACCTCATCACTTTATTAAAGTGACTTTTACAAGATATTATGTTGTAAGTGGATGAGAGTGAAGGAGATTAAAACACAAAAATCAAAAGAACCAAGCAACTCTCTCCCCCCCCCTTGCAAAGAAACCATTCGGCTATATCCATTAATTCCAAATCCAAACTCAACCTTTCCACCATTTTTTGTTCTTGAAATAATTAAGGTGAGTCTTACATTTCATAAAACTTATCTCCTCAAAATCTTAGCTTCAAACTCATCCATTTCCATTTTCAAAAAAAATCAAAAAAGAGGAGGGTGAATAGTGTTCATCATATACTAACTTTGTTTTCTTGATTTTCCATGGTTAATCTAGCAAGCATAATCACTCCTAAGGACCATACAAGGCTTAGTAAGGCTATATCACTATCTAAGGAAGGTATAAAGCTCTTAAAACCCTAACCCTTGTTTGAGATTTAAGCATGTTTATGATAGTTATAACTTAGTTATGGTTATGTTAAGATTATAAGCATGATTATGTATGGATTTTTGGATTAATGATGTAAATAGCTAGATGAACGGAAAGGCATTGCTTGGCCTCAGTTCATGTATATAAGTCATGTATATGTTGTTTGGGTTGGATGCTATGTTTATGGGAAGATTCGAAATTGATAGATATTCGATTTACAGCCGTTATAATATATAACTGAACGATAATGTATAACAGTTCAAAAGTATCTTTCAAACCATATGCCATGCATTTACGGAAATGATGCCAGTATAATATGAACGATGAAGTTACAAGGTAACTTAAAGTATTTGTTTGTAGAAATATCTGCTACATCAAAGTAAGCGAGATATTCTTATTGTTATTAAGAAGAGGAGTTTGCAAGAAAAGGTTGCAATTCCTGTTATGACCCTTTTCCAACTCTGCCAACAGTAATCATGTTGCAGGAAATAAATAAATTTGGATGATGAACCAATGATGGAGTATTCACCGCGCCCGCTGTTCCAATCTTGATGATCAGTCGAGATCGTACAGCTCAATTTAGATTTACTACCGGTAGAAGGAAGAACTGACGGCTTTACTTGTATACCGCCTTGCTAGCTCTCCCCGGCCAACGGTTGGGCCAAAGGGGATGGACCGGCGCTACTCGGCCTCTTACACGACTCCTAGTTCAAATAGAATTCATGATTCTGAATGTAACGTTCGTCCCCCTTTCCCCAAGTATAATACTTGTTGATAAGACTCCACAAAGTAGTCGTATAGTTGGAAAGGAAAATTTACCAATAACTCCCAAGCTATTACTTGGTAACGGATATCAACTTGTTCCAGTAATCTTACCCCTCGAAAGATGAGAAGGTAAGCAACGACTTAATAAGTCAACAGCACCCGAGTTGCGAGTGAAGGGAATACTTTATGACCGGGAAGTCGACAAGATAAATAACATTTTCCAAGTAAGGTTCCCTTATTATTAAGGAGATAGACTCAAAGAAGAATGATGTCTGAGAACCTTTCTTGATATAAGATTAATAATAATATGACTCCGAAATATTTTCTGTAATAATCGAAGAAGATAAACCTTATCGAGGTTATTCTAAGTATGGAATAAATATTCAGAGAATATTTATTGAATTAAAATATTTTACGGAATATTTAGGAATATGAAAGAATATCTTTAATCAGAGTATCTCTCAAATAATTCTTGAAGAAATATCGAGAGAATATTTATTGCATAACTAAATATTCAAATGAATATTCCAAATAATATTCATTAATTAATAAGACCTGAAAGGAATATTTAAAATATTTAAAATAATATTCGATGATTAAATAGAACCCTGGATGAATATTCAAAATAATATTCATAATTAATTAGGAATTTAAATGAATATTGATAAATTAATATTCATTTAATGGATAATATTCTAAATGAATATCAAGTAATGTTCATTTAGTAATCCAAGCTTTAAAGGAATATTCGAGATAAGACTCGATAAATAAATCAAGTTTCAGATGAACATTAAAATAATATTCGATAGGTAATTACTGTCTTAAATGAATACTCAAAAGTAAAATTCATTTAATGAATAATATTCTAAATGAATATCCAATTAATATTCATTTAGTAGTCCAACCTTTAGAAGAATATTCGCAATAATAATCGATAAATAATTCGAGTCTGAATGAATATTAAAAATATTATTCGTCGAATAGTTATGTTCAAATAATTATTTGATGTAAAGATCGTTAAAATAAATAATCTCGAACGAATATTCAAATAATATTCGTCGCCCGAATAATGGAAAATATTTAATTAAATATTTTCCTCCGAGGTAATCTCGATATATCAAGAAATATTGACTCCCGGTCTATATTTGATGAATAAGATGTATACGCCCTTCTATGAGGGTCTTACAATAACCGGCTTATAACTGATGTATAACTATCTAGCTTATAAGCCAACAATAACATTCAGGGAACAAGTATATCAATTCAACTTGAAAGTAGGCATGCATGCAATGGCATATGTATATCAGCAATCATATATATATATATATTTATTCAATCACAACAACAGCCTAAAAGAAGGGAATTGAAACTTGCCTGGTAGTCGAGTACGGTAAGGGGTAGTGGTAGCGGGTCCCGGTTCAGCTTGGTGATCTATAAATAGCCAAGGCATTCGGGATTAATCACTTAACATATTAAAAGTTAAGTTATACTTAATTCGAAACACGTTCTCGAGTTATCTCGTTATACCCCTTTTTAGTGGATTACTTATTATCACTGATCCGACCCGACATTCGTTCGTTAATACGACATGTCACTGCACTTATACTTGGGACATACTTAAGTCATATGAGTTCTAAGGTTGATCGTTTCGAACCAATATTATACTCCGAGTTTTATCGCCCGTTTTCTAAGTGTTTTACCGAAGTTATAAAAGAGTCGTCTTTTAGGGGTTCGTTCGCGTTTAACCTTGACTCGAACATTTTTAATAAATCGAAAAATACTCTTTTTGACATACGGTTTTCTTTCACACCTTCCTTCTTACCCCTAGTATTTATTTACCAAGATTCGCCATGACGTTACATAGTTTACGAGGGTTCAATTTCAGTTACGAACTTTCGTTTACGGTGTCGAACTACTTTTAGTAATTTGGTCATAATTCCTAAACCGTAAATCAAAATGCTTCGATTCTTTCGCCAAAGTGATCTATGTTCAAAAATCTATCAGTAGGGTTCATTAACTTGCCAAGAACAGAGAGTTATGGCTACTGACCAGTTCGGTTTCTTAGTGTTAATGAAAATCGGGCATTACGACGGCTACGAATCGAGCGTTCTAAAATTCATTACGCAACAACCAAGCCACACCGGGCATCTAATCAACTTATACACATAATAAGCACCCCAAAAAGACCAGAAGCCACTGATCTTAGTATCAAACTCATCATGTTAATCAAATCACTAAATCACTAACTAAACATGCTTATAACATGAACATAATCATAACTAAGCTAGATCCATCAAGAACATGCTTAAAACTCAAAGTAGAGCAAGGGTTTTCAAGTCTTATACCTTCCTTGTAGTATGTAATAGCCTCACAAAGCTTGGTATTGCCCTTGGATGTCATTAACTTAGCTAGGATCAACCATGAAAACAAGAAAAACAAAGATTAGTTCTTAGAAACACTATTCATCATCACCTTTGATGATTTATTTGAAAATGAAAGGAAGTGAATTTGAGGCTGAAATTTCTAGGGGATCTAAGCTATGATATGTAGTACTTACCCTAAAAATTAGAAGAACAAACAATGGTGGGAACCTCCTTTTCTAGCTCCTTGGCCGAAACTTTGAAGAAAAGAAAGGAATGGAGAGTGTTTGCTTGGTTTCTTGCTTTTCCTTGGTCAATTTTGCATAAAGTGAATTTGGATAGATAATATCTCATCCTAGTTGTGTTAGTGGAGTGTGATGTCATGGATGAGGCAATTTGGAGAGACAAGTGTTATGTTTTGGATGGTGGAAGGCTAAGTATTGGTTGGTTTTTCTAAGTACTACTTCCATCTCCAAGTATGCTAGTTACTTTAAGCCACTTGGTTGCTAGATATTTATTCTAGTAGCTTACACAAGACTCTTGCTTCCTCTGCTTGTTTCTGTGTCCGGTTATTACCCGATTCGATTGATCGTTCGTGAGAATATTTCACGGATTTCTAATTAGGGTTTACCGGGAATCCTCTTTAATATTAATACTTTCATTCTCCATCTTTCATTCTAACTTTCCAATTTATATTCCTTAAATCCATTCGTTAAATACTTAAGGCTATCAGTGTCCAGGGAACTCTCGAAGAAAATAAAAGTGCGGTTTTTCAGAATCCGACAGCTTTTACATACACTTATTTTCCCCCTGGATCACTAATATGAACTCGGAAATCCGTTCCGAATGCTTCTGTATAGTGTCGTCTCATATTATTATATACTCCCACCAAACACTATTCATTCTGTATTCTTTACTTGTTCTCTTAGGGTGGTACAATTGTCCGTATTCTCTTTCGATCGTTCCTTAACCTTTGTACGGAACTACTGGATTAATCGTTATCGATCTGGATGACATGAGGGTATTCTCTTGCTTGAAGTTGCCATACCTTATTCCCTTAGAAGATAGATTATTCTTACCTATGTTGTCACCCTTTAGCATTCTTCAAGACATAAACATAATAAGGTCGAATTCCATTCATTCTTTCCAAATATCAATAATTACATTGTAGACATAACCACTCCTCAGTGGTTTCCTACCTTCATTCTTAAATCAAATATAATAACATCCCAAAATATCAAATCCTCAAAGTTAATATCTCAATTCTTGGATTATAATAATATTTAATCCACTGTCCGGTCAAATATTATACCGAAAAGAATTTGGAATTTCTGAATTCCGATCGTCTCTGCATTCACTTATTTCCTCCGCGTATTACTAATATGACTTCGAAACATCCATATCACGTCCCGTACATAGGGTGGAGTGAAAAGTTTTCCAACTTACAAAATCACTATTCATCCACCAAATTACTATGCACGTACAGGAAACACTATGCACGTACGGGAAACACTATGCACGTATTCATTTCCCTTCAAGGATCCATTAGCTCCTTCCTGGATGGTAGATTATTCTTATCTAGGTCCTCAACCATCGAATTACTCTATTCTGACAATATACCAATGCATCAGGATCATTGTCCAAAGCAATATCCATTCATTACAATCATTGTTCTTTGAAACTACCATTCATTAGAGCTGGTGACCTTGTTATCGAAATCATTGTTCCTCATTTTATCATTACTTAATAAAAAGTTTTAATTATATCCAGAATTTGGGGTTCTTACAGAGGAGGTCCAGGTTGATGCTGATACTGATGTGATCGAGTCTGAGGAGGAGGACCCTGAGGAGGTCCAGGATGATGCTGACACAGATGTTGTTGAGACTGAGGGGGAGGAGGACCCGGAGGGGATCCAGACAGGACAGGATGCTGAGTTAGTGGTTGAGGATGATGATTATTGGGTTGTGACTGAGATCAGGACTATGGGAGATGACACTGACATGACCACGGATCAGGTGGTGCCGGTATATGAGGGTGTTGAGGGAGATATAGATGAGCCAGTAGTTGGTGCTGTAGGGAGTTCTGGAATTTTTGTGCCACTCCTCCCTGTTGAGAGAGCCCCTACCCCACCACCACTACCTGTGAGCCCGTACCCCGACGAGTTTGAGGAGCTTACCCCAGAGCCCCAGCAGACAGAGACTGCCGCTCCAGCTGAGCCATCCACCCCACCTCATGCCTCGATAGGAGGAGTCCCAGTATGTGTTCACAACTTGATTGTGAACGGGCTTTATAGAGAGTTGTCTGTGGCAGATGCCAGGTTGGCAGAGTCTAGGAGTGAGTTAGCAGCAGAGAGAGCCGCCCGGATGAGGGTGCAGGGCAGGAGGACTATCAGTGACAGAGTTGGGTATAGGGCTGTGACCCGCATCGAGCTGAGGGCTCGGGTGAGGGTGCGACAGTTGCCTACTGATGGGCATGGTAGGGTAGACAGAGCAGAGGCTGAGTAGGTTTTCCGCATCGCCATGGGGAGGGTTCGGAGGATGTTTCGTCGTGGCGGCTGATTTCAGATGCAGTGATGCAGTGGTCTAGTTGTCTAGTCATGTACGGACATAGTAGTGCCGGCTTTTGTAGGGATGGTTATCTTGTACTTGTTTTCCCTTTTTGCAGACTAGACAGATAGACAGCATATTTCACTTTTGACTTGTTGTTGTTGTTAGGATGGCTGTACTTTAAACTATCGTTGTAACTCGGATGTTGTACCTTTTCGGTACCTGGTATATATTTGTTTCCATTTCAGTCATTACAATTTTGTTGGGATGTGATCACGAGTTTATTAGCATATGTATTACTTTTCGATTAAGTTGTCATGAGATATAAAACTGTGGGATTTTAAACCCAATCATGTAAAGAATTGTGCAAGGAAAAATCCTTTAAAACAGGTAAGTGGACCTAATGTATAATTTTCCAAATTTTCAGTAAAATGCCTCCAAGACGAATGGGCACTAGGGCTAACCCCCGCGAATCTACTGACCAAGAGAGTCACAACCAACACGAGGAAAACCGTGAAAGTAGTGAGGAACAAGATCAGGACTATAATGAGCAAGAAGATTCCCAGTATGGAGCAGAGGATGAACCCCTGTACTCTGAAGAATTTGAAAGGGAAATAGAGGGTGGAGAAACTGAAGTAGAACAGGAAGGGGAGAACCAGGGCGGAAACCCCATGGGCCAGTTTATGGATCTACTTAGGCAGAATTTGAACCAATACCCCCAACCACCACCAAGCAACAACACTTCAGTGGCAAATTCCTTTAGGGCCTTTAAGTCCCTTAAGCCCCCAGAGTTCCACGGATCGGCTGATCCCGTTGAGGCGAGGGCCTGGATCAAAGAAATGGAAAAGTCTTTTGAGATTCTGAGTATCAATGAGGCTCAGAAGACTGTTTTTGCTACTTACCTACTAAAGGGAGAGGCCAATTATTGGTGGGAAGCCAAGAAAAACATGGAGACTGATGCTGTCATAGCCTGGGAAAGGTTCAAACAATTATTCCTGGAGAAGTACTTCCCGAAGTTCATGAAGACCCAGATGGAACTTAAGTTTTTGGAACTGAAACAGAACAATATGTCAGTGGCGGACTATGAGGCCAAATTTACTGAGCTATCGAGATTTGTGCTAGAGTTTGTAGACACAGAAGAGAAGAAAGCTAACAGGTTTCAACAAGGGCTGAAGCAGTGGATCCAGAATAGGGTGGCTGTTTTAGAGATTACAGATTATGCCACCTTGTTGCAGAAGGCAACCATTGTGGAGGCTGGTAGTGATCAGATGCAGAGAGAGAGAGAGAGAGAAAGGGGGGATAAAGAGAAGGCATGTTAGTATGGGCGGAAGATCCGCTGGAGGAAAATCCCCAACCAAGTTCAATCGAGGAGCGGTTTCCCTACCAGGGAGGAATGTAGGGTTTAAACCATCTTCGAGTGTAAGTGTGAGCCAGGGCGGCCATCAATCAGGAATGTCCCGTTCCAACCCTTCTCGACCTCCATTGCCATTGTGTGCTACTTGTGGGAAGAGGCACTCCGGGGTGTGCAACCTGAAGCAGATAAACTGTTATAAGTGTGGACGAGCTGGGCATTATGCTACCGCTTGCACCACGGTCATCCCTAACAGCACAACCTGTTTCCAGTGTGGACAGCGAGGGCACATGAGGAAGGATTGCCCAAAGAGCAAACCAGCAGCATCAGGAGCAAGCAAGGTTGCCTCAAATAGGCCACCAACTGCTAGGACTTTCAATATGTCAGTACAAGATGCCGTGAGGGACACAGATGTGATAGCAGGTACTTTTTCTCTCAATTCAGTCAGTGCAAATGTCTTATTTGATTCAGGAGCAACTAAGTCTTTTATATCTAGAGATTTTGCGCATAAGTTGAAACTTAAAACCCAGCAACTAAGAGATTCCTTACAAGTAGAAATAGCTAATCAGGAAATCATACCGGTTAATCAAATTCACCCCGATTGTAAGCTAGAAATAGGAGGACGATCCTTCTATGTCCATTTAATTCCTTTTAAGCTAGGGGAATTCGATGTCATTTTGGGTATGGATTGGTTGTCTCGCAATGATGCGCGGATAGATTGTAAAGGGAAAAAGGTTAAGTTGAAAACCCCAGGGAAGAAAGAAATAGTGTTTAAGGGGATGCGACAGACCCAGAAAATTCTGACCATGGCGCAAACCAAGAGATTGTTACGAAAAGGGAACGGGGCTTATTTAGCCTACGTTATAGATACTCAGAAGGAAGTGCCAAGATTGCAAGACATTCTGGTAGTTAATGAGTTCGAGGACGTGTTCCCACAAGATCTTCCCGGACTACCACCTGATAGGGTAATTGAGTTTGCCATCGAATTATCCCCGGGGACGGCGCCGGTTTCGAAGGCCCCGTACCGACTAGCCCCGGTAGAAATGAAGGAGTTAGCTAAACAATTACAGGAATTGTTGGATAAGGGCATGATAAGGCCCAGTGTGTCGCCTTGGGGCGCACCAGTGTTGTTTGTTAAGAAAAAGGATGGAAGTATGAGGTTATGCATCGACTACAGAGAATTGAACAAGCTAACCATAAAGAATAAGTATCCATTGCCCAGGATAGAAGATTTGTTTGACCAGCTAAGAGGAGCTGAATACTTCTCTAAGATTGATTTGAGAACGGGATATCACCAACTGAAGATCAAACCTGAACATATCCCGAAGACTGCATTCCGCACCAGATATGGACATTATGAGTTCTTAGTTATGTCATTTGGATTGACCAACGCCCCAGCAGCCTTCATGGACCTAATGAATAGAGTGTTCAAGGAATATTTGGACAAATTTGTGATAGTTTTCATTGATGATATTCTCATCTACTCAAAGACAGAGGCAGAACACGCTGAACATTTAAGGATAACCTTAGAAATACTCAGGAAAGAGCAGTTATATGCCATGTTCTCCAAGTGTGAGTTTTGGAAAAATGAGGTACAATTCTTAGGGCACGTGATCAATAGAGAAGGAGTGTTGGTTGACCCCTCCAAGATAGAAGCAGTTTCAAACTGGGAACGGCCAACTACTCCAACCGAGGTGAGGAGTTTCATTGGACTGGCCGGATATTACAGGAGATTTGTCCAAGGCTTTGCGAAAATCGCAGCTCCATTAACTCGACTTACCCGTAAAACCGAGAAATTTGAATGGACTGAGAAATGCGAGAAGAGTTTCCAAGAGTTAAAGAAGAGGCTGGTGACAGCCCCAGTGCTGGCATTACCTGATGGAAAAGGAGATTTCGTGATTTACAGTGATGCTTCGCATAAAGGACTGGGATGCGTGCTTATGCAGCACGACAAGGTAATATCGTATGCGTCTAGGCAATTGAAGGATTATGAAGTCAGATATCCCACGCATGATCTAGAACTAGCAGCCATAGTCTTCGCTTTAAAGATTTGGAGACACTACCTGTATGGGGAAAAATGCGAGATTTACACAGACCATAAGAGCCTCAAATACATTTTCACTCAGAAAGAGCTTAACATGCGCCAGAGGAGATGGTTAGAGTTAATCAAGGATTACGATTGTGAAATTCGCTATCACCCGGGCAAAGCCAATGTGGTGGCTGACGCCCTCAGTCGGAAAGAGAAGCTCAAGATGATAACTTCAGAGAAAGAGCTAGTGAAGGATTTTGAGAAGTTGGAAATCGAGGTTAAGTTACCTGGAGAGGGCCAAGAAAAATTGATGGAAATTAGAATCCAACCTCCATTGCTAGAAAAGATTAGACTGTGCCAGGAACGGATGATGGAGGAAGAAAAGAGCTCCACAGAAGAGCTAATGACCGGGGAGGAAATTAAGTGCGAAAGAGACAAGGAAGGGATCATGAGGTACACATACAGGATATGGATCCCAAACGTTCAGGAACTCAAGAATGAGATTTTAAATGAGGCACACAACTCAAGATACTCAGTGCACCCCGGTAGCACCAAAATGTATAGGGATTTGAAGGAGTATTACTGGTGGCCCAATATGAAAAAGGACGTAGCGGAGTGGGTAAGCAGATGCTTGACCTGCCAACGAGTGAAGGCAGAGCACCAGAAACCCAGCGGACTTCTACATCCCTTAGAGATTCCAGAATGGAAATGGGAACATATAGCCATGGATTTCGTAGTAGGTTTACCAAGAACCAAGGCTAATCATGACGCCATATGGGTAATTGTAGATCGACTGACAAAATCGGCTCACTTTCTCCCGATCAACGAAAGGTACACGGTCGACAGACTAGTGGACATCTACTTAAAAGAGATAGTGGCGCGACATGGAGTCCCAGTCGCAATAGTATCCGATCGAGATCCTAGATTTAACTCCAGGTTTTGGAGAAGTTTTCAAGAATGTGTAGGGACCCGTCTAAATATGAGCACAGCCTACCACCCCCAGACAGATGGGCAAAGTGAAAGGACCATCCAAACGCTAGAGGATATGTTGAGAGTCTGCGCGATAGACTTCAAGGGAAGTTGGGATGATCACTTGCCATTGGTTGAGTTCTCCTATAATAACAGTTATCATTCAAGCATTGGGATGCCACCTTATGAGGCCCTTTATGGAAGAAAATGTCGATCTCCCTTGTATTGGGATGAAGTTGGAGAGCGAAAGATGCTCGGGCCCGAAGTGGTCCAACGAACTAAAGATGCAGTAGATCTAATCAGAGGACGGTTGGTAGCAGCCCAGGATCGACAAAAGAAATATGCCGATTTAGCTCGGAAAGGCAAGGAATACGAAGTAGAGGACCTAGTGTTCTTGAAAGTTTCACCTTGGAAAGGTTTAATGAGATTTGGGAAGAAAGGAAAGCTGAGTCCCAGGTACATTGGACCATTTGAGATCTTGAGACGGATTGGGGAACTAGCTTATGAGCTCGCATTGCCCCCGAATCTACAATAGGTGCACAATGTGTTCCATGTTTCGATGATGAGGAAGTATAATCCGGATGCTAAGCATATTGTAGAGTATGAGCAAGTGGACATGCAACCAGACCTGACCTATGTGGAGCAACCTGTGGAAATCATAGACCGGAAAGAACAAGTGCTCCGAAACAAGGTCATTCAGCTAGTCAGAGTTTTGTGGCAGAACCACAATGTAGAAGAATCCACCTGGGAAATTGAAAGCGCAACGCAAGAAAAGTACCCCCACTTGTTTTCAAACTGATTCCGGGACGGAATCCTTTTAAGGAGGGGAGACTGTAAGAACCCAGATTTTGGGTGGAATTAAAACTTTTATGTATTTAATGATGTAAGAATGAATAGTGGATATGGCTACAGTGTAATAATTGATAATTGGGAAAGAATGAATAGAATTCGACTTTATTATGTTTATGTCTTGAAGAATGCTAAAGGGTGACAACATAGGTAAGAATAATCTATCTTCTAAAGGAATAAGATATGGCAACTTCAAGCAAGAGAATACTCTCATGTCATCCAGATCGATAACGATTAATCCAGTAGTTCCGTAAAAAGGTTAAGTGACGATCGAAAGAGAATACGGACAATTATACAACCCTAAGATAACAAGTAAAGAATACAGAATGAATAGTGTTTTGGTGGGAGTACATAATAATATGAGACGACACTATATAGAAGTATTCGGAACGGATTTCCGAGTTTATATTAGTGATCCAGGGGGAAAATAAGTGTATGTAAAAGCTGTCGGATTCTGAAAAACCGCACTTTTATTTTCTCCGAGAGTTCCCTGGACACTGATAGCCTTAAGTATTTAACGAATGGATTAAAGGAATATAAAATGGAAAGTTAGAATGAAAGACGGAGAATGAAAGTATTAATATTAAAGAGGATTCCCGGTAAACCCTAATTAGAAATCCGTGAAATATTCTCACGAACGATCAATCGAAACGGGTAATAACCGGACACAGAAACAAGCAGAGGAAGCAAGAGTCTTGTGCAAGCTACTAGTATAAATATCTAGTAACTAAACTAGAAGCAAGGAACTAGCACCTTAGAGGAAGAACTAAGTACTTAGCAAGTAACTACCTAGTTAAGCTTTAACCACCACAAAACCAACACATGTCTTGCCATTTGAGCATCCAACACCTCATCACTTTATTAAAGTGACTTTTACAAGATATTATGTTGTAAGTGGATGAGAGTGAAGGAGATTAAAACACAAAAATCAAAAGAACCAAGCAACTCTCTCCCCCCCCTTGCAAAGAAACCATTCGGCTATATCCATTAATTCCAAATCCAAACTCAACCTTCCCACCATTGTTTGTTCTTGAAATAATTAAGGTGAGTCTTACATTTCATAAAAATTATCTCCTCAAAATCTTAGCTTCAAACTCATCCATTTCCATTTTCAAAAAAATCAAACAAGAGGAGGGTGAATAGTGTTCATCATATACTAACTTTGTTTTCTTGATTTTCCATGGTTAATCTAGCAAGCATAATCACTCCTAAGGACAATACAAGGCTTAGTAAGGCTATATCACTATCTAAGGAAGGTATAAAGCTCTTGAAACCCTAACCCTTGTTTGAGATTTAAGCATGTTTATGATAGTTATAACTTAGTTATGGTTATGTTAAGATTATAAGCATGATTATGTATGGATTTTTGGATTAATGATGTAAATAGCTAGATGAACGGAAAGGCATTGCTTGGCCTCAGTTCATGTATATAAGTCATGTATATGTTGTTTGGGTTGGATGCTATGTTTATGGGAAGATTCGAAATTGATAGATATTCAATTTACAGCCGTTATAATGCCCGATTTTCATTAACACTAAGAAACCGAACTGGTCAGTAGCCATAACTCTCTGTTCTTGGCAAGTTAATGAACCCTACTGGTAGAGTTTTGAACATAGATCACTTTGGCGAAAGAATCGAAGCATTTTGATTTACGGTTTAGGAATTATGACCAAATTACTAAAAGTAGTTCGAATCCGTAAACGAAAGTTCGTAACTGAAATTGAACCCTCGTAAGCTATGTAACGTCATGGCGAATCTTGGTAAATAAATACTAGGGGTAAGAAGGAAGGTGTGAAAGAAAACCGAATGACAAAATGAGCATTTTTCGATTTATTAAAAATGTTCGAGTCAAGGTTAAACGCGAACGAACCCCTAAAAGACGACTCTTTTATAACTTTGGTAAAACACTTAGAAAACGGGCGATAAAACTCGGAGTATAATATTGGTTCGTAACGATCAACCTTAGAACTCATATGACTTAAGTATGTCCCAAGTATAAGTGCAGTGACATGTCGTATTAACGAACGAATGTCGGGTCGGATCAGCGATAATAAGTAATCCACTAAAAGGGGTATAACGAGATAATTCGAGAACGTGTTTCGATTTAAGTATAACTTAACTTTTAATATGTCAAGTGATTAATCCCGAATGCCTTGGCTATTTATAGATCACCAAGCTGATCCGGGACCCGCTACCACTACCCCTTACCGTACTCGACTACCAGGCAAGTTTCAATTCCCTTCTTTTAGGCTGTTGTTGTGATTGAATAAATATATATATATATATATGATTGCTGATATACATATGCCATTGCATGCATGCCTACTTTCAAGTTGAATTGATATACTTGTTCCCTGAATGTTGTTGTTGGCTTATAAGCTAGATAGTTATATATCAGTTATAAGCCGGTTATTGTAAGACCCTCATAGAAGGGCGTATACATCTTATTAATCAAAAATAGACCGGGAGTCAATATTCCTTGATATATCGAGATTACCTCGGAGGAAAATATTTAAGTAAATATTTTCTATTATTTGGGCGACGAATATTATTTGAATATTCGTTCGAGACTAATTATTTTAACGATCCTTACTTCAAATAATTATTTGAACGTAACTATTCAACGAATAATATTTCTCAATATTCATTCAGAGTCGAATTGATTATCGACTATTATTTCGAATATTCTTCTAAAGATGAGACTATTAAATGAATATTAATTGGATATTCTTTTAGAATATTATTTTATTAAATAAATATTACTTTTGAATATTCATTTAAGATATTAAATACTTGATGAATAGTATTTTAATATTCATCTGAAGCTTGATTTAATTATCGAATATTATCTCGAAAATTCCTTAAGGCTTGGATTACTAAATGAATATTACTTGATATTCATTTAGGATATTATTCATTAAATGAATATTACTTTTGAATATTCATTTAAATTCCTAATTAATCATGAATATTACCTTAAATATTCTTTTTAGGTCTTATTAATTAATGAATATTGTTTTGAATATTCATTTAAATATTTATTTATTCAATAAATATTCTCCTGATATTTCTTCAGGGATTATTTTGAGAAATACTCTGATTAAAGATATTCTTTCATATTCCCAAATATTCTTTCAATATTTTAACTCAATAAATATTCTCTGAATATTTATTCCATACTTAGAATAATCTCGATAAGGTTTATCTTCTTCGATTATTACAGAAAATATTTCGAAGTCATATTATTATTAATCTTATATCAAGAAAGGTTCTCAGACATCATTCTTCTTTGAGTCTATTTCCTTAATAATAAGGGAACCTTACTTGGAAAATGTTATTTATCTTGTCGACTTCCCGGTCATAAAGTATTCCCTTCACCCGCAACTCGGGTGCTGTTGACTTTTTAAGTCGTTGCTTACCTTCTCATCTTTCGAGGGGTAAGATTACTGGAACAAGTTGATATCCGTTACCAAGTAATAGCTTGGGAGTTATTGGTAAATTTTCCTTTCCAACTAGATACGACTACTTTATGGAGTCTTATCAACAAGTATTATACTTGGGGAAAGGGGGACGAACGTTACATTCAGAGTCATGAGTTCTATTTGAACTAGGAGTCGTGTAAGAGGTCGAGTAGCGCCGGTCCATCCCCTTTGGCCCAACCGTTGGCCGGGGAGAGCTAGCAAGGCGGTATACAAGTAAAGCCGTCAGTTCTTCCTTCTACCGGTAGTAAATCTAAATTGAGCTGTACGATCTCGACTGATCATCAAGATTGGAACAGCGGGCGCGGTGAATACTCCATCATTGGTTCATCATCCAAATTTATTTATTTCCTGCAACATGATTACTGTTGGCAGAGTTGGAAAAGTGTCATAACTGGAATTGCAACCTTTTCTTGCAAGTTCCTCTTCTTAATAACAATAAGAATATCTCGCTTACTTTGATGTAGCAGATATTTCTTCAAACAAATACTTTCAGTTACCTTGTAACTTTATCGTTCATATTATACTGGCATCATTTCCGTAAATGCATGGCATATGGTTTAAAAGATAGCTTTGAACTGTTTTAAATTATCGTTCAGTTATATATTTGTTGGTGGGCTTTCGCTCACCCTTGCTTTGTTTATATTATGTCACAACAACAGCTAGGACAAATGGCTCGCATCAGGCGCACTCGGCGCAAGCAGGTTACCCGACCCACCGGACTAACCGCTGAGATGCTAGCCGCCATTGCTGAGGTAGCATAGTTAGACAGCTTTTGTTTCCTGTTTAACTATATGTATAATTAATGTAATTAACGGCAAAACTTTTAAACCTATGATGTTATCCTGTTGGGATTGTAATAACTTTTATTCGTAAACCCTTTAATGTAAGACTTATTTCAATTTCATCTCTGGGACTATAACTGTTGTGTGTGTGAGTGGTAATTATTGTGGGGTCACAGCATGTGATTTATTTATTGTGGACTCAAGTCAAGTATTATGAATGGATGTAAGACCGTAACCACCAGATCCCCGACCCCGGATCTGGGGGTGTTGCAATGTATTTGAGAAGTAACTTAGTGATTGATTCGAGAACTAGAATTGACTTGATAGATAACTCTGAGTTCTCGAATATTTCAAATTTGATATATCAAATCACTTCTCGAATAGCTCTTTTCTTCAGGAATCCTTGAGTTGTCGAATAGAGCATTTAACTTATCGAATCCCTGAGATATCGAATAGCTTTCTGAGTCTTTGAGATATCGAATGAACCTTGACTTGTTGACTCCTAGAGAACTCGAATGATGCTTTGACTTGTTGACTTTCTGAGTTCTCGAATAGAGTAGTAGACATATCGAATCTCTGAGATATCAAATAGTACATTCAGAGATTTCGAATAGTGTCTTTTGAGATATCGAATCCCTGACTTCTCGAAGGCTAGACTTCTCGAATATAAAAACATACTTCTCAAATTGGTACTTAGGCAAATTCTTCATTTCTTCAAATCCCAACTATGATTATTTGAAAGACTCTATCTCTAAGCTTGAGGCATGATCCTTGGATCTTCTTCCAAGCATTATTCTTTGACTTTTAAGTAATGTCTCACAGTTACAATTTGATGCCTATTACAAGTACTAAACAAATAGAAACTCTACAACAAGAGGTTCCCTCAGTTAAGAGGTCATGTAGGTAATGCAAAGCATTACAAACAATTAGGCTTATTATTAGATGTACTCAGGCATGCCTCTGTGACTAACAATCTCCCCCAAATTCTGAGTGAGACCCTTAGTCACAATTTCATGTCTGATAACAAGCCTAATATACATAAAGATAAAACTTGACAGTACATGATAAACAACATAATAAACAAGATATGGATGAAAGAGATAATAATATTAAGAATAAGAGTTGGGAAAACAAATCTATCCAGAGTATCGCCTAATTACAAAAGTAGATCTGGAATTCCAAGTTCTGTCACGATCTTCGGAATTTTCCCCCAAATCTGGTCTTCTATCCTTAGCTATATCTGTTTTCGATGAACTCCCCCTATTACAATGTTACAACGTGTTTAAATAGGGTCTAGAAGTCTTGTCTAACAAGAAAATACCAAAATTACATTACAATTTCGAAACAGGAAAGAATCAGGATGTTTAAGGGCAAAAACGGAAATTCTAGCAAAAGCTCGCGCGCCGCAGCGTGCTAATTCCTTGCACTACAGCGCGCCCAGGCCCATGTTCATCTCGCGCCACTTTTCCTTGCCCATTTCTCTGCTTTGGCTGCGTTTCTTCGTTGTTTCATCCATTTTCTTCCGTGTCTTTTGCCATATCTCCCGTATTCAATTATCTTGACTTGGAGTCTTCACGGAATCTTAAAACAAGTTCCCCAAACTTCATTTCCATGTTCGAATGTCCACTTTAAAATCGACAAAAACTTTAACCCTAATCAACATTACAAAAACCTGCACACCAAACAAAACACATCAAATCTACAACAAACTTGAGACCAAATCAATCAATTTAAGCCGATATGGAACGCTCTAAATGGATATAAAATCCACTTATCACACCCCCAAACTTAAACCAATGCTTGTCCTCAAGCATAAACAACTAACATTACATAATTAGTACCACTTTCGTAGGTGATCACGGTTGCATTTGGCATATACAACAAGCCCTTTAAAACCCTAGGCAGCCCTAGTGGACGAGTGAGGTCTCGTGAGGGCCTATAGTGAATATGCCCACAAAATCCATCTAACTAAACAATGAAAAACAAATGCACTGCATGAATGCAACTAATATGAAAATGCAACGATCCCCTTCAAACTAACCAAAACCAACTAGCAAATAACTTCAAGAATGCAAATAACTCCAAATAGAGCTCGACTAAGTCCCCGTATTCTAACATTACATGAACAGAAACGTGCGAGTATGCGATGCTCATCAGATATACACCTAAAACTAGATAAAAAATTATACGTGCTCTTCGCCAAGACAACCACATGTTTATAAACAGAATCGACTGTAAACACTTCATAACCTAGAAACACCGCTATCATCATTTAAGTTAGACAGGAATTCATGCTTTATTACTACAACTACAACACATAACAATATATACAAAACACATGCCTATTTAACCGTGCAATGGATGAGACCCCTAAAGGCTTATACAATAATACCCATGTAGCGAGCGTTAGGTCAGTGGATCCCAGATCGGAGAAGTCTTAGGTCACTAGGCACAAAGTCCCCTCGTACTTAATTGCTCGAGTATTAAAGAGCTCACCCTGGTTAATTTTGCATTTAAACTATTTACATGACTCTTTTTTTCTTTTTCTACTAGCCATTTGACGCCTAGCCAATATTGACAACTATACACAACTAGCATGAAATCCCTGGTTTCCCCCAAACTTAGACTTTATTGTTCTAGACCATCAAGGGAATAAAAATTCTAATCAAGTGATTAAATCTCAAAACATCCAAACAAGCATAACCTCAACCTAGCCCAAAAGCAACCTAATGAGACTGTGTAAAAATTTTGATTCTGTAACATGCAAGTCAATTTCATAGAAACTATAAATCAACCCTCTATTCATCAATACCACACTCAATAAGACATCTACCTACCAATCAGAATTAGCTCGTCCTAAGGGATCATGAAAATATGCATGCTATGCAAATGCAACTAAATGTACTAACATGGTATACGAAGATAAAAACAGAATGTCCTATATGAAACAAACGTAGATAACACGAACATACATGCATGAATTACCCTAATATGCAAAACATGATTCTATATGAACACAACAATATACTAATACTAACAAATAACTACCATACACTACTTATCCCTCACACCACCCCCAAACTTAAGACATTCAATGTCCCCATTGAATTGAATTTAATACGAAGGATAGTAGAAAACATACCTAATTGTTGAAACACGTGGGTTGCCTCCCACGAAGCGTTGTCGTTGACGTCATTTAGCCGGACGTTGATTCCTCAACTCACGATGGTTTCAAAAGAATGACCGAACCGTCCTCAATAGAAAGACCATTCAAACGAACGTTGACATCTTGATTGCTTAGTCCCAACACAACTTTTCTTTCACTCTTCACCTTGATTTTTCCACCCATCGACTTATTCGCCTTCTTTTTCTTCCTCACACCTCTAAGGTGTTTATCCCTCTCAACCGACTGAACAGAACACTCTTCTACCTCATCATCAACTATCCACCTTCTTAACACATTATCATGACCCTCTTCAAAAATCACTAACTCAGCATTCAAAAGGACATACCTCAAATGCGGTGGAAGTTTTCCGAGCTTTACATTCGAGTGATCTGGAATTGAAGAACTGTCAATGGAATCACTGATGTGATGCTCTAGCATGTGCGTGTCCGACTTTTCGCTCAACAACTGATCAAACTCCTCTGCCTGACCCGTATCAACTATTTCCACACTGAAACACTCTTCATCTTCTGTTGGAAATTTCATGGCCTTGAACACATTAAAGGTGACATTCTGGTCTTGCACCCTCATTATAAGCTCTCCTTTTTGTACATCGATCAACGTATGGTCCGTAGCTAGAAAAGACCTTCCCAAGATTATGGGAATCTTCTTGTCTTCTTTGAAATATAGAATCACAAAATCGGCAGGAAATATGAGCTTATCAAACTTCACCAAGACATCCTCTACTATACCCCTTGGATAAGTGATTGACCGATCAGCCAACTGCAACGAGATATTGGTAGGTTTCGGATCAGGCAGACCAAGTTGCTTCAAAACAGACAAGGGCATGAAATTAATTCTATCTCCCAAAAACATAAGCATTTGTCAAAAGACAACTTTCCAATGGTGCATGGAATAGTAAAGCTACCAGGATCCTTTAGCTTGGGAGGCAATTTCTGTTGCAACACCGCACTGCACTCCTCTGTCAATGCCACTGTTTCAAATTCTTTCAACCTTCTCTTTCGTGACAAAATATCCTTCATGAACTTTGCATATCTCGGCATATGCTCAAATGCTTCAATAAAAGGAATGTTAAGGGACAGTTTCTTGAAGACATTCATAAACTTCTGAAACTGTTTTTCTTGATCTTATTTTTGCAATCGTTGAGGATATGGAGGAGGAGGATAGATCTGATTCACCAACTTCTGCTTCAGAGGAGAGTTTTCAGCAGAATTTTGCTTTTGAAGTCTTTTTGGGAATGGAGGAGGTGGATAGATCTGATTGCTCTCTATAGACTGCTTTGGAGTAGATGTTTCAGCAAAGGTTTTGCCTTCTTCCGCTACGCCATCCAACTGATCAGCTGCCAATTCAGAATTTTCCTTTTTTTTCTCTGCAGAAGCCTCCACCTGCTGTTTCTTGATTTCATCGTCTTCCTCAGCTGCTCATTTTTTATCCCTCGTGACTTTTCCAGATCTCAAAGTAACTGCATTGACCTGTTCCTTGACTTCCCTCTTTCCGGGATTAGGCTCTATATCACTTGGAAGAGTTCCTTGCTGCCTATACAATAAAGCACTTATAAGCTTCCCCATCTGGTTCTCCAAGGTCTTGAGAGAAACTACATGGCTTTTAACCATTAACCTCAACTCATCCAATTTTGATTTTTCATTAGAAGATTGCCCCGTACTTGCTTGAGGCTGTTGCGGAAATCCCGGAGGTTGATATGGTTGCCTTGGAGCATACTGCTGCTGAAAACCTTGATTAAATGGCCTCGCTCCATATTGCTGATAAGGAAGTTGAGGTTGTTGAGTACCTTGGTTGTTGCTCCAGCTGAAATTAGGATGATTCATGTTATTCGGATGATAGGTGGCTGGAATTGGTGCTACAGGTCTCTGAAAATTGCTAACAAACTGCGCTGACTCTGAAGATATGGCACATTGACTCGTCTCATGTGCGCCCGCACATAACTCACAAATACTAGCAACCTGCTGAATTCCATAATTGGTGAGAGAATCCACTTTCATCGTCAAAACCTTCAACTGAGCTGCTATGGCTGTAGCTGTGTCCACCTCTAGAATTCCTACTACCTTGCCTTGAGAAAGTCGCTGAGTAGGATTCTAATATTCATTCGCAGCCATCATCTCAATCAATTAATACGCCTTGTTGTAACTCTTCGCCCACAAAGCTCCGCCAGAAGCTGCATCAAGCATGGGTCTAGTCTGTGCTCCCAACTCATTGTAGAAAGAGTTAATCACCATCCAATCAGGCATACCAGCCTATCAATCTCCTTCTCCCTTTCTAGCCATTTCTCAAAGCACCCTTTTCTTATCTTCTCATCATAGTCTCTCTTCGTCTTCACAAAATCAATCAACTCTAGCTTCCATACTCTCTCCACTTTCTCTTCAGAATCCAATAATGCAATAATTCTTTCTATCTCATATAGCTTACCCCAATTTTGACAACCCCCTTGTTTGAATTTCATCTATTTTCCATCAGTGTATTTGATTTCAAGGCAGTCATTCATAATTGCAGCATAGTAGATCCTTTGAGCTTTTAGAAATTGCAGTTGGTCTTCATGAAAATCTTCATCTAGTGGTTGGAGTTTCAGTCCTGGATAGATAGTTTTGGGCCCTTGACTTGGGTAACTTCACTCTTCTTATAGCATGCTTGAATTTAACCTTTTTCATTCCAATGCTTGGCAGAAACTTATGACCTTTGCTTGCAGACCACTGTAGTATACCATTAGCAGTTTGCTTTTGGAAACATACAGATGGTTTCTTGATTTGTATCTTCTTCTCTTCTTGAGGTGGCAAAGCAGTTGTAGAGGCCATGGGTGTAGATTTTGGTAGGTCACTACTAATTATATTCACCCTAGACTTAGAGTCTTGTGTTATGGTGAGATTATAGTTAGCAACGCCTAAGGCTTGCTGCTTTCCACTTTTCCTCTCATAGACTTTGCCTTGGTCATCATCACCTTTCTTGTCTTTGCTATCCTTCTTCTTCTCTTCATCACCCTTAACACTCCTGTGATGTCTTCTCCTCCCATCACTCTTGTCTTCATCTTTATCATCCTTATTCCTCCTTACTTTAGCCATCTCTAGGACAGAGCCAGTTGCTATGAAAGATCTGAGAATATTCAATGCTTCCAACTCTTCAGAAGTCCTTATCCCATTCTTCTTTTACAGTTGATCAATGATGTCAATTATAATTCTGTGATTTTTGATAGTGAGATCCTTGGGAATGACAAGCTGATTGACATCTTCAATCTTTGTACCGGACTGATAGAGAATGGTTCTTGGATTAATGCACACTTCAGGCAATCTAGCTTGTTGACCATTCCTAAGCTCAGAGTATAGGCTCTTGTTGTTTTCTCCCTTCTTTTCAATCAGCTCCAAGATAGCATCAATCTCTGTGAATTTTAGAGCCTTCAAGGTGTCATAAGATAGATGCCATATTTTGCCATTTGACACCATCATAATCTTCTTGAGAAAGATCTGATCCAGCTTTCTTGGTATCACTGTCAGATATTTGATTTGATCTTTGAGACTTCTTCTGTACAACAGTGTGTCTCCTCTAACCTTTGCCTTAGAGACTTGCAGAAACTTCAAGAAGGCATCATCATGATAGATCTCTGAGTTTGCTACTTCTATCAGCTTGGCCTCTGTAACTACACTAACTTCAACTGGCTGATCATCTTCATGTCTAGAGGTTTGGACTAGATCACTTGGCATGGAACCTGCCACCACTGTAGTATTGATAGTTTGCTTTTGGCCACTTGGAGTAGTGATGTGCACAGGTGGTAGAGTAACAACTGGCAGAAAAGATGGAGGTTCATCAGTTTTAGCTTTCCCTTTGCCTTGAACATGAGTTGTAGTTTTTGAACCTTGACCACCCTTAATGATGACAATACCTTTCTCCTTAGGTTTCTCCCCCTTAGGTTTTGAGTTCCTTAAGGTCCTCTTCTCCCCCTTAGGCTTGTTGTCAGCACAGAGGCTTTGGTAGGGGCCTTTGGGTTGGAAGAGGTGGGATTGATAGATTCATCAGGCAGAGGGAGTCCTATGTGCTTCATCATAGCAGACATCATTTATTGTTGGTGAAGAAAAACCTCAGATGTGGTGGTGGCTTGAGTGTCCAAATTTTCAGTAAGAGTTGCAACTATGTCTATAAGATGAGCATTTGACTGTTTGAGAGAGGTCACTGAACATCCACCTTGTTGAATAACTCAGTAGATTTAAAACCAGTCAGTGATTGTTCCTTGAGCCTCAATACCTCAAATTTGGTCATTTCATGAACAGGGACTTCAGTCACCAGCTTATCTCCATATTGATTTACAAACAGAGTCCTTAGCATGGCATTGGCATCAGTTGTCTGACCAGATAGATTTTGAAATTGAGTTGTTAGATTACTGACAATTCCATGAAGCAAAGCCAAACCATTGTCCATCTTGGTGCAGGTAGATTTGCATTCTTGTATAGTCTTGAGAATAGGATCTAGAGTGAGAAATTTGGTAGCAAATTCTCTCTTGATTGCACTTACTTCTTTGGCTGTTGCATCACATACTTTATTGGCTTCTGTTTTAACTCCCTTCCCAAGATAGTGAGCAGCCTTGAAGAATCCCTTGTAAGAATCATTTATAGCATCATACACTTCACCAGGAGTCAGAGATTTGGCATTAGAGCCTAGTGAAGTGATGTATTCCTCTCTTAGGTATTGAAGAGCTTCATTGAGAGTAATGTCATATTTTCCTTGCAGCCAGACATCTACATTGCCATCTCTCTCAGCTTTATCTGCTATTTTCTCCACATCATCTATGTGACACAGCAGAATGGCTTCATAGTCTAGATTTGATATGTTGGATATGACCAGGTTTTGGGCTATTTTAACAAACTCGGGAATCTTATCCACAACTAAGCTTTGAAGTGCTTCAACCGTCAATTGTGGTGGAGCAGACCCTGATCCTGAAGCACTGTCATGTTGCACAGGCTTCAGCCATTGTGATAAAAAGTCAGAGCTAGAGCTAGGCAAGCTAGACTCCTCAGTTACAGATGCAACTTCTGTAACGAGATGGATTGACTCTACTACTATTGTCTCCACAGGAGTGGGATGAGTTACAACAGTAGTTGACACAGACACAGAGTCTCTAGTGAAAACTAGTGAATCCTCTGTGTTTGTGATGGTGTCATCAAGATATGCCCCAGCTTGCATTCCCTCACCATCTAAATGTGGTTCCTGGGTGGTGAGCAAAGTGTCATGCACTAAGTCACTTGAGTCCATTGGCTCACCAAGAGAAGAGAATTCTTGGTGATCAATGCCTTGCTCCTCAATTGCTTGAGTTGCAGGCTCCAAAGAAACTTCAGTGATAGATTATGGGAGAGAAGTGTCTTGTAAATTTGATTTTGGCAACTCCCCCTGAGAAATAGAGGGAGTTTCAAGAGTGATGTGCTCTCCACTCAGTGTTGTGCTAGCCTTATCACTCCTTGGTGCAGACTCTTTACAAGAAGGTGTATTGGGGAAGATGCTTGATTCTATAGATGCACCCTGTTGAGAGGATACATCTAGTGAGCTGTTTTCCCCTGATTTTACAACTTCAGCCATTTGTTTGACTGAAGAGGTGGTTTGTGATTTCTTCTTCTTTGGTCTCTGTAAGGGTGACTCAGGTTCCTCACTTTCTAGACCTAATTCAACAGCCAATGCTGCTTCTGTCAAGATATTCAAGGGCTCAGATTCAATCTGTTTTCTCTTCTTCTTCTCCTTTTTACTAACACCACCCTGTTGAGAGGATGATGCAGGTGGCTCTATGTTTGGTAGAGTGTTTGGTTGAGGGGGTTGGTTAGCAAGCCCTGGGTTAGTATTTTGTTCTACTTGCTTGGGCTGTGCTAACTCAGATTTGGAGGCAAATGTTGGCATGTTGTGGGGGTAAGACTCAAATAAACTCTGCATATGAGGAGTTATTTCAAGTCGCACATCCACATCATTCCTAGTCTCCAAGTTACCAAAAATGAGTTTGGTCATGGATTTCGGATACCCTATTCTATTTCTATCTATCCCAGGCAATTCAATCAATTTATTATCTACAAAATTAAGAGCAGATTGAATAAAATGAAAGAAGAAAATTTCAGTACCTCTCTTGGTTGAGTTCTTACCAAGTCTCCCATATAGCTCCTGCATAATTAGATTACCCACATTGATTTTCCTATCATATGCCAGGGAGTATGCAATTTTCTGTGCAGGTGCACTGATTTGATCAAAAATTGACTTTCTAGCAGTAAACACCTGTAGCAGTGTGGCGAACACAAAACTCCATTCCTTTCAGAGACACTTCCGGTTCATTTTTCCAATCTTGATTGTATCAGCATATCTGATGAAGTCGAATAATGTAATCAATTGATCATCAGATACCAGAGGGTGATACAGGTCTTGATGAAGTCCTAGTGCTTGATTCATATCCTCTGTAGTGATAGTAACCTCTTTCTCTTGTATTTTACAGTAGATGATATAAGAGGTTACAGCATTTTCGAGAGCAACAACTTCCACAGTGGCTGTCCTCCAGAACTATTCTAGAAGATCTAGGTGCAGAGTTTGGTTGGCTGAGAGTGCAACCTTGATGTATGACTCAGACATCCAGCGAACGAAGCACTTGAAATTAGCATTGGGTTCTTCCACATCACTAGTAATAGAAATGAAGTTGGTGTGGGTAGGAATTGTGAGTTGGGTATTCGCCATTGTTACACAGAGAAAAGAGAGAAGTGAATGAAGGTTGAAGAAGAAATTTAGCTTTTAAAGTTAGGGTTTTCAGAGGTTTTGGAACTTTAGATGCTTGAGAAATCGAATGAAATGAATCGAATAGATGTAGAAATGTATAAGTATGAAGTACTTGAATTGTCGATTAGATATATGTTTTGTATCGACAAGTTAGGCATTCGAGAAGTAGAGATCAACTATTCGATAAGTCAAGAAAGGCTTAATCGATATCTCAAGCAGTTTGTAACTCACAGCTGGCAATTATCTAACTTAGAAATAATTCCAAATTAAATAAAATATGTTTTTATGACAGATTTAAAATTCTGAATACAAATCCAAAAACGGTTAAGATTCAACGAAAATTCAGCCTTTTAAATTGATTCGACAACTCAAATGTTCTATTCGAGAAATCAGTCATTAGAGAACTCAAATGTCCTATTCGAGAAGTCAAACAAGTCTCTGTTCGATTTCTCCATGCACTATTCGAGAACTCAAGACTGTTCCAAATAGACTTGTTAGAGAAGTCGACCATAGACATGAAAGTCATTAGATAAGTCTGACTTATCGAGCTATACTTTCCACTCATAAAATTTAATTTTCACTATCTTTTCAAAATTCGCCAGAATTATTCAATGAAGAATATTCTAACAAATTAAATAGTGATAATCTTAAAATTTCATAAAAATTTCAAGCTAATTAAAATATGATTTTCAACATATGCAGCAAATCTGAAATATTTATAAATCATATTCCAGCCAACACTTACTTCAAAAATATTGAGCATTTAGATAAAGTGTTTACTATTGCAACAATCTAGTTGATATTTTCACTTAGCCAGATTCTGAAGAATTCAGCATTCCAATCTCACTAACCAACCTTGTGAAGGTGGCTTCATCCAAAGGGTTAGTGAATATATCATCTAATTGTTTATCTATGGAGACATAATGCAACTCAATGGTTCCATTAGTTGCATGCTCCCTAATGAAATGATATCTGATGTCAATGTGCTTTGTCCTAGAATGATTGACAGGATTGGCAACTATAGAGATTGCACTTGTGTTGTCACACATAATTGGAATTCTTTCCAACACAAGTCCATAATCTCTAAGCTGATTTCTAATCCAAAGCACTTGAGCACAACAACTTCCAGCAGCTATGTATTCAGCCTCAGCTGTTGAAGTTGACACAGATTGTTGTTTCTTTCTGTATCAAGAGACTAACCTTTGTCCAAGAAACTGGCAGCTACCTGAGGTGCTTTTCCTATCCACTCTGTATCCAGCATAATCAGCATCAGAATAACCAATCAGATTCAACCCTGTGTCCTTAAGATACCATAAACCCAAGTTTGGAGTGCCCTTCAGATATCTAAAGATCCTTTTAATAGCAATCATATGTGATTCCTTTGGGTTTGACTGAAACCTTGCACACAGACATGTAGCAAACATGATGTCTAGCCTACTTGTAGTGAGATAGAATAGAGAACCAACCATGCCTCTGTAGGCTGAGATATCTACCTTCTTGCCCTTAACATCTTCATCCAGTTTAGTGGCAGTGGCCATGGGTGTTTTAGCAGGTGAGCAGTCTTCTAGATCAAACTTCTTCAACAAATCCTTGATGTACTTGGTTTGACTGATAAAGATACCATCCTTCCTTTGACTAACTTGCAATCCAAGAAATAATGTCAACTCTCCCATCATGCTCATCTCATATCTGCTCTGCATTAGCTTAGAGAATTTCTCACATAGTTTCTCATTAGTAGAGCCAAATATGATATCATCCACATAGATCTGAACTAGGATAATATCATCACCATGCTTCTTGTAAAACAGTGTCTTGTCCAATGTGCCTCTAGTGAATTGATTTTCAAGAAGAAATTGTGATAAAGTGTCATACCATGCCCTTGGAGCCTGCTTAAGTCCATACAAAGCCTTAAGCAATCTGTAGACAAATTCTAGGAAATGTGGATCCTCAAAACCAGGTGGTTGTTGCACATAAACTTCTTCTTCCAACTCTCCATTCAGAAATGCACTCTTGACATCCATCTGATAGACTTTAAAGTTTGAATGAGCAGCAAATGCCAAGAAGATTCTGATGGCTTCCAATCTAGCAACAGGGGCAAATGTCTCATCATAGTCAATGCCTTCCTGTTGAGAGTATCCTTTTGCAACCAACCTTGCTTTGTTTCTTACTATTACACCACCTTAATCCATCTTATTCTTCAGAACCCATTTTGCTCCAACAATGGTTCTGTTCTTTGGTGCAGGGACAAGTTCCCATACTTTGTTTCTTTCAAATTGATTCAGTTCCTCTTACATAGCAATAATCCAATCTGGATCCAACAGTGCATCATCAAGTTTCTTAGGCTCAATCTGAGATAGAAAGCAACCATAGAGACACTCATGTTGAGTTGCTCTCCTAGTTCTCACTCCTGCATTTGGATCTCCAATAATTTGCTCTGCAGTGTGGGATCTATCCCATTTCCTTGAATGCTCAGTTTGATTTCTCAACCTTGATGTTGCTTCATCATCCAAGTCATGATCATTTTCATTTCCTCCCCCTATGAAGTTGCCACTATTCACAGGTGTGTCTTGGATGCTTGTCTCTTCACTGTTGATTGGCACAAATTCTTCTCTTGCTTCATCATTCACCAGAGTTTGTTGAACTACAGTTTCAACTTCAGTTTCAATCTCTTCATCAGAATCATCTAGATTTTCAAACTTTAATGGATCTTTATCTTCATCATTGGCTTCTTCTAATCCAGGTAGTTTGCTGTCATCAAATGTCACATCTGTGCTTTCTATAACTTTGCTTTGACTGATGACATAAACTTTGTATGCAATTCTCTCCATAGAATAGCCAGGAAAAATTCCTTCAAATGCCTTTGCATCAAACTTTCCAACATATTCTGAATTATCCTTCAACACAAAGCATTTGCTTCAAAAAGTATGAACATACTTAAGAGTATGCTTCTTTCCAGTCATCAAATTGTAAGGTGTCTTTCCAGTGTTCTTGTTGATGAGAATTCTGTTCTGGATATAGCATGCATTGCTCACAGCCTCAGCCCAAAAACATGTAGGCATCTTTGCACTAAGCAACATTGTTCTAGCAGCCTCAATCAGAGTTCTATTATTTCTCTCAACAACTCCATTTTGTTGTGGAGTCCTTGGAGCTAAGAATTGTTAAGAAATGCCATTCTCTTTGCAAAATGCTTCAAGTAAAACATTTCTGAACTCTGTTCCATTATCACTTCTCAATGCAATCACACTTGCATTGTTGGCCTTTGCTTCCTTATCAATTTTCTTTATGTGCTCAATGATCACTTGTGGAGCCTCATCCTTTGATGCTAGAAATTGCACCCATGTATACCTTGTGTAGTCATCAACCATCACCAGGACATACTTCTTTCTTGAGAGTGACATAATATTGACAGGCCCAAACAAATCCATATGAATTAATCGCAAGGGCTTGGTGATTGATGTCACTGTCTTTGACTTGTGGCTTGACCTTTTCATTTTTCCCTTTTGATAAGCCTCATACACTCCTTCTTGACAGAATTCAAGTGTGGGCATGCCTCTTACTAACTCTCTTTTGACCAGAGAATTAATGGCCTTGAAGTTCAAGTGTGATAGCTTCTTGTGCCACAGCCAACAATCTTCATTTGATGCTTGTGAGTAGAAGAAACAAACTTTGTCCTTGCTTGCAGAGTACATATTGGCTACAAACAAGCTTCCTTTCCTCACTTCAGATAGAGCAAAGTCACCAGTCTTCTTGCGGGTGATCAAACATTCATCCTTGTCAAAGTTTACTTTGAATCCTATGTCAGTAAACTGACCAACACTTAGCAGATTACGCTTGAGTCCCTTGACTAGTGCTACATCTTCAATGATGACATTACCAACTTTTAACTTGCCATATCCCAGTGTGTTACCCATGCTGTCATCTCCAAAAGCAACCATTGGGCCAGCCTTCTCCTCATACTGTGATAGCAGGGCCATATCACCAGTCATATGATTTGAGCATCCACTGTCCAAAATCCACATGACTTTCTTTTCTTGTTATTTGTCCTGCATACGTAAAGGTATTACTTCTCCTTTGGTACCCAAACAAGTTTGGGTCCAATTGGCTTAGAAACAGATTTATCAAAAATAGCATGCTTATTAGTTTTCTTAGGACTAGTCTTCTTGTCACTGTTAGAAGTCTTAGAAACTGAGGTCTCAGACTTAGGTGACAGAGGTACCTTCCTAGCTCTAGGAGGACTTGAAGACTCTGGCCTTGTGTAGTATGTGTGAATGTTGTGACTGATGCAACCATCCATGAATTGTCTTCTCAAATTAAAACAGCTAGTCATAACATTCATATTGCATGGCATACAGTCAAGTTTATCACAAAAAGCTGAATCTCTATGTCTTAAAGGCACAGAGCAATCATAGAATGGTTTAGCTACACTACCAGTTGGTTTCTTGCATGTATGAGTTAAGTGATTAGTGCTAAAACAGTTTTGACAAACTTTCCTAGGGGCATTGGGCACATAAGCATAATTGTTATTCTTGTTTATCCCTAGTTTTCCATTCCTGTTATGTTTCTTATTAGCCACTTTCTTCTTAGATTCATTTTTCCCAGCTGAAACAAACTTCACAAACTTCTCAGGTCTAGGTCTACCTCCTATTGGCTCCTTGGATTTTGGCTTAACACTCTCATCCTTAGAGGATGCTGGTTGTTCAGTAGACTGTGCCTCATCCTCATCAATCTCAAATGTTGGTTCTTTAAAAAATGGAGACTCAGTCTTTTTCAAAATGTGAGGTACTTCCTTCTGAACAACTATGTCATCTTCAATGACATTATAGCCTTTCCTCTGTTTAATAGTGTCATAGTCAAGTCCAATGGCAGCCTTGGGTTTAGCTTGGTTTCTCACATGGTAGGATTGCAATAGACTAGATGAGTTCTTAAAAGATTTTAGTTTGAATTCATTTTCAGCTAGCTCATCCCTAAGAGCCTTCTCAACCTGACTATCACATAGAAACTTATTCTGCAGATATTCAACTTCTTTCTTAAGGTTATCTACTTGCATAGCAGTTAGCTCAAGTTCCTCATTTTTCTTGTTTAACAGTTCATTTCTAGTAGACAGTTTAGCAATCTCTTCTTTAGCAGCAGTCATACTAGTATGAATATTAAACATTTCAATAGACAGTTATTCAACCATGCACTTATATTCAGAAACAGACATATCTATGGTAGTGAGAGATGGTACCTGATAGTCAGATGGAGATTGTTCATCCTTGGAATCATCCATCAAGGCATAGTTGTAGAATTCTTGCTCTTCTCCATCACTATGAGTCATCCCAACACTTCCCTTCAGCTATGTAGGCCTTGCCTTGTGTTTGCTTTCTCAGAAGGGCCTCATACTTAGCTTCAAGCTGTAGAAACTCCTTATCCTTTATTTTTAGGCTTCTTTCATTCACTAGCAAAATGCCCTAGGTCATTGCATCTATAACACCTTACAGATGACCTATCCACTTGGCTGGTTTTGAATTTATTCTTGTTTGCTTTCACAGGTGTCTTGCTCTTGTTGAATGAATGGTTTTGGGGTCTAGGTTTGAAGGGTTGGTTTCTCTTGAATCTGAAGTTTGGAAATTTTCTGGCCATGAAAGCATATGAAGTGTTTTCCATGCCATCTAGCTCTTCAAGATTATAGAACTCTTCTTCTTCCTTCTCCTCAACAGGTTCAGTCACTTCACCTTCATTTTCTTCATCATCTACTATCTCCTCTATCCTCAGCTGACTTGTAGATGCTTCTAGGTCTTGAACAGATTTGCTGACAATCAAGGCACATGATGTGTTTATCATTCTGCCTTGGTTGGCTTCGATAGCCCTCTTCTGAAGCAACTCCAGCTCATGAGTCTTTAAAACCCCATAGAGCACATCATATGTGACTTTGTTCAAATCTCTTTCTCTTAGAGAAATGACCCTTTGCTCTAGATGGTTTGGTGAAGACAATAGAAACTTCATGTTCAATTCCTTGGTGCTGTAACCCTTCCCATTCATCTGTAGCTCAGTCACCAGCTTGTGAAACCTTTCAAACATATCAGTAATGCTTTCCTTGGTCTGAGCCATGAAAACTTCATACTGTGTGACCAGTATCTGTTTCTTTTTTTCTCTAACCTCCTCTGTTCCTTCACATAACACTTCAATATGATCCCACATCTCCTTTGCTGTTTTGCAAGAGGCTATGTTAGCAAACATTGACAGTTCCATAGAATCTATGATTAATAACATGAGATGACTGTCAAGAGCAACCATCTCCTTTTCTGTCTCTATCCATTTGGATGGTTCTTTAGCCACATAGGATCTTGGAATGGTTACAGTTCCAACAGTCTTTTCAGGAATCTCTTGTTGTGGAACAAAGGCACAATTCTTGAGTATCTCAGGATATATAGGGTTAGCAGCTTTGATGAACAACATTTTAATCTTCCAGAGGTTTTAATTCTCTTTGTCGAACTTAGGGACCTTCACTGTTCCTGTAGTCTTTGGTGTATTCATGATCTTTTTCTGTTTTTAAATAAACAGCCTGCTCTGATACCACTTGTTGAGTATTGAACACACAAAAGAATACAGAAGGGGGGGGGGGGGGTGAACGGATTCTTGAACTTTTCTTGTTCTTGAATCTGGTTGATGTATGTAGCAGGATATGTGTTATGTGTGTGCAGAAATATAGGTGCGGAAAATGAACAACACAAGACACAATATCACTTTAATCTAATATTTTATTAGATAAAGATTTGCTACAACCTGTGAATACAAATGGTAGTATTCTCAGCTTCATTTTTCTCAGAGAGATGTATATCTTGAATATGTATGTGAAAAACTTAACTGCTAGAGAAGTGAGGCTCTATTCTTATAGAACATGAATACAGCCTACTTATTTCAAATAAGGTAGCTAAACAAATTTACTTTCTAGTGTGTCTATCCTTTTTGAGTAAGCATCCAAATGGCTATAGGTTTTACTTCTTGAGGTTCTGCTCAGATCCACTTCTTTAGCTCTTTGTCTCTTGTACATCTCTCTAAGCTTCTTTCTAGGCTTTCCAAAGTACTTTACAGTTTGTGGTCCATAAAGTGCTTTGGCTGGTTGCAGGTTTCTGACTTGTACAATTTCTCCAGTAGTTTGTCTCCAAAAATGTATTCGAGAAGTAACTTAGTGATTGATTCGAGAACTAGAATTGACTTGATAGATAACTCTGAGTTCTCGAATATTGCAAAGTTGACATATCGAATCACTTCTCGAATAGCTCTTTTTTCAGGAATCCTTGAGTTGTCGAATAGAGCATTTAACTTATCGAATCCCTGGGATATCGAATAGCTTTCTGAGTCTTTGAGATATCGAATGAACCTTGACTTGTTGACTCCTAGAGAACTCGAATGATGCTTTGACTTGTTGACTTTCTGAGTTCTCGAATAGAGTAGTAGACATATCGAATCTCTGAGATATCGAACAGTGCATTTAGAGATATCGAATAGTGTCTTTTGAGATGTCGAATCCCTGACTTCTCGAAGGCTAGACTTCTCGAATATAATAAACATACTTCTCGAATTGGTACTTACGCAAATTCTTCATTTCTTCAAATCCCAACTGTGATTATTTGAAAGTCTCTATCTCTAAGCTTGAGGCATGATCCTTGGATCTTCTTCCAAGCATTAGTCTTTGACTTTTAAGTACAGTCTCACAGTTACAATTTGATGCCTATTACAAGTACTAAACAAATAGAAAATCTACAACTAGAGGTTCCCTCAGTGAAGAGGTCATGTAGGTAATGCAAAGAATTACAAACAATTAGGCTTGTTATTAGATGTACTCAGGCATGTCTCTGTGACTAACACTAATTGCCCGTAGTGCTAGTTTATCTGACTCATAAACAGACATGTGAGCTTGACAACCGAAAATTCGTAAATGATCATAAGATGGAGGTTTATTGTACAATTTTTGATAAGGAGAAACAAAACCTAACACAGAGGAAGGAACACGATTAATACGATAGGTAGATGTGAGAACACAATCACCCCAAAATAATGAAGAAAGACGTGCTTGAAACATAAGAGCTCTAGACATTTCAAGTAGATTTCTGTGTTTTCGTTCAACACGACCGTTTTGTTGAGGGGTATATGGACATGTTGTTTGATGAATAGTTCCTTGAGAGAGGAAAAAAGAAGATAAACCTGTGTTGAGGAATTCACCTCCATTATCAGTACGAATGCATTTAACATTTAACTGTAGTAGTAAATTGAGTGTGCACATAGACAAAGAAATCTTTCAAACATTTGAGTAACATGCTGCTTTGTTGGTAACAGAATTGTCCACACACATCTAGTACAATCATCGACAATTGTTAGGAAATATTTACAGCCATTATGAGTAGGAGTCCAATAAGGACCCCACAAGTCATAATGTATGAGATCAAAAGCAACTTTAGCTTGAGATTGACTCAGAACAAAAGGAAGTTTACACTATTTAGCTAAAGGACATGTATTACAAGGCATATGGCTAGTACTATTTGACAAATGAAAATCAATGCCTGCAATTTTATAAAGAACTTTAGCTGGAATACACTACACCATAAAAGGCCTATGACCACATCAAGAGCCTATGTTGCCTTTGGATATGTTGCCTTTGCCATGCATGTTTTTGGCTAATACAACATTATTATTTTTATGTTGCCTTAGGTAGCAGAAATATGTTGGCATAGACTAAAAGTGTTTGTGTGTTGCCGTAGGTCTGAAATTGTGTTGCCGTAATTTTGCAATGAACAAAATTTTATATTTTCTACTACAAATAAAAATTTTAACCTTTTTTCACATGAAAATTACTTTTATTGAATACAAATAATAAAATTATTTTTATAAAAATCTAGAATATTCCATTAGAGAGTGAATATTTCACTAAACATGTTAAAACATTTTACGATGTGTAATTTTATTTTTATATTTATTAAATATTATTAAACAAAATTTTTAAAATAAATTTTTTTCTAAATATATTTTAATATATCAATAAATAAAAAAATATTTTCGTATAAATTTTTTTTTGAATATATTAATTCAAATTATGTAAAAGTAATCATTTAGCAAAAAAAAGGAATTAAATATTTAATAAAGAAATAAATTAATTAAATAAAATGTTGAAAAAAAAAATTCGAGCTAAAGTTTGGTGAGCGGCAAAAATACCGCCCAACCAAATTTTAGACCGCTAAAACACTCTTGACTTTCATTTTCAGACACAACTTGATACTCACACTCTCTCCACGGTCTCTCCACTCTCTCCTCTCTCCGCTCAATACTCACACACACTCGATACTCACACAGACACTCGATACTCACACTCGATTCTCTCTTTCCTTTCTTTCTCTCCTCTCTCACATTCTCTGTTAGTTTAATTCTCTGTTACTCACATGCTCGTACACACACATGCAACTCTCAATTGGTTCAATTAGTTTAATTTATGGATTTAATTCACTAATTCCGGGCTTTATTTCTCTTCCTCATTATTAATTTGGAGTTAGGGCTTGAAACGGGTCGGTCAATTTCCGGGTTTTGTAATTAGGGTTTCAGTGTGTTCGATTTGGGGCTTGAAATTAGGGTTTCATTGTGTTCGATTTGGGGCTTCCACTTTAAGGTATTTACACTTTCTTTATGGATTGTGATATGTTTCTATTTTCTCGTTGTAATATGATATTTATTAATATGTTTTGTGAGTACTTGTTTATCAGCAAAATGTTGCCTTAGGGGTTTTTTATCCATACAGCAACATATTTCGGGCCTACGGCAACATTTTTTCGGTGTTGCCGTAGGCCATTTATGGTGTAGTGATATGACCCAAACGTCTGTGCCAAAGAGAATAATCTTGAGCATTGTGTGAGACTGATAAAGCAGAAATGGAAGAAGAATTATTGGACAACTGATAAAAACCTTCCACAAGATTACCAAGAACCAATCCCTTCTTCTAGTATTGGTCATGCACATAGCATTCTTTGTTAGTAAAGTGAACAATAGAATGTAACTGTGAGGAAAGTTTACTAACCGAGAGAAGATTAAAAGTGAAAGAAGGGATGAAAAGAACATCTGAAATTGATAAGGATAAGGAATGAAGATATACAGAGCCAATATAAGTAACATTAGCACTATTACCATTTGGAAAATTAACAGTCAAAGGAGTGGATGAAACATGAACAACATGCATACAATCATTGTCACAACACATGTTATTCGTAGCACCAGTATCAAGGACCCAAGTATCATGTGACATACGAGAAGTGAGAGAGTAAATAGTACCTGCTATATGAGTAGCAAGACTGTACTGTGCAGGAGCAGGGGTAGATGAAATACCAGAAGAAACAGTAGAGGAGGTGGTAGAATTCTTATTAATGCATTGCATCAATGAACTGAGTTGAATTTGCAGTTCCTCCATTCTGGTAGAGAGATTTTCTAAAGAGTTATCAGTAGAAGTAACTTGCACAGCATTTGCAGATTTGAAGAACCTGGAATTAGCAAAAACCTTTTTCTTCCCTTTCTTATTTGGGTGGTCTGCTGGATAACCAATTAGTTTGTAGCATCTATCCTTTGTGTGACCTTTAAGATGACAATGAGAACATTCTTGAACAGGGGGAGATGCACGATCAATGAACTTGTTTGGGATATAACCAGATGAAGATGATTTAGGAACATTAACCATCAAAGCAATAGGACTAGCGACAAAACTATGAATTTGTCTCTGTTTTTCTTCCTGTTTGAGAAGCATGAAAGCTTGATTTACTGTAGGCCATGGAGACAACATCAACAACTGTCCCCTAGCAGCAGTATAGCTAGAATGTAGCCCCATAAGAAACTGTATCAATCTGGTCTTTTCGAGTTGAAGTTCCAAGTCTTTGATAGCCCCACAAGTACATTTGATAGGTGGCTCTAAAGTCTTGATTTCATCCAAAAAAACCTTTGAGTTTGTTAAAAATAAAATTCAATAGAATCATTGCCTTATTTAAGTTTAAAAAGATCTCGTTGAGTTTCATAAAACTTGTGACCACTCACAGCAGAAAAATTTTCACTAAGTTCATTCCAAACTGCATAAGCACTGTCCATATATGTCATGTTATTACTGATTTCATCTGAAATAGTGTTTAATATCTAGGTAATGACCATATCGTTTTACACATTTCCAGTGAACATAAAGAGACAATCCACAGCAGGAGCAACAAAATCACCGTTAAAAATAATGAGCTTATTTTTTGCATAGAGAACAATAGACAAAGAACGTTTCCAAGAAGCGTAATTTTCAGAACCGAGTAATTTCTTAGATATTAGAATCATTCCAGGTTGGTCATTATTATGAAGATATAAGGGATGAGAGTTGTTGTCAATAGATTGAGAGTAAGTTTGTAGAACATGTAACACCCCCAGATCCGGAGTCAGGGATCGGGTCGTTACGGTCTCCATTCCCATAAATAACACTTGAGTTGAGTCCAAAATAAATAAGTACCATGCTATGACCCCACAATAATATCCACTCACACACACAACAGTTATAGTCCCAGAGATGAAATTGAAGTAAGTCTGCTAATTATAGAATCCACGAATAAAAGTTATTACAACCAAAAAGGATAACATCATAAGTTTAAAAGTTCTTGCCGTTGATTAGGATTAATTATACATATAATTAAACTGGTAAACCAAAAGTTGCCTATCTAGGCTACCTCAGCAATGGCAGCAATGATATCAGCGGGTAGTCCTCGAGCTGGGGTAACCTGCTTGCGCCGAGTGCGCCTTACGCGGGCCATCAGTCCTAGCTGCTGTTGTGACATAATAAATAAGAAAGGGTGAGAAATAGCCCACCAACAATAATATAACTGATCACAGTGATGATATATAATAGTTCAAATATCTTTGAAACCATATGCCATGCATTAACGAAGATAGTGTCAGTATAATGTAAACGATGAAGTTACAAGGTAACTCAACATATATAATCTGTGGAAATATCTACTATGTCAAAGATAAGCAAGATATTATCATTTACCATAAAAGAGGAACTTGAAGGAAAAATATTGCAATTCCAGTTTCAAACATTTTTCAACCCTGCTAACAATGATAATGTTGCCGAAAATTTCCAACTCTGAGAAAATGAACTAATCCTGGAGCATTGACGCGAATGAAGACATAACATTTACGATGATCAGTCGCATGTTATGCTCCCCACTTTTGTTCTCTACATGTAGAAGGAAGCACCGACGGATTTACTTGTCTACCGCCCTCTGGAATCCCCCGGCCAATGGTTGGGCCATTGTTGGACTAGCGCCACTCAGCCACTTATGCGGCTCCTAGTTCGAATAACATCCACGACTCTGAAACGTAAATTTCGTCCCCCTTTCCCCAAGTATAATATTTGTTGATAAGACTCCACAAAGTAGTCGTATCTAGTTGGAAAGGGAAATTCACCAATATTTCCCAAGCTACTGCTTGTTAATGGATACCAACTTGTTCCAACAATCTTACCCCTCGAATGATGAGAAGGTACACAAAGATTCAATAAGCAAATGGCAACCAAGTTCCGAGTGAAAAGAATAATTTCGAATGATTTATGACCGGGAAGTCAACAAGATAAATAACAATTCTCAAGTAAGGTTCCTTTATTATTTTAAGGTTATATTTGAATGAAGAATGGAATTTTGAGAACCTTTCTTGATACAAGTATTAATAATAAGACTCCGAAATAATTTACATAATATTCGAAGGTCGAAGATAATATTTGAATGAAGTAAATCATTTTTGAAACGAGTTAGAGGAATTAAATAAATATTTCAAAGAATATTTATTAAGTTAAAAAAATATTGAAGGAATAATCTTAATATAAAATATCACTCGGAATAATCCTCGAATAAATATTCACAAATAATATTCATTAAATAATTAATGAATATTTAAATAAATAATACTTATCAAACAAATAAAACTCGAATGAATATTCGAAATAATATTTAGATAATGATCAGATGAATATTTGAAATAATATTCAATAAATAAATAATGAATAAATTCCAAAGAAATAATCGAGCTAATATTCAATAAATGAATCAACTTTAAATGAATATTAGAAATAATATTCATTGACTACATAAAGTTCGAATGAATATTTGAAATAATATTTATTGAATAAATAATGGAGAAATATTAACTTAAATTTTCTCTCCGGAATAATCAAGATATATCAAGAAATATTGACTCCCGGTCTATATTCGAAGAATGAGACTCAAATGCCCTTTCCTAAGGGTCTTAGCAATATCCAGCTTATAACCGATACGTTATCTATCTAGCTTATAAGCTAACAATAAATCAAGGAACAAGGATCACAACATAACTTGAAAGTAGGCATGCATGCAATGGCATATGTATAACAACAATAATATATATAATATCACAACAACAGTTCCAAGTATTGGAAACTTTCCTGGTAGTCGGGTGTGGGTAGAGGTAGTGTGTCCTGGTTCCGTACGGTGATCTATAAACAATCAGGATATTCGAGATTAATCACTTACGCTTTTTAAAAGGCTAAGTATAAACTTAACTTAGGTCGAAACACGTTTTCAAGTTATCTCGTTATGCACCCTTTAGTGTAACTCTTTTTATCACCGATACGATCCGACATTTGTTCGTTATTAAAACATGTCGTCATACTTACACTTGGTATATACTTAAGTCATATAAGTTCTAAGGTCGGTCGTTTACGAACCAAGATTATACCTCGAGTTTTATCGCCCGTTTTCTAAGTGATTAACCAAAGTTATAACCAAGTGTGCTTTTTAGGGGTTCGTTCGCACTTAACCTCGATTCAAACATTTTTATAAAATCGGAAAACGATCCATTTGACATGAGGTTGTTAGGTCCAAATGTGTTGTAGAGGGGGGGTGAATACAACTTTTCGAATATGAGAAGCAATAAAAACGATGCAATAAATGAACACACAGATTCAAGGAATATATTTCTTTATATATAACTTGAAAGGGTTGCTACAACATTCATTACAAAGTATAACAGAAGTTGAGAGAGAAGTGAATGATACTAAGCTCTGTGAATGCACTCTCTCTTTTTCTCTTGTGTTTTTCCCTAGAATTACTCACTCTGTTCTAAATAAAACATTACACAAGTACTTCTATTTATACTACATGTAGTCTATGTCCTGTAGTCTTCAACAGCTAAGATGTACGTGGCCCAGTGGTGTCCACATAAATCTTGCCTTAACTTGAAAGCTTGGAAATCTGCCAATCAGAAGATGCCATGTGTCATGTTGAAGCTGCACCTAAGTAGAACTTCTACTTGAGAATTTCTACTTGGCTATCTCGAAATTCCTAAGTGGAACTTCTACTTGGCTATCTCGAAATTCCTAAGTAGAACTTCTACTTGAGAATTTCTACTTAGCCATCCAGAACATTTAGTACTTAGAAAATATTCTGGTCTTCAACTTGAAACTTCAATGCACATCTTGAACTTGTGATATCTTCATGTCTTCTTTATTCTTCAACAAGCTCTTGAACATGGTTCTTTATTACTGACATAAACTTGCTATCAATGTCCTGACACTTGATGCACTGGTCTGGTTCATAAGTGACTAGTCTTGATAGTGTTTCTACTTCTTGAATAAATTACCATATTCACTGAATAACTTGGCTTTCCAATATTTGCTTTCCTTCTTGTTTACTTGAAATCAATTGGTCTTATTGATACTGATAGTTATGATCTTGATCTTTGGCTTTCCAAATCACTGAGGCATGAACAACTTTGACTTGAACTTCTCTCAATGATTTCTTCTTGGATTGATCATAGTTAACATGTTGAATTGTATCAATTACCTTGTCTTCATTTAGTGTTGATTTCTTGTGACTTCTTGTTCTTGATTGTCTTCTGGTTAAGTATCTTTTCCTTTAGTTTGAGTTACATTAGTTATAGTGTTACAAGTTTATACACTCTGCCTTTCAATCTCCCCCAATTTGATTGTCTAACAATGACATTCAAATTAATGAAGGATAACTCAACTAAACAATGAGACGAGAAAAGATAATTAACATTACAGTCTTGAATAATTTACAATTGAAATTTACATGAAAACAATACAAAGAACTTAAACTAGAAATAGAATTCGAACTTCGAATTAAAGATCATTTGAGTGATTCCTATCACCTGGATTATTTCATACCTTTTAGTCAAACTTGTATCACCTTATTGGATTCACTCTAAGGTGAATTTTCCTCAAGTGAGTTAAAGCAACCGAAAGACATGAAGTTTTTCCAACTTCAAGTTCACACCACTCTGACCTTTAACCCTAATTCCGTTTCCTCTTTCTAGCTTCAGCAGCTTGGTCTCTCTCTTCTTTCTGCCTTTTGCGCTTCTCCTTTTGCTGCTGTTCTTTCTTGTACACTGGATCGTGAAGCTGCTTCCACCTAGCATTCAACAGACTTACAGCTTCCATTTCTAGAGGGTTCCTGGGCTCTGGGTTAGGATGTTTGAAAAGCCTTCTGAGTTTATCAACCTCCTGAGTAGTCCTGATCTTTGGAATTTCCTCAAAGTTCTTCATTATGAGCTGAGGTTTCCAATGAGATTTAGTGGCTTTGAGATAACGATATATCATCTTGGGGTAGCCCTTGACACGGTCAGTATTATAGACACTAGCCGCATCTCGCTCCATTCGCTTCTTCTCCACAATTACTTCAGACAGGTAACTCATGAGTCTCTGCTTTTCTTCAACAAACTTGTCTTCCACTTCGCCCCATTTGAACACATATAACACTTTCTCTAGAAATGCAGCATCTTGAGTCTGTAGCAGCCATTGTCTACTCATATGCAAGAGTGTTTGTTTCTGGTCTGCATCTATGTATGCTAAGGCATCAGCTGTATCATCAGCATAAGAGTGTATCCAGTATACACTATCTTTCCCTGGAACGCCAACTGTCTCCCTTATTTCTCCTTGTTCCAGTTCTCCAAAAGGAAGAGTCAAAGCTTCATCTACATTCTTCATTGCTTGAAGAATATTCCATTTCTTTTCTATCAGCTCCGGCTCAATCTTCACGTTGTCGAGAGGGTTTGGAGCAATGACATCACACTTCCACACCTCATTGCTCTTCAAGAATATGACTCTTTCAATGATCCTCACGGATTTATCTTTAAGCTCAGAGGCGAATCCCTTACCCATCATTTGTCTACATACAGCTTTAAGAGATTCCACTGAAAGTTCCATTAAGTCCTTTTCCTCCATGCTCACCCTCTTCATCTTTCCTTGAACCACCATCCGGACAAAATTTGGATAAGCTGAGAATTCTGGACCCTTGTCCTCTGCTAGCTGCATTAACTGATCCCTGTACAGAATGCTTAGCTCCTCAGATTGAGAGTACTGAATTTTAGTCGCTAGCAAGAACAACTCTGACGCAGATCTTCTCATTATGAATTGGTCATCCACATATAGGAAAGATGTTGGGACTCCTTCTACCAAAGACAAGATAACCTGCCACTCCTTAAGATTTGCATTGTATCCAACTCTGACTTTAGAAATTAATCTCTTCAAAGCATTTATATAGTCCCCAGTCATTGGATTCTGCAAATTCAAGTTGTAGAACAGATCATCTGCATCCTTGTTATGAACTCCTTTTGTACATGGTCCCATCATTATCTTCCTTGCTTCATCCCATTTCTGCCCTATCCTTCTTTTGTCCAGATCAACTTGAGGATTAGCTAGCCTTGCAAGCTCATACTCATACTGCTTCCCTTGTAGCTCCACCTTCTGTTCTAGGAACGCAGCATGTTCTTGCATCATCTTCATTTTATGGAACTGAGCTTGTTCCAAGGCTAACTGTTGAGCTTTAAGGGTTTCCTCATCAACAGGAAATTCTTCAGGCAGTCCGGAAGACATCCCAGCACCTCCACCTTGTTCCTTCAAAGATCTTTTTATAGCATGTGCCAGCGGTACGTCTTCCATGTCAGAATCTGAGTGAAGTACCTCCTGTACTGTTTCCTGATGACTCAGATCAACAAATGGTTCATCAACCATTACTGCCTTACCCTTTCTCATCCTCAGAGCCTCTTCATCAACAGACGGCTCAACTTCTGGTTCCTTGACAAGATCAGCGGGTTCTTCAATTTCTTCGATGTGAACTGCCTGCTGTCTCGTCTCCTTTCCACTCTCCCCCTTAGGTGAGTTATCCTGAGCTCCACCATGGTCTTCAGATCCACCAGCTGCATAGGAACCTCCAAAACCAGAACCAGAGGCTCCCGCTCCACTAGCACCACCTGCACCACCTGCTCCAGCATCGGGGGGAGGTTGTTCCGACTCGAAGCACTCCGGGGGCACAAAACTTCTGACTGCGAACATCATTCTACTGATCTCCACAGTCATTGTATGCATTGTAGACTCCAATGCCCCCATCCTCTCATTGAGAGTGCTTCCCAAGACTCCACCAGCATGGCCCAAGTCATTGACCTTATTTGTCAAATCCGCAAAAGCTGTAGCTTGACTTGCCATTCTTGCTGCGTAGTCGTCTAGAGCCCTTTGTTGTTTCCAATATTGATCCCGAACTGCCCCATTGTCTGCCCGAACTGCCTCATCTGATGTTCCATTGAAGTCATACGAGTATCAAAATTTTCAATATTAAGGGACGGTGTTTGGTTTAGGTGACCTCGCTCTAATACTCGTTCTGTTGGTATTTGGCGCTCGGTTTCGGGCCTTAAAAATGAAGGTCCCTCTCTCCCTAACCTCTCACACACACTCCCTGTCTCACACTCGTGTATGTCTTCAATGATTGATCCAAATAGTGAAGCAGTACCTGCAGAAAATTGATAAGAAATGTTGTTGACAGTTATGGGATCAAATTCTGTTTGTTCCTGAGTTGGAATCTCAGTCTGAGAGGCTGCAAAGTGTCCTTGTACGACATCAGAACCGATCCTCTTTGCAGCATCAGTACGTACCGGTGAAGGTACGGCTGAAGTTCTTAATACTTCATGTCCTCTTGAAGCAACAGTATCATCAAGAGGCACATCATCCTCACCAAAATCAAAATCCCTATGTGCAGAATGTTCAAGGGGTGAACCACTCGCGTGAGGTGGAGTGGTTGCGTGTGACACGCTAGGGTTTGACTGTGGTTGTGAAGTAGCAGCGTGGAAAAGTTTGGCTTTCTTGCGAATAAGTTGCTGCTCTTCGGGTTCATTCTCCTCATCATCTTGTATATATGTACGTGCTGGTTTTCTGACTTCCGTTAACAGGGGTGATAAAGAATAGGAATGTGTATCAGACTCAGAGTCAGAAATATGGCTCTTACCCTGGGATAGATCCTGCGGGTTAGCAGTCTCTTGGGTCGCGGAATCAGAAACGTAGGAGGAGGAATGAATAGTATGCAGAGAGAGATTACCTGATTGATTACCTTGTGCATCATCGCTTTCCTCATCAGGAATCTCATCAAATGCCTCGGCATGAACAGATGGATTTTGAGCATGTGATGAGACTTGTGATGATGCCTCCAAATTGGTAACTCCTGCATCATATCTAAGCCACATTTGAATATTTTCAGGAGTAGACATCGGCTTACCTTGATGTTTATCCTGATTTGCAATGGTTGCAAGTGACTTAGTGCCCATCCCTAGCGATTCAGATGTGGGGCTTCTGGAAAATCCCTGTCTAATAGCAAGAGCATCCTTCGGTATTAAGTCATTGATTAGCATTTGAAGAAACCGAGGAAACCAGCAGACGACATCAGTGGTAGAGAGGTCTCTGCTTGCAAGAGATCCCATTGAGGCCACTATCTCAAAAAGAACTATGCGTCCATAGTTTATATCCAGTTCTCTTGCTAGGGCAACTGCAAAGGTTTGCATTGGAATTGGAATTTGATGAAAGTCTTTTTCGCGTGCCCGAAAACATATTGTGATGGCCTCGAAAAAGTAATTCCATTCCGCATGGAAGAATTGCTTTTGGATATTTCCCGTGATTGGGCCTTTTGTAGGATAACATCCAATTTCTTCAAAGAATCTGAGGCGTTCTGCAGCAGTAGGTTCTGGATCATAGGCATCTTTAATTGGGAATCCTAGAACTCTGTTGACAATTTGTTCTGTCACCTCATATTCCTGACCCGCTAAGGTAAACCTGAAACCGTAGGGGGTTGATTTACTCCCAAAAGTAACTGCACTAGTCCATAATTGCTGTAAAGCATCATGTACTAGTGTAGGTTTAGCAGTAAAAGCTTGGCTAGCTTTGGAATACAAATTGAGAAATCGTATCCAAAACTTAAACCGCGGGAGTTGATCACCAATTTCCGTAGAAATATTATAAAAATTGTTTTTAGCAAGGGAAAATTGGTGAGCCATTTTGATTAAATGTTTTTCTTTTAAAAGATGTGAATTTTTATTTTTATTTTGAAAAACAATTAATTTTCCGAATTACCAAAGAGAATTGTAACCCTTTTAATTTTTCAAGAACACCAAACGGAATCTGAGAAATCAAACTACGGGATTCAATTCAACAACCAATTACTATTTCGTGTGTATACCAGTGGAATCGTGTGTGTTTATAGATGGAGAAAATGAAATCGCGTTTATGAACAGTACACAAACAATATATGTTCGTGTGTATGTATATGCGCGTGTATGGATGTTCACAAAACACACTAACACAAGGATTAAGGTTAACACAGACAATATTAGTCAACAAATCGGCAGTAATTCGTCATTAGTACGAGTTTAATCACAAAAACACGGATCAAAGGTATGTAATTAGTGAAATCGCACTGTTCTTGTGAAACGGCTGCTGTGAAAAAGAAATTAGGTAAAGTGAATTGGGCATCGAGTTAGAGATGTATATATAGATGAATGAGAAATGACAAAAATGTCCCTGTTAAAAAATGTGAAAAGTACCAAGTCCATACAGGTGACATCTAAGTCGAACTCTATCTCGAACTTTTCTATCTCGAACTTTTCTATCTCGAACACCAAGTCGAACTTCGAGATAAAGTTCGAGATAGAGGTTAACTCGAACAATTTTGCACAACTAAGCACTTTGTAAGAACCCAAATTTTCGGTAGAATTAAAACTTTTATTATTAAGAATAGGTATATACGTGAATAGTGTTGTCATACGTGAATAGTAATTTGGTGGATGAATAATAATTTTGAGGATTAGGAAAAGTTTTCATGTCACCTATGTACGAGACGTAGAATGGATATTCCGAAGTCGTACTAGTGACCCATGGAGTAAATAAGTGTATGTAAAGACGATCGGAATTCAGAGAATCCAAACTTTATTTTATTCCAATTTTGACAGAGGAGTCAGGGATATAATAATTGGATTATTAATTGAGGATATTGGATATGAGAAGTCCAAGGAGGGATATATATTATGAGAGGAAAATGGGATTGAGGATGAAACCCTAGAGGTGAGGAATAGAGAATACTTGAGAAAATCGGGAGGACGTTTCCAGAGATAAAGAGAGAATAAACAAGGAATGTTGGATTTAATATTGGATTATAGATTGAACACATGACAAGATTAAATACCATGCAAGATTATTAAGTGCAACAAATCAATAGAAGTAGTGTGAAACCAAACAAGATGCAAGTGGATTAAGAATAGTACAAGGTGAGGTGTTCTTGTTAAAACCATGCAAATAAAACACCTAAACTCTCCCATTACTTGACACTTGTGTGGAAGGAGAATATGAAGAGTAGCACAGCTGATATACATTACTTACAAGCCTAATAATTCATTTCTAACACCAAAAATATCAACCAAGCAAGCCAAACACTTTTCTCTCTTTCCTTCCCCATTTTCCAGCAGATCAGATTTTTCAGAGCAGGGATCTTTCCGATTTTTTTTCACCCAGTTCTACTCATTTAAAAATTATGAAAAAATTCACGAAGCTTCTGCACATCAAGATGAAGTTGTGGATTTAATTTCATAATTTTTGAAGATCGTTTGAGTGGTCAAATAAATTCGAGAAAATCGCTCTGTTTTTCCCCTTGAAGAACCCACTTCGAATTTTTGAAGTTTTGAGATTTCAAAATCCAACTTCCAACCATCATTTGATCTTGAAACTTTTATGGTAAGTCCTATATTTCATATAAATGATCTCCTAAGAGTTTTAGCTTCAAACTCCTTTGTTTCCATTTTCAAATAAATCCTCAAAGTGGAGGGTGAATAGTAACCTTCATAAACTAATCTTGATTTCTTTGATTTCTTTGGTTGATTTAGCAAGCTTAAGACTACCCAAGGCTATTATAAGGTGTACAGAGCTTTGTTAGTGTTGTGAGAGTATCAAGAAAGGTATAAACCTCAACTTTACCTTTTATATATATGAGTTTTGGTGAAGTTTTGATGCTAGTGTAAAGATTAGTTCATGTTAAGAATTTATATGATTGTTTAGCTTTGTCTTGAGGTGTATATGTTGAGTGGTGGTCATTGGACCTTACCACTGCCCTTAGAGGCCTAGTATGAGTGCTGGTGTGTAATATTAGAGTTTGGGTTGCCTTGTATGGCTTGATTGAGGAGTTACAAAAATGGTAATGTTCGATTTAGAGCCGTTATAATGCCCAAATTTCTTGAACAATGTTGACAGTAGCTACCCGAGTCCTTAAACATGTTTAAATTGCAACCACTGACCATATTGGGTAGGTTTTGGATTCTAGTTTATGTGGCCGCAAGAATCGTGTCAAAAGAGTTTACGGTTTGTGAGTAATGACCGTTTTAGTGAAAGCGATTCGAGAAACCATGTCGCAGAAATGTATCAACTTTGAGGTTAAGTTTGAGACCCTTAAAAATTGAATTAGAGTATGATATTTTGAGGATAAATACTAAGGTCAGTTAGAAAGGTTTGTACGAAGGTTTCGAGTTAAAAAGATTATTTTTCGATTTTATAAAAAGGGCGTAAGCCGAGATTGCGCAAGTGGAAAACCCCTTAGAAAGACCATAAGACTCACTGCATAGCCACTGCCCTGTTTTGAAAATTCCGAAAAATGAGCCTTCTGACCAGAGCCAAGTTTTGAGTTAGTTACCTTCTAGACATTCCCTAGATCGTGTACGCGAAAACGGTGCGTCATTTGGGTTAACGGTTATCGAGTTATGAACATTTTAGTGAAAGAGGTGCAAATAGTAAAACCCGTAGTTGACTGAACTTCAAAAATACAATTCCCCTGCCTAGACCCGTAGATTTGAATCGAAACTTTTATGATAAATATTACAAATACCAAAGGTGATTTTAGAGGTGGTTTCGTATTTAAATACATTCCCGGTGATTTATTAAAAGTGTTGGAGTGCGAGTCACGGAATAGTGAATCTCAGGAAAGTCAACTCTAGAGGTGCTACTTGACCATCCGCTTTGGCTGAGTTAAAAGAGGAATTTCGAGTCGACTAAAACATGAAACTTGTTAAGAATTATCAAGGAAACATATTGGTGTAAAGAACGAGGTTAAAAATGGTTAAGTATAACATGGACTTAGACGAGTCTAGAGGGACCCCTTAGTGCTTTGTTTTGATTGACTTAAGTGTCTAAGTGTTGGACTATTATTGGATTGTATAGGGGATTAATAGCATGTTTTCTTGACTTTATTTAGATTGTCGGACCCCGCTACCAGCCGTTACTGCATCAGGAGTACCAGGCAAGTATACTAACTCTTACTCTATCATTCAGAGTAGAGATGTTTTGTGTTATAAAATGTTCGTAATGGTAGTTATATGTGAATTATTATATTGAGGAGATAAGGGAAGTATGGTTAGGAGTAACTTACGTTTCCCTTTAGATGATGTAACATGAGGAGTAAATAGTGAATACGAAGTAGTGAGGAGTTGGATTTTCTTCAAAAACCCGGACAAAGATTTTAAAGAATTTCGCAATAATGAACCTAAAGGAAACATCACCAATAATCTAGCGTTTATTAATCAAGTAGATACTTGGGTAGCATTTACTGATTAAATGAACCTTATTCGTCTAATTAGATTTATTTAATTAGAAGAATATTATTTTCAAAAAAATGTTTTCTTAAAACAACTTTGTCCGGAGAAATATCAATGTTGATTTACAAATTATTCTATCGAGGTGATTACTTTTAGAGATGTTTTCTTCTTGCAATATATATATATATATATATATATATATATATATATATATATATATATATATTATTTTTGAGCTGTTACTTGAATAATATTATTATGCTAGATGTTCTATTTTAGTTCATGAGATGGTCCGTATTGTGGGACATTTATCGAGTTACTTCATTCGTACTCGAAGAGGAGATAATAAAGGCGTATTAATAATATCTTCATACTATATATTTACTGTTATTTAAGGGTGGAGTTATGTATATATTTATATATACTGACATGGGTCCTTCATTCTGGATTCATAGTCAGAACAATCTTTCATAAATATTTTCCTCCACTCATTCGGAAGGAGAACCAAATTATTGGAGGTGTATATCGTTCATTGTTTCTGAACGATATTGGAGTATTAATTCGTTTCAAAATAAATAAAGGTGCACGTGTTATTTCACCGTGACGCCTAAGCTATTTGTTGTTAAAGGTGATCGAAGATTCCGACACCTAATATCCTGGACTGAAAGTGCGTAAGAGACCGGGACAGGGCCGGCTCAGCACATAAATCGATGAAAGTGCGTACGAGACCGGGACAGGGCCGGCTCGGCACATAAATTGATGAAAGTGACCGGAGTAACGCACCGGCCCAACTAAGGGTGAGGGTCCGAGTCTGTCGACTCATCCTTATGAGGAATATTATTGGATGGTTCGAGACGTCGACTGTCCTTTCTATCGATAGAAAAATTGAGATGTGACAATGGATTGATCATCCATTACTTGATGCAGCGTTCGAGGAAAAGTCCAATCATTGATTCTCTAGCTATTAACCGATGCCTTTGTGGTTCGGATTAACTAGGGTATCGATCTGAGAAATTATTATATTATATTATTATATTGAGGAGTTTGAGCAATTATCATGTTACCGTTGAGTAATATGGAGAAGTTATTGAGATGTATTTATTCCATCATTTGGGTATTAAAATTTCGAGATAAATCTCTTTTCAAAATAAATATATATCCGTATGAGGGGAAAAGTTCTTGTAGAGCGGTTTAGTAATATTTTGTGTGAATTGTTGGGAATAGGGGATAGTTATAACCTTGCTGGGCATTCTTTGGCTCATTCTTGTTATTTTATATATTGTTAAGCAGCGGCATCCAGGGCTAACTCAAGTATGGCCAATCGAGGCAAGGGGAAAGCGACGAACTACTGATTCAGCGCGGTGGCCTTGTAGTATCTAAGTAAGGTGGAAGCTGAAGAGTAGTGGTTTAGTATTTTGTTATCTAGTATTTTGGAATTGTAATAACATTCAGAAATTCTAGTAGATGAACTCGTGTTGTATTAACCTTTGATTTATGGAATGCTTGTTCTAAGACTATAACCCGTGGAGTAATTGTGGAGTCTATTAAGAATATTGTTGTAGATTATATTATGAGCAGGTGATTGTATATTCCGCAAGAGGTGTGACAACCTAGATTCCGGTAGGGAATTTGGGGGTGTTACAGTAATGGTATCAGAGCGATAGGTTATAAACCTTAGAACAAGAGTTTTAGAAACCGAGAGACCGAGATGGAAGTTCGGTAGTAGAACCTTAAGGGGTAGTTAGGGTAGAGGCATGATGGCCCAGACCAGTAGTAGAATCAGTGGGGACAAGAAAAATGTGTATCCATGATTATTGAAGGAGTTAAAAGTTATATGGATCCGTAGATATATATATGTGTAGTTGCAAATGCATTTATATATATTTATGTGCATGTGTATATACTGTTTGCTTCGTAAATAAGTGTTTCATGAGTATGTTAAGGTGGTGAACAAGGCAGAAGTGGTAGAAGCAGGGAGTAATTTTGATCCCAAGGAGAATGAAGGGAAGAAGAGAAAAGCGGAGAGTTGGGGAGGAAGTCAGGCCAGTGGAGCATTTCAGAACCAGTATGGTAGGAGGTCTGGATTTAAGGCTGGGAGGTCCGGGGGGTTTAACCCAGCAGAAAGTATGGCTAGTGTACAAGTGGGACAACAAGGAAATGGGAGCCAGTTTAGGCAGTCAGGACCACCGCTGCCGGACTGTGAGGTGTGTGGAAAGAAGCATCTGGGAGTTTGCAACCAAGTTAAGTGTTATAACTTTGGTCAGGAGGGGCATCAGAAGATGAATTGTCCCAGGAGGGGAGTGGTTTGCTTCAAATGTGGAAAGGAGGGCCACATCTCTAGAGATTGTAGAGTGTCGACAGCGGGACCCGCGACATCGCGACAAAGCAGTGGAGTTAATAGCAACCGACAAACCGCTAGAGTTTTTAATATGACATTGGCCGATGGCTTAAAGGAGAGGAACGAGGCGCCAGGTACACAGTTTCTTAAATTTTGGGAATGCATAGATTAATGATGAGTTAGTGTAAAAATAGAGGCATGTTAAGGAATAAGAGGGTTATCGGAGATGGAATAGCGTTATAATATGAGAATGTATAACTGGAAGTAGAAAGCATAGTACGGGTAAGGCGAATATATTGACTAGTAGAGTACGAGACAATTAACCTTAGTTGTTACCTGCGTTGATTCCGAGGACGGAATCCTTTTAAGGAGGGAAGATTGTAAGAACCCAAATTTTCGGTAGAATTAAAACTTTTATTATTAAGAATAGGTATATACGTGAATAGTGTTGTCATACGTGAATAGTAATTTGGTGGATGAATAATAATTTTGAGGATTAGGAAAAGTTTTCATGTCACCTATGTACGAGACGTAGAATGGATATTCCGAAGTCGTACTAGTGACCCATGGAGTAAATAAGTGTATGTAAAGACGATCGGAATTCAGAGAATCCAAACTTTATTTTATTCCAATTTTGACAGAGGAGTCAGGGATATAATAATTGGATTATTAATTGAGGATATTGGATATGAGAAGTCCAAGGAGGGATATATATTATGAGAGGAAAATGGGATTGAGGATGAAACCCTAGAGGTGAGGAATAGAGAATACTTGAGAAAATCGGGAGGACGTTTCCAGAGATAAAGAGAGAATAAACAAGGAATGTTGGATTTAATATTGGATTATAGATTGAACACATGACAAGATTAAATACCATGCAAGATTATTAAGTGCAACAAATCAATAGAAGTAGTGTGAAACCAAACAAGATGCAAGTGGATTAAGAATAGTACAAGGTGAGGTGTTCTTGTTAAAACCATGCAAATAAAACACCTAAACTCTCCCATTACTTGACACTTGTGTGGAAGGAGAATATGAAGAGTAGCACAGCTGATATACATTACTTACAAGCCTAATAATTCATTTCTAACACCAAAAATATCAACCAAGCAAGCCAAACACTTTTCTCTCTTTCCTTCCCCATTTTCCAGCAGATCAGATTTTTCAGAGCAGGGATCTTTCCGATTTTGTTTCACCCAGTTCTACTCATTTAAAAATTATGAAAAAATTCACGAAGCTTCTGCACATCAAGATGAAGTTGTGGATTTAATTTCATAATTTTTGAAGATCGTTTGAGTGGTCAAATAAATTCGAGAAAATCGCTCTGTTTTTCCCCTTGAAGAACCCACTTCGAATTTTTGAAGTTTTGAGATTTCAAAATCCAACTTCCAACCATCATTTGATCTTGAAACTTTTATGGTAAGTCCTATATTTCATATAAATGATCTCCTAAGAGTTTTAGCTTCAAACTCCTTTGTTTCCATTTTCAAATAAATCCTCAAAGTGGAGGGTGAATAGTAACCTTCATAAACTAATCTTGATTTCTTTGATTTCTTTGGTTGATTTAGCAAGCTTAAGACTACCCAAGGCTATTATAAGGTGTACAGAGCTTTGTTAGTGTTGTGAGAGTATCAAGAAAGGTATAAACCTCAACTTTACCTTTTATATATATGAGTTTTGGTGAAGTTTTGATGCTAGTGTAAAGATTAGTTCATGTTAAGAATTTATATGATTGTTTAGCTTTGTCTTGAGGTGTATATGTTGAGTGGTGGTCATTGGACCTTACCACTGCCCTTAGAGGCCTAGTATGAGTGCTGGTGTGTAATATTAGAGTTTGGGTTGCCTTGTATGGCTTGATTGAGGAGTTACAAAAATGGTAATGTTCGATTTAGAGCCGTTATAATGCCCAAATTTCTTGAACAATGTTGACAGTAGCTACCCGAGTCCTTAAACATGTTTAAATTGCAACCACTGACCATATTGGGTAGGTTTTGGATTCTAGTTTATGTGGCCGCAAGAATCGTGTCAAAAGAGTTTACGGTTTGTGAGTAATGACCGTTTTAGTGAAAGCGATTCGAGAAACCATGTCGCAGAAATGTATCAACTTTGAGGTTAAGTTTGAGACCCTTAAAAATTGAATTAGAGTATGATATTTTGAGGATAAATACTAAGGTCAGTTAGAAAGGTTTGTACGAAGGTTTCGAGTTAAAAAGATTATTTTTCGATTTTATAAAAAGGGCGTAAGCCGAGATTGCGCAAGTGGAAAACCCCTTAGAAAGACCATAAGACTCACTGCATAGCCACTGCCCTGTTTTGAAAATTCCGAAAAATGAGCCTTCTGACCAGAGCCAAGTTTTGAGTTAGTTACCTTCTAGACATTCCCTAGATCGTGTACGCGAAAACGGTGCGTCATTTGGGTTAACGGTTATCGAGTTATGAACATTTTAGTGAAAGAGGTGCAAATAGTAAAACCCGTAGTTGACTGAACTTCAAAAATACAATTCCCCTGCCTAGACCCGTAGATTTGAATCGAAACTTTTATGATAAATATTACAAATACCAAAGGTGATTTTAGAGGTGGTTTCGTATTTAAATACATTCCCGGTGATTTATTAAAAGTGTTGGAGTGCGAGTCACGGAATAGTGAATCTCAGGAAAGTCAACTCTAGAGGTGCTACTTGACCATCCGCTTTGGCTGAGTTAAAAGAGGAATTTCGAGTCGACTAAAACATGAAACTTGTTAAGAATTATCAAGGCAACATATTGGTGTAAAGAACGAGGTTAAAAATGGTTAAGTATAACATGGACTTAGACGAGTCTAGAGGGACCCCTTAGTGCTTTGTTTTGATTGACTTAAGTGTCTAAGTGTTGGACTATTATTGGATTGTATAGGGGATTAATAGCATGTTTTCTTGACTTTATTTAGATTGTCGGACCCCGCTACCAGCCGTTACTGCATCAGGAGTACCAGGCAAGTATACTAACTCTTACTCTATCATTCAGAGTAGAGATGTTTTGTGTTATAAAATGTTCGTAATGGTAGTTATATGTGAATTATTATATTGAGGAGATAAGGGAAGTATGGTTAGGAGTAACTTACGTTTCCCTTTAGATGATGTAACATGAGGAGTAAATAGTGAATACGAAGTAGTGAGGAGTTGGATTTTCTTCAAAAACCCGGACAAAGATTTTAAAGAATTTCGCAATAATGAACCTAAAGGAAACATCACCAATAATCTAGCGTTTATTAATCAAGTAGATACTTGGGTAGCATTTACTGATTAAATGAACCTTATTCGTCTAATTAGATTTATTTAATTAGAAGAATATTATTTTCAAAAAAATGTTTTCTTAAAACAACTTTGTCCGGAGAAATATCAATGTTGATTTACAAATTATTCTATCGAGGTGATTACTTTTAGAGATGTTTTCTTCTTGCAATATATATATATATATATATATATATATATATATATATATATATATTATTTTTGAGCTGTTACTTGAATAATATTATTATGCTAGATGTTCTATTTTAGTTCATGAGATGGTCCGTATTGTGGGACATTTATCGAGTTACTTCATTCGTACTCGAAGAGGAGATAATAAAGGCGTATTAATAATATCTTCATACTATATATTTACTGTTATTTAAGGGTGGAGTTATGTATATATTTATATATACTGACATGGGTCCTTCATTCTGGATTCATAGTCAGAACAATCTTTCATAAATATTTTCCTCCACTCATTCGGAAGGAGAACCAAATTATTGGAGGTGTATATCGTTCATTGTTTCTGAACGATATTGGAGTATTAATTCGTTTCAAAATAAATAAAGGTGCACGTGTTATTTCACCGTGACGCCTAAGCTATTTGTTGTTAAAGGTGATCGAAGATTCCGACACCTAATATCCTGGACTGAAAGTGCGTAAGAGACCGGGACAGGGCCGGCTCAGCACATAAATCGATGAAAGTGCGTACGAGACCGGGACAGGGCCGGCTCGGCACATAAATTGATGAAAGTGACCGGAGTAACGCACCGGCCCAACTAAGGGTGAGGGTCCGAGTCTGTCGACTCATCCTTATGAGGAATATTATTGGATGGTTCGAGACGTCGACTGTCCTTTCTATCGATAGAAAAATTGAGATGTGACAATGGATTGATCATCCATTACTTGATGCAGCGTTCGAGGAAAAGTCCAATCATTGATTCTCTAGCTATTAACCGATGCCTTTGTGGTTCGGATTAACTAGGGTATCGATCTGAGAAATTATTATATTATATTATTATATTGAGGAGTTTGAGCAATTATCATGTTACCGTTGAGTAATATGGAGAAGTTATTGAGATGTATTTATTCCATCATTTGGGTATTAAAATTTCGAGATAAATCTCTTTTCAAAATAAATATATATCCGTATGAGGGGAAAAGTTCTTGTAGAGCGGTTTAGTAATATTTTGTGTGAATTGTTGGGAATAGGGGATAGTTATAACCTTGCTGGGCATTCTTTGGCTCATTCTTGTTATTTTATATATTGTTAAGCAGCGGCATCCAGGGCTAACTCAAGTATGGCCAATCGAGGCAAGGGGAAAGCGACGAACTACTGATTCAGCGCGGTGGCCTTGTAGTATCTAAGTAAGGTGGAAGCTGAAGAGTAGTGGTTTAGTATTTTGTTATCTAGTATTTTGGAATTGTAATAACATTCAGAAATTCTAGTAGATGAACTCGTGTTGTATTAACCTTTGATTTATGGAATGCTTGTTCTAAGACTATAACCCGTGGAGTAATTGTGGAGTCTATTAAGAATATTGTTGTAGATTATATTATGAGCAGGTGATTGTATATTCCGCAAGAGGTGTGACAACCTAGATTCCGGTAGGGAATTTGGGGGTGTTACACACTTTAACCAAAATTACAGCAGAAACTATAGGGAAATACTATCTTGAACATTATTGATTTGTAGTAAACTTGTAAAAAAAAAGAAAATTCAAGATACTTTTCGAGTTAGAGTCTATCTCGAACATCAAGTCGAAATTCGAGTTGAGTTTCGAGATAGACTAAGAATTCTATCTCGAACATCAAGTCGAACTTCGAGATAAAGTTCGAGATAGACTAACTCGAAGTTAATCTCAAATTCTTTCCAAAATACTTCCTTGAATCAAAAAGTCCAGGGTAATTCAAGATATGTTTCGAGTTAAGAGTTTAACTCGAAAAATTCCCTTTAGCTTAACTGAGAACTCTATCTCGAACACCAAGTCGAAATTCGAGTTGAGTTTCGAGATAGACTAAGAACTCCATCTCGAACATCAAGTCGAACTTCGAGATAAATTTCGAGATAGACTAACTCGAAGTTAATTCTCAGTTCTTTTCAAAATATTCCCTTAATGGAAACCTCATCTCAACCTTAGAGATAAAATTCGAGATAGACTTTATCTCGAATATTTTGAAGATAGAACTAGGCACACTGGTAACTCGAATTCGAACATCAAGTCGAACTTCGAGATGAAGTTCGAGATAGGTACTAACTCGAAATTCTTCCCAGACTTAGAATTTTCAAAACTTCACCCTGGAAGCTCAAGTCGAAATTCAAGTCGAATTTCTACATGAGTTTCGAGATAGAGACTAACTCGAAATTTTGAAGATACTTAGAATAATTTGACAATTTTTCTTTGAAAAACTCAACAATTAATTTTGTCAAATTAATATAAATATCAATTCAAGGATTTTAATATATGACATAATTAAAACATTCCTTGATAATTCTAAGGCCTCTAATCACATGAAAAACACAGGTAAATTCATCTAAAAATCATGCAATATTTAGAATATTATGAATTTAACTCCCCCTATGATCATGCAATCTAACAAGCATAAATTCACAGATTTGTGCTATAAAAGACACTTAAAACACAATGAATTCATGCAAAATCACACTATATGCAACCTACAGCAATCATTGATTAGGCATTTTAAAGTCTAAGCACATAATGATTGATTAGCTTGCACATACAAACATAAACATGGATTTTACAGATAGAAGGCTTTACTAACTTGTGTTAAGCATTCCCAATTCACCAACCAACCTATTGAATGTTACTTCATCAAGAGGTTTGGTGAATATATCTGCAATTTGTTGCATTGTGGGCACAAAATGTAGCTCCATAGTCCCCTCCTCGACATGTTCTCTTATGAAATGATACCTGATGTCAATATGCTTGGTTCTTGAGTGATCCACAGGATTGTTGGTTATGGCAATGGCACTTGTGTTGTCACACATGATTGGAATTTTCTTGTGCTCTATGCCATAATCCTTCAATTGGTTCCTCATCCACAGTATTTGAGCTACACAGCTTCCAGCAGCAATGTACTCAGCTTCAGCAGTAGAAGTAGATACTGTATGTTGCTTTTTACTTTGCCAGGACACCAATCTTCTGCCAAGAAATTGGCAAGCACCAGATGTGCTTTTCCTATCAATCCTGTAACCTGCATAGTCTGAATCCGAATAGCCAATAAGATTAAAACCTGTATCTCTTGGGTACCAAATCCCTAGATTTGGTGTGCCCTTGAGATACCTAAAAATTCTTTTGACGGCTACGAGATGTGATTCTCTAGGATCCGCTTGGAACCTTGCACATAAACAAGTTGCGAACATTATATCTGGTCTACTTGCAGTTAAATAGAGGAGTGAGCCAATCATACCTCGATAGCTTGTGATGTCAACTGATTTACCTGATTTGTCTTCATCAAGCTTCGTGGCTGTTGCCATGGGAGTCTTAGCTGCTGATGTATCTTCTAGATTATACTTCTTGAGTAAATCTCTGACGTACTTGGATTGACAGATAAAGATACCATCTTTTCTCTGACTGATCTGTAATCCAAGGAAGAAGGACAGCTCTCCCATCATGCTCATCTCATATTTTTCCTGCATTAGCTTGGCAAATTTCTCGCACAAGCGCTCATTTGATGACCCAAAAATAATATCATCCACATATACTTGAACAAGTATTAAGTCATTTCTCACAACTTTATAGAACAATGTTTTATCAATTACTCCCCTAACAAAACCATTTTCAATTAAGAATAGAGATAGGGTTTCATACCATCGCCTTGGGGATTGCCTGAGGCCATAGACAGATTTGAAGAGTAGATACACAAAATCTGTATGTTCTGGATCAACGAAGCCAGGCGGCTGTTCCAGATACACTTTTTCTTCTAACTCTCCGTTCAGGAAGGCACTTTTCACGTCCATCTGGAAAACTTTGAAGTTCTTATGTGCTGCAAATGCCAAGAACATCCTGACTGCCTCAAGTCTTGCAACTGGTGCATAGGTTTCATCATAATCAATTCCTTCTCGCTGAGAATAACCTTTTGCAACCAAACGAGCCTTGTTTCGTGTTACAAGTCCGTTTTCATCCAGTTTATTTCTGAATACCCACCTAGCTCCAATTACGGATTTGTTCTTTGGTCGGGGTACCAGTTTCCAAACTTTCTACCTTTCAAACTGATTGAGTTCCTCTTGCATTGCAATCACCCAATCAGCATCGCCAAGAGCTTCTTCTATTTCTTTAGGTTCAAGCTTGGATAAGAACCCAGAATATAAGGAGATATTAGCCATGTCAGCTCTTGCAGTTCTTCTAGTAGTCACACCAGCATCTGGATCACCAATAATTAACTCAAACGGATGGTCTCTATTCCATACTCGTTCACCTGGAAATTGTCTTGATGATTCAGCTTGACTTTCTGAGTTGGGATGCTGACTACTTTGATTATTTTCACTAACTCCCCCTGAGTTAGTGCCAGCTCCTACAGAACTAGAGTCAACTCGACTCGAGCCTTGAACAATAGTCCTTGAGCTGCTATTTACTCCCCCTGAGTTGTTGCCGGTTGGTATTGAAGAAGTCTCTCCTGATCTTGTAGAATTAGCTTGTTCACTAGATTCAGGTTCTTCACGTACACTTGGAACATTTAATGGAACAACCAACTCAGGTTCATCTTCAAGATCTTCTAAGTCCAGATTCTGAAATTTTAGGGACTCAGGTTCACTAGAATCTCTTGAAATTGATGAGAGTTTGGTATCGTCGAATCTGACGTTGTAACTTTCAGTCACTTTTCGATCATTCACCAAGAACACTCTATAAGCTGCCACCACGTCTGTAGAGTAACCAACAAAGATTCCTTCACGAGCTTTTGCTGCAAACTTGCCTAGATTTTCATCATCTATAAGCACATAGCATTTTGCTCCGAAGACATGAAAGTATTTGATTGTTGGTCGTCTGTTGTTCATTAGCTCACATGGTGTCTTTTCTTTATCTTTTATGATCAAGGTTCTATTTTGAGTGTAACAAGCGGTACTCACTGCTTCGGCCCAGAAATACAAAGGAAGTTTTGAATCATACAACAAAGTTCTTGCTGCTTCAACCAGAGTTCTATTCTTCCTTTCAACTACTCCATTTTGCTGTGGAGTTCTCGGGGTTGAATACTGACGACGTATTCCCTTAGATACACAGAAGTCATTTAGCACTGCGTTTTTGAATTCAGTGCCATTGTCTGATCTAATCGTCTTCACAGTAAGTGTTGAAACATTCTCAATTTGAGTGATGTGATCAATGATTAAGAAAGGTACTTCGTCTTTCGTCATTGCGAACAATACCCATGTATACTTGGAGAAGTCATCCACGATTACCAAAGCATATCTTTTCCTAGACAAAGATAGGACATTCACTGGGCCAAACAAATCCATATGAAGAAGTTGTAGAGGCTCAGTAATACTAGAAATTTCTTTGCTTTTATGCGATGCTCGCTTCGACTTTCCCATTTCACAAGCTTCACAGAGTCCTTTCGGAGCGAACTCCATTTGAGGTAGATCTCTCACCAATTCTCGCCTCGCGAGAGCATTCATCGTTTTGAAGTTTAAGTGAGATAGCTTTTTGTGCCATAACCAGCTTTCATCATCTGAGGCTTTGCTGTAGAAACAGGTGACCTCATCCTGATTTGCTGAATCCATATCTGCAACAAAAAGACCTGCCTTTCGAACTCCTCTCAAAGCTAGTGAGCCTTCCTTGATGTGAGTGATTGAGACACCTTTCTTGTTGAAGACAATTTCGTAACCTTTGTCACAGAATTGACTTATACTCAACAGATTGTGCTTTAGTCCCTCAACATAGGAAATATCTTCAATGATGACATTGCCAGTTTTCAGTTTGCCATATCCCTTAGTCACACCTATGCTGTCATCTCCAAAGGTAACATAAGGGCCAGCCTTCATAACCAACTCTGTAAGCAGGAACTTGTTTCCAGTCATATGCCTCGATGCTCCACTGTCTAGCACCCATATAACTTTATTTCTATTCTGCTTAATGCCCTGCAATGACAGATTGATTAGACATTCTTCGGAACCCAACTTTGATTGGGCCCGGCTTTTCGATAAGATCGAGAATCAACAGATTTAACAACAGGAGATGCACTTTTCTTCACATTACTAGAGCTTTCGACTATCTCCTCTCCTTTCTCAGACTTGACAGATTTGTCAGTCTTAGGAGAAGGTTTGCCACTCCTAACTTTAGGAGGACTGACAGTCTTGGCTCTACCATACTTTTTCTTGATATTTGGACTAGCAACAGTATTTGAGCATGACTGGCTAGATGCATTCATTAAATGCACAAAAGTTTGCATGATATTAAAAGTGCATGGCATACAATTAGGTTGACCACACTGTGCATGATTCTGATGCAGATTATTCATTGTTTGTGTGGTAGGCATGGCATGTGCAGCAGGAACATTCATGTTAGCTTTGCATGCATAAGAAAGATGCTCAGTAGATTTACACTGATAACATGCTTTCTTTATTCGTTCAGCCATAACCTCTTTTATGCCTTTCTCTCTCTTCCCTTGTTGTTTAACAGCCTTAGCTCCTAATCCCAGTCTAGATTCATCTCTAGGGAAATTGATTTTAACTTGTTTGATAGGAGTTACAGGTTGTTCTTTCTGGCGATCTTCCATCTCAATCTCATATCTAGCTATCAATTCAGTCTCTTCTTCTATTCTAGGAACTAGATGTTTGTAGATAGGTTTGACAGCCGATTTAAGAATTCTAGGTGTTTCCTGTTTAAGATCACTGGAACTAGGATCAATAGGTCTCTTTCCTTCTTTCTTAGGAAGGTCAGAATAATCAAGTCCTATACCTACTCCAGTTATTTTCTTAAATGTGTCATTATCTACATACACTTTACTAGCCGCTAGTTTGTAAGCTTCGCATTTTGTTTCAAACTCAGCTAGATTGTTCCTAAGACATGCTTCTACTTCTTCCTTAAGGACGAGCTTGTGTTCCAGAGATTTAATAAAGTCTCTTAGAGAAGTATCTACAGTGCAAGCAGCCTCTAGCTCTTCCACTTTTGCCTCAAGCATTCTGCATTTGGCAACAAGTGTTTTCTGTTCCTTTTGAGAAGAGTCTAGGCTTTTGCACAACATATAGATCTCTTCACTAAGAGCCCCGTTCTGTTCTTTATAATCATCAATAGACATTTCTACTTTAAGAGTCAGAACTGGTACCTCTGGTTCCTCTGATGTCTCAGCCATGAGGGCAAAGTTTGCTACATGAGTAACATCTTCCTCATCTGAATCATCCCAAGCTCTTCCTTCTGTCACCAATAAAGCTCGTTTTCCATGTCTTTCCTTCAACAGTGCTTCATAGTTGCTTTTGAAAGCTTCAAATGTTTCTTTTGGATAAGTCTGTTTAGGCTTTTTGCAGTCCGAGGCAAAGTGTCCAGCTTCACCACAATTATAGCATTTGAACTTCATTTTGAAATCCAAAGGAGATTTGTAGCTGGTATTCTTGCCTTTTCCTTTGTAGCCTGACGAACTACCACCACCCTTAGCAGCCCGATAATAAGATGAAGATTTTCTCTGTGGTCGGTTGCTCTTTCTAAATCTCATGTTGCTGAACTTCCTTGCCATGTATGCCACGACACTATCGTCCATGTTGTCCAGCTCTTCTTGGGTGTAGTAGTCATCATCACTGTCAGATGCGCACTCGTCATCATTATCAACTTGATGTGGTGCAAGTGATGATTTAGGCTTTGCTGCAACCATTGCCTTCTTAGACTCTTCCTCATCAGCAACTAATCCTGATGCACTTTCTTTTCCCTTTGAATCATTGTCCCATGCTTGATCTTGAAGAGTTTCCAGCTCATAGGTCTTTAATATTCCATAATACTCTTCCAGAGAAGTTGTATGCAAATCTCTGGTTTCTCTGATTGCGTAGACCCTATGCTCAATGCTTTTTGGCTGGTTCCTCAGATATCTCGTATTTGTTTCAACCATGGGGAGAGTCACACCTCTCAGATTCAAATCCAATACCAACTGACTGAATCGTAGATAGACTTCTGTAATGCCTTCTCCTTTCCGTATTCTAAAGGTGTCATACTCCATCTTGAGTATGAGTGTTTTGTTGCTTCTGACCTCTGCAGATCCTTCCATGACAACTTCTATCTTGTCCCAAATCTTCTTTGCTGTAGTCAGACCTTTGACTATGTTAAACATTTCATGATCAAGAGATTCCATCAAGGTTTGTCGTATGGCAGTATCATAAGCTATTTGTTCCTTGTCAGCATCCGAAAAATCCGAGACCTTTTTAGGCTCAGACCGAGGTGGTATAACCACTCCTCCTTCCGTATGTGAAGGAATAACTACCATTGGGACAAATTTACCCTTGTCAAGGACTTCCAGATATTCAGGGTTAACAGTCTCTAGATATAGTCTCATTCTGAAAACCCATTCTTCATAGTGATCTTTGTTGAACATTGGGATCTTGAATGCATTTTTAGGAGCCATCTCAATTCTGGTCACTAAAAGTTTCTAAGTACCCAAGACTAGGCTATGTAGAATATTTATGTAGAACTTTTGCCTAAGTCGAAATTTCTCTAAGTAGAAATTTTGCTCAAGTCGAAATCACCAAGTAGAAATTGTCCAAGTCGAAATTCTATGTAGAAATTCTCAAGTAGAAATTCTATGTAGAAATTTTTGCCTTAGAATAATTTTTCTGCAGAATACTTTAATATTGAATAAACAATATTATCTCTTTAACACCTTTTGACTTTGAATGCTTTACTCACCAAACCCACCTAACCCACATGCTAGGTACTGAGTATGTCTTTTACTTTCGGCCGAATAAAGTAAATCAAAAAGTCCAAAAACAACCTTTTTATTCTTTTACTATTGAAAAGGAGATCAAAAAGTTGTTGGGTTGTATTCTTTGATAAGAACAGATGATGAACACTCAAGAACACCAAATATGAACTAACCCAGATAAATTCACAAAAATTAATTAAAATACACCCAAGCTAAATAATCACACCTGGAGTATTTAAATAATTTTTCAGATGAGTTTTCACTACCAACGAATTAAAACACACTTTTCGAGAAAATGAAAAGTAGATCTGAAAAATGAAAACTCACGATTCTTCTACTCAACACAAGGATCTATGTTTTGTATATTAAACATATAGCTCTGATACCAATTGTTAGGTCCAAATGTGTTGTAGAGGGGGGGTGAATACAACTTTTCGAATATGAGAAGCAATAAAAACGATGCAATAAATGAACACACAGATTCAAGGAATATATTTCTTTATATATAACTTGAAAGGGTTGCTACAACATTCATTACAAAGTATAACAGAAGTTGAGAGAGAAGTGAATGATACTAAGCTCTGTGAATGCACTCTCTCTTTTTCTCTTGTGTTTTTCCCTAGAATTGCTCACTCTGTTCTAAATAAAACATTACACAAGTACTTCTATTTATACTACATGTAGTCTATGTCCTGTAGTCTTCAACAGCTAAGATGTACGTGGCCCAGTGGTGTCCACATAAATCTTGCCTTAACTTGAAAGCTTGGAAATCTGCCAATCAGAAGATGCCATGTGTCATGTTGAAGCTGCACCTAAGTAGAACTTCTACTTGAGAATTTCTACTTGGCTATCTCGAAATTCCTAAGTGGAACTTCTACTTGGCTATCTCGAAATTCCTAAGTAGAACTTCTACTTGAGAATTTCTACTTAGCCATCGAGAACATTTAGTACTTAGAAAATATTCTGGTCTTCAACTTGAAACTTCAATGCACATCTTGAACTTGTGATATCTTCATGTCTTCTTTATTCTTCAACAAGCTCTTGAACATGGTTCTTTATTACTGACATAAACTTGCTATCAATGTCCTGACACTTGATGCACTGGTCTGGTTCATAAGTGACTAGTCTTGATAGTGTTTCTGCTTCTTGAATAAATTACCATATTCACTGAATAACTTGGCTTTCCAATATTTGCTTTCCTTCTTGTTTACTTGAAATCAATTGGTCTTATTGATACTGATAGTTATGATCTTGATCTTTGGCTTTCCAAATCACTGAGGCATGAACAACTTTGACTTGAACTTCTCTCAATGATTTCTTCTTGGATTGATCATAGTTAACATGTTGAATTGTATCAATTACCTTGTCTTCATTTAGTGTTGATTTCTTGTGACTTCTTGTTCTTGATTGTCTTCTGGTTAAGTATCTTTTCCTTTAGTTTGAGTTACATTAGTTATAGTGTTACAAGTTTATACACTCTGCCTTTCAGAGGTCTTCTCTCACACCTTCCTTATGATCCCTAATATTTAATTACCAAGATTTGAAACCAAATTATTCATGTTAAGGGGGTTCAATTTCAATTACAAAATCGCATTTACGGTTTCGAACCACTTTTAGTAAATTGGCTATAATTCCTAAACCGTAAGTCCGTTTGTTTCGATTCTTTTGCCAAAACGATCTATGACTCGAGATCTACAAGGTTATGTCATAAACTTAGCAAGGTAAGAAAATTATACCAAATGTTACACAGGAATTATAAGGGTTAACGAAATTTCGGCATTACGACGGCTATAAATCGAACGTTTCCAAATTTCGTTTCAACAACCAAGCCACACCGGGCATCCATACAACTTATACACATGTTATACATATCAATAAGTCCAGAAATATTACACTTCACCATCATATACATCATATTACTTAAATCAATAAACCAGTAACTAATCATGCTTATAACATCACCATAATCATAACTAAGTTAAAATCCATCAAGAACATGCATAATCATAGCTAAGTTAAAATCCATCAATAAACCACTAACTAACATTGATTATACCTTCCTTGGAGAGTGCTAAGACCTTACTAAGCCTTGATTTGTCCTTGGGGATGCTTAAGCTTGCTTAGATCAACCAAAGAAACAAGAATAACAAGATTAGTTCATGAAGAACACTATTTATCATCACTTTGAATGATTTATTTGAAAATGGTAAAAGATGTATTTGAAGCTAATATTTCTAGGAGATTACTTTTATGAATTATAGAACTCACCATAAAAATTTGGAGATCAAATGATGGTTGGAACTTGGATTTTGATCCTTGAATTTTAGTGAAGGCCGAATGGAATGGAAAAAGGGAGAGAGTTGGTTTTTACTTTGTTCTCTTGATATTATCTCATCTAATCTCATCTCATGTGAATTATTGTGATAATATCTTGTGTAAAGTAGCTTTATTAAAGTTACTATGTCATGGATGAGGTTTTTTGGAGAGACAAGTGTTGCATTTGTGTGGTTGGATGAGAAGTATAAGCTAAGTAAGTGGTTTAATCTCTAAGTATGTTGGTTACTCATGTAACTACATGGTTGCTAGATATTTTCTACTTGCACATGCATGCATCTTGCTCCCCTGATTGCTCTTTTGTCCGGTTATTGCTCAATTTCATTGATCGTTCGAAAGAATATCTCAAGGATTTCTAGTTAGGGTTTTACCGGAAACCTCCTTAATTTTTATACTATCAATATCAAACTTCCTTTATAATCCTTGCATTTAAATTCCTTAAATCTTCTTAATAAATCCTTAAGTCTTTCAGTGTCCAGGGAATTCTTGAAGAAAATAAAAGTGCTATTTTTCTGAATCCGTCATCGTTTACATACACTTATCTCGTCCCTGGATCATGAATACGAACTCAGAAATCCGTTCTGAATACTTCTATATAGCGTCATCTAATTATATTCTCATTTCCACCAAAAGCACTATTCACACTTTATTCTTTCTTTATTCATTATATTTATAAAAATGTCCTTGTTCTCTTTCGGGCGTTCCTTAACCCTTTTACGGAACCACTGGACTAATAACAGATATAAATTTGGATGACATGAGAATAACTCTCCTATTTGGAATTAACATATCTTACTTATCCAGGAGATAGATTATTCTTATCAAAGTAATCAACCAATAGCATTCTTCAAGACATATGAACATTTGAATCCAAATCCATTCTTTTTTATTCATCAGAACAATTGTTACATCGTAGTTGTAACCACTATTCCTATTTACATTAATACATAATCAAAGTTTTAATTCTATCAAAAATCTGGGTTCTTACAGTCTCCCCTCCTTAAAAGGATTCCATCCCGGAATCAGTCTGAAAACAAATGGGGGTACTTTTCCATCATTGCGCTTTCTAGCTCCCATGTTGACTTTTCTACATTGTGGCTCTGCTACAAAACTCTGACAAACTTGATGACCTTGTTTCGGAGCACTTTTTCTTTCAGGTCTATGATTTCCACAGGCTGCTCTACATAGGTCAAGTCTGGTTGCATTTCTACGTGCTCATATTCCAAAATATGCTTGGCATCCGGATTATATTTCCTCAACATCGAAACATGGAACACATTGTGCACTTGATGTAGATTTGGGGGTAATGCTAGTTCGTAAGCTAGTTCCCCGATACGTCTTAAGATCTCAAATGGCTCAATGTATCTGGAACATAGCTTTCCTTTCTTTCCAAACCTCATTAAACCTTTCCAAGGAGATACCTTCAAAAACACTAGGTCTCCAACTTCATATTCCTTGCCTTTCCGACCTAAGTCGGCATATCTTTTTTGTCGATCTTGGGCTGCTACCAGTCATCCTCTGATTAGATCTACTGCATATTTAGTCCGTTGGACCACTTCGGCTCCGAGAATTTTTTGCTCTCCAACTTCATCCCAATACAAGGGAGATCGGTATTTCCTTCCATAAAGGGCCTCGTAAGGTTGCATTCCTATGCTTGAATGGAAACTATTATTGTAGGAGAACTCAATCAGTGGCAAGTGATCATTCCAATTTCCTTTAAAGTCTATAGCACAGACTCTCAACATATCCTCCAGTGTTTGAATGGTCCTTTCACTTTGCCCATCTTTCTGGGGGTGGTAGGCTGTGCTCACGTTCAGCCGGGTTCCTACACATTCTTGAAAGCTTCTCCAAAACCTGGAGTTAAATCTAGGATCTCGATCGGATACTATGGCGACTGGGCCTCCATATCGCGCCACTATCTCCTTTAAGTAGATATCCACTAGTCTATCGACCGTATACCTTTCATTGATCGGGAGAAAGTGAGTTGACTTTGTTAGTCGGTCTATAATTACCTATATGGCGTGATGATTAGCTTTGGTCCTTGGTAAGCCTACTACGAAATCCATGGCTATATGTTCCTATTTCCATTCGGGAATCTCTAAGGGGTGCACAAGTGCATTGGGTCTCTGGTGCTCTGCTTTCACTCTTTGGCAGGTCAAGCATCTGCTTACCCACTCCGCTACGTCCTTTTTCATGTTAGGCCACCAGTAGTACTCTTTCAAATCTCTATACATTTTGGTACTACCGGGGTGCACTGAGTACCTTGAGTTGTGTCCCTCATATAAAATCCCGTCCTTAAGCTCCTGCACATTTGAAATCCATATCCTGTATGTGTACCTTATGATTCCTTCTTTGTCTCTTTCACACTTAATTTCTTCTCCGGTCATTATCTCTTCCGTGGAGTTCTCTTCTTCTTCCATTATCCGTTCTTGACATAGTCTAATCTTTTCTAACAATGGGGGTTGGATTCGAATTTCCATTAACCTTTCTTGACCATCTCCGGGTAACTTAACCTCGATTTCCAACTTTTCAAAATCTCTCACCAATTCTTCTTCTGAGGTTATCATTTTGAGTTTCTCTTTCCTACTGAGGGCGTCAGCCACCACATTGGCTTTACCTGGGTGATAGCGAATCTCACAATCATAATCCTTGATTAATTTCAGCCATCTTCTCTGGTGCATATTACGCTCTTTCTGAGTGAAAATGTAATTGAGGCTCTTATGGTCAGTGTAAATCTTGCACTTCTCTCCATACAAGTAGTGCCTCCAAATCTTTAAAGCGAAAACTATTGCTGCTAATTCTAGATCATGAGTGGGATATCGGATCTCATATTCCTTTAGCTGCCTTGACGGATACGCAATTACTTTACCGTGCTGCATAAGCACGCATCCTAATCCTTTATGCGAAGCATCACTGTAAATTACAAAATCTCCTTTTCAATCGGGCAACGCCAATACTGGGGCCGTTACCAACCTCTTCTTCAGTTCTTGTAAACTCTTCTAGCATTTTTTAATCCATTCAAATTTCTCAGTTTTACGGGTAAGTCGAGTTAACGGGGTTGCGACTTTCGCAAAATCTTGAACAAATCTTCTATAATACCATGTCAATCCGATGAAACTCCTTACCTCTGTTGGAGTGGCTGGTCGTTCCCAGTTTGAAAATGCCTCTATCTTGGAGGGGTCAACCAACACTCCTTCCCTATTGATCACGTGCCCTAAGAATTGAACCTCATTTTTCCAGAACTCACACTTCGAAAATTTGGCATACAGCTGTTCTTTCCTGAGTATTTCTAAGGTTATCCTCAAATGTTCGGCGTGTTCTGCCTCTGCCTTTGAGTAGATAAGAATATCATCGATAAAAACTATTACAAACTGGTCCAAATACTCCTTGAACACTCTATTCATTAAATCTATGAAAGCTACCGGGGCATTGGTTAGTCCAAATGACATCACCAAGAATTCATAATGTCCATATCTGGTACGGAATGCAGTCTTTGGGATATCTTTGGGTTTAATCTTCAGTTGGTGATATCCTGTTCTCAGGTCAATTTTAGAGAAGTATTCAGCACCCTTTAACTGGTCAAACAAATCATCTATCCTGGGTAGCGGGTGCTTATTCTTTATGGTTAACTTGTTCAACTCTCGATAGTCGATGCATAACCTCATACTCCCGTCCTTCTTCTTAACAAACAATACTTGTGAGCCCCAAGGCGACACACTGGGTCTTAACATACCCTTATCCAACAATTCCTGTAACTGCTTAGCTAGCTCTTTCATTTCAACTGGGGCTAATCTGTACGGGGCCTTCGAAACCGGCGCCATCCCCGGGGCTAACTCGATAGCAAACTCAATGACCCTATCAGGTTGTAATCTGGGAAGATCTTGTGGAAATACGTCTTCGAACTCGTTAACTACTGGAATGTCTTGTATTTCAGGCGCTTCCTTCTGGGTGTCTACAACGTAAGCCAAATAAGCCTTGTTCCCTTTTCGTAGTAACCTTTTGGTCTGCGCCATGGTTAAAATGTTCTGGGTCTGTTTTATCCCGTAAAGACTATTTCCTTCTTTCCTGGGGTTTTCAACTTGACCTTTTTCCCTTTACAGTCTATCTAAGCATTATTGCGAGACAACCAATCCATTCCCAAAATAACATCAAATTCCCCTAGTTTAAAAGGAATCAAATCAACATTGAAAGATCGTCCTCCTATTTCTAATTCGCAATTGGGGTGAATCTGACTAACTAGAACGACTTCTTGATTGGTTATCTCTACTTTTAAGGAATCCCTTAGCGGTTGGGTGTTAAGTTTTAATTTACTCGCAAAATCCCTCAATATAAAAGACTTAGTTGCTCCAGAATCAAATAAGACGTTTGCACTAACTGAATTGAAGGAAAAGGTACCTGCTATCATGTTCGTGTCCCTCACGGCATCTTGCATTGTCATGTTAAAAGTTCTAGCAGTTGGTGGCCTATTGGAGGCAGCTTTGCTTGCCCCTGATGCCGTTGGCTTGTTCATTGGGCAATCCTTCCTCATGTGACCTTGCCATCCGCACTGGAAACAAGCTGCACATTTGCTGGCAATGGGAGTAACCGTGGTACAATTGGTGGAATAGTGACCCACTCGTCCACATTTTAAGCAAGTTACCATTCTCTGGTTGCACTCTCCAGAATGCCTCCTCCCGCAAGTTGCACATACAGGTAATGGAGGTCTGGAAAGGTGGGAACTGGACACTCCTGCTTGCTAGCCGCCCTAGCTCACACTTGCACTGACAGATGGTTTAAACCCTACGCTCCTCCCAGGTAGGGAAACTGCTCCTCGGTTAAACTTATTCGGGGGCTTTTCTCCCACGGAACCTCCGCCCATGCTGGCATGCTTTCTCTTTTTTCCCCCTTTCTCTCTTTCCCTCTGCATCTGATCACTTCCTGCTTCCAAAATGGTTGCCTTCTGCACCAAGGTGGCATAATCAGTAATCTCTAGAACTGCCACTCGATTCTGGATCCATTATTTCAACCCTTGCTGAAACCTGTTAGCTTTCTTCTCCTCCGTATCCACAAATTCCGGTACAAACCTTGATAACTCAGTAAACTTGGCCTCATAGTCCGCCACTGACATATTGTTCTGTTTCTGCTCTAAAAACTTAAGCTCCATCTGAGTTTTCATAAACCTTGGGAAGTACTTCTCTAAAAACAATTATTTAAACCTCTCCCAAGTTACTATAGCATCTGTCTCCATGTTCTTCTTAGCCTCCCACCAATAACTGGCCTCTCCTTTCAGAAGGTAAGTGGTGAAAACAATCTTTTGTGCCTCGTCGATGCTCAGAATCTCGAAGGACTTTTTCATTTCCTTGATCCAGGCTCTTGCCTCAACAGGATCAGCCGATCCGTGGAACTCTGGGGGCTTAAGTGACTTAAAGGCCCTGAAAGAGTTGGCCACAGTAGTGTTATTTGCTTGGGGTGGTTGGGGGTAGCGGTTCAAGTTCTATCTAAGCAGATCCATAAACTTTCCCGTGGGGTTTCCGTCCTGGTTCTCCCCTTCATGTTCCACCTCAGTTTCTCCCCCTTCCACTTCCTCTTCAAAGTCCTCAGAGTACATGGGTTCATCCTCTGCTCTATACTGAGAATCTTATTATTCGTTGTAATCCTCGTCTTGTGCTTCGTCATACTCGGGGTTTTCCCCATGTTGATTGTGACTCTCTTGGTCAACAGATTCATGGGGGTTAGCCCTAGTACCCATTTTCTCCGAGGCATTTTACTGAAAATTTGGAAAAATTATACATTAGGCTGTTTTCCTGCTTTAGAGGATTTCTCCTTGCACAGTCGTTACATATTTGGATTTAGGATCCCACAGTTCTATATCTTATGGCAACTTAATTGAAATAGTACGTGCAGAAAGTAATCTAATAACTCGTGACCGCATCATAACAAAACCGAAATGACTGAAAGGAAACAAATATATACAAGGTACTGAAAGGTACACCATCTGAGTTACAACGATAGTTTAAAAAGTACAACCATCCTAACAACAACAAGTCAAAAGTGAAATACGCTATCTATCCATCTAGTCAGTAAAAGGGAAACTAAATACAATGAAACTATCCCACAAAAGTCAGCACTACTATGTCCGTACATGACTAGAAGATTAGACTACTACATCACTATCTCTAAAATTAGTCACCAGTGGAACCCAAAGCCTTGACCCTCATCATAGCAATGCGGAAGATCTCCTCAGCATCAATCCTGGATACCATGCCATATCCATCGGTAGGTAAAGTCCGGACCCTCATCCGGGCCCTCAGCTCAATACGGGTCACTGCCCTATGTATCTCTCAAGCTCTAGCACGCCTCCCGCCGCCCTGGCGTCCCAACCTAGCAACTCTCTCAGCCGCGAGCTCCGCCCTGGACTCTGCTAACCTGGCCTCAGCTACTACTAAATCTATAGAAAGTTTGCTCACAATCCAATTATGCACACATACTGGGATCCCCCCTATCGGGATATGGGGTGGGGTAGATGGCTCTGCTGGAGGTGCGGCCTCTACCTGCTGCGGCTCAGGGGTCAGCTCCTCAAACTCCTCAGAAAATGGGATCACAGGTAGTGGTGGTGGGGTAGGAGCTCTCTCAATAGAGAGGGGTGGCACACGAAGTCCTAAACTCGCCACAGCATCATCCACTGGCTCATCAACATCTCCCTCAGTACCCTCATCCACAGTCTGTCCAACCACAGTAGCCACAACCTGCTCAGTAGTCATATCCGTGTCCTCCTCCATCACCCTGATATCATCTATAAGCCGTGTCTCCTCCGGATCCTCCTCATCCTCAGACTCAACAACCTCAGTATCTACATCAGCCTGGACCTCCTCAGGGTCCATGTTAGGTCCAAATGTGTTGTAGAGGGGGGGTGAATACAACTTTTCGAATATGAGAAGCAATAAATACGATGCAATAAATGAACACACAGATTCAAGGAATATATTTCTTATATATAACTTGAAAGGGTTGCTACAACATTCATTACAAAGTATAACAGAAGTTCAGAGAGAAGTGAATGATACTAAGCTCTGTGAATGCACTCTCTCTCTTTCTCTTGTGTTTTTCTCAAGAATTGCTCACTCACTAAAACATTACACAAGTACTTCTATTTATACTACATGTAATCTATGTCCTGTAGTCTTCAAAGACTAAGATGTACGTGGCCCAATGATGTCCACATAAATCTTGCCTTATCTTGAAAGCTTGGAAATCTGCCAATCAGAAGATGCCATGTGTCATGTTGAAGCTGCACTCTAAGTAGAACTTCTACTTGAGAATTTCTACTTAGCCATCTCGAAGTTCTAAGTAGAAATTCTACTTAGAAACTTCTACTTGGCCATCTAGAATATTTAGTACTTAAAAAATATTCTGGTCTTCAACTTGAAACTTCAATGCACATCTTGAACTTGTGATATCTTCATGTCTTCTTTATTCTTCACCAAGCTCTTGAATATGGATCTTTATTACTGACATAAACTTGCTATCAATGTCCTGACACTTGATGCAACGGTCTGGTTCATAAGTGACTAGTCTTGATAGGGTTTTTGCTTCTTGAATAAATTACCATATCCAATTACAAATGTGGCTTTCCAATATTTGCTTTCCTTCTTGTTCACTTGAAATCAATTGGTCTTATTGATACTGATAGTTATGATCTTGATTCTTGGCTTTCCAAATCACTGAGGCATGAACAACTTTGACTTGAACTTCTCTCAATGATTTCTTCTTGGATTGATCATAGTTAACATGTTGAATTGTATCAATTACCTTGTCTTCATTTAGTGTTGATTTCTTGTGACCTCTTGTTCTTGATTGTCTTCTGGTTAAGTATCTTTTCCTTTAGTTTAAGTTACGTTAGTTATAGTGTTACAAGTTTACACACTCTGCCTTTCAATCTCCCCCAATTTGATTGTCTAACAATGACATTTAAATTAATGAAGGATAACTCAACTAAACAATGAGACGAGAAAAGATAATTAACATTACAGTCTTGAATAATTTACAATTGAAATTTACATGAAAACAATACAAAGAACTTAAACTAGAAACAGAATTCGAACTTCGAATTAAAGATCATTTGAGTGATTCCTATCACCTGGATTATTTCATATCTTTTAGTCAAACTTGTATCACCTTATTGGATTCACTCTAAGGTGAATTTTCCTCAAGTGAGTTAAAGCAACCGAAAGACATGAAGTTTTTCCAACTTCAAGTTCACACCACTCTGACCTTTAACCCTAATTTCGTTTCCTCTTTCTAGCTTCAGCAGCTTGGTCTCTCTCTTCTTTCTGCCTTTTGCGCTTCTCCTTCTGCTGCTTTTCTTTCTTGTATACTGGATCTTTAAGCTGCTTCCACCTAGCATTCAATAGACTTACAGCTTCCATTTCTAGAGGGTTCTTGGGCTCTGGATAAGGATGTTTGAAAAGCCTTCTGAGTTTGTCCACCTCCTAAGTAGTTCTGATCTTTGGAATATCCTCGAAGTTCTTCATGATGAGCTGAGGTTTCCAGTGAGATTTATCAGATTTGAACTGACAATAGATCATCTTGGGGTAGCCCTTGACACGGTCAGTATTGTGGACACTGGCCGCATCTCGCTCCATTCTCTTCTTTTCCACCACTACTTCAGACAGGTAACTCATGAGTCTCTGCTTTTCTTCAACAAACTTATCTTCCACTTCGCCCCATTTGAATACATATAATACTCTCTCCAGAAATGCAGCATCTTGAGTCCGTAGCAGCCATTGTCTACTCATATGCAAGATTGTTTGATTCTGGTCTGCATCTATGAATACTAAGGCATCAGCTGTATCTTCAACATAAGCATGTATCCAGTATACACTTTCACTTCCTGGAACACCAATAGCCTCCCTTATTTCTCCTTGTTCTAGTGCTCCAGAAGGAAGAGTCAGAGCTTCATCTACATTCTTCATGGCTTGAAGAATATTCCATTTCTTCTCTATCAGCTCCGGCTCAATCTTCACGTCATCAAGAGGGTTTGGAGCAATGACATCACACTTCCACACCTCATTGCTCTTCTTGAATATAACTCTTTCAATGATCTTCACGGATTTATCTTTAAGCTCAGAAGCGAATCCCTTGCTCATCATTTGTCTACAGACAGCTTTGAGAGATTCTACTGAAAGCTCCATTAGATCATTTTCCTCCATGCTAACCCTCTTCATCTTTCCATCAACTACCATCCGGACAAAATTTGGATAAGCTAAGAATTCTGGACCCTTGTCCTCTGCTAGCTGCATTAACTGATCCCTGTACAGAATGCTTAGCTCCTCAGATTGAGAGTATTGAATTTTAGTCGCTAGCAAGAACAACTCTGACGCAGATCTTCTCATAATGAATTGGTCATCCACATATAAGAAAGATGTTGGGACTCCTTCTACCAAAGACAAGATAACCTGCCACTCCTTAAGATTTGCATTGTATCCAACCCTGACTTTAGAAATTAATCTCTTCAAAGCATTTATATAGTCCCCAGTCATTGGATTCTGCAAATTCAAGTTGTAGAACAGATCATCTGCATCCTTGTTATGAACTCCTTTCGCACAAGGTCCCATCATTATCTTCCTTGCTTCATCCCATTTCTGCCCTATCCTTCGTTTGTCCAGATCAACTTGAGGATTAGCTAGCCTTGCAAGCTCATACTCATACTGCTTCCCTTGTAGCTCCCCCTTCTTCTCTAGGAATGCAGCATGTTCTTGCATCATCTTCATTTTATGGAACTGAGCTTGTTCCAAGGCTAACTGTTGAGCTTTAAGGGTTTCCTCATCAACAGGAAATTCTTCAGGCATTCCGGAAGACATCCCAGCACCTCCACCTTGTTCCTTCAAAGATCTTTTTATAGCGTGTGCCAACGGTACGTCTTCCATGTCAGAATCTGAGTCAAGTACCTCCTGTACTGTTTCCTGATGACTCAGGTCAATAAATGGTTCATCAACCATTACTGCCTTACCCTTCCTCATCCTCAGAGCCTCTTCATCAACAGACGGCTCAACTTCTGGTTCCTTGACAAGATCAGCGGGTTCTTCAATTTCTTCGATGTGAACTGCCTGCTGTCTCGTCTCCTTTCCACTCTCCCCCTTAGGTGAGTTATCCTGAGCTCCACCTTGGTCTTCAGATCCACCAGCTGCATAGGAACCTCCAAAACCAGAACCAGAGGCTCCCGCTCCACTAGCACCACCTGCACCAGCATCGGGGGGAGGTTGTTGCGACTCGAAACACTCTGGGGGCACAAAACTCCTGACTGCGAACATCATTCTACTGATCTCCACAGCCATTGTATGCATTGTACACTCCAATGCCCCCATCCTCTCATTGAGTGTGCTTCCTAAGACACCACCAGCATGGCCCAAGTCATTGACCTTATTTGTCAAATCATCAAAAGCTGTAGCTTGATTTGCCATTCTTGCTGCGTAGTCGTCTAGAGCCCTTTGGTTGCTCCCAATATTCATCCCAAACTGCCCCATCGTCTGTCCGAACTGCTTCATCTGATTTTCCATAGAAGTCATACGCATATCAAGATTTTCAGTGTTAAGGGACGGTGTTTGGTTTAGGTGACCTCGCTCTAATACTCGTTCTGTTGGTGTTTGACGCTCGGTTTCGGGCCTTGAAAATGAAGGTCCCTCTCTCCCTAACCTCTCACACACACTCCCTGTCTCACGCTCGTGTATGTCTTCAATGATTGATCCAAATAATGAAGCAGTACCTGCAGAAAATTGATAAGAAATGTTGTTGACAGTTATGGGATCAAATTCTGTTTGTTCCTGAGTTGGAATCTCAGGCTGAGAGGCTGCAAAGTGTCCTTGTACGACATCAGAACCGATCCTCTTTGCAGCATCAGTACGTACCGGTGAAGGTACGGCTGAAGTTCTTAAGACTTCATGTCCTCTTGAAGCAACAGTATCTTCAAGAGGGACATCATCCTCACCAAAATCAAAATCCCTATGTGCAGATTGTTCAAGGGGTGAACCACTCGCGTGAGGTGGAGTGGTTGCGTGTGACACGCTAGGGTTTGACTGTGGTTGTGAAGTAGCAGCGTGGAAAATTTTGGCTTTCTTTCGAATAAGTTGCTGCTCTTCGGTTTCACTCTCCTCATCATCTTTTATATATACACGTGCTGGTTTTCTGACTTCCGTTAACAGGGGTGATAGAGAATAGGAATGTGTATCAGACTCAGAGTCAGAAATATGGCTCTTACCCTGGGATAGATCCTGCGGGTTAGCAGTCTCTTGGGTCGCGGAATCAGAAACATAGGAGGAGGAATGAATAGTATGCAGGGAGAGATTACCTGATTGATTACCTTGTGCATCATCGCTTTCCTCATCAGGAATCTCATCAAATGCCTCAGCATGAACAGATGGATTTTGAGCATGTGATGAAACTTGTGATGATGCCTCCAAATTGGTAACTCCTGCATCATATCTAAGCCACATTTGTAAATTTTCAGGAGTAGACATTGGTTTACCTTGATGTTTATCCTGATTAGCAATGGTTGAAAGTGACTTAGTGCCCATCCCTAGCGATTCAGATGTGGGGCTTCTGGCAAATCCCTGTCTAACAGCAAGAGCATCCTTCGGTATCAAGTCATTGATCAGCATTTGAAGAAACCGAGGAAACCAGCAGACAACATCAGTTGTAGAGAGGTCTCTGCTTTCAGGAGATCCCATTGAGCCCACTATTTCAGAGAGAACTATGCGTCCATAGTTTATATCCAGTTCTCTTGCTAGGGCAACTGCAAAGGTTTGCATTGGAATTGGAATTTGATGAAAGTCTTTTTCGCGTGCCCGAAAACATCGTGTGATGGCCTCGAAAAAGTAATTCCATTCCACATGGAAGAATTGTTTTTGGATATTTCCCGTGATTGGGCCTTTTGGAGGATAACATCCAATTTCTTCAAAGAATCTGAGGCGTTCTGCAGCAGTAGGTTCTGGATCATAGGCATCTTTAATTGGAAATCCCAGAACCCTGTTGACAATTTCTTCGGTCACCTCATATTCCTGACCCGCTAAGGTAAACCTGAAACCGTAGGGGGTTGATTTACTCCCAAAAGTAACCGCACTAGTCCATAATTGCTGTAAAGCATCATGTACTAGTGTAGGTTTAGCAGTAAAAGCATGGCTAGCTTTGGAGTACAAATTGAGAAATCGTATCCAAAACTTAAACCGCGGGAGTTGATCACCAATTTCCGTAGAAATATTATAAAAATTGTTTTTAGCAAGGGAAAATTGGTGAGCCATTTTGATTAAATGTTTTTCTTTAAAAGATGTGAATTTTTATTTTAATTGAGAAAAACAAATAAATTACGAATTAATCAGTTTTATTCCTTTTAATTTTTTTCGAGAATATCAAAAGATAATCCGAAAATTTAAACTACGGAATATAAACAGTTACCAATTACTGGATCTGAATATTCAACAAAGATGAATATTCGTGTGTTTATCAGTGAAATCGTGTGTATATGTGGAGAATATGAAATCGCGTTTTGGAACAGATACACAAAACTTGATGTTTGTGTGTATGTATATGCGCGTGTATATGCGGTTACAAAACACACCAACACAAAGGTTAATGATTACACAGTGAATCTCAGTCAAAAATTTGGCAGTAATTCGTGATTAGTATGAGTTTAATCACAAAAACACGGGTTAATAGTATGAAGTCTGTGAAATCGCACTGTTCTTGTGAAACGGCTGCTGTGAAAAAGAAATTAGGTAAAGTGAATTGGGCATCGAGTTAGAGATGTATATATAGGTGAATGTGGAATGACAAAAATGTCCCTGTTAAAAAATGTGAAAAGTACTAAGTCCATACAGGGGACATCTAAGTCGAACTCTATCTCGAACATCTCTATCTCGAACATCAAGTCGAACTTCGAGATAAAGTTCGAGATAGAGGTTAACTCGAACAATGAAGCACAAATAAACACTTTAACCAATTTTACAGCAAAAACTATAGGGAAATCCTATCTTGAACATAATTGAATTGTAGTAAACTTGGAAAAAAGAAAATTCAAGATACTTTTCGAGTTAGAAGTCTATCTCGAACATCAAGTCGAAATTCGAGTTGAGTTTCGAGATAGACTAAGAGCTCTATCTCGAACATCAAGTCGAAATTCGAGTTGAGTTTCGAGATAGACTAACTCGAAGTTAATCTCAAATTCTTTCCAAAATACCCCCTTGAATCAAAAAGTACAGGGTAATTCAAGATATGTTTCGAGTTAGGAGTGTAACTCGAAAAATTCCCTTTAGCTTAACTGAGAACTCTATCTCGAACACCAAGTCGAAATTCGAGTTGAGTTTCGAGATAGACTAAGAACTCTATCTCGAACATCAAGTCGAAATTCGAGTTAAGTTTCGAGATAGACTAACTCGAAGTTAATTCTCAGTTCTTTTCAAAATATTCCCTTAATGGAAACCTCATCTCAACCTTTGAGATAAGATTCGAGATAGAATCTCGAATATTTTGAAGATAGAACTAGGCACACTGGTAACTCGAATTCGAACTCTAAGTCGAATTTCGAGATGAATTTCGAGATAGCCAACTCGAAATTCTTCCCAGACTTAGAATTTTTCAAAAACTTCACTCTGACAGCTTAAGTCGAAATTCAAGTCGAATTTCTAGATGAGTTTCGAGATAGAACCTAACTCGAAATTTTGAAGTTTTTAAATTCTAAGGCCTCTAATTACATGAAAATCATAGGTAAATTCATCAAAAAAATCATGCAATATTTAGAATATTATGAATTTAACTCCCCCTATGATCATGCAAACTAACAAGCATAAATTCACAGATTTGTGCTATAAAAGACACTTAAAACACAAGGAATTTATGTAAAAACACACTATATGCAATCTATAACAATCATTAATTAGGCATTTTAAAGTCTAAGCACATAATGATTGATTAGCTTGCACATACAAACATAAACATGGATTTTACAGATAGAAGGCTTTACTAACTTGTGTTAAGCATTCCCAATTCACCAACCAACCTATTGAATGTTACTTCATCAAGAGGTTTGGTGAATATATCTGCAATTTGTTGCATTGTGGGCACAAAATGTAGCTCCACAGTCCCCTCCTCGACATGTTCTCTTATGAAATGATACCTGATGTCAATATGCTTGGTTCTTGAGTGATCTACAGGATTGTTGGTTATGGCAATGGCACTTGTGTTGTCACACATGATTGGAATTTTCTTGTGCTCCATGCCATAATCCTTCAATTGGTTCCTCATCCACAGTATTTGAGCTACACAGCTTCCAGCAGCAATGTACTCAGCTTCAGCAGTAGAAGTAGATACTGTATGTTGCTTTTTGCTTTGCCAGGACACCAATCTTCTGCCAAGAAATTGGCAAGCACCAGATGTGCTTTTCCTATCAATCCTGCAACCTGCATAGTCTGAATCCGAATAGCCAATAAGATTAAAACCTGTATCTCTTAGGTACCAAATCCCTAGATTTGGTGTGCCCTTGAGATACCTAAAAATTCTTTTGACGGCTACGAGATGTGATTCTCTAGGATCCGCTTGGAACCTTGCATATAAACAAGTTGCGAACATTATATTTGGTCTACTTGCAGTTAAATAGAGGAGTGAGCCAATCATACCTCGATAGCTTGTGATGTCAACTGATTTACCTGATTTGTCTTCATCAAGCTTCGTGGCTGTTGCCATGGGAGTCTTAGCTGCTGATGCATCTTCTAGATTATACTTCTTGAGTAAATCTCTGACGTACTTAGATTGACAGATAAAGATACCATCTTTTCTCTGACTGATCTATAATCCAAGGAAGAAGGACAGCTCTCCCATCATGCTCATCTCATATTTTTCCTGCATTAGCTTGGCAAATTTCTCGCACAAGCGCTCATTTGATGACCCAAAAATAATATCGTCCACATATACTTGAACAAGTATTAAGTCATTTCTCACAACTTTATAGAACAATGTTTTATCAATTACTCCCCTAACAAAACCATTTTCAATTAAGAATAAGGATAGGGTTTCATACCATCGCCTTGGGGATTGCCTGAGGCCATAGACAGATTTGAAGAGTAGATACACAAAATCTGCATGTTCTGGATCAACGAAGCCAGGCGGCTGTTCCAGATACACTTCTTCTTCTAACTCTCCGTTCAGGAAGGCACTTTTCACGTCCATCTGGAAAACTTTGAAGTTCTTATGTGCTGCAAATGCCAAGAACATCCTGACTGCCTTAAGTCTTGCAACTGGTGCATAGGTTTCATCATAATCAATTCCTTCTCGCTGAGAATAACCTTTTGCAACCAAACGAGCCTTGTTTCGTGTTACAAGTCCGTTTTCATCCAGTTTATTTCTGAATACCCATCTAGCTCCAATTACGGATTTGTTCTTTGGTCGGGGTACCAGTTTCCAAACTTTCTGCCTTTCAAACTGATTGAGTTCCTCTTGCATTGCAATCACCCAATCAGCATCGCCAAGAGCCTCTTCTATTTCTTTAGGTTCAAGCTTGGATAAGAACCCAGAATATAAGGAAATATTAGCCATGTCAGCTTGACGGATGGTCTCTATTCCATACCCGTTCACCTGGAAATTGTCTTGATGATTCAGCTTGACTTTCTGAATTGGGGTTCTGACCACTTTGATTATTTTCACTAACTCCCCCTGAGCTAGTGCCAGCTCCTACAGAACTAGAGTCAACTCGACTCGAGCCTTGAACAGTAGTCCTTGAGCTGCTATTTACTCCCCCTGAGTTGTTGCCGGTTGGTACTGAAGAAGTCTCTCCTGATCTTGTAGAATTAGCTTGTTCACTAAACTCAGGTTCTTCACGTACACTTGAAACATTTAATGGAACAACCAACTCAGGTTCATCTTCAAGATCTTCTAAGTCCAGATTCTGAAATTTTAGGGATTCAGGTTCACTAGAATCTCTTGAAATTGATGAGAGTTTGGTATCGTCGAATCTGACGTTGTAACTTTCAGTCACTTTTCGATCATTCACCAAGAACACTCTATAAGCTGCCACCACGTCTGTAGAGTAACCAACAAAGATTCCTTCACGAGCTTTTGCTGCAAACTTGCCTAGATTTTCATCATCTATAAGCACATAGCATTTTGCTCCGAAGACATGAAAGTATTTGATTGTTGGTCTTCTGTTGTTCATTAGCTCACATGGTGTCTTTTCTTTATCTTTTATGATCAAGGTTCTATTTTGAGTGTAACAAGCGGTACTCACTGCTTCGGCCCAGAAATACAAAGGAAGTTTTGAATCATACAACAAAGTTCTTGCTGCTTCAACCAAAGTTCTATTCTTCCTTTCAACTACTCCATTTTGCTGTGGAGTTCTCGGGGCTGAATACTGACGACGTATTCCTTTAGATACACAGAAGTCATTCAGCACTGTGTTTTTGAATTCAGTGCCATTGTCTGATCTAATCGTCTTCACAGTAAGTGTTGAAACATTCTCAATTTGAGTGATATGATCAATGATTAAGAAAGGTACTTCGTCTTTTGTCATTGCGAACAATACCCATGTATACTTGGAGAATTCATCCACGATTACCAAAGCATATCTTTTCCTAGACAAAGATAGGACATTCACTGGGCCAAACAAATCCATATGAAGAAGTTGCAGAGGCTCAGTAATACTAGAAATTTCTTTGCTTTTATGCGATGCTCGCTTCGACTTTCCCATTTCACAAGCTTCACAGAGTCCTTTCGGAGCGAACTCCATTTGAGGTAGATCTCTCACCAATTCTCGCCTCGCGAGAGCATTCATCGTTTTGAAGTTTAAGTGAGATAACTTTTTGTGCCATAACCAGCTTTCATCATCCGAGGCTTTGCTGTAGAAACAGGTGACCTCATCCTGATTTGCTGAATCCATATCTGCAACAAAAAGATCTGCCTTTCGAACTCCTCTCAAAGCCAGTGAACCTTCCTTAATGTGAGTGATTGATACACCTTTCTTGTTGAAGACAATTTCGTAACCTTTGTCATAGAATTGACTTATACTCAACAGATTGTGCTTTAGTCCCTCAACATAGGAAATATCTTCAATGATGACATTGCCAGTCTTCAGTTTGCCATATCCCTTAGTCACACCTATGCTGTCATCTCCAAAGGTAACATAAGGGCCAGCTTTCATAACCAACTCTGTAAGCAGGGACTTGTTTCCAGTCATATGCCTCGATGCTTCACTGTCTAGCACCCATATAACTTTATTTCTATTCTGCTTAATGCCCTGCAATGACAGATTGGTTAGACATTCTTCGGAACCCAACTTTGATTGGGCCCGGCTTTTCGATAAGATCGAGAATCAACAGATTTAACAACAGGAGATGCACTTTTCTTCACATTACTAGAGCTTTCGACTATCTCCTTTCCTTTCTCAGACTTGACAGATTTGTCAGTCCTAGGAGAAGGTTTGTCACTCCTAGCTTTAGGAGGACTGACAGTCTTGGCTCTCCCATACTTTTTCTTGATATTTGAACTAGAAACAGTATTTGAGCATGACTGGCTAGATGCATTCATTAAATGCACAAAAGTTTGCATGATGTTAAAAGTGCATGGCATACAATTAGGTTGACCACACTGTGCATGATTCTGATGCAGATTATTCATTGTATGTGTAGCAGGCATGGCATGTGCAGCAGGAACATTTATGTTAGCTTTACATGCATAAGAAAGATGTTCAGTAGATTTACAATGATAACATGCTTTCTTTATTCGTTCAGCCTTAACCTCTTTTATGCCTTTTTCTTTCTTTCCTTGTTGTTTAACAGCCTTAGCTCCTAATCCCAGTCTAGATTCATCTCTAGGGAAATTGATTTTCACTTGTTTAATAGGAGTTATAGGTTGTTCTTTCTGGCGATCTTCCATCTCAATCTCATATCTAGCTATCAATTCAGTCTCTTCTTCTTCTATTCTAGGAACAAGATGTTTGTAGATAGGTTTGACAGCCGATTTAAGAATTCTAGGTGTTTCCTGTTTAAGGTCACTGGAACTAGGGTCAATAGGTCTCTTTCCTTCTTTCTTAGGAAGGTCAGAATAATCAAGTCCTATACCTACTCCAGTTATTTTCTTAAATGTGTCATTATCTACATACACTTTACTAGCAGCTAGTTTGTAAGCTTCGCATTTAGTTTCTAACTCAGCTACATTGTTCCTAAGACATGCTTCTACTTCTTCCTTAAGGACGAGCTTGTGTTCTAGAGATTTAATAAAGTCTCTTAGGGAAGTATCTACAGTGCAAGCAGCCTCTAGCTCTTCCACTTTTGCCTCGAGCATTCTGCATTTGGCAACAAGTGTTTTCTATTCCTTTTGAGAAGAGTCTAGGCTTTTGCACAACATATAGATCTCTTCACTAAGAGCCCCGTTCTGTTCCTTATAATCATCAATAGACATTTCTACTTTAAGAGTCAGAACTGGTACCTCTGGTTCCTCTAATGTCTCAGCCATGAGGGCAAAGTTTCCTACATGAGTAACATCTTCCTCATCTGAATCATCCCAAGCTCTTCCTTCTGTCACTAATAAAGCTCGTTTTCCATGTCTTTCCTTCAACAGTGCTTCATAGTTGCTTTTGAGGGCTTCAAATGTCTCTTTTGGATAAGTCTGTTTAGGCTTTTTGCAGTCCGAGGCAAAGTGTCCAGCTTCACCACAATTATAGCATTTGAACTTCATTTTGAAATCCAAAGGAGATTTGTAGCTGGTATTCTTGCCTTTTCCTTTGTAGCCTGACGAACTACCACCACCCCTAGCAGCCCGATAATAAGATGAAGATTTTCTCTGTGGTCGGTTGCTCTTTCTAAATCTCATGTTGCTGAACTTCCTTGCCATGTATGCCACGACACTATCGTCCATGTTGTCCAGCTCTTCTTGGGTGTAGTAGTCATCATCACTGTCAGATGCGCACTCGTCATCATTATCAACTTGATGTGGTGCAAGTGATGATTTAGGCTTTGCTGCAACCATTGCCTTCTTAGACTCTTCCTCATCAGCAACTAATCCTGATGCACTTTCTTTTCCCTTTGAATCATTGTCCCATGCTTGATCTTGAAGTGTTTCCAGCTCATAGGTCTTTAATATTCCATAATATTCTTCCAGAGAAGTTGTATGCAAATCTCTGGTTTCTCTTATTGCGTAGACCCTATGTTCAATGCTCTTTGGCTGGTTCCTCAGATATCTCGTGTTGGTCTCAACCATGGGGAGAGTTACACCTCTCAGATTCAAATCCAATACTAACTGACTGAATCGTAGGTAGACATCTGTTATGCCTTCTCCTTTCCTTATTCTAAAGGTGTCATACTCCATCTTGAGTATGAGTGTCTTGTTGCTTCTGACCTCTGCAGATCCTTCCATGACAACTTCTATCTTGTCCCAAATCTTCTTCGCTGTAGTCAGACCTTTGACTATGTTGAACATTTCATGATCAAGAGATTCCATCAAGGTTTGTCATATGGCAGTATCATAAGCTATTTGTTCCTTGTCAGCATCCGAAAACTCCGAGACCTTTTTAGGCTCAGACCGAGGTGGTATAACCACTCCTCCTTCCGTATGTGCAGGAATAACCACCATTGGGACAAATTTACCCTTGTCAAGGACTTCCAGATATTCAGGGTTAACAGTCTCTAGATATAGTCTCATTCTGAAAACCCATTCTTCATAGTGATCTTTGTTGAACATTGGGATCTTGAACGCATTTTTAGGAGCCATCTCAATTCTGGTCACTAAAAGTTTCTAAGTACCCAAGACTAGGCTATGTAGAATATTTATGTAGAACTTTTGCCTAAGTCGAAATTTCTCTAAGTAGAAATTTTGGTCAAGTCGAAATCACCAAGTAGATATTGTCCAAGTCGAAATTCTATGTAGAAATTCTCAAGTAGAAATTCTATTTAGAACTTTTGTCCTTAGAATAATTTTTCTACAGATTACTTTAATATTGAATAAACAATATTATCTCTTTAACACCTTTTGACTTTGAATGCTTTACTCACCTAACCCACATGCTAGGTACTGAGTATGTCTGTATACTTTCGGCCGAATAAAGCAAATAAAAAAGTCCAAAACCACCTTTTTATTCTTTTACTTTTGAAAAGGAGATCAAAAAGTTGTTGGGTTGTCTTCTTTGATAAGAACAGATGATGAACACTCAAGAACACCAAATATGAACGAACCCAGATAAATTCACAAAAATTAGATAAAATACACCCAAGCTAAATAATCACACCTGGAGTATTTAAATAATTTTTCAGATGAGTTTTCACTACCAACGAATTAAAACACACTTTTCGAGAAAATGAAAAGTAGATCTAGAAAATGAAAACTCACGATTCTTCTACTCAACACAAGGATCTATGTTTTGTATGTTAAACATATAGCTCTGATACCAATTGTTAGGTCCAAATGTGTTGTAGAGGGGGGGTGAATACAACTTTTTGAATATGAGAAGCAATAAATACGATGCAATAAATGAACACACAGATTCAAGGAATATATTTCTTATATATAACTTGAAAGGGTTGCTACAACATTCATTACAAATTATAACAGAAGTTCAGAGAGAAGTGAATGATACTAAGCTCTGTGAATGCACACTCTCTCTTTCTCTTGTGTTTTTCTCAAGAATTGCTCACTCACTAAAGCATTACACAAGTACTTCTATTTATACTACATGTAATCTATGTCCTGTAGTCTTCAAAGACTAAGATGTACGTGGCCCAATGATGTCCACATAAATCTTGCCTTATCTTGAAAGCTTGGAAATCTGCCAATCAGAAGATGCCATGTGTCATGTTGAAGCTGCACTCTAAGTAGAACTTCTACTTGAGAATTTCTACTTAGCCATCTCGAAGTTCTAAGTAGAACTTCTACTTAGAAACTTCTACTTGGCCATCTAGAATATTTAGTACTTAGAAAATATTCTGGTCTTCAACTTGAAACTTCAATGCACATCTTGAACTTGTGATATCTTCATGTCTTCTTTATTCTTCACCAAGCTCTTGAATATGGATCTTTATTACTGACATAAACTTGCTATCAATGTCCTGACACTTGATGCAACGGTCTGGTTCATAAGTGACTAGTCTTGATAGGGTTTTTGCTTCTTGAATAAATTACCATATCCAATTACAAATGTGGCTTTCCAATATTTGCTTTCCTTCTTGTTCACTTGAAATCAATTGGTCTTATTGATACTGATAGTTATGATCTTGATTCTTGGCTTTCCAAATCACTGAGGCATGAACAACTTTGACTTGAACTTCTCTCAATGATTTCTTCTTTGATTGATCATAGTTAACATGTTGAATTGTATCAATTACCTTGTCTTCATTTAGTGTTGATTTCTTGTGACCTCTTGTTCTTGATTGTCTTCTGGTTAAGTATCTTTTCCTTTAGTTTGAGTTACGTTAGTTATAGTGTTACAAGTTTACACACTCTACCTTTCAGTCCAACTCTCAACAATCTCTGTATCTCCATCCTCGTCACCCAGACGCTCATAATAAGGATCTCTGGTCCTAAACAACTCATCAGAATCAACTACCACTCTATCCTTAGCGGCCTGAATTGCCTCATCGTGCTGTCTCTCAAAAGCCTCTGGCTTGGAGATGTTGCTCGCCTACGTAAGACGAACTATGTTACTATCATGATACTTAAAAAGTTCCCGTAAGGGTTTTAAGTGAACTTGTCAAGAGTTCTTATTATCTTAGTGGATTTATTATTATATAGCATCGTATCATCTCTTGGGATATATAACTCTCGCTCTGATACCATTTCTGTAACACCCCCAGATCCGGGGTCAGGGATCGGGTCGTTACAGTCTCCATTCCCATAAATAACACTTGACTTGAGTCCAAAATAAATAAGTAGCATGCTGTGACCCCACAATAATATCCACTCACACACACAACAGTTATAATCCCAAAGATGAAATTGAATTAAGTCTGCACTACAAGAAAACAGTTAATAGACATCACCCCTTTAACATCGGTTGCGTTTTTGACCGATGTTAAAGGTCTGTTTTACATCGGTTTTACTATAACTGATGTTAAAGTACGTTTTAGACATCAGTTGTACTTTAAACCGATGTCTTAACTACTTTTAAAAAAAAACACGCGGATCCTTTTTCCCTCTAATAATGTAAATTTTTTCCCGCTTTTCCCTTAGAAACATTTCCCCCCCCCAGCAAATTTCATTTCCCTCTCCTCACTATCAAAAACACTGAAACCTCAATCCCTCACTCACTCAAATCTCACTCACTATCCCCCAAATTTGAAGAACCCTAGATTAAAACCCTAGATTACAAACCCCCAAATTAAAACCCTAGATTTCAAAACCCCCATTTCGAATCCCAATTAGGTCGAACCCTACCTTTCGATTTCTGTTAATTGGTGCTCTTGGAGGCTATTAATTAGGTCGAATCTGTAGTAAGTAAGTATTTTCGATTTCGATTAGTAAGTATTTCGATTTTTTTTCGATTAGTAAGTATTGGATTTCGATTTTTGTTTGAAAAATAAAAGTTTGGTTTTTAATTTAAGTTTTTTTAGCAGATTGATTGATTCTTAAGCTTGGGTCATCTCCAAACTAAGTGATTTTTCAGATCTATTGTTATAGATGTATGCATGTCTATTTTTCTTGTAATTTTTGTTTGTGTATCTTTGTAAATGTAATGTCTGCGCTGCTTCTTGTTGTTTGTAGGGCTCTATTTGGTTCATCTCCAAAGTAAGCTTGGCTGCTGTTTGTTTGGGCTCAGTTTTTGTTCTTTGTAAGTCTCTAATTCTGTTTCTCACTTTGCATGTGAATCTTTGTGAACTTATTTGTTGTTTGATAACTTATTTGTGAACTTCTTTTGCTTAGTTTGGTTGTTTGATAATTTGCTTAGTGTTTTTGAATATATATATTAGTAGTGCACCTGCTTATACTTGAATATAGGTAGTTTTTTTGTGGTTTGGTTATCCACATATATATTGAACATTGCTTTCCGATTCCGATTAGTGGTTGCGGTAAGTCGGTACATGGAATGCCTCTACAACCGGGACATGTTCATGTCTCGGTGGATGGAGTCATCAAGGGATATGCCTTGGTTTCGGTGCTCGTAGTTGCTGAAATTGAGACCGTCCGCCAAGCTGTTGGGTCTTATTTAGCGTGGCCTCAGGACATGATCTCCTTCACCCCCACAATAGCTAAGGCACGTAGAGTTAATTAACAGTTAACTTGAATAATATGTAGATAAACTTGCATAATAAGAATTGTATTTAGATATCATTTTATTATTTATTTGTAGAAAAGGAAAAATGAAGTTCAGTCAACAAAGAAGCCAAAAAATGAATTAGACAGGCTGCTTGCAAGTGTGAATCCCGATAAAAAAGTTCCTCATCGCTTTAAGTTGTTGTACAAACATGTTGTTACCTTTATGAAAGAAATAGGATATTCCATTCAGATTGAATGTGAGGAAAAGGTGTTTGCAGTGGCAAAAATTATATACGTGTTGCATGAGAATGTAAATGATTTGTTGAAGTTTGGAATGATTGGCGGGCCCGTTATATCAAGTTACATGACGTAATTTTTTCCCCCTTTTCTTCAAAATTTTGTCACAAATTTTTCTTATTTTAATACGAATATTTACGGCAAATTGTTTATATTTAATCTGTAGGTATTTGTCTACTGTGGTTGATGAGAGGAATTTGGATATGTTTGCGTTTGCTGATCCTGGAGCCACTTTCAAATTGAATGATGATTTTGAAGCTTACATTGTTCGTAGGCTGATGGCTGCACCTTCTCGGATATTATTCTTGCCTCATAATGAATAGTAAGCCTATCTAGTGTTTATAGTATTTAGCCAGAAAAAGAAAAGTCTACTGTTAGTTTATAGTATTTACAGTTAAGACTAATATTTGTGGTAGTTGTAACTTTATATAATTATATTAAAATCTAACAACTGATTATTTTATCATAAAAACAGCTTTCATTGGATTTTGATATTTATTTGGGAATCTGAAATTTTCATTCTCAATCCATTGCATTCCAACAAGTTTGAAGTGCTATAAGCAGCGTTAGTACGGTAATACTTTTTTACCCCTGATTTTGATACTTATATATATATATATATATATATATATATATATATATATATATATATATATATAAGTCGTGGATTTCTCGGGTTTAATACTATTCTTAAATAATACTCTTCTACAGAGCTGTCCGATCTTACAATGCTCAAACCGGACGTGTAAACAAAAATCCTAAAGTTAAAAATCTTCTGGTTAGTATTCTGCATATGCACTTTAACTTAGGTTATTTATAGTTTATTTCAATAATTTGGTTGCACAGATCGATAATTTGGTTATTATTGGATTAGGGATCCTCTAAACAACCCGGTGGGACTGAATGTGGGTATGTAGTCATGCGCTACATGAAGGACATAATTGAAGACAAGGAAATGGAATTTATAACCAAGGTGTGTGGTTTAATTTGTGTAATTTAACAGATCCACTTTATGAGTTGCGAGAATTCCGTCCTGCAGCTAGGCATGAGTTTAGTGTTGATATTGTTTATGAAAGCAAACGATTAGTTGACGAGGCCAAGTTGATGGTCCGTGAATTTGGTGGCAAAATACAGGATTGACATACTTGAGAAACTAAAAACAATCAGTCGAATTATATGTGTAGTAGATGTAGGATACTATTTTTGGGTTGGCCAGTAAGCCTATAGGCAGGTAGTTGAAGTAAACATGTATAACTAGAGTCTTAGACAATGGAAGTTGGTTGGTTATCACTAAAATCTTTATTGTTCAGAGGTTCTGTTGGTAGCCGAACTTTAGTACTGTATCTTGCTGTGTGGGAGATTGTCAACTGTGTATTTTGATTTGGGATATATATAATTATCTTATCTTTCTTATTCATGTTATGATACATAAAATATCAAATTTCAGGAGGAAATGAGAAAAGGCAAAAAAGTGCATTATACATGTTAAATGAGTATTATTTTAAATGAGTCAACTTCTTTCTTCCCAGGAATCAAAATTTTAGGGTCTAAAAAGCAAAAAAGTCTACGTTTTAGGGTCTGTTTGTTCAAAGAATCTAGTCTAGAATTTAACAAATTCTTATTTTCCACGTCTCCCAATCATGTAGTTATAGAATTTCTTGGTTTTAGTCAACGCGCATGCACAATTTTTAGGATGTTCTACTCTGTTTAATATTCACAGTGGGCTTCGAAGAATCGGAAGAGTTATTACAAATGATCGAGACCTCGCAAACAACAACGCTCCTTTCCGGAGGATCTTGACGTCGTTCGTTGTGAGGCACTTGATTATATCCAGGGATTTGTGTAATCATCGACGACCAAGTACTGAATGGCTTTCAAGCCTTAGTCTGCTGCTAATATTTTGTTAAGTTTTCTAGTACTGTTAAGTTGTCTAGCTAGTACTGTTATAAGTTGTTCTCTTCTGTCTTGACTAGTTCGATCTGGGATGCTTATATGCATGGTGAATATTGTGGATGGATCAGTTTGTTATATTGTGGATGGAGTTGTTAATTATTAATGAATTATGCTTTTTGGGTAAATGTTTTGTATTGCTTTTGGGTGAATGTTTTGTATTGCTAAGTTTGGTGAATGTTTTGTATACGAAACAAGCTTGGTGCCGTTCTAATTATGAACGTGCAATGGTGATTTTGATTTTGAATGGTAAATTTTTGGGCACCATAATTATGCAAATAACATCAATTTGAGTCTTTAAGACATCACCTAAAAACTGTTGTCTATTATTTTGGAAATTTTTGGGACCTATTTTACATCGGTTAAAAACCGATGTAGTATACATTGGGAGCTATTTTACATCGATTCAAAACTGATGTAGTATATTTGGTCAATTTTTGGGAGCTATTTTACATCAGTTAAAAACCGATGTAGTATACAGTTTATTTTGGCAATTTTTGGGAGCTATTTTACATGTAGTATACAGTTTACAACATCGGTTCTACCTAAAACCGATGTAGAACAGTGGTTGAGACATCGGTTCTATTTTGAAAACTGATGTTGTTGATAAGTATTTACATCGGTCTGTAACCGATGTAATAATTCCTTTTTAACATCGGCCCAGAACCGATGTAAAAAACATGGACTTTTAACAACACCCACCTAGACATCGGTTTTGAAAAGTTTTTACATCGGCCCAGAACCGATGTTGTACCCAATTTTCCTAGTAGTGCTGCTAATTATAGAATCCACAAATAAAAGTTATTACAACCCAAAAGGATAACATCATAAGTTTAAAAGTTCTTGCCGTTGATTAGGATTAATTATACATATAATTAAACTGGTAAACCAAAAGCTGCCTATCTATGCTACCTCAACAATGGCAGCAATGATATCAGCGGGTAGTCCTCGAGCTGGGGTAACCTGCTTGTGCCGAGTGCGCCTTACGCGGGCCATCAGTCCTAGCTGTTGTTGTGACATAATAAATAAGCAAGGGTGAGCAATAGGCCACCAACAATAATAAAACTGAACAGTGATGATATATAATAGTTCAAATATCTTTGAAACCATATGCCATGCATTAACAAAGATAGTGCCAGTATAATGTAAACAATGAAGTTACAAGGTAACTCAACATATATAATCCCTGGAAATATCTGCTATGTCAAAGATAAGCAAGATATTATCATTTATCATAAAAGAGGAACTTGAAGGAAAAATATAGCAATTCCAGTTTCAAACACTTTTCAACCCTGCCAACAATGATAATGTTGCAGAAAATTTCCAACTCTGAGAAAATGAACTAATCCTGGAGCATTGACGCGAAAGAAGACATAACATTTACGATGATCAGTCGTATGTTATGCTCCCCACTTTTGTTCTCTACATGTAGAAGGAAGCACCGACGGATTTACTTGTCTACCGCCCTCTGGAAACCCCCGGCCAAAGGTTGGGCCATGGCTGGACCGGCGCCACTCGGCTACTTACACGACTCCTAGTTTGAATAACATCCACGACTCTGAAACGTAAAGTTCGTCCCCCTTTTCCAAGTATAATACTTGTTGATAAGACTCCATAAAGTAATCGTATCTAGTTGGAAAGGGAAATTCACCAATATTTTCCAAGCTACTGCTTGTTAATGGATACCAACTTGTTCCAACAATCTTATCCCTCGAATGATGAGAAGGTACACAAAGATTTAATAAGCAAATGGCAACCAAGTTGCGAGGGAAAAGAATAATTTCTAAGGATTTATGACCAGGAAGTCAACAAGATAAATAACATTTCTCAAGTAAGGTTCCCTTATAATTTGAAAGTTAGATTTGAATGAAGAATGGAATTTTGAGAACCTTTCTTGATACAAGTATTAATAATAATACTCCGAAATAATTTACTTATTGTTCGAAGGTCGAAGATAATATTTGAATGAAGTAAATCATTTTTTAAACGAGTTAGAAGAATTAAATAAATATTCCAAAGAATATTTATTAAGTTAAAAAATATTGAAGGAATAATCTTAATATAAAATATCACTCAGAATAATCCTCGAATAAATATTCACAAATAATATTCATTAAATAATTAATGAATATTAAATGAATAATACTTATCAAATAAATAAAACTCGAATGAATATTCGAAATAATATTTAGATAATGATCAAATGAATATTTGAAATAATATTCAATAAATAAATAATGAATAAATTCCAAAGAAATAATCGAGATAATATTCGATAAATGAATTAACTTTAAATGAATATTAGAAATAATATTCATTGACTACATAAAGTTCGAATGAATATTTGAAATAATATTTACTGAATAAATAATGGAGAAATATTAACTTAAATACTCTCTCCGGAATATTTAATCACTTACGCTTTCTAAAAGGCTAAGTATAAACTTAACTTAGGTCGAAACACGTTTTCAAGTTATCTCGTTATGCACCCTTTAGTGTAACCCTTTTTATCACCGATACGATCCGACATTTGTTCGTTATTAAGACATGTCATCATACTTACACTTGGTATATACTTAAGTCGTATAAGTTCTAAGGTCGGTCGTTTACGAACCTAGATTATACCTCGAGTTTTATCGCCCATTTTCTAAGTGATTAAGCAAAGTTATAACCAAGTGTGCTTTTTAGGGGTTCGTTCGCACTTAACCTCAATTCAAACATTTTTATAAAATCGGAAAACGATCCGTTTGATATGAGGTCTTCTCTCACACCTTCCTTATGATCCCTAATATTTAATTACCAAGATTTGCAACCAAATTATTCATGTTAAGAGGGTTCAATTTCAATTACGAACTCGCATTTACGGTTTCGAACCACTTTTAGTAAATTGGCCATAATTCCTAAATCGTAAGTCCGTTTGTTTCGATTCTTTCGCCAAAACGATCTATGACTCGAGATCTACAAGGGTATGTCATAAAATAATCAAGGTCAGAAACTAATACCAACTGTTACACACGAATTTCAAGGGTTAACGAAATTTCGGCATTACGACGACTATAAATCGAACATTTCCAAATTTCATTTCAACAACCAAGCCACACCGGGCATCCATACAACTTATACACATGTTATACATCTTAATAAGTCCAGAAATATTACACTTCACCATCATATGCATCATATTACTTAAATCACTAAACCACTAACTAATCAAGCTTATAACATCACCATAATCATAACTAAGTTAAAATCCATCAAGAACATGAATAATCTCAAAGTAAGATCTAGGGTTCTTAAGGATTATACCTTCCTTGGAGAGTTTTAAGACCTTTCTAAGCCTTGATTTATCCTTGGGGGTGCTTAAGCTTGCTTAGATCAACCAAAGAAACAAGAAAAACAAGATTAGTTCATGAAGAACACTATTCATCATCACCTTGAATGATTTATTTGAAAATGGTAAAAGATGTATTTTACGCTAATATTTCTAGGAGATTACTTTTATGAATTATCGAACTCACCATAAAAATTTGGAGATCAAATGATGGTTGGAACTTGGATTTTAATCCTTGAATTTTAGTGAAGGCCGAATGGAATGGAAAAAGGGAGAGAGTTGGTGTTTGCTTTGTTCTCTTGATATTATCTCATCTAATATCATCTCATGTGAATTATTATGATAATATCTTGTGTAAAGTAGCTTTATTAAACTTGTTATGTCATGGATGAGGTTTTTTTGGAGAGACAAGTGTTGCATTTGTGTGGTTGGATGAGAAGTATAAGCTAAGTAAGTGGTTTAATCTCTAAGTATGTTGGTTACTCATGTAACTACATGGTTGCTAGATATTTTCTACTTGCACATGCATGCATCTTGCTCCCCTGCTTGCTCTTTTGTCCGGTTATTGCTCAATTTCATTGATTGTTCGAAAGAATATCTCAAGGATTTCTAGTTAGGGTTTTACCGGAAACCTCCTTAATTTTTATACTATCATTCTCAAACCTCCTTTATGATCCTTGCATTTAAATTCCTTAAATCCTCTTAATAAATCCTTAAGTCTTTCAGTGTCCAGGGAATTCTCGGAGAAAATAAAAGTTCTATTTTTCTGAATCCGACATCGTTTACATACACTTATCTCGTCCCTAGATCATGAATACGAACTCAGAAATCCGTTCTGAATACTTCTATATAGCGTCATCTAATTATATTCTCATTTCCACCAAAAGCACTATTCACACTTTATTCTTTCTTTATTCCTTATATTTATAAAAATGTCCTTGTTCTCTTTCGGGCGTTCCTTAACCCTTTTACGGAACCACTGGACTAATAACAGATATCGATTTGGATGACATAAGAATAACTCTCCTATTTGGAATTAACATATCTTACTTATCCAGGAGATAGATTATTCTTATCTAAGTTGTCAACCAATAGTATTCTTCAAGACATATGAACATTTGAATCCAAATCCATTCCTTTTTCATTCATCAGAACAATTGTACATCGTAGTTGTAACCACTATTCCTATTTACATTAATACATAATCAAAGTTTTAATTCTATCAAAAATCTGGGTTCTTACAGAACAGGTGGTGAGGTAGTGATTGGAAGAATTGGTGAAGATGTGTTTTGATTAGACATAGTAGATAAATTGCCTAAAACAGCATTGACGTAAGAGGTTGAAGGAGAAGAATTCATCCAAAAGATGCACAAGAAACAAGATGATCAGCAATCAATAAAAAACAAATCGCTACATAACAGATCGATATAGGACAATCATAAGCTGGATCGATACATACAAAAAATGATCGATACATACAAGATTGATCAATCGATAACAACGCTCAGAAAACTTGAATAAAACAATCAATTTGCAGAAACTAAGCAAGAAAACTATGGTAGATATCACGAAAAGTACCAGAAGAACAGATGATAACTATGAATCAAGCAAGAAAACTCACAAAACTGAATGGAAGCAAAACTGTACGGAACAGAGTAATGGTGCGGAAAAAAATCGGTAGCGGAAGAGATCGCTCTGATACCATTTTAAGATTCATATAAAACAGGTAAACACATTGATAAAACTATAGTGATCGATACAGAACGCCATTGAAGAAACCAGAGAAGCTCTATTATAGAAGAAAGGTTACATGATTTGTTACAGAGAAATGAAGCAAGCAAATATACAAGATGAAGGAGATGTATTTATACAAAATGAGAGTTACTCCAATCATAACAGAAATCAGTTATGATAAGTAAACATAGTGATAAGCTGACTACGATAAGTTGACCAAAATGTGTGATAAGCTATGCTATATAGCTCAATAGTCCTAAAGTATTTGGCAGAAATATTGGACAAGTGTCACATAAATGAGATGTATATACTTATGGTATGATGATTTTGGAAATGGTTGGGGAAGAAGAAATATCAATCCTAGAGTGGAACACACTAGTGAGATATGCTTCCCTATATGGGTTTATATGACATCCGTGGTAAATGGTAATGAAGAAACAAGTTCTGCAGATACCATCACAAAAGAAGAAAACCATACTTCCAAGAAGATGATGATCGTGGGCTTGTGGTGCATACAGACCAACCCATCACAAAGGCCATCAATAAGCAAGGTGATTGAAATGTTTAAAGGGATTTGGAAATACCACCTAAGCCATACCTACGTTCCTCTCCCACTTCACCATCAAATTCTCAACCTAAGACCCTTTCCAGATCTCGATCTCTTCTTCACAACACGAATCAAATTCATCACCAAAACTAGTTCCATGATCAACAAACAGTAAGTAAAGTTTTTTTCTTTATTTCATGATTGTTTTATAATTCCAACAACTCACATACATCGTGATTTTGTAACATTTTGCGGCAAGCGGCTATCAGGGTATTTCAATATCCCAAAAATTACCAAAATTTATTAGGCACAGTCATTTTTTAGAACTTGTATTTTTCACCCTGCATTGTAGAAAAAGGGTTCATTGAGAATCCAATAGCTATCAACTATTTGTCGTTTTTAAAATAAATTTCAATTATTAACAACTATCTTATCATTTGTCAAAAAAAAGTTTGACAAAAAATTTGTTGGAATTATCACACATTTTTTTTCAAAGGGACATAATCCTAATTAATAAGTAACTGTTATAAAACGTGATTGCCATTTTGTCAAAAAGTAAATGCTAGATTCCATTTTGTCAAATATAAATAGTAAGGCTAGAAAGTTTGCAGTAGAAAAGTTTGCTTTCTCTTGTCTATTGTTTTGGCTATACATAGCCTCAGATATTCGAAAAAAAGATACACCAAGCAGCTAGCTTCTTCTAATGTTTTCTTCTTCCCTCTCTCTCTCTCTCTCTCTCACTCTCTCTCTCTCTCTCTCTCTCTCTCTCTCTCTCTCTCTCTCTCTCTCTCTAGCAGTTAATATTAGTAATATAGCGAGTAATTTATAACACGTTATAAGCACAAAGCCCTGTCGAAACTGAGAAGGTATAATTTTATTTTAATATACATATTATATTAGACGTGGTTATGCCGTCTACTAAAAAAAGATATATGGCCGGAGCACCGCCTACTAATATATATATATATATATATATATATATATATATATATATATATATATATATATATATATATATATAGTCGGAGCACCGCCTACTAAAAATGGTACCATTTAATTTTGGGTAATACCGAAATAATATGAGACCTCTTAATTATATTGTCATTGATATATAAATTGTTGTTATATATTGACTGACCTTTATCTACACTGTTCTTAAAATGGTACCATTCATCGAAAGATATTGTGGGAACATTTTTTTATGATTGTTATTTATCGTAAAATAATCTTTATGCACGAACTAACTTATGCAGGATTTTCTACTTAAATATATTTATCAGTTGGAGATAACCTGTATACGCAGACGTCCGGATGGCGGGTGAAAATCCATTTGTTGTTCTATACATAGATCTGTTTATAATATCACTGATAATAATGATATACACATTTATTACTACATATTTGTTAACGCACCCGATTAACTAGGACTTATGTAAATATTTCTATTGATGATTTAAGTTTAATAATTTGTGTGTTAAATTCATATTTAGTATGACAAACCTTACAAGCTTATCGTTCGTTGCATTGGATATTTCTGGAGATAATTATTTGTCATGGGTACAAGATGTGAAACTACATCTTGGTTCAAAGAAATTAAGCGATACGATAAAAGCAGGAAATACAGCCATGGCTGAAGAAAACTTTACCTCTATTATTTTTCTCCGACATCACATGCATGAAGATTTAAAATCTGAATACCTAGAAGTCGAGGATCCTTATGTTTTATGGGAAAACCTAAAAGATAGGTTTGACCACCAGAAACTAGTTTATCTGCGTGCAGCTGAAAATGGCTGAAGAAAACTTTACCTCTATTATTTTTCTCCGACACCACATGCATGAAGATTTAAAATCTGAATACCTAGAAGTCGAGGATCCTTTTTTAAAATTTGATTAATTTGATAAAAAAAAATCGAATACGATTAAATTGTAGAAATGTAGAGAGTGATACATGCTTATTAGTCAAATTTCTAAGGTAGTTAGCAAGCCTTAAAAGACCTCGTATTAATCGATTTAATAGATTACTCATTAATAAAGAACTAGCTTAAAATCGGTACGATACACGAATTTTCTTTATTATTATACGATTTTTTAAAAATTAAATTAAATTTTTTAAGAAATGAATTTTATAGGTTTAAATTCTTAAATAATATGATTTAATTATAATTACATATATATTGCCTTTGATATTTCTAAAAAATGAGAAATTTAAGTAAAAAAATATAGAAAAGATGATGCATTTTAACTAAAAAAAGGTACTCGGTTAATTTTTAGTAAATTAAATATATAAGAAAATTTATTAGTTATTAAAGATAACAGGTTTTACATGAAAAAAGAAATCTATACTTTTATATAATAGCCGAAACATTAAAAGTTTAGTTGGTTGGTCAGTACGGTAATAAGGATAAATAAGTATTACTATAGATTATTAAGTAAGGATAATTAAGTGATTTTTAATTTAAATAAAAAATTTTAAGACATTAATTTTGTAGATTTAAATTTTTAAATTACTTGATTGATAATAATTACATATATATTGCCCGTGATATTTCTAAAAAATGAGAGATTTTAGTTAGAAAATAAAGAAAAGATGTTGCGTTTTAGCTAAAAAAAGGTACTCGATTAATTATTAGTAACTAAATATAAAAAAAATTGTATAGTTATTAAAGGTAACATGTTTTACATGAAAAGGAAATTGTTAGTTATTGAAAAATAACTAATCAATTAAGTAAGGATAATTGAGTAAAATAACATGTATCATTACGTAAGCGTAAATAAGTTAAATCAACAAGTACTGTACCGACCAACCAAACTTTTAATGTTTGAAATTTATTAGTTACTAATGACGATAAATAATTAAGTAAGTATAATTAAGTAAAAATAACATATATCGTTAAATAAGGATAAATAAATAATATAAACAAGTACTGTACAGGTACTGTACCGATCAGCCAATCAAAGTTCAGCTATTATATATGGTTATTATATAATAGTACAGATATGCATCTTTTACAAATGATGTGGTACAATTTTTAGTCACCTTATTTACACGTCGAATTCAACAACTGTCGAATATGTCTTGATGTGCCATCGCTCCCCTTGACCCTAATTGATAAAAGATTTTTTTTTTTATGTGTGGACTTGAACCTGGGCCTCCATTGATTGACCCGCTACCAAGATTTTTTATTTTTTTGGATGAAACCAAGAATGTTTGTTGCAATACTTAGTTAAAGAGTTGCTAATATGTCCTGAATAAAATAGGAAATGAATACCTTTATTCATAAAGAGTGGTAATAAGAGCATGTCTGATGAAAGACTCAGTTCCCATATTTTACAACTACTTGGGCTAGCAGAGCCAAACAGTTGAGACAAATATAAACAACCTCGCCTGTATTTCAGACTAGCTCTCACCTGTAATTGTTTGCAATCAACTCTGTTTTGAATATATCTAGCTATTTTCGAACAAATGGATAGACTATGTCTAATTCTCAACACAATGTTGACGGAGGAATTTGGTAATAACAAATTTTGAGGTTCGTCACCGAAATCAAGATCTATGACGGTGGTTCTTTGTCGGAAAAGTCGTTGGAGTGTGGTGGCTGTGATGAATTGGGGGCTAAGATTGAGAGGGTTTTTGGTGGTGGCTCGTAGAGCTCTTCGCTTTCATCCCCTCAATTTGCCTACTTACCTCTTTATTTATAGATGATCAAGCCCACGTAGTTCCTGGAGAGCAAGAAACCCAACTGGGCTTGGATTGACGGTCTAGCTTCCGGAATGTTCCACTATGAGGCCTAACCACAAAGGCCCAAGGCTCGTCTAAGATCTCAAGACTTCACGGATAAGGAAACTTCCCCCGTCGAGGACTAGTCCTTTCCGCTACCAGCTATTTCTTGATTTTAAGGATGCAAGTATAGCCATGGCTTACCCTAAGTGTGGAGCGCATCCTTGTCCCCCGAATGAGAAGCACCCACCAGATAGCAGGACAAGTGATCCAGAGCTTTTGGGTGCAAAGTGCAGGACTACCCCGAAGTTCCCTAATGAGAGCGCGCCCATTGAATACAGGAACAGAGCTCCAATACACATACCAAAAGTCCCCATCTTTCCACCTTAGGGCGCGCCCTATGTGTCTAATAAGGGTCCTTATATCCAGGCAAACCCCTAGAAGTCTTCCACGACGGACATCCCCCTCCTGAGATACGACAGGAGGGAATTCTTCAACAACCTTCATAAAATTAATAGTTTGTAGCCATCTAAATAGCTTTCACGAACCAGGACGTGCCCTAACTAGCCAGGGCACGCCCTAACTTCCTTTGTCATCACCAAAACCCTATTTTAGTCCATAAAATCCCCAAATTAGACCTGAAACCAACCCAAATCCATTCATGTCAAATTTTGGGCATAACAACTACCCCTCAATTCCATATAAAGTTGAAAACAAAATATGGAATTCAAGTTTTTTAGAACTCAAAATTTCATGTCATCGAAATCATCAACAATCCCTCGCTATGAAGGGCACATCCTTTGATCCTTCAGTCCATGACTACCCAACAAGCATATCTCCTTGAAAATTCTAATCTTGGTCCGCTCAAAGAGGTATGCCACCTATACACCACTCCTCTAAGCTTACATGAGCTAACTCGGCCCGTAAGAAACAAGAGATGTCATGCAAAAGTTTACACAAATCACAAGGCACAACCTGAGACAGAGACAGAGTACAATCTCCTAACAAGATTGTGAGGGTTAACGTGCTATTCAAGTATCATGACAAATTTGCTTCCTTTGTTATTGAAAGAATATTACAAGCATGCATTACTAGCACTTGTCTTCATTCTTCATCCTTTTTGTTTATTATTATCATTTACCCATATAAATTTGAAGCCATGTATAAGTTTCCCTATCCGATCTTGCAAAGCATAGGCGCAAAGTCCATGTGAGCTATCACAGAGTTATTTACCCTCTCGTTGTTTTATCTATTTATTTGAGGACTTGCACACTCGTTTCTTTATTATATGATAAATTAAAGCAGCCCACCAGCCTCCGCCTTGTCTTTTCTTGTTTACATTCTGTATCTTCTTAACATGGGCGCACCTTATCAGAATTATGCCTCAATAGATCCGCAACTAAGTCAGTAAAGTCCTCATGAGCTTGTACCTTTATCATTTTTCATGAGCCACTTTCTTCTAATGAGCTTGTCATTTTGTTATTTTATTTTAACCTCTCGCCATGTAAGCAGTACTGCAGCCGGTGTTTCTTGTTCAATGATCACTACAAAATGAAGTAACCTGCATTTATACATATTTTTTTGTAAAGGCGCGCCCTTTCTTCATAACGAATCTCACAAACTTCTTTTTCGAGTTTAAATAGTAGCACATGCGGACTATATACATTTAGTGCATAACATCGCATGAACGATACAAGTTGGCAACTATATAAACTCAAATTGAGGTTGTAAGAACCCCAAATTTTGGATATAATTAAAACTTTTTATTAAGTAATGATAAAATGAGGAACAATGATTCCGATAACAAGGTCACCAGCTCTAATGAATGGTGGTTTCAAAGAACAATGATTGTAATGAATGGATATTGCTTTGGACAATGATCCTGATGCATTGGTATATTGTCAGAATAGAGTAATTCGATGGTTGAGGACCTAGATAAAAATAATCTACCATCCAGGAAGGAGCTAATGGATCCTTGAAGGGAAATGAGTACGTGCATAGTGTTTCCCGTACGTGCATAGTGTTTCCCGTACGTGCATAGTGTTTCCTGTACGTGCATAGTAATTTGGTGGATGAATAGTGATTTTGTAAGTTGGAAAACTTTTCACTCCACCCTATGTACGGGACGTGATATGGATGTTTCGAAGTCATATTAGTAATACGCGGAGGAAATAAGTGAATGCAGAGACGATCGGAATTCAGAAATTCCAAATTCTTTTCGGTATAATATTTGACCGGACAGTGGATTAAATATTATTATAATCCAAGAATTGAGATATTAACTTTGAGGATTTGATATTTTGGGATGTTATTATATTTGATTCAAGAATGAAGGTAGGAAACCACTGAGGAGTGGTTATGGCTACAATGTAATTATTGATATTTGGAAAGAATGAATGGAATTCGACCTTATTATGTTTATGTCTTGAAGAATGCTAAAGGGTGACAACATAGGTAAGAATAATCTATCTTCTAAGGGAATAAGATATGGCAACTTCAAGCAAGAGAATACCCTCATGTCATCCAGATCGATAACGATTAATCCAGTAGTTCTGTAAAAAGGTTAAGGAACGATCGAAAGAGAATACGGACAATTGTACCACCCTAAGAGAACAAGTAAAGAATACAGAATGAATAGTGTTTGGTGGGAGTATATAATAATATGAGACGACACTATACAGAAGCATTCGGAACGGATTTCCGAGTTCGTATTAGTGATCCAGGGGGAAAATAAGTGTATGTAAAAGCTGTCGGATTCTGAAAAAACCGCACTTTTATTTTCTCCGAGAGTTCCCTGGACACTGATAGCCCTAAGTATTTAACGAATGGATTTAAGGAATATAAATTGGAAAGTTAGAATGAAAGATGGAGAATGAAAGTATTAATATTAAAGAGGATTCCCGGTAAACCCTAATTAGAAATCCGTGAAATATTCTCACGAACGATCAATCGAGACGGGCAATAACCGGACACAGAAACAAGCAGAGGAAGCAAGAGTCTTGTGCAAGCTACTAGAATAAATATCTAGTAACCAAGTGGGCAAGAGTAACTAGATTAGTTGGAACATAACTAGTACTTAGAAATCAAAACACTTGGTTAGTTTTTAACCATGCAAAACACAACACTTGTCCTCCAAAACTCATCATCCATGACATCACACCCCACTAACACACCAAGATGAGATATTATCTCTCAAAAAGTCACTTTATGCAAGATTGAACAAAGAAAAATCAAGAAACCAAGCAAACACTCTCCATTCTCTTTTTCTTCAAAAGTTTCGGCCAAGGAGCTAGAAAAGGAGGTTCCCACCATTGTTTGTTCTTCTAATTTTTAGGGTAAGTACTACATATCATAGCTTAGATCCCCTAGAAATTTCAGCCTCAAATTCACTTCCTTTCATTTTCAAATAAATCATCAAAGGTGATGATGAATAGTGTTTCTAAGAACTAATCTTTGTTTTTCTTGTTTTCATGGTTGATCCTAGCTAAGTTAAGGCCATCCAAGGGCAATACCAAGCTTTGTGAGGCTATTACATACTACAAGGAAGGTATAAGACTTGAAAACCCTTGCTCTACTTTGAGTTTTAAGCATGTTCTTGATGGATCTAGCTTAGTTATGATTATGTTCATGTTATAAGCATGTTTAGTTAGTGATTTAGTGATTTGATTAACATGATGAGTTTGATACTAAGATCAGTGGCTTCTGGTCTTGTTGGGGTGCTTATTATGTGTATAAGTTGATTAGATGCCCGGTGTGGCTTGGTTGTTGCGTAATGAATTTTAGAACGCTCGATTCGTAGCCGTCGTAATGCCCGATTTTCATTAACACTAAGAAACCGAACTGGTCAGTAGCCATAACTCTCTGTTCTTGGCAAGTTAATGAACCCTACTGATAGATTTTTGAACATAGATCACTTTGGTGAAAGAATCGAAGCATTTTGATTTACGGTTTAGGAATTATGACCAAATTACTAAAAGTAGTTCGAATCCGTAAACGAAAGTTCGTAACTGAAATTGAACCCTCGTAAACTATGTAACGTCATGGCGAATCTTGGTAAATAAATACTAGGGGTAAGAAGGAAGGTGTGAAAGAAAACCGTATGTCAAAAAGAGCATTTTTGATTTATTAAAAATGTTCGAGTCAAGGTTAAACGCGAACGAACCCCTAAAAGACGACTCTTTTATAACTTCGGTAAAACACTTAGAAAACGGGCGATAAAACTCGGAGTATAATATTGGTTCGTAACAATCAACCTTAGAACTCATATGACTTAAGTATGTCCCAAGTATAAGTGCAGTGACATGTCGTATTAACGAACGAATGTCGGGTCGGATCAGTGATAATAAGTAATCCACTAAAAAGGGGTATAACGAGATAACTCGAGAACGTGTTTCGAATTAAGTATAACTTAACTTTTAATATGTTAAGTGATTAATCCCGAATGCCTTGGCTATTTATAGATCACCAAGCTGAACCGGGACCCGCTACCACTACCCCTTACCGTACTCGACTACCAGGCAAGTTTCAATTCCCTTCTTTTAGGCTGTTGTTGTGATTGAATAAATATATATATATATATGATTGCTGATATACATATGCCATTGCATGCATGCCTACTTTCAAGTTGAATTGATATACTTGTTCCCTGAATGTTATTGTTGGCTTATAAGCTAGATAGTTATACATCAGTTATAAGCCGGTTATTGTAAGACCCTCATAGAAGGGCGTATACATCTTATTCATCAAATATAGATCGGGAGTCAATATTTCTTGATATATCGGGATTACCTCGGAGGAAAATATTTAAGTAAATATTTTCCATTATTCGGGCGACGAATATTATTTGAATATTCGTTCGAGATTATTTATTTTAACGGTCTTTACTTCAAATAATTATTTGAACGTAACTATTCGACGAATAATATTTTTAATATTCATTCAGAGTCGAATTATTTATCGATTATTATTGCGAATATTCTTCTAAAGGTTGGACTACTAAATGAAAATTAATTGGATATTCATTTAAAATATTATTCATTAAATGAATATTACTTTTGAGTATTCATTTAAGACAGTAATTACCTATCGAATATTATTTTAATGTTCATCTGAAACTTGATTTATTTATCGAGTCTTATCTCGAATATTCCTTTAAAGCTTGGATTACTTGATATTCATTTAGAATATTATCCATTAAATGAATATTACTTTATCAATATTCATTTAAATTCCTAATTAATTATGAATATTATTTTGAATATTCATCCAGGGTTCTATTTAATCATCGAATATTATTTTAAATATTTTAAATATTCCTTTCAGGTCTTATTAATTAATGAATATTATTTGGAATATTCATTTGAATATTTAGTTATGCAATAAATATTCTCTCGATATTTCTTCAAGAATTATTTGAGAGATACTCTGATTAAAGATATTCTTTCATATTCCTAAATATTCCGTAAAATATTTTAATTCAATAAATATTCTCTGAATATTTATTCCATACTTAGAATAACCTCGATAAGGTTTATCTTTTTCGATTATTACAGAAAATATTTCGGAGTCGTATTATTATTAATCTTATATCAAGAAAGGTTCTCAGACATCATTCTTCTTTGAGTCTATCTCCTTAATAATAAGGGAACCTTACTTGGAAAATGTTATTTATCTTGTCGACTTCCCGGTCATAAAGTATTCCCTTCACTCGCAACTCGGGTGCTGTTGACTTATTAAGTCGTTGCTTACCTTCTCATCTTTCGAGGGGTAAGATTACTGGAACAAGTTGATATCCGTTACCAAGTAATAGCTTGGGAGTTATTGGTAAATTTTCCTTTCCAACTAGATACGACTACTTTGTGGAGTCTTATCAACAAGTATTATACTTGGGGAAAGGGGGACGAGCGTTACATTCAGAATCATGAATTCTATTTGAACTAGGAGTCGTGTAAGAGGCCGAGTAGCGCCGGTCCATCCCCTTTGGCCCAACCGTTGGCCGGGGAGAGCTAGCAAGGCGGTATACAAGTAAAGCCGTCAGTTCTTCCTTCTACCGGTAGTAAATCTAAATTGAGCTGTACGATCTCGACTGATCATCAAGATTGGAACAGCGGGCGCGGTGAATACTCCATCATTGGTTCATCATCCAAATTTATTTATTTCCTGCAACATGATTACTGTTGGCAGAGTTGGAAAAGGGTCATAACTGGAATTGCAACCTTTTCTTGCAAACTCCTCTTCTTAATAACAATAAGAATATCTCGCTTACTTTGATGTAGCAGATATTTCTACAAACAAATACTTTAAGTTACCTTGTAACTTCATCGTTCATATTATACTGGCATCATTTCCGTAAATGCATGGCATATGGTTTGAAAGATACTTTTGAACTGTTATACTTTATCGTTCAGTTATATATTATTGTTGGTGGGCTATTGCTCACCCTTGCTTTATTATTATATCACAACAACAGCTAGATCAGATGACTCGCACAAGGCGCACTCGACGCGGGCGAGGACGATGAGACTACCAGAGCTGAAGAAGAAGCTATTGGTAGGGTATATTTATTCTTTCAGTACCAAGAATATGGTCTAGTATGACTTATGTAAATGGATGGCAAAGAGTATGTATTTATATTGAAATCCTTTTGGATTGTAAGAACTCATAATGTGATTAATAAAAATTTGATTGTTACTCTGATTTCATCTCTGGGACTATAACGGGTGTGTTTTATATTGTTGTGTTGGGTTATAGAGACGTAATTTATTTTATGTTAAGGAAAGTTCAATTGTTGTGGACAGAATTGGAAACCGTAACCACCGGATCCCGGACCCCGGATCTGGGGGTGTTACAGAGGTGCCCTTTTGGTGTATTGCATAAGCAACACATTAAAAGTTTGTGCGTCATGTTAAATTCTTTATCGGGATGCGTCCATGCTTTCTACTTCTTTAGTGCATGCACCAGGAAAATGCATATATCAAATTCCTTACTTGCATGTGAAAGAGAAAAGCAAAGTCATTGTCTTTACTTGAGCTTCTTCAATTTAAAATTGGACGCGCCTGTCCAAGGAAATTTTAAACAAATATATTATGATGTGCGTACATCTAACCAGTGCTTAGCTATTTCCAGCTAGAAACCTCACTACAATAATTTTACAGCAGAACCAATATGCAATACGTTTGACTTCATTCGGGCCTCATGAGCAAACTCATTTTCTTTTATACAATTTGATGGGGTAAATTATCATGAGAAAATGAATAGATGCCTTTGGATCACCACCAATATAATATAGGCTCCGTTGTATATTTTCACACGTCTTTTCTTTTTTAAACAAAAAATTTCATCAGGACGCGCCCATGTTGTAGTGGCCTAACCTCTTTACATATTTTGTTCGCACCCGTCATCTTGCATAACTGCAGTGATTACCTCTAACTTACTCTGAGTCAAAAACTAGTAGGCAACTCAATTACAAAACCCATATTCACGTGTATATTTCTGAGACAAATCTCAAACAAAACAGCTATTGGCATATATGTTGAATACTCCCTCTGTCTCTTAAAACTTTTCCTGTTTCCCTTTATCACGTTTGCCAACGCACACTTTTGATCGTTAATATCTTTAATTTCGTATTAGTTTTAAATATAAAAACTTCACTGTATTAAAGTACTCATAAATACGAATCCAACAAGATCACTCATGACTATATTTGGACTTATAGATTAGACGTAAATTAGTAATTTGTCTCATGTTATGAACAGTCCCGACATATTAAACGAGAAAAGAATTGTGAGACGGAGGGAGTACCATTTTGGAGGGCGCACCTTCAATTTACTCTCGATCTTTAGCTACATCACTTTTTACTTTGACGACCCTACTCATATATAATCTTCAGCTTGTGCGAAGTCTTTTTTTCTTTTTTATAGTTGAGGCTACATGTAATAATAACCCAATAACTTGTAACACTCAAAACCTTCATCTCTTCCTAACCGAGGCGGGCCCTTTGGTCGGATCATCTCATTAAGTCTTTGTTTCCTCATGTAACGCCAAAGCAACTTTCTTTCTCAGCTATCTTTTATTTGGACAATTGGCATCCTGACTTCTAATTCTTCTTTATAAAACCTTTTTTCTTCATGCAGTTTAAATGGAGGATGCGCCCACTTCACAATTAACCCTCTGTACCTCTGCACTTATTTTCTGAACGTCTCCTTGTTTTTCTTTTTTACTATGAAAGAGTATATTATTGTCCATTCTCCCACCATTTCGTTTATGCTCTTCAAATCATATGCAAGATGCTGCTGCACATTAGTGGCTGTGTTCTCAGAACCGGACCGGGAATCGAACCGGAAGCCCTACTGGTTACTGGTTCGATTGGTTCAACCGGCCCGACCAGTGGTTCAACCGGTGTGACGTAATAATTACGTAATATATAATTATATATATTTTATAATTATATATATATAATAAAATCTGAAAATCGACAATATTATTACTTTTTTGAAAGGAGACATCATCATTACCTATAAAAAAAATAAAAGGACATCATCATCATTATAATTATATATAATTATAATTGTTCTTTTTTGACTCTTCCACTTCAATTTGTCTGCTTTCTTGTCTGCTTTCTACTTTGGCTGGAAACATGCATGTATATTTTACTCGTGACCCATGATTTTTTTTTGCCTTTCTGAATTAGTCCAAAAACTGGTCACCGGTCCGGTTCACTTCCGGTTTTGACCGGTTTTTATCCGGTTTTGGGCGGTTTTCAACAGGAGAACCGGTGGACTGATTTTAGGGGTGAACCGAACCGGACCAGCCACCGGTTCACGGTCCGACCGGTCGAACCGGCCGGTCCGGTCCGGTTTTAAAAACACAGATTAGTGGTGCTTTCTTTCTATTTCATTTGACAAGCTGGTGTCCCATCTTACCACGGTAATTCCTTTTTATCAACATGAGATCCATCCTTTTGCTTCACCTTTGCACCATGCATAATTAATACCTTCTCATAATTTAATCCAAGTATGTAATGTATGTATGTGTATATATTACGTTTAGGACGCATCCTTGCCATAATTGCTGGGCCTCGGTTTTCTTCATATTTTCCTTGTTGAAAACCACTTGAATTCCGGCATATAAGTTAAGAGTGACACCACTTTTAATATTAAAAAGGTTCCACTACTTTTTGTTATCCAACGACATAACAATACATCATATAGAGGAGTATCAAGTATGCTCTCTTCAATTCTTATTATCATATAGGAGTATTCATTATTTACCACTTTGTTTTTGTGCATGTTGGACCCGCCATCTTTTACTTCTCCTGACTTATCACTTCACCCTTCTATCACGTACAAACAAATCACCCACATACATATTTTTTTTATCAAATTATGTAGCCCCACCAATTTATATGGATAGCATTAAATGCTACTCCCTCTGTCTCTAATTACATTTCCCATTTGTTAAATGACACAGGTATTAAGAAAACCAATCATTAGCAAAATTATTAGCAGTCCACTAAAAAAGTTTGAAATGCAGTGAAAATTGAAATTAGCGCCTAAGCTAAAATTTCAAATAACCAATCCATAACTAATGATGTCCACCAATAAGATTACAAGTAGCAAAGTTAACAACCAATCAAATCTTCTCATTACAAGCACATGGATTATGCTAATTATACAACAAAATTACACATATAAGTACAACAATTTTTTTACAACTGTACATCAAAAAAAAACCCTCTGCATCATTGCTTTGCCCCCATTTGTTCAGAAATGAATTCTGGTTTCCCTTTTGATTTGAATCAACCAGCAGATGGAGAGATAGAAGGGGACACACATGAAGAAATACATGCTCATCATCACAAAAAAAGGGCAAAGCTCAGCTGTGACTCAAGGATGCAAGTAGTCATGTGGCTTTTGAACAAGCAGGTAGATGGGAAACTTGAGCATGGTACAATTCAAGAAGTGGCCAATCTGTTCAATGTCACAAGAAGAACAATCAGCACAATATGGAGTACTGCAAGGAGGCAAAAGGCAGCAAGTCAGACATATAACATGGCAACAAAGGGTCATAACTCAGGGAGAAAAAGAATACAACTGCAGCCGAATACAATAACTGAGATAAGCATGGGGGACAGAGCATGCATAAGAGACTTGGCAGTACAGCTTAAAGTGTCTTCAAGTACAGCAAACAGAATGATAAAGAGGGGACTAATTAAGCCTCACACAAACCCCTTACATCCTGCTTTGAAAGAGGCAAACCTATTTCAAAGGGTTGAATGGGTTCTCAACTTATTAATGGGAGACACACCAGCATCAAAAAGGCAATATTATCCTATGTACGACTTTGTACACATTGATGAAAAGTGGTTTTATTTAAGCAAAAAATCACAGAGGGTTTACCTGGAAAGAAATGAAAAGGGCAAGTACAGAGCTGCCAAGTCAAGCAAATTCATACCCAAAGTTATGTTCACAGCTGCTGTAGCAAGACCAAGATTTAATGCAGAAAATGAATGTACCTTTGATGGGAAGATAGGAATCTTCCCATTCACTTACCAAGAACCAGCTAAGAGGGCTTCCAAGTACAGAGCAAAGGGGACAATGGTCACCAAGGTTGTTGAATCAGTTGGGAAAAAGGAAACAAGAAGCATGTTAATCAATGATATAATACCAGCAATCATGCACAAATGGCCAGCAACTCAAGGTCCAAAAACTATATACATACAGCAAGATAATGCAAGGACACATATAGCTCAAGATGACCTAGAGTGGCAACAAGTTTATCAGCAAGGGGACTTCACATTCATTCTTGTACAACAACCACCAAACAGTCCAGATTTAAATATTCTGGACTTGGGTTTTTTTAGAAGCATTCAAAGTTAATGCACAAAAAAATGCCTAAAGATGTTGATGATATGTTGGAGGCAGTGCATCAGGCATATTTTGAACTAGATGCAAGAACACTGGGAAACGTATGGCTATCCTATCAATATGTCATGAATGAAGTGCTAAAAGTGAAAGGTTCCAACGATTACCTTGTGCCTCATGTTAATAAGAAGAAACTAGCAGCTGAGGGTAAACTACCACTTCAAGTCACTGCACCAATGTGGGCTGTCCATGAGGCATGGAATTACATACATGGAGCATCATCTTGAATAGGTTAAGTCCATGGGGACATGTTATCTTAGTTTTGATTTTAATGTACTAGAGCTAAAAGTAAGCTTAGTTTTAAGCAGTCCATGTAGTAAAAGTAAGCTTAGTTTGAAGCAGTTAATGTATATACAAGTACTTGATCTCAGAGTGTCCCCAAGCATCATTGACAACATCAACCACCACTAAGCACACACAAGCCTCCAGTCAGTCAAAACTGGTTGCTATGGCACAGTAGGGCAGTAATTGTGTCTCAGCAAATTGAAGTATCATCATAGATCCACAATGAGTGGTTCATTGCAAAAAGAAGCAATTTAGTACATAGGCAACAAGCGATTACATAAACAACAATGAGTGGTTCATTACATAACAAGAACAGGTAGTGTAAGTACACAAACAAGACAGTAACTACATTAACATGTCATTACCACACTGAACAAGAGAGTAAGAACATAACAAGAGATTAACAACATAAACGTAAGTGCAAAAAGAAGCAATTTAGTACATAGGCAACAAGCGATTACATAAACAACAATGAGTGGTTCATTACATAACAAGAACAGGTAGTGTAAGTACACAAACAAGACAGTAACTACATTAACATGTCATTACCACACTGAACAAGAGAGTAAGAACAGAACAAGAGATTAACAACATAAACGTAAGTGCAAAAAGAAGCAATTTAGTACATAGGCAACAAGCGATTACATAAACGACAATGAGTGGTTCATTACATAACAAGAACAGGTAGTGTAAGTACACAAACAAGACAGTAACTACATTAACATTTCATTACCACACTGAACAAGAGAGTAAGAACAGAACAAGAGATTAACAACATAAACGTAAGTGCAAAAAGAAGCAATTTAGTACATAAACAACATCGACTACACAAACAAGACACTAACTACATTAATATGTGATTAACACACTGAACAAGAGATTAAGAACAGAACAAGAGATTAACAACTTCACAGGAGATGACAAGTTCGTTTAAGTACAAGAACAGGCACCGTAACTACACAAATAAGAGATTAACTACATAAACAAGCGATTAAGTACAAGAACAAGGGATTACAGTACTCCCATTAAGAGCGAGAGCATTCATCTTCTGAATCAGCCTCAACATCGTCATCCAAGTCATCGCTCGACGGATCCGGAGCAACAACGGCGGCGACATCAACTGGATCTGAAGAAAGAGGGGACGGAGGAGCATCATCCAAGGGGACTTCAACACCATCGACATGCAACGGCGATCGAGGGTTTTGAACCACCGTCGCGTCCGATTTCGCCACCGATTCCTCAGAGTTTGTCTGACCACGTCTCAATCGAACAATTTCACGACTATAACCATGTTCCCCATCACAAGAATCACCTTTGTCACAAAACTCGGGATCGGAACACTCATACTTAACTGGATTTCCAATTTCATCATCGGAATCGGAAAATCCATAATGTAAACTCATATGTTTGATAGAGAAATTAGGGTTTGGGGGCGGAGAAGAGAGAGAGAGAGAGTCGCGAGAGAAAATAGAATAGGCGAGAGAAAATAGAATAGGGTTAGTGGGAGTAGGTGGGGATGTGAAGTTATTCGTATACAGCTGTCAAACACAGCTCATTGCATGTGGTTTTTTAAAGAGTTTATTATTTGTTTGTTATGACCAAAATTAGTAATGGGAAATGTATTTTGATTTACCTAAAAAGGAAAGTGGGAAAAGTATTAAGGGACGGAGGGAGTAGTATTCAATTCACACAATTCCATGTGTTACTTCCGCACACTTTGCATGTCAATATTTCATTTTCCATTTGTAGTGTACTTATTTCTTTAATGCAAGTGGTCCCATAATCTCTTATAACCTTCATCATCAGTAAGGACCCGCCACGTTGGCTTTCTTCAATTGCTTTAACTTTGTATTTTCCTCTGTTGGAGGGCGCGCCTCACCAATAACTTGTATTTGCATGTGCTTTTCAACCCAGATGCCAACACACAACTCTGTATTATAACACCAGTTTTTAATATTCGTCTGTATGATTTTACTAGGCGCGTCCTCTTTTATTTTCATAAATTCAAGTGTCTTCATTTTTTCCTTTTTTTTCTGTTTAGGCCTGAGAATCTTGTAAATAGAATAATATAGAGGGCGCACCCTATTCATCACCTTGAAGTCATCATTCTTTCTTTACTTCTGTTGTATCTTTCTTAATTTCTTCATTAACGAGAAGTTTCCTTTTCACAAGGCGCATCCAAAAGATTAAAGTTCACCAAAAAAATTTAGATTTGTCAACAACTTCCAATAATTTTAAGGTATACAATCTCATTATATAATTGAGGGCGCGTCCTCAATTGTACGTGTACACTATGCAAATTCACCCTTATGGGTACGTCCTTCAGACATAAATAAGCATTCTCGAAAAGTTTGAAAATTTCACAACCTCAACTAAGGCTAGGGAAAGTGTACATGGACTACCCCCTAGACTAGGAGATAATTAATTTATCTTGTAGTCTATTATTCAGGCATCGCCCTATTTCAATCAACTACTTGTATTTTAGGGAGTCGGAGCATCACCTTATTTGTAATGGGGCATAGGCCTGATCAGCCTATTGAAAATACTTCATCAAATGCTTGCATGACTATTCGGGGGCCTTACCTTCAAACATTTTAAAAAGGCAGTAGGAGGCACTCTTCAGCCATGGACCACTCTAAATCTCATCCCAAGAAGGGGCATCTTAATGTGAGGCATCATACAAATGGCATCCTATAAAGGGCATCTCACGAAAAGGCATCCCGGTAGGGGTATTCCATAGTTTATAGGAAGAGCCCTAAAATACATGTACATGTAAGGCTAGGGAGGTGCATCAGTACTACCCCCAACATCAGAATATCATTTATTAAAGGAGCATCTCTTAACGAGGCATCTCTTAATGGGCCATCTCTTAAAGAGGCATCCCAGGGAATTTTAGGTGAGATTCATTGGAGTTGTCGAGGTCGCGCCCAGTTGCTTAGAACGCGACCTAAGTGGATGAGGGCAAACACAAAGCCTCTTCTAGTCCAGATTAGCGTCTTGATGAGTGTAACAGCCTGACTTTTCGAACTATTAATTCTAAATTGAAAATTAACATAAAAGAGATTTTATTAATCCAAAAGTCAATTAGAAAGGTACTTATTACAAAAGTACATCTAACAATCATCGAAAAGTCAATCTAGCCCAATTCTATGGTTCTCGAACTCCAACACTACCAAACTCACTTGTACACCGAACCTGAAAATTGTAAGTAATGAGCTACACAGCCCAGCAAGTAACCAATCGATCCAACTAGTGCGGCCAAGTAACACGTATACATATAAAGATAGTATAATATTGAATATAATACAATATCGATATACGAAACAATCACTTATGATGCACTTATTCTTATTCAATACAATATGACACCACATAACAACAATAACTTGTAACCCATAATTCATACCACGACCACTACAACCAGGTGATAACGGTCCTAAATTTTTAGAAAACTATCACTACAACCCGGTGACTCGGTCCTAAATCTTTATTTTCGCAAACCATGGCATAAATCAGAGTTCCAAGACCATTGCTTACACATAACACATAACACATATCAATTCAAAATAAATAATCACTTAGCCCAAGTTTTAATAAGCAAATATACACACGTAACACATAGTTTTGAACACGCTAGAAAGAACGATCAGAAACTTACCTCTACGCGAAAACTCAAGAATCAAATCATCCTATCCAATTCTGATCAGACCTATTTTTAACCTTTTTGACCATATAAACGATGTTTTCTTGAAAAACGTAAAGCACCAAAGTTGTAGAGCACGAAAAGAACTTTCCGAAAAATCCAGAATCAACGAATTCTGACTTACGATGATTTTTCTACGAATTTTAGAATACTGCTGATTTGAGTTTATAAAAGCCTACGAATTTTGATAATAAAGTTGAAGAAGAAGAATAAGATGTTTATATAGAGTTTCAAAACCCTAATTACAAGCCTATTAGTATCCGCATTCAAATCCGATCCATAATTTAGGCCCAATTAAGTTAAACCAATTTTAAATCCTATTTATTACCTAATTTTGATCCCTTTTTTCTATTATTCTTTTATTATTATTATTCTAAAATTACGTGATATTACATACTACCCTCCTTAAAAAGAATTTGGTCCCCAAATTCTTCAACAATCCTATACTCCAAAAGTTTGTGACACATCTATTCTAAGTGTCTACACCTGAACGATAGTCTATAGGATCGCATCCTACAGAATGTACTAGTCACATACCTAATACACTCTGAAGGACAGCCTGCTCTGATTCCAACTGTAACATCCCGACTTTTCGAACTATTAATTATAAATTGAAAATTAACATAAAAGAGATTTTATTAATCCAAAAGTCAATTTGTTAAATATAATTGATGTGTTTTAATCAGTGTTTTAGTGTTACAGTGAATTATCAGAGTTTAGCTGGAAGCGGTCAGAGTTTAGTGTAAACTCTGACAGATGGAAGCTCGACAGAGTTTGTCAAACTCTGTCTGGAGGCAGCGTCTACTGGTCAACAGTGATTGAAGATTTATTATGGAAGCGATATCTTTGAAGATTGGATAGCTATCAAAGAGATCGAGTTGACTTAGGAGACGTGTGACAATCTGCAATTGATATCATTGAATAGCTGATTATTAGGAATATAAATTAGAGATTGTATCGAAGCTGTATGTTTTATAAATACAGTTAGGTTAACCCTAGAAGGGTATCGTACAACGAATTATCTTTATTGTAACCTATCAGCTCTTTGTGATAATTTACATCTCGAAGAGGGTTGTTAATACAAGAAGTTTTTAAGTGCATAAACGTTTCACTTGTTAAACTCTCATACGAATTTGATTATTAATTGTGTATTCGGCCTAACAAGTGGTATCAGAGCCAATCTGTTACTTTATTATAGGTTAAAATCCAGAAAGCCCTTACAATCCTACAAAGCTATCTGTTGCAACTGCTGGTGAAGAAGCTATAATAGTTCCAAAGGAAAAGAAGGACATGACTCCTGAAGATCTATCATCAATTGCTAAGGATGCAAAGGTTAGGCATTTACTGCATAGTGCTTTAGACAATGTTATGTCTAACAAAGTGATTAACTGCACCACTGCAAAAGAGATATGGGATGCTCTTGAAGTCAGATGTCAAGGAACTGCTGCTATTAAGAAAAATAGGAGAAACATACTCACACAAGAGTATGAGCATTTTGAGGCTAAACCTGAAGAGACCATGACAGAAACATTTGATAGATTCTGTAAATTGATTAATGATTTGTCATTGGTCAACAAAGAGTATGATCTAGAAGACTCAAATCTCAAGTTTCTTCTTTCTCTACCTGAAAAGTGGGATGTGAAAACAACCACTATTAGAGACAACTATGATCTTGCTGAAACAGAGATTGATGAAATCTATGGGCTGCTCAAAACTCATGAATTGGAAATGGAGCAGAGAAACAGGAGATCAAGCAGGAAGGCAAAGTCTGTTGCTCTTAAGGTTGAAGAGAAGCCTCAGAAGATAGAGGCATCAAGAAGGAAAATGAAGGGAAAAGCTTTGGTCATACACTCAGAAAGTGAATCATCAAACTCTGATTGTAATTCAAACTCTTCTGAATCATCTGACTCTGAGGATGATGAAGAAGAAATGAGGAAAATGGCTGTGTTGATGGTGAAGACCTTCAAGAAAATGGGTTTCAAAAATTTCAAGAAAGGAAAAAGGTTTTCTAGAGACTCAAATGAAGACAGAAAAAAGCTTCAGGAAGTTGGATAAGAGAGATTCTAGGGGAAGAAGGATAAGTCTGAAATTCAATGCTACAAGTGTAAGGAGATGGGTCACTATGCTCCTGAGTGCAAGAAGGGTAAAACTGGAAAGGTACTCTACACTAAAGGCAGAGATTGGGCAGACACTTCAGATTCTGATGAAGAAGTGAACTATGCTCTCATGGCTACTACTGAATCAGAAACTTCTGAAAATCAGGTACCTCTAACTACCTATGCTTATACTATTGATGACATTGCTCAATTAAGAATTTATCTTAAGTCATTGCATATAAGTTATAGGGATCAGACTTTAGTGAATGAGAGGATAAAATCTGAAAATTCTGAACTTAAGGTTAGAAATAAACTTGTTGAAGAAAAACTTGAAAACATGCAACAAGTTCAGAAAGAGAGAGATGATGCTGTTTCTATAGAACAGGATTTGCTTCAGAAATATAAACAACTAGAATCTGAGTTGGAGGAAGCAAATAAGAAAATTAGGACTTGGACTAATTCTGGAAAGGACACTCAACAGATTTTTCAAACAGACACTGTTGGTCTAGGTTATAATGAGGGAGATGAACTTAGATTTCAAAATCAAGTTAAAATCAGACCTCATTTTGTACATGGAACCAGTAAATTTTTGTCTGAAAATGAAAAAGAAGCTGTTAAAAGTAAACCAGTAAAAACTAGTGTTAAACAGGTTAATATTGGTTCAATGACATATAAACAACTCAAACATAAACTGAAGGAGTTAAAATCTGTTAAGAAACAGAGAGTGTCAAATAAGAACAGAAATGGAAAAGTAGGCATCACTTCAGGAAATAAACCAATGCTTGCTAGTTATGCTCCAAGAAAGACATGTCATAACTGTGGTAGTACTAAGCATCTTGCAAATTTCTGCAAGAAAAACAAAAATATAAATTCTTTACCTTCCAAGTCTAAGGAAAAGAAGGATTTTGCTAGAACTAAGCCACAGACTTTATGCACACACTGTGGAAGCACTTGGCATTCCATTTATACTTGCAGAGAATATCATGCTATCTATCATAATTACTATGAACTGAAACCCAATCTGAAATGGGTTAAAGTTGATACTGCAAGTGTAAACACTGATACTGTTAGCTCAAACACAGATAATGTTAATTCCGCTGAAAAAGCTAACAAAGTTAAGAATGTCAAAGGATCCAAGCAAGTCTGGATCCTTAAATCTAATCCTCAGTAATTACTTGTGATTGCAGGGCAACAGGGAGGCAACCCTAGTCGTGGACAGTGGATGTTCAGGACACATGACTGGAAATAAAGCCCTGCTATCAGACTATGAGGAGAAGGCTGGCCCAAAAGTTTCCTATGGTGATGGCAATGTAGGAAGAACATTGGGATATGGCAATATTAATCTTGGAAATGTCATCATCAACAATGTAGCTCATGTCCCAGGACTCAAGCATGACTTGCTGTCTATGAGTCAAATCTGTGACAAGGGATATCATGTAGATTTTCAACCTGAATATTGTGAAGTTATCAGCAAATCTACAGGAAAGGTTGTTCTAGTTGGTCATAGGCAAAACAACATTTATGAAATCAAGTTTTTGATAGACTCTGTTGGAAAAGCTGTTTGCCTGTCTACAAGAATGTCTAGTGAAGAGAGTTGGAAGTGGCACAAGAAACTCTCACATTTGAACTTGAACAACATCAATGAATTGATTAGAAAGGATCTTGTAAGAGGACTCCCAAAGGCACTGTTAAATGTTGATGGTCTATGTGATTCATGTCAAAAGGCCAAACAAAGGAAGTCATCTTTCAAGAGCAAGACAGAATTTTCAATCACTGATCCTTATCATCTTCTGCATGTTGATCTCTTTGGTCCAGTAAATGTTATGTCTATAGCAAGGAAGAAATATGCTTTAGTCATTGTTGATGAATACACTAGATTCACTTGGGTGTATTTTCTAGCAAAGAAGGATGAAACTACATTAACTCTGATGGAGCATGTGAAGCTTCTGGACAAAGGATCAAGTAACAAAGTCAGGATCATCAGAAGTGATAATGGAACTGAGTTCAGAAATGCAACAATGGAAGAATTCTGCAAGGAAAATGGAGTGAAGCAAGAATTTTCAGCACCTGGTACACCACAACAAAATGGTGTAGTTGAAAGGAAAAATAGAACCTTGATTGAAGCTGCCAGAACTATGCTTGATGAAGCAAAATTGCCAACTTATTTCTGGGCAGAAGCTGTTCAAACTGCTTGTTTTACTCAAAATGCTACACTGATCAATAAGCATGGAAAAACACCATATGAGATGGTGAAGAAAAAGAAGCCTAACCTGAAATACTTTCATATTTTCGGGTACAAATGTTTTGTTTTGAAGACTCATCCTGAACAGTTGACCAAGTTTGAGCTAAAGGCAGATGAAGGAATTTTTGTTGGCTATCCACTGTCAACAAAGGCATTCAGAGTTTACAATCTGAGAACTAAAGTGATCATGGAATTCTATACATGTGTCTTTTGATGACAAGAAGATAACTGGACTTGAAGATAAAGATGAATATGATCAACTGAACTTTGAAAATGAAGATTTAAACTCTGATGAAGTAAACTCTGATGAAACAATTCTGACAGACTTTGTTGAAACAAACTCTGAACCTCTACTGGTAAACACTGGAGAAACTTCTCAGCCACAACAAAGGGAAGAACCAGTTGAGGGGGAGCATGATCAAGATGAAGACTCAAACACTAATACTGAGTCAACTGGAAAATCTGGATCAAACTCTGATGCTTCAAATTCTGAAAATTCAAATTCTGACTCTGGGCAGTCAAGTTCAGGGGGAGTCTCAGAAAATGAAGAAAGATCACAACAAAATCAGGAGAGCATGGATCAAGGGGGAGGATCACATGCTGACAGAAGTCATTTGCCTTCTGCTAGGAAATGGACTAAATCACATACACCTGATTTGATAATTGGTGATCCAGATGCAAAAGTAAAAACAAGAAGTGCTACTGCAAGTGAATGTCTGTTTCATGCATTCTTGTCTAAAAATGAACCAAAGAAAGTGGAAGAAGCTCTTCAAGATGTTGACTGGATAACAGCAATGCAGGAAGAGTTGAATGAATTTGAAAGGAATGAAGTTTGGACCCTTGTACCAAGGCCAAAGAACAGATCTATTGTTGGTACTAAATGGGTTTTCAGAAACAAGACTGACAGTGAAGGTGTTATCACAAGGAACAAGTCTAGACTGGTAGCAAAATGCTATTCACAGCAGGAAGGAATAGACTATGATGAAACATTTGCTCCAGTTTCAAGATTGGAGGCAATCAGAATTTTTCTAGCATATGCCTCTCACAAGAAATTCAAAGTGTTCCAGATGGATGTGAAAAGTGCTTTTCTGAATGGAAAGCTTGAAGAAGAAGTGTTTCTTGAACAACCACCAGGATTTGTGGACCCCAAATATCCAGATTATGTCTACAGGCAAGATAAGGCACTATATGGACTTAAGCAGGCACCAAGAGCATGGTATGAGACACTTGCTCAATTTCTTCTAGAAAGTGGATTCAACAGAGGAACAATTGACAAAACTCTGTTTTATTTCAATCAAGGAAGTGACCTCCTTTTAGTTCAGATATATGTTGATGACATTATCTTTGGGTCTACTAATGATAAACTCTATAAGAAATTTGCCAAGCTCATGCAGTCTAGATATCAAATGAGCATGATGGGAGAGCTTAGTTATTTTCTAGGCCTACAGGTGAAACAAACAGATGATGGTATCTTCATTAATCAAGCAAAATATACTAGAAATCTTCTCAAGAAATTTGGTATGCTTGACTGCTCATCTGCATCAACTCCCATGGCAACGGCAACTAAATTGGACAAAGACACAGGAATTTCAGTGGATATGACAAACTACAGGGGCATGATAGGATCTCTTCTTTACTTAACAGCTAGTAGGCCTGACATCATGTATGCAACCTGTCTTTGTGCAAGGTTTAATGCAGATCCTAGAGAGCCACATCTAACAGCTGTGAAAAGAATCTTCAAGTATCTAAAGGGCACCATATCATTAGGTCTGTGGTACCCCAGAGAATCAGATTTCAAGCTACTTGGGTATTCTGATGCAGACTTTGCAGGCTGCAAGATAGACAGAAAGAGCACTAGTGGAAGTTGTCAATTTCTTGGTGACAGACTTGTCTCTTGGTACAGCAAGAAACAGAAATCAATTTCCACATCTACAGCTGAAGCAGAGTATATTGCAGCTGGTAGCTGTTGTGCACAGATCTTGTGGATGAAGAATCAATTGCTGGATTATGGATTGAGGTACAGTAAAATTCCTATTTACTGTGATAATCAAAGTGCTATTGCTATGACAGGTAATCCAGTACAGCATTCAATGACCAAGCACATCAGCATAAGGTACCACTTCATCAGAGAACATGTGGAAGAAGGGAATATCGAACTACATTTTGTGTCTACAGAACAACAGCTTTCAGAAATCTTCACTAAACCATTGAGTGAAGCTACATTTACAAGACTGGTCAATGAACTAGGAATGGTCTCTGGTTCTGACTAGGAATGTTGGTTAGATTCAAATTTTACTTATGTAATGTATTACTCATATTTCCTTAATTTGTTAAGTGCTAAGTGAACTCTGTTGATTAAACACTGTTATGCATACTCTGTTAACATGCTTTTTCTGTCAAACTCTGTTAAACTCTGTCAGCATGCCTGTATGTTATACACTGGTAATAAGTTGATAAACTCTGTGAACTCTGAGTTGATTTTTGTCTGAATGAAAACACCAATGAAGAAATATGTATGAAGCATGATTCTCAGCAATTAATCATGAATCTTTCTGAGTTATTGTGATCTAATCTTAGATTGTACAGAAAATTAACACAGCATGATACTGGTTCATATTTATAGCATCTCTTAGTTCATTTTGTCCTAAATTCTGAGTCTATAAATACTGTGCGCATTGCCTTTCATGAATAACTACTGATGTTGATGAACTCTAAACTCTGTTAGTTATACTCTGATAGATTAAAATGCTTACTGCAATACCCCAAAGAAAATGTATATAGGTTGTTATACTCCTTTGAGATTATGTTGGATACTAGGATGACCCAGGAACTTATTGGTATATAATATGTGCTAAAATTCTCTAATTTTTGGTAACTAGTCAAATACTAGGATGACCCAGGAACTTATCAAAATGATAAGGGCTAAAATTTTTGAATTTTTGGTGACTGGTTCCAACCTCTAATTATTGGAATGAATAGAATTAAAATATATATATATATATATATGTATATATAGAGGGGGTATAAAATAAATTAAATGTTACTGTATATAGATTGATTACTACAGAGTTTAGCTTTCATCATACAGTCAGTGTTTACTATGACAGTTTGTGCATCCAGTGTTTATTGATTTACTTTATGGATTTTATGAAAAATTAGATGCTCTAAAAATTGATTCAGTAAACTCTGCTTCACACACACACATATTTTCACAACTGTGCAATTTATGAAAGGGTTTCGGTGATAAAGTTGGAGAATTGACAAACGCTGTTGATTCGTGGTTCGTACTCTAAGGTAAATTTTCATTTGGATAATTTGAAAACTTTGGAGTGAATAGGGCTTTTGACAACTGTTGTTGATGAAATTGTTTCTTATATGATTACTTTAATTAGTTTTCATTTTCTTTGATTTAATTCTTTGAAGAACAATTCATAAACATAAAATTTGCAGAACACAATGAATAAGATTAGAGAAACAGGATTTTTCATTGATAATAAGAAAGAGATTACAAGCAAGTATTACATCTTTTTGTTCTCTCTATCTGCTAATCTATTCAACAGGAAAATAAAAGGTAAAGTCCAAACCACTCCATTGTTAGCAAACATCCCAGATCCCATCTTTGCCACTTTATTTGGGTGGAAGTTGAAGGGATAAGGTTATTTTTGCTGACATATTCATTAACAATGGTTGGTGGTGCTGGATGAGGATGCCTTCGAGGAAAACCATGCTAATGTTGCTTGGAGAGCAGCATCGATGTCAATCACTCTTGCAGGTTTTTCTCTCTCGATTTCTTCGAGACCGGCATCCATCTGCAGCCACAGAGTTTCAAGCTGCCTTTCCCAGTCAAACGCATCAAACTCTTCACGAGTATAACTGAAGATATCTCTGTTCTCTACGAGATGGAGATTCTTTTCTTTGATGATAAGGTTTGACATTGTTTAATGGTGTGTTGTTTGAAGGGTTTTTGATTTTTCAGGAGAGAATGAAAGGTTAAAGGGACAGTGAACAAGTCTGAACAAGTCTCTAGGCCTTAAATAGATATGGGTAAGCAACGAAGTACTAAAACGCTTCGTATTCTAGTTATTAATGGTTACAGGTAAACGCTTCATATTCTGGTTTTAAATGGGTCCAGGTATTTTAAGAGAGTGTTATTTGATTTTTTTTTAAATCAAATATTTTATTGTTATATTTGCAAAATACACTTCTTAAAAATACGAGCACGTGACCCACTCACCCATTACTGTGTCCCACTCACCCATTATCGTGTCCCACTCACACATTAATTTAGGAACTGTTGAGTGTTTGAATACATAAAAGATTGAGTTTTTAATTACTCCTATTACTTTTGTGTCCAAACGATTGTGTTTTACTTTTTACATCTCACAGATCTCTCACTTTTCACTTGGGCATTTTCGCAAACACCTTTCCTACATACACTTCTCTTTGGGATTTCTTGCAAATTTCTTGATTCAATGGCTTCTAAACCATTCACTGTTCTTGGTCTACATTTTGTCCCTAACAACTATGAAGCTCCACTCTATCTGAACGTGTTCTAGAAGCGTTTCATCTAATGCAGAATTTCTTGAGAGACTCAGAGATTGGACAAGCTCTGGTTGAACCTGGTACTCTCTCTGCATCTCAAATTGCCACTTTTTGGCAAAACTCAGTCTATGTGGATGGAGGAGAGAATGGGACTCCTAACATCATCTTCACTTATGAAGAACAAGAGTTTGTGATTACTCCACAAACTGTCAGATATACTATGGGGTTTGATACACATACATCTTATACTTACGTTGCTGAACCTCAATTGAGACAGATGCTACAGGAGATAGGTTACATGGAATCTCTTGACAAGCTTGGCAGTGTAAAGAGGCCTAATCTCAGGAAGGAGTGGAATTTTTTCTTCGATTGCATTACAAGGACATTCCAGAAGAAGGTCACTAACTGGGATGCTATTCCAATAGACAGTCTACAAATCGGGTATTCTCTACTTTATGGTAGTAATTTTGATTTTGGTAGATATGTCCTGATGAATTTAGGTGATAAACTATCAGAGTCTACTACAGTTTATTTTGCTCGATTTTGTCAAATGTTGTTCAATGCTTGTGTACCTGGTCTAGAGATTGCTGATACTGATGAACAAGAGAATATTCTCTGATATGACTATTAAGGATGTTGGTAAAGAAAACCTACCTGCCTTTGTTCTGCCACTTGCTTTGCAGAATTTTCTCAACCAACCTCAGGACCAACCACAACCAGAACCACAACCTGAACCACTAAACATTGATCGTACTCAAACACTAAACACTGAACCACCTACATAACCTACTCACTCAGCACCTACAAAACAACCTTCACACACTCCACAAACAAACTCTGAACCATCACAATCTCAACCACAACCACATCCTAAAGCAAAAAGAGGCAGAGTAAAGTCAGCAGCAATCACTGAACGACATGCAAGAGTTAAGAAGACAATAGAGACAAAAATGAAAGCAAAACAGACATCTCCTGGAGCTGTTTATACTAGAAGAATGAAAAGAATGAAACAAACGGCAAACAGACCTAAGTCACCCTCAGTGGTATCAGAATCTAGTAAAGAGGATTCAGATGAAGTGCCTCTAGCTAAGAGAAGAAAACTGGTAATCTCTGATTCTGTTTATGACAATGTTGAAGCTCCAGAGGTAGTTTCACAGCAAACACCTACTGTTGAGGCTGAAAAAGATACAATGCCTGTAGAGGTTGAAATGCCTGCAGAGGTTGACATGCCTGTAGAGGACAAAATGCCAGCAGAAGAGGATACTAGAGATGGCTTTTCTCCAATGAATGACATTCTTGATTCATTCATGCCATTCTCTGATCCTATCTCATCAATCTTTGCTCAATCTGAAGCAACTGGAGCAGCTGATCAACCTACAGTTGTCCTTTCTGAAGTTGTAGCATCACATACAGAATTACTCTCAGACGCTCACCAAACTGTTGAAGGAGGAGATGAAATTGATCAACAACCTAAGGAGATAAACTCTGAGACTATTGTGCAATCTGTAGAAGATGTTGTACAGCCTATTGTTGACTCTACTACTAAACCTGTTGCAGAGGATGTTATTGGCACTGTTGATGCATCTATTCCTATTCCTCCATCCCCTCATCATGTTGAAGCTGAGGTTGGAGATGAAACTGAAGGGAATACTGAGCCAAGCTCTTCTCAGAGTTTACCAGTTCAGACTGATGCTAAGGTTAAGGATTTTGCTGGTCCTTCAAATCAAGCAGATGCTGAAGAAGAACACCTTGAACAATTTTCAAATGACTGGTACAAGGACACTTGTATTTTTCTCCTGTAAGAGCAGCTAAATTTGTCAAGAGAACCTCCAGAACAATTACAAATCCAGAGATTCTATCTTGTCTTAAGGCTACAGTTGTACAAGTGAAGACTCTCAACTCGAGGTTTGATCTGTGTCAAAAGGCAATCTCTGATGTTCGAGGTGATGTTGTTAGAGGAGCTGAAATGATTAAACTTGACAACAAGAATAAATTTCAATATCTTACTCAGAATCAAGACACTTTGTCTCACAGGCTGAGCAAAGTTGAACAAAATCAGAATGATATGTCCTTAAAGATTGATTCTATTGCTACTACCTTGGAGTTAATCACATCTATTCTTATGCCTGATGATGTCAAAAAGGGGGAGAGAGTTGCTAAAGACAAATGCAAGCAATCTCAAACTCTGATCAGAAAGGATAAAGCTGGAGATGGAGGAGCAAGTAGTAAAGGAAAGAGCAAAACTGAAGAATTTCAAACTCTGAAAAATAGCAAGTCTTCTAAATCACAGTTTGTTGGGATAAACACTGATACTCAAGGTACTTCAAAGACCAAGAGTTTGCTATTACCTTCTAATCCACAGACTGATGAAGAATTTGCTGCTAAGTTGTTTATTGAAGAGAATGAGGAAGGAGTTACAATTGAGGACATTGAAGCTGAAGAAAAGAGTTTACAAGAAGAACATCTCAAGGCTTTAAAGTCTGGTAAGTTAAAGAAAGGAAAAGCTCCTAGGCCTATTGTTAAAGGCGTTGTGATAAAGGAAAGGGCTGATGTTAGTCAAAAATCTCAGTTATCAAAGGAAACGATGGCAGTAGAAGCTCACCTCAAGTTGAAAGGTATTGAATGAGATAGTTCACAGAAGAAAGTTACAACCTCCGTTTCTACACAAGTTGTACAGAAGAAAGAAAACACAACCTCTGTTGCTACACAAGTTGTGTCTAAACCTTTATCTTGTCAGTTGCAATCAGTTTTTGGGAAAGGAACAATTCATGATCCAAATATATTATCTGGAGTTTCTATGAATATTTCTGATGGAAGAGCCTTGTCTGGTAAAGTTGGAAACAATAATGGTGGACTAGGTTCACACAAGGACAAAAGGCAATATACTGGTCCTAGAGATCCTTCTTCACTGGCTGTTCCAGGTCGTGGTGTCACTCAAGAGAGTTTGGACAGATTGGAATCAGTACAGTTAGTTTATCAGAAGAGTTTAAAGAAGGACTTTCTCTTGTACTTCATGGCTGATGGGACAGTATTTAGAATTGGTGAGAATGATATTGGCTTGAAATATTGGGAAGAATTAGAACATGTTTTATATCTTTTCAAGGTGAATAGTCAAAGGACTCAATCAGTTGCAAATGTGCTTAGAAAGAGAATGCTCCAGAATTTGGCAATCAGAGGAGTGAAGTATAATAGCAGATATGTTCCTAAGTACAGGGATTACAATGGAAATCTTATTGAAATGAAGAAAGGTACTGCAAATTAAATACTTGACTTCAATTCACAGTCAGAAGAAGTCAAATTTATCAGACTGGGAAATGAGATGAGAAGAAACAAAATCTATGATCTTAGGGCTGCTATCTATCAGACAGATGAGAGTGATCCTCAGCTCAGAGAGATTAAAGAAGCTATGAAGATTGAGCTTGAAAATGCAGAAAGAAGATTGCTCATAGATTATCTCAGAGCTACACCAGATCTTGAAGAGATTAGAGATTAAAGTCTGTAAGGATTTTCTTATTCTCTGTAGATTTTGTTAAGTAGAAGCTTAAACTCTGAATTTGTATAAACACTGTATTTGTCTATTTGTTTTGACATCATCAATTACTGGTATTAACTTGTGCATTTTTGCTAATGAACAAGTTGGGGGAGATTGTTAAATATAATTGATGTGTTTTAATCAGTGTTTTAGTGTTACAGTGAATTATCAGAGTTTAGCTGGAAGCGGTCAGAGTTTAGTGTAAACTCTGACATATGGAAGCTCGACAGAGTTTGTCAAACTCTGTCTGGAGGCAGCGTCTACTGGTCAACAGTGATTGAAGATTTATTATGGAAGCGATATCTTTGAAGATTGGATAGCTATCAAAGAGATCGAGTTGACTTAGGAGACGTGTGACAATCTGTAATTGATATCATTGTATAGCTGATTATTAGGAATATCAATTAGAGATTGTATTGAAGCTGTATGTTTTATAAATACAGTTAGGTTAACCCTAGAAGGGTATCGTGCAACGAATTATTTTTATTGTAACCTAGCAGCTCTTTGTGATAGTTTACATCACGAAGAGGGTTCTTAATACCAGAAGTTTTTAAGTGAATAAACGTCTTACTTGTTAAACTCTCATACGAATTTGATTATTAATTGTGTATTCGGCCTAACACAATTACAAAGGTACTTATTACAAAAGCGCAGCTAACAATCATCAAAAAGTCAATCTAGCCTAATTCTATGGTTCTCGAATTCCAACGCTACCAAACTCGATTGTACACCGAACCTAAAAATTGTAAGTAATGTGTTACACAGCCCAGCAAGTAACCAATCGATCCAACTAGTATGGCCAAGTAACACGTATACATATAAAGATAGTATAATATTGAATACAATACAATATCGATATACGAAACAATCACTTATGATACACCTATTCGTATTTAATACAATATGACACCACATAACAACAATAACTTAAAACCCATAATTCATACCACGACCACTACAACCCGGTGATAACGGTCATAAATTTTTATAAAACTATTACTACAACTCGGTGACTCGGTCCTAAGTATTTATTTTCGCAAACCATGGCATAAATCAGAGTTCCAAGACTATTGCTTACACATAACACATATACTATAACACATATTAATTCAAAATAAATAATCACTTAGCCCAAGTTTTAATAATCAAATATACACACGTAATACATAGTTTTGAACACACTAGAAAGAACGATCAGAAACTTACCTCTACGCGAAAACTCAAGAATCAAATCATCCTATCCAATTCTGATCAGACCTGCATTTACCCTTCTTGACCCTATAAACGATGTTTTCTTGAAAAATGTAAAGCACAAAAGTTGTATAGCACGAAAAGAACTTTCCGAAAAATCCAGAATCAACGAATTCTGACTTACGATGAATTTTCTACGAATTTTAGAAGACTGCTGATTTGAGTATATAAAAGCCTACGAATTTTGATAATAAAGATGAAGAAGAAGAATAATATGTCTGTATAGAGTTTCAAAACCCTAATTACAAACCTATTAGTTATCCGCATTCAAATCCGATCCATAATTTAGGCCCAATTAAGTTAAACCAATTTTAAATCCTATTTATTACCTAATTTTGATCCCTTTTTTCTATTATTCTTTTATTATTATTATTCTAAAATTACGGGATATTACATACTACCCTCCTTAAAAAGAATTTGGTTCCCGAATTCTCCAACAATCCTATACTCTAAAAGTTTGTGACACATCTATTCTAAGCGTCTACACCTAAACGATAGTCTATAGGATCGCATCTTACAGAATGTACTAGTCTTATACCTGATACACTCTGAAGGAAAGCCAGCTCTGATACCAACTGTAACAACCCGACTTTTGGAACTATTAATTCTAAATTGAAAATTAACATAAAAGAGATTTTATTAATCCAAAAGTCAATTACAAAGGTACTTATTACAAAAGCGCAGCTAACAATCATCCAAAAGTCAATCTAGCCCAATTCTATGGTTCTCGAACTCCAACGCTACCAAACTCGATTGTACGCCAAACTTGAAAATTGTAAGTAATGAGCTACACAGCCCAGCAAGTAACCAATCGATCCAACTAGTAAGTCCAAGTAACATGTATACATATAAAGATAGTATAATATTGAATACAATACAATATCAATATACGAAACAATCACTTATGATGCAATTCTTCTTATTCAATACAATATGACACCACATAACAACAATAACTTGTAACCCATAATTCATACCACGACCACTACAACCCGATGATAACGGTCCTAAATTTTTAGAAAGCTATCACTACAACCCGGTGACTCGGTCCTAAGTCTTTATTTTCGCAAACCATGGCATAAATCAGAGTTCCAAGACTATTGCTTACACATAACACATAACACATATCAATTCAAAATAAATAATCACTTAGCCCAAGTTTTAATAATCAAATATACACACGTAACACATAGTTTTGAACACGCTAGAAAGAACGATCAGAAACTTACCCTTACGCGAAAACTCAAGAATCAAATCATCCTATCCAATTCTGATCAGAATTGTTTTTACCCTTTTTGACCTTATAAACGATATTTTCTTGAAAAACGTAAAGCACGAAAGTTGTAGAGCACGAAAAGACCTTTTCGAAAATTCCAGAATCAACGAATTCTGACTTACGATGAATTTTCTACAAATTTTAGAATACTTCTGATTTGAGTTTATAAAATCCTACGAATTTTGATAATAAAGTTGAAGAAGAAGATTTAGATGTTTATATAGAGTTTCAAAACCCTAATTACAAACCTATTAGTTATCCGCATTCAAATCCGATCCATAATTTAGGCTTAATTAAGTTAAACCAATTTTAAATCCTATTTATTACCTAATTTTGATCCCTTTTTCCTATTATTCTTTTATTATTATTATTCTAAAATTACGGGATATAACATACTACCCTCTTTAAAAAGAATTTGGTCGCCAAATTCTCCAACAATCCTATACTCCAAAAGTTTGTGACACATCTATTCTAAGCGTCTCCACCTAAACGATAGTCTATAGGATCGCATCCTACAGAATGTACTAGTCCCATACCTAATACACTCTGAAGGAAAGCCTGCTCTAATACTAACTGTAACAGCCCGACTTTTTGAACTATTAATTCTAAATTGAAAATTAACATAAAAGAGATTTTATTAATCCAAAAGTCAATTAAAAAGGTACTTATTACAAAAGCACAGCTAACAATCATCGAAAAGTCAATATAGCCCAATTCTATGGTTCTCGAACTCCAACGCTACCAAACTCGATTGTACGCCAAACCTGAAAATTGTAAGTAATGAGCTACACAGCCCAACAAGTAACCAATCGATCCAACTAGTAAGTCCAAGTAACACGTATACATATAAAGATAGTATAATATTGAATACAATACAATATCGATATACGAAACAATCACTTATGATGCACTTATTTTTATTCAATACAATATGACACCACATAACAACAATAAATTGTAACCCATAATTCATACCACGACCACTACAACCCGGTGATAACGGTCCTAAATTTTCAGAAAACTATCACTACAACCCGGTGACTCGGTCCTAAGTCTTTATTTTCGCAAACCATGGCATAAATTAGAGTTCCAAGACTATTGCTTACACATAACTCATAACACATATCAATTCAAAATAAATAATCACTTAGCCCAAGTTTTAATAATCAAATATACACACGTAACACATAGTTTTGAACACGCTAGAAAGAACGATCAGAAACTTACCTCTACGCGAAAACTCAAGAATCAAATCATCCTATCCAATTCTGATCAGACCTGTATTTACCTTTTTTGACCCTATAAACGATGTTTTCTTGAAAAACGTAAAGCACGAAAGTTGTAGAGCACGAAAAGACCTTTTCGAAAATTCTAGAAGCAACGAATTCTGACATACGATGAATTTCCTACGAATTTTAGAAGACTTCTGATTTGATTTTATAAAAGCCTATGAATTTTGATAATAAAGTTGAAGAAGAAGAATAAGATGTTTATATAGAGTTTCAAAACCATAACTGCAAACCTATTAGTTATCCGCATTCAAATCCGATCCATAATTTAGGCCCAGTTAAGTTAAACCAATTTTAAATCCTATTTATTACCTAATTTTGATCCCTTTTTTCTATTTTCCTTTTATTATTATTATTCTAAAATTACGGGATATTACATACTACCCTCCTTAAAAAGAATTTGGTCCCCAAATTCTCCAACAATCCTATACTCCAAAAATTTGTGACACATCTAATCTAAGCGTCTACACCTAAACGATAGTCTATAGGATCGCATCCTACAGATTGTACCAGTCCCATACCTAATACACTCTGAAGGACAACCAGCTATGATACCAACTGTAACAGCCCGACTTTTCAAACTATTAATTCTAAATTGAAAATTAACATAAAAGAGATTTTATTAATCCAAAAGTCAATTACAAAGGTACTTATTACAAAAGCGCAGCTAACAATCATCGAAAAGTCAATCTAGCCCAATTCTATGGTTCTCGAACTCCAACGCTACCAAACTCGATTGTACACCGAACCTAAAAAATGTAAGTAATGTATTACACAGCCCATCAAGTAACCAATCGATCCAACTAGTAAGGCCAAGTAACACGTATACATATAAAGATAGTATAATATTGAATACAATACAATATCGATATACGAAACAATCATTTATGATGCACTTATACCACATAACAACAATAACTTGAACCCCATAATTCATACCATGACCACTACAACCCGGTGATAACGGTCATAAATTTTTAGAAAACTATTACTACAACCCGGTGACTCGGTCCTAAGTCTTTATTTTCGCAAACCATGGCATAAATCAGAGTTCCAAGACTATTGCTTACACATAACACATAACACATATCTATTCAAAATAAATAATCACTTATCCCAAGTTTTAATAATCAAATTTACACACGTAACACATAGTTTTGAACACGCTAGAAAGAACGATCAGAAACTTACCTCTACGCGAAAACTCAAGAATCAAATCATCCTATCTAATTCTGATCAGATCTGTATTTACCCTTTTTGACCCTATAAATGATGTTTTCTTGAAAAATGTAAAGAATGAAAGTTGTAGAGTATGAAAAGAACTTTCCGACAAATCTAGAATCAACGAATTCTGACTTACGATGAATTTTCTACGAATTTTAGAAGACTGCTGATTTGAGTTTATAAAAGCCTACGAATTTCGATAATAAAGATGAAGAAGGAGAATAAGATGTTTATATAGAGTTTCAAAACCCTAATTACAAACCTATTAGTTATCCGCATTCAAATTCGATCCATAATTTAGGCCCAATTAAGTTAAACCAATTTTAAATCCTATTTATTACCTAATTTTGATCCTTTTTTTTCTATTATTCTTTTATTATTATTATTATTATTATTATTATTATTATTATTATTATTATTCTAAAATTACGGGATATTAAGTCATGATGAATGCTCCATTTTAGAATGTCATTGTTATGTAGAGGGGCTCACTCATGACCTTAGGGCCTCAACATGCCAATCAGGGGGCACACTCTAAGATCCATGGGACCGCACCAAAAACAATTTTCTTCTAGCGAAAGATAATACGTGGATCTTAGCAATCATACTAGAAGACGAAGTCATAATATGAAGTTGATATGCTCAGGGCACGTCCTCTGCAACAGAGTTTTGTCTCTTCATGAAGGGGCTCATTCACGACCTCGGGGCCTCAACTTGATGATCGGGGTAGGGGGTGCATCTTAAGGCTCGTGGCACCGCATTTCAACAGCTTTTTTCTTCTAAAGTTCACTTGAGCAGTAAATTATCTTCATAGGTATTGGAGTCCACTCAAGCATCTATATTTCTCCTTAAGAGCACATCCTTATCCTCTGAGGGCGCATCCTTGTAAGTAAACCACAGATTAAGATGTTGCGCTGATGATTCCCAGAAGATGAGTCTTAGAGATGAGGACGTTCAACCACCGAATTCTCCTAGATGTTGTTGAAAATCATTTGAGCCTCGACATTTTTCTTGAGGGCGCGCCCTAACCGGAAAGATCCTCTAAGGAAGAGTTTCCTGACGGTGCGTCCTCTGAAGAAACATTATATATGTAAAAGTCTTCTCGGCAATATGATATGCATCTATCTCTATGTTGGAGGATTTTCCAGAAGTCGTGCATTTTCTTGAAGCCAAGCATTTCCCTGAAGAGGATCCTCCCTCTATCTTCGAGGACTATTCCTCACTTGTTGGTGATTAGGCTAAACTCCATCATTCCTACATCCTTGGCTTCATTATCTTCCCGCTAAATCTCAAGGAAGGGCTCGCTTGTGTCTATGGGGCCTCGACCAGTAATTCTCTTAGAATCTGAAGGCGCTCTCTATGGATTACGGGGCCTCTCTTCCGATGGTCTTCTTTCTTTCTACTATTCCAAAAGTAGCATAATCAAGTCATCATCACTAAGCTTTGTGCCAAGATGCTCGCTCAGTCTAGAAAAATCTCTTCTTTCATCATTGAGATTCTTCCCTGTTTGACGAATTTCACTAAGTGTGCGCCCTGATATATTGGGATGCTATGTCTGATAATTCATGAGATCTTTTTCAAATAGGAGTTTTCCACCGGCAAAAACTGAACCAACAGAAAATCTTAGATTTTACCTGGAGGACGCGTCCTGAAGATGAGGAAATTTTCAATCATCGAATTCTCATAGTATTTGTTGGAAATCATCTGCACACCAATATTTTTCCTGAGGATGCGTCCTCTAAAGAAGCATTCTCTATGTAAAAGCCCTTTGAAGAACTCAACATTAAAAACTTCAACTTCTGGGGTACTAGCTGGCTGAGTACCCCCCAAGGGTGGAGGTTAAGTTGTTTGAGCATTCCTTTGATTCTGACCTTGTGGCTGAGGATTCCCTTCAATACGTGGATTTCCCTGAGGCTGTGGACTTCCTTTAGAGGGAGGGCGTGCCCTCGACCTTACTTCACTAGAAGTAATTGAAAGAATTTGATTAATTTGAGGAGATCTACCACCTGAGGGCATGCCTTCTTTATCATGAAGCCACCTATCTCTTTGATACATCTCCATTCTTTCTTTTGCCATAACCACGGCTGCTTCTTCTTCCAGCATCATCTTGAGGATGGGCTCGCTCATATCCAAGGGGCCTCGACCTGTAATCAGGGGGCTTTCATTGTGTATCATCATCTCGAGGAAGGGCTCGCTCATGTCTAAGGGGCCTCGACCTGTAATCAGAGGGCGCACGCTGTGGATCACGGAGCCTCGATTCCAAGTACTTCTCTTTCTTCTGATGCTCAAGGAGTACCATCCTTAGATCGTCGTCATTAAGCCCTATTCCTAGGCATTCCTTCAAGCTAGCAAAGCTCCTCCTTTTAGCAGCGAGGTTCTCTCTAGAGGATGCGTCCTGGAGATAAGGACGTGTTCAACCATCGAATTTTCCTAGAAGTTGGAAATCATCCGAGCCTTGGCTACCACCCTTAGGGCGTGCCCTGAGAGTTCTTGGGGATTCTCTTTCACCATCTTCTTCCTACAAAAGTCCAAGAAACAAATAACAAAAATCACAACAAAACAAGTCAAGGTTTACCTTGAGGGTGCATCCCGATGGTGAGGGCACGTTCTGATGGTGAGGGCGCGCCCTGAAGGTGAGGACGAGTTCCCGATAATTGCGCCTCTTCCCTAGAACATCCTTTTTCGAATCATATTTGAAATATCCCCTTGGAAAACTTAGTTCAACGTTGCTGACCGGAAACCACCGCCTTTGAACATACCCGGAACCATCTTTTTGCAGCAGCAGCGCAAAAATCATCTTTAGAACCATCTTTGACATCACAATCGCATTCGGATCTCGTTCGACCCCCTGCCAGAAATCGCCATCCTTAGATGTTCTTCGTTATTGCCGATCTGCAACCTTATCGAGGACCACCCCTCGGATCTTTCTTTACGTTTCATAAGAACTTTCATCTTGATGAGAAATCCATCTTCCTTGGATTATGATCTTGATCAGAGCCTCCTTCTAGCGCCAATTTGTTGACGGAGGAATTTGGTCACAACAAATTTTAATGTTCGTCACCGGAATCAAGATCTATGACGGTGGTTCTTTGCCGGAAAAGTCACCGGAGTGTGGTGGCTGTGATGAATTGGGGGCTGATATTGAGAGGGTTTTTGGTGGTGGCTCGTAGAGCTCTTCGCTTCCATCCCCCTCAACTTGCCTACGTACCTCTATATTTATAGAGGATCAAGCCCACGTAGTTCTTGGAGAGCAAGAAACCCAACTGGGCTTGGATTGATGGTCTAGCTTCCGGAATGTTCCACTATGAGGCCTAACCACCAAGGCCCAAGGCTCGTCCAAGATCTCAAGACTTCACGGATAAAGAAACTTCCCCCGTCGAGGACTAGTCCTTTCCGCTACCAGCTACTTCTTGATTTCAAGGACGCAAGTATAGCCATGGTTTACCCCAAGTGTGTTGGAGCGCATCCTTGTCCCCCGAATGAGAAACACCCACCAGATAGTAGGACAAGTGATCCAGAGCTTTTGGTACAAAGTACAGGATTACCCCGAAGTTCCCCAATGAGAACACGCTCATTGAATACAGGAACAGGGCTCCAAAGCACACACCAAAAGTCCCCATCTTTCCACCTTAGGACGCGCCCTATGTGTCTAAGAAGGGTCCTTATATCCAAGCAAACCCCTAGAGGCCTTCCACGACGGACATCCCCCTCCTGAGATACGACAGGAGGAAATTCTTCAACAATTTACATAAAATTAATAGTTTGTAGCCATCTAAACACCTTTCACGAACCAGGGTGCGTCCTAACTAGCCCAGTCGCGCCCTAACTTCCCATGTCATCACCAAAACACTATTTTAGTCCATAAAATCTCCAAATTAAACCCGAAACCAACCCGAATTCATTCATGTCAAATTTTAGGCATAACACACAACATAGTTGTAACTGTACGTTCTTTAAATGCAGTTGATTATAGAACTCATTGATATGTCAACTAAATAATAAATGATAAGTGATCACTATGTTTCAAAAGTTACATAAAAATGCGCAATAAAAAAATGGGCACTTTCTAGATTATCAGAATGTAAAAAATCAATGACAAAAAAAAATGTAAAAAATTGAAATTAGCAAAGTACAAGAAAAGTCCTATATAAAACAATTCACGGAGTGTAAAAGAAAGCATAGACACTTTGGTACCGGGGAAGAGGTCTGGACCCGTTTTTCTGTATCACTCCAACGCTGTGTTGTAAGACCAGATCCACGTTACGGAACCCAATACATCAAGAGTCTTTAGAAATTGATTTTGTCAAAAAAAAAAAAAACAGTAATATGTGATGACTTTAGTGGCACGTAGCACCATGGACCAGGTAGGCAGTTGTCTTTGTCAGTCTTGACTCTTGACCGAATTGCAGTAGAAAATTTCTAAAAAATTAACTGAGAATCTGAACCAACAAAGAAATTATAACCTGTGTTTTGCATAATCTTGGTCCATTCTTCTGGGTGAACGAATGAAATTTCAAACATATTTAATATAACTCCTATGTCATTTGTAGAACCTAATGTCCACATCAATCTCCCTGTTTGCTTTCTTAATTCCACATCTATTAATTTCAGGTACCACGTTTATACTGGTAAATGTATGTAGTTCAAGAAACTAGAAAGTTTTCATGTATTTATGTTTCATAACCCGAGTGTTTATATTTCGATTTTACAGGAGTAGTTTCATCGGCAACAGTGACATTACTTAACAGATGCAACCAGACAATATGGCCTGGCATTAAATCCGACACCGCTATTGAAGTTCCAACCACTAGTTTCAGACTTCGGAAAGGCGAAAACACAACCATCAATATACCGTCCTCTTGGACTGGTCGATTTTATGCTAGGACTCAATGTGTCGAAAACGCTTTTGGAAACTTCTCTTGCCTCACAGGCGACTGTGGCTCCGGTAGGCTGGAATGTACGGGCAGTAGATTTGTAGTGGCAGCAACCCTAGCTGAGTTCGCGATGGATGGTGATGGTGGAAGAGATTTCTTTGACATTAGCATGGTTAATGGCTATAACTTGCCGATCATGATCGACCCAATAGGTGGACTCAACTGTTCAAGGACAGAGTGTAGGATGGACGTGAATGGCGTTTGTCCATCCGTGCTGAAGATAAGTTCGGACGAGGAAGGGGTGGCTTGTAATAGTGCGTGCACGGCTTTTCGTGATCCTCAGAATTGTTGCACTGGCACGTACAATTCACCTGATAAGTGTAAGGCTACAGATCTTTCTAAGGTGTTCAAAAACGCGTGTCCGTCGGCCTACAGCTATGCCTATGATGATAAGACCAGCACTTTCACATGTGACGCTGCCAACTATCTCATTTCCTTCTGTCTAACGCCAAATGAAACAAATGATTCCAGGTACATTTACATATAACTACCAACTACATGACTTTCCATGCTGTCATATATGTAATGCTCTAGTTTCTCTAGTTTTTTGTTTTCAATGAACGTCTATCAATCAATATTGACTGTCCACGGGTATTTATTTCATGCAAAATTGAAAGTCTGACCCGTTCTACCTCAAAAAAAGTTCTTAACATTTGATTTTACTTGGTTGTAAAATAACTAATATAAGCATAAGTAATTGGGGATTATCTTAATTAGTCCTTTCCATGTTATATTTAGACGATTCATGAGTTCTCTGGGGGGTAATCTCTTCATAATGTATGTTCAGCTTTTGATGAAACCATACCAATGCTATACACAACCTATTAGTATCATCAGCTCAATCCATCCGCAAACTACTACTAGGATTGCCGATAAACTGACAACGTGAAATATACTGACCATAAACATCAGAAGGAAGTGTCATGTCGATTTTTAAAATCTTCAATGGTGAGTAAGTTATACCATTCCCTTTGATACTATTGTTACTCTGTTTTATTCATGTACGGAAATTCCAGCACTTGTTTTAGTTAAACAACTAGCACTTAAGTTGATTACAAAGTCTTTGCCCCCATCTAGCTTTTCCGCAGCCTTGTTTTTAACAAGTATTAGCAATTTCTCTGTCTGTGACTTTTTTCTTTAAATAATTTGTACTACTCTCTCCAATCTTTTTTTATGAAACAGTTAATTCTTCCTTAAAGTATGTTCAACTCTTTAAACCTCACCAGTAATATATAAACCCCATCAGTATCATCTCAGTCCATCAGTTTTGCTGATGAATAATCACGCTCAAGCTGATTATGCAAAATACCATTTGGATGGCAACAACACTACTACTATTAGCTGCAGAAAGAGGACACTCAAATACACTTTTTCTGGGAGAAAGTATACGGCCTTCATATTGTGGCTTGAAAGGATATAGTTCAGTTGGTTCAGATTAGCATATATTGATACTATGTTAGAGCGATAATACTAGTATGTTGAGATTGTTAAAAATATTATCTCATCCAATTATGCCCTCATATTAAAGTTCTAGACTTTTAGGAGAGCTAATAACCTAACACAGCATCCAACAAGGATCTTGGGTTCGAACCAGAAACAAAGATCTTCTCAAATATACCTAAGGGCTCAAATAACAATCCATTCATTGTTTCTTTCTGCGATTTCTTCCCTTAATAATATAACTGTGCATTTCTCCCTGGGGAGCTCTTTCCCAAACTCAACTCTCGGATTAAAGCCTTCCGGGAAGAAAAAGCATCATAAACACTGCCCTTGAGGTCATGCTAGGTTCGGATTTCTGAATTTTTTAACAAATAGAAGTTGTAACGAGAAGAAACAAGTAATATTTGGAGTGCTATCATCTTGACATGCTTCACCAATCCATAGTTACATAAGTTAATGTATATATGGAGTAGTATAGTTAACCAAACCAAACTCGCGAAGTTCTTCTTGAATATAACAATGCTGAATTAAATTTTATCTGCACAGTTCTTGAATTCATTACATAATAAATGATTTGATTGTAGGAAATCTGGTGGGGTGTGTGACACACATTCAGGAACAGATCCAAAATGCCTTTACAAGCCAGGTAAACTCAAACATTCTGTCATATTCACAACTGGATTAATAATAATAACAATAATCTGAAGAAAACAGTTTTCTCATCTGTACTCTGCACAATTTTAATTCTATCTTGCGTTGAATGCATGTTTATCAGATCTAAGGCTTCATCAGAGGCAGACTTATGTAGAGAGTCGGAACAACTGAACCCTGACTGAACTTTCAGTTATTACCAACCAATATGCGTGTACATTCAGTAGAATTTTAAAGATGGTGTATGGGTTTTAACATGATGCTGGAGATGATTTACACAGATATATAGTGTTTTGTTTACAAAAGAATCAAGTTTATTATAGTAGGACGGGGGAGCTTGCACCTATTTCCACACTAAACAAAAGTAAATCATATAACAAACTGTTGAAATATAGCATTAGATCCATTTGGGGCCTTCCTCTAACAAAGTTACACAAAACAACTTCATACCTTCTTTATTTTCTGTCCCCGCCCCCTCTTCTGTTACTTTACATTTGGTGGGATCACTTTAACTATGGTACTTATTAGAAGTTTATTATTGTGTTAATTCAAGTTCTTAGCTGAACTTTAAGTAGTTAAGACCATTCTGCTAACTTCACAGGCTGTTGTTTTTACTGTTTACACCTGTATATACTATTGAATAAACTGCTGAAAACAAGGTAGGAGATAAGTTATAAGATATTGCAGTATTAATGAGCTAATATTCTAATACAGAAGATGTGTTCCAATAGTTTTAGGCTAATATTTCATTTTTAGAGTCTTAAAACATATTAATATCTTTAACCCAGTCTGCTCCAAAATAATTCGACTAGGTATGAAATACTTTATATTGTTTTTGGTACTTTCGTTGCTTAAGATCGTGATGCTTCGTATGAATTTCATTTTTTTACACTTTATTTCTGACAGAGGTATCAATTTCACACAATTGACAGGAAACAACACCAAGCCTTCGGGACCAGTAAACAATTCCAGACCAGGGAACACTGGGGCATCAGGATCAGGAAAAACCATGGGTTTGGGACTGAAGATTGGTATAGGTAGATATGATCCTTCATTCAAAGCTACAAATTTGATTAAATATGGTTAATTCCTTTATCCAATAGTATGTAAAAGTTGTAGTTCTAATTTTGGTGGAAAGCCTATGTTGTCAGACAAAAATACAACATTATGGAAATATTGGAATTTTTTTTTAAGACCCTGCTCTATTCCCCAATTACTCATTTGGGAAACCTTTGGGAAATGCATATCTTTAAGTGCAAATTTTGGAGATGTGTATCTCTACGCATTGTGCAGTAGTATGTCCCCCATTTACCAGATGCATATATTTCGTACCCGGATTTCATCTAGTAGTTTTGGCCTGCCCTTGTCACTGTACTTTGTTCAAAACTTCTTTGAATAGTGCCATATTTCCAACTCTTCCTGCACATCTCATTCGACTTGCTGTAAAGAAAATTCTTCATGTTTCTCCAATGTTCTCCAGAGTCATGTTATGGTTAACCTGCCTATAATTACCGTTAGTATATTAAAGGACTGTTTAGTTTTTAAATAGTGAACTGTGTCTTATTATGCACAAATAATTTCCCCAAAATTTCTAGTTTTATGGTGGTTTATAGGGCTTTCCTTTCTACAGATGTTTATGTTGTGTCCAATTTCCAGTCGCTTGATGCATTTTATTTATTTTGTCAAGTCTGGTAAATCGATTTGAGATCATGATGTTTCACATGAAAACTTTTGTCTATATCTTTTGTTTATATTATAAAACCAGACACTAGGACTGTAACAAAACTAGTAGGTTTTGTACTACTAACCCGGGATTAGGATTGAGGATTTTGATCGTGGTAGATAGTATGATCCTCCACCTAATTTTTCACTCGTTAGGTAAATGTGGTTTGCTGTTTTTGTAAGTGTTAAGTAACCAGTCCATCGAAAACAGGAAGGCCCTCGAAACCATGTTGCCATCTAAAAACTTAAGGTGTTAGAGGAAGGCCAACTCGACCTTTATCTTATATTTTAACAGTACGTAAGACATGTCAAAAACTTTCTAGATCTAATGTTTTTTTTCCTTCCTCTTGCAGCTGGTGGGGTAGTACTTAGTATACTGTTCTTGCTATTACTTCTCTTCATTTGCCATCGCCAAATTAAAACCAGGCATAATTCATCTTATCCCAGAGACGTCGAGGTTTTCATTAGGAAATATGGACCTTCAGCACCCAAGAGATTCAGATACTCTACACTTAAAAAAATAACAAATTCCTTTAAAGAGGAATTGGGTAAAGGTGGGTATGGAAATGTATACAAAGGTAAATTACCAGATGGTTGTGTCGTGGCAGTGAAGGTCTTAAAATTAACAAAAGGAAATGGAGAGGAATTCATGAATGAAGTTGCAAGTATTGGTAGGACTTCTCATGTCAATGTTGTCTCTCTCCTTGGATTTGTTTACGAGGGTAAAAAACGAGCTCTTATATATGAATTCATGCCTAATGGATCTCTAGAAAAGTTCATCCATGCCACAATTCCATCGTTGAAAGGACAATGTTTGAGCTGGGAAAAGTTGTACAACATTGCACTTGGAATAGCTCGAGGGCTAGAGTACCTGCATTGTGGCTGCACTACACAAATTTTGCATTTTGACATAAAGCCACATAATATTCTTCTTGATGAAGATTTTTGCCCAAAGATATCTGACTTTGGGCTTGCAAAGTTGTACACCAGGAAAGAAAGTGTTTTGTCTTCTATAATGCAAGCTAGAGGAACCATTGGTTATATTGCTCCGGAAGTTGTCAGTAGAAATTTCGGACCAGTATCACATAAGTCTGATGTCTATAGCTATGGAATGATGATTCTGGAAATGGTTGGCGGAAGAAAGAATGTTGATACTACAGTAGCTCACACTAGTGAGATTTATTTTCCTAGGTGGGTTTATAAGCATATTCATGATAATGAAGAGATACATTTTGCGAATAACATCACCGAAGAAGAAAACCATATTGTAAGGAAGATGATGATTGTGGGACTGTGGTGCATACAGACTAATCCATCACAAAGGCCGTCGATAAGCAAGGTGATTGAAATGTTTGAAGGGAGTTTAGCAACTTTGGAAATACCACCAAAGCCATATATGTGTTCGCCTCCCACTTCGCCCGCAGGTCCTCAACAGAAAACTCGTTCCAGATATTCTTCAGTAATCGATTCTAAGTCATCACCGTAATTCTTTCAAAGATCGAAGGAGTAAAGCTAAATCTACTAGGCCAGAGTTTTATGATTCCATTAACTCATTCAGTGAATTGTGGACATTATGGTTTTGTAGAGTATTAGAGTAAGCTCAAATGATAAATGCATTTTTGAACGCTAATCGCCCTGCTAAATGCTAATTAATTTTACTTAAAGATGTGAATTGCAAAGTATTCATGTGAGGTTGTATATATAGGGTCTTGTTCTAATAGAAACTAACTTAGAATAAAAACTACAAACTAAACCTAAATTAAATATTTCAAGCTAATCTAATGACCAAATTAGGGGTACTCCAATACAAAAAACGTTTAAAATTATTGTTTCTATTCAACAAAAATATAAAAAAAATAAAAAAAAATTTAAAAAAGTTACTGTTCACGTGATGACGTGGCACGTGAACAGTAACTTTTTTCTAAAAATTTTTTTTGTTTTTTTTTATATTTTTGTTGAATAGAGCCAAGAATTTTAAACGTTTTTTGTGAAGGTGCCCCTAGCGGGGCCATTAAAATAAATGAAATATAATTTATTTAGTGTAGGTTTCTAGTTTCTATTCTAAGGTTGGTTTCTATTTGAACGCTAGCATGTATATATATACATTCTCATTTGGGTTTACTTTGATAAACAATCTGTCCCATCATCATGTTCGTTTCTATTATGTAGTAAGAAATGCCAATGTTAACTGAAATCTTAATTCCAAAGAATGCACACAAACTTTTCTACATATTCCACGTTCAGGTCTTTGTGAAATCTGGCCAAATATAAATGTGATATTTGGTCCAAACTAAATGTGACCCATTGCTTTTTATTCCCCAAGTCGAAAGGCCGTTCTATATGAGATTTGTTAAATAAATATCTGTTATTGCTTCTGCAGGTCATAGTAATTGATCCTTTTGAGATCAACTTAGTGCAATGGGTTTGCGAAAGTGTTAATCCATATCTTCTCGATTTTTTCATTAGTAAAGCTGAGAAATGATGAAGATGAACAGGAGAATGTGAAATGAATCAAGAAAAACACGGTTTTACATGTAATTTATCTGATTTTATGACTGAAGAATGCATCTAGCTAGTCAAGACATCTACATTCTATATGTACACCTAGCAAAAGCACATTCAACGATGACACATATGTAAATTGAAATAAACAGATTATAGTTTTGTGTATCAGAAATTATAAGTCAGTAGAGTGTTTGGTAAATCAGAACTTATAAGTTAATTTTTTAAAATATTTTCAAAATATTTGTTTTTTAATATATATAAGTGGATATCAATGGATAGATCTCGATGAGTAGAGAAATTTGATATATACATATCAATTTTTTAATGAACGGTTCAAAATATATATGATTTTGAAGATTTAAAGGATAAGAATATTGCGTGTATCGAGAAATAAGAATATTGCCAAGTCTATGTACATCTACATACAAAAAATCTGGCACTTCAAATGAGAATAATAAATCCATTTGTTAGCTGGAAAAGAAGAGTGTTTCATAAATACGACAAATGAGAAATTACTTGCGTGTTTGGAGTATAATTTGTTGACTTGCTGATACATGTTACAGACACTGATCTTGCGACCTGTTCTTCAAAATCATAGCACAAGCATTTGCTTCAAATTTTCTCACTACCGTACTTTCTCTAAATTTCCTTTAAAGATTTATGTACTTCCTCCATAGACGGTCTCATTTCCCTCTCGTTTTGCAAACACCTAAATGCTAGCTCTGCCACATCCTCAATCATGTTTCTCTTTATGATCAGTTTCAAAACCTAGAGTTGGATCCTAAAGCTTGTGCAGTGCATCGCTTTGAATCATGTTTATTGCCAAGTTAGCTAAGTTAATCTCATGCCAATGCCTACTGATGTCAACAGCAGGCTTTGACGAGATAAGCTCAATCAAAACAACTCCAAAGCTATACACATCAATTTTATTTGTATGCTGGTAGCATCGATGATACTCAGGGTCTACATATCCTGGTCTACCTTGTGGTACTGTTGAGACGTGTGTTACATTCGTTGGGAATAAACGTGACAAGCCAATATCTGCAACTTTGAAGATAAAATGTTACTTGTTTGCGGTCTTCACGTCTCAGTAGATGACATTTGAAGCATGAAGATACGACAATGCACTTGCAGTTTCTATGGCAATGCTCAATCTTGTTCTCCATGTAAGGCTACCAGGCTGTGCACCATTCCCATTTAGGTGATCAGAAACTGTGCCATTGGGTATATATTCATATACAAGTAGAAGCTTTCTGCACTGATGAGAGGTACTTTCGTAGAGGACTACTAAGTTTGGGTAGTTCAAGCCCGCGAGAATGACAATCTCATCCATGAACTGCAGTGCTCAACTCTCTTGAAATTGTTTTCATATAATCGCTTAAAAGCAACCTCTCGTCCATCTCTAAGTCTGCATAATTAAGTCAGATAAAAGTTATTAAAGCATTATGTACATTCTTGTGCATAACTTATCTAATAATAGTCTAAAATGAACAAACAGTGTATGCAGTTTCAGAAGGCTCAGTAAGAGGATGATATAGGTCCTATTTGGAAGTTAGAGGTTTGAGCTAAAATCAAAGGTCTGAGCCAAATTAGAGGTTTGACCGAATAAAACCTCTAATACAAGTGTTTGATAGTTAGTGGACTGAAATAGCGGTTTAGACTCAATAAGCTAATTTTGAATAAGTTACGTGGAGCAGCATTTTCAATTAAAGGATTGTAAATGTGTCTAGTTTAATATACAAAGCTAATTCAAATATCCAATTATCAAACATTTTCATGTAGAACAATTAATTCAATCCGCTAGTCAAAACAGCTAACTCAGATCTGCTAGTCAAAACAGCTAATTCAATCTGCTCGAGTTAATAGCTCAGCGCTAATAGACTCTCTATTCATAAATATATACCCTTGTAAACTGTTCCAAAACCTCCATTCCCAAGTTCATTTCCGGAATCAAAACAGTTGGTGGCCTTTTCTAGTTCAGTGTAGGAGAATGTGGGGCTCCCATGTAGGTACCTTTTTTTCCAAAATCAGACACCGAGAAGGAATTAAATGATACATTTGGAGAGATCCCAGATGAACCATGCTTAGATTTTTGGTGACGCTGGAGGATAAAGATAACTAGTACTAGCAAGAGAAACATACCTCCTCCTGCTGCACCACTAGCTGCAAGGAGGAAAAAAATAGGACTACAACTATTACATTTTATTCATTAAGGAGAAAAACATATCTGATTTACTTGGAACCTTTGAATGAAGTATCATTCTACCTATGCGATTCTTCTTTCCCGTTCTGTTTCCTGTTATTAGTGTGAACCAGATCAGCACGTGTATTTGAAATAAAAAGTCTGATAAATGGAATACGTCTAAACCATCATGATCTTCAGAAAAAAAAAAAGACCTAGTTCATTAATTTTTAAAAGAAGAACGCAGATTTATGACTATCTGTATGAAAAAACAAGTAGTTAATTACTATTCTCCTGCTGTAAACTCCACTCTGTTACAAACAAAAAACTTTTGAAGGCACATATATGTGTACACACAGGTGCAGAAGCCACAGCTTGTTAAGCTTGCAGAATAAATCCTTCTACTTATTAAGTTTATCTGACAACAAAAATTAACAAGATTGGAAACTCTTGTTTACTCTGTATCCACTATGACAACCCTTCACACTTCAAGAAATGAACCTAGCAGTAACAGCTAGTTCGGTCAATATAAATTAGATTTTGCAGATAGTGAAAAGTCTTCTGACTTTTGATTCCATATCCTCGTGTACTTTAATCTTAAGAGCATTTTACCTATGAAAGCAGTACTCTTCTCTTATCATTCCACCTTTACATTTAAATTTCCACAAATGCACGCACACTTGTACCTAAATTGTTTTAAGAGTTAAAAACTGAAAAAATAAAGAACAAAAAGCCTATTCAGGATAGTATTTAGATTACCTGCTAGTCTTTGACCTTTAAAGTACACATAGAGTATATATGCTTTTCAAGAAATACTCTATTATTGTCCGTCCAGTTTTTAATAATGAGCGAATATTTAAGATCACTACGCCATAAGTGAGCATACGCAACCCCCAAATAAAGTTGCAAAAGACCTGAAAAGCGTTGCGTAAGGTCTTACGCAACACCAGAGGGACGTTGCCAATATTGACGTTGCGTAAGATCCCTAATGCAACGCTTTTCCAAGCTATTGCAACACCACGAAAGTATTGCATAAGAGGCCTTATGCAACACCAAATCACGTAAAGGCAACACCATATAGTGTAGCATAAGATTCTTAGCCATTTTAGCAGTGGGGCTCACATTGGTGCCACGTCAGTAGTGGGGCCCACATGCCACGTCAGCATTGGATACCACGTGGTGCCACATCAGCAAGGTGCCACGTTAGCAAGGTGCCACGTCAGCAAGATGCCACGTTAGCAGTGGGGCCCACCAAGATGCCACGTCAGCAGTGGGACCCACAAGGCACCACGTCAACAGTGGGGCCCACAAGGTTCCACGTCAACAGTGGCCCCCCGCATGTCACGTCAGCAATGGGGCCCACTATCTAATGCAAGGCTAGTTGAGTCTAATGCAATACTATTTTTTTTAAGCAACACCATTCTTTTTAAATGCAACACCATTTATTTTTAGCAACACTAAATATACCATAATGCAACATCATATATAGTCAAATGCAACACTTTTTTACAAAAAATTTGAAATGGCTGCTTTGTTTATATATAAAACCATGCTGTCCAAACCAAGACAACAATAACTAAAGGTTCAAAAACCAACCACAAGGCAATGATGCAGCCTAACAAAAATACTTAACAGTTCTACAAATTCTCACCAACGTGTACTAATACCAAGCACATGCACTAATTCTAAGTTCAAACTATGTCAATTCAAACTTCAAAAGTACGAAACTCTCCAATATCCAAAAAGTTGAATGCTATACATTTGGCTAGCTCCTCTACATGAAGTAGCCAAGACAGGTCTTCTTTCTCGATCCACCTTCACCATACAAGTCATTCCTCTGGAGAAGCTCGCTCATGCTCTTCCCTTGCCATTTGCCTATTGTTCAATGTACTTCTACCTTTGATTGTCTTACTCCCTGGCATGTTCTGCAGATCAGGTACAAAGTATAACTTTAGCTTGAAAACTAACTTTGATTTATGTCATACGCGTGTGTGCACATGATCCAAATATTTTCGGTTTTAACATGACAATGCATTGAGATGGTTGGCAGGGTAAAACATTCAACTTACAATAATTTATTACAAGAATGAGACATGAATATGATTAGCAGTCCAGACTCTGGACCATGTTGTATACTATATATTGACCATTCACTTCACGCAACAAGTAATAAACATTTTCTTAATAGTTGATGCAACCCAAATGTAGAATTACTGAGATTTAAAATATGAATCTGAGCATTTATTGTGCTATCAGATTGAGCCTTGGCTGCTCTGGTCCATGCTTTAGTACTGGTAACATAAAAATAGAAAGGCACCTATATTCTGCGACTTAGAAAAAAATTATGAGAATAGCTCAATTAGGGGATCAAGCATTTACCAGCATTTTGGTATACTAACAAATGACAAAATGCATGTATTCCTCGAACAAAAATAAAAGTGCACGAATAAATTCTTCCAACTTTCTATACTAGCTTTCGCCATTCTTTGTGAATAATTCATCCTAAAGAACATGTCAAGAAGCACAAGCCAGTAATTCCCTCGGTATTATAACTAGATTGAAGAGTAAAGTTGTAGGAACTGACTGCTTACTAATTTTCAGAAAATGTCATATCCTACCCCTAAACCATCTAGCGGTATTACCAGTCTATTTAAAGATTTTGAGCACAATTTATTTTGCTCTTTGTGGCTGCTGACCATTGTCAATGAACACATATGATGACATGCAAATCTTATACTGGTTACTACCCAGTATTGGTCTGTAATTGGACAATTAAAACTTTATTTTTACGAAACAAAAAAGAAACCAAACATAAAATAGGAGCTTACTCAGGAGCATGATAACCAAAAGTTCCAAGAACACGAGTAGAGTGAAGACGTGCTGCCATGTCGGGTGCTTTATTTTACAGATCAAAGTCGGCAACCTTAGCTACAATTAAGAAAAATAATTTAAAAAAATAGATTCATGCTAAATGATTTGTTTTATTTTACATTTTGCCTCCTTCAGTGTGATTGTAGTGAATGATTTGTTTTAGGAATAAGGTTCATGATCTACATATAGTAATATGTTTGCAGAACTTAAGTAACTCATGCTAAATTCAGTACATGCCCTGGAGTATCTAAAATAAATAAATTTAAACCTACAGGCTGATTGGTTGAATGCAATTCACCAAGTCCTGATAGTTTATTAGGATGTTAATCGATGAAATTATGGCACATTTTCTGGTCACCCTTACAGACAAGAGAACTGATTCTTAGTATTTTGATTGGTAATAATGATAAATACAGTCATACCTACACTAAAAATATATAAAAAATGTAAAAGCTTTTGCAAAAACACGTTGGCATATACTTAAGTGAACATACAGTAACATACATTCACTATGCATTCTAGCTGCGATAACAGCTCCAAAGCAAGGCAACTCGTCAACTAGTGGCTTAAAGATCAACCTGAAAACTCTAGGAAATGCAATATTTTTCACCTGTTAATACAATTAATGCAATTATTTAGAAAGAGAAGAAAATATAATATGAAGCAGCATGAGCCAATGTGTATCTACAACGAATGCAATAATTCAATCAGGATGTTATTTTACCAGTACAGGTAATCCTACACCAACTCTAGTCTTAATATCAAGTATTATGCTTGGATTTCCATCCCACTGCATTTCCAGCTCCAAAGTTATACCATCTTTACATCCATCTTCAATAGTGGAAACTCCTATATACAAAATTGGACGAGGAAATATTATGTTCAGTATTATCGTAAAGAATCTTACATTAATGATTACCACAGAGGAAGAGTGCATTTTAGGATCCTTTAGCAACACATATAAATAATGCAATTGCATGTAGTTACGACATATTCAGATTGTATAGAAAACAAAAAATCCTTGAATACTTTCTGCACTTTCTGAGAGCAGTTGTGTTTTGGTAGAGAAGAAGATAGAATAAACGCCCATAGGATAGAAAATGATTCTCCTCTGATACACTGATAACTGATAAGTGCATTATTCTCTAAAAGGAACAAAGCAGGGATTAATAAGCTAAAGATTAACTAAAACATGTGAAACAGAGCCAGATGTACAAAGTTCTCACTAGGTGACCGTTTCATGTTTCTTATACCTTCTAGTAAAAATTCAGGGATACTCATTTCGTGTCGTAAGACGCAAGTCTGATTCATATGGCTTAACATTTGTGAAAAGCTATTTTTCATAAAAACCTAATGATGCGAAATAACAATCAGCAACTTTTAAAAAACTTAGCGAATATATTCAGTCGTATGCAACCTAACACCGCTTTCCATCAAAAACAAAACTTTCTCGCTCTCTCCAGATTCGGTTCGTCCATTGCTATTTCTAAGCTTAAACACGTATGTCTGCACACAAAAATCCAAATCAAAAATAAAACAAAAATTTAAATGAAAACCCAAATTAGTTGGAGATTACCTAAATAAAACTCCAGAATGATAGTCCCAAAGTTGAAGCCCTAATTACACCCCAAAATAAAAACCCTAATTACCTACAATTTTAAAGGAAAACTAAAATAAGAGAAAGTACCAATTAATTGAAAAAGAAAAATGTGTATTCAATTACCAATTGGAGGTGTAGAGATCAAAAATGGAATTTTTGGAGAGAGATTGATGAGAGAATTCACAGAGAGGTTTGTCGAGAGAGAGAGCAGTGAGGATAAGGGAGTGGTTTTGGGAAAAGTGGAGTGTTTTGGGGGCAATAATGTTTGTTTGTGTCTGAATTATTTCGTTAAGGGGGAAATATCCCTCCAAAATTTTCACCTCGGGACCAGCTCAAAGCGGTATGCTGCGTGTGATGTTTTTAATTTTAAATTTGTAACAATTTAGAAAAAAATACAACACGATAGATTTAGGAGTTTTTTTAAAAATTACCACATCACTAAAATCGTTATATCTTAACATCCGTATGTTTGGAACATTTTGGAACATCGAAAAAATAATTTAGAAAAATAGAATCATCATTCGGGACAAGACTAGTTAAAAGGAAAGTCTACTTTGACCGCTTTGACCATTATAAAATCAAAACCAAATAAATCTAGGAAATTTTTTAAAAAATTACCACATCACTAAATCGTTATATCTTTACATTCGTACAATTGGAACGTCGAAAAAATAATTAAAAAAAAAATATTCATCATTCGGGACAAGACTAGTTAAAGGAAAAGTCCACTCTGATCGATTTGATCGTTATAAAACCAAACCAAATACATCTAGCAAATTTTTTAAAAAATTACCACATCACTAAAATCGTTAGATCTTCACATCCATACGTTTGGAACGTCGAAAAAATAATTTAAAAAAATAGATTCATCATTCGGGACAAGACTAGTTATAATGAAAGTCTATTTTGACCGGTTTGACCGTTATAAAACCAAACCAAATACATCTAGCAAAGTTTTTAAAAAATTACCACATCACTAAAATCGTTAGATCTTCACATCCGTATGTCTGGAACGACGAAAAAGTAATTTAAAAAAATAGATTCGTCATTCGGGACAAGACTAGTTAAAAGGAAAGTCCACTTTGACCAGTTTGACCGTTATAAAACCAAACCAAATAAATCTAGCAAATTTTTTAAAAAATTACCGCATCACTAAAATCATTATATCTTGACACCCGTGCGATTGGAACGTCGAAAAAATAATTTAAAAAAATAGATTCATCATTCGGGACAAGACTAGTTAAAAGGAAAGTCCACTTTGACCGGGTTGACCGTTATAAAACCAAACCAAATAAATTGAGCAAATTTTTTAAAAACTTACCGCATCCCTAAAATCGTTATATCTTGACACCCATGTGATTGGAACGTCGAAAAAATAATTTAAAAAAATAGATTTATCATTCGGGACAAGACTATTTAAAAGAAAAGTCCACTTTGACCGACTTGACCGTTATAAAACCAAACCAAATAAAGCTAGCAAATTTTTTAAAAAATTACAGCATCACTAAAATCGTTATATCTTGACACCTGTGCGATTGGAACGTCGAAAAAATAATTTAAAAAATAGATTCATCATTCGGGACAAGACTATTTAAAATCAAAGTCCACATTAACCGGTTTGACTGTTATAAAACCAAACCAAATAAATCTAGGAAATATTTTAAAAAATTATCGCATCACTAAAATCGTTATATCTTGACACCCGTGCGATTGGAACGTCGAAAAAATAATTTAAAAAAATAGATTCAACATTCGGGACAAGACTAGTTAAAAGGAAAGTCCACTTTGACAGGTTTGACCGTTATAAAACCAAACCAAATAAATCTAGCAATTTTTTTTAAAAATTACCGCAATACTAAAATCGTTTTATCTTGACACCCGTGTGATTGGAACATTGAAAAAATAATTTAAAAAATAGATTCATCAATCGGGACAAGACTAGTTAAAAGGAAAGTCCACTTTGACCGGTTTGACCGTTATAAAACCAAACCAAATAAATCTAGCAATTTTTTAAAAAAATTACAGCATCACTAAAATCATTATATCTTGACACCCGTGCGATTTGAACGTCGAAAAAATAATTTAAAAAAATAGATTCATCATTCGGGACAAGACTAGTTAGCATTTATTAAAAACAAAAAAAAATAACTAATGCAAAACTTTAAGAACCAAATGCAACACTGTTTCTACCTTATGCAACGCTTCTGACATGTCAGCAAATGCCACATCAGCACATGTGGGTCACACTTCTGCCACATCAGCAAATGTGGGCCCCACCACTGCCACATCAGCATTGATGTGCCTCCTGCCACGTCACCCTTATGGGTCCCACATCTGCCACGTCAGCAGTGTGGGTCCCACACCTGCCACGTCAGCATTTTATTAAAAATAAAAAATTATCTAATGCAACACTTTAAAAACCAAATGCAACACTTTAAAAACCAAATGCAACACTGTTCCTATCTAATGCAACGCTTCTGTCACGTTAGCACATGTGGGTCCCACTTCTGCCACATCAGCAAATGTGGGCCCCACCACTACCACTTCAGCATTAATGGGCCTGCTGCCACGTCACCCTTGTGGGCCCCACACCTGCCACGTCACCCTTGTGGGCCCCACACCTGCCACGTCAGCATTTATTAAAAATAAAAAATTATCTAATGCAACACTTTAAGAACCAAATGCAACACTGTTTCTATCTAATGCAACGCTTCTGCCACGTCAGCAAATGCCACGTCAGCAATTGTGGGCCCCATAACTGCCTCATCAGCAAATGCCACGTCAGCACATGTGGGCCCCACTTCTGCCACATCATCATTTATTAAAATAATAAAATATCTAATGCAACACCAACAGTTAGTGTTGCATGATGTGAAACACTGTGGGTAATATGCAACACTAAATTATATCTAATGCAACACCAGTTCAGCTCTGTTGCAAAAGACCCAAAATTTCTAGCTAACGAAATGCTTTCTGTGCAACACTTTGTAAAAAGCATTGCGTATGCTCACTTATGGCGTAGTGGATATCTTCCAATTGTTCACCATAACGGTCTAATATACCATAACGGTCTAATATTATATCATGTGCATATGGATCAATATATGTTACACGATTCTTGTTACCTAAACCACACTATCTATAACAGGATTCTCATCGTTTTCACAACTGAGCTCAAATCCTTCAAGACCACAACATGACGGTCTAATATTTTTTCCCCAAAAAGGGTACGACGAATAGAGTATCGTCACCCCGCAAATAAAAGTAGTAATCTTATTGCATTCGGAGTAGTATATATCTTTCATGAGCATCTTTAGCATGATGAAGTGGGATGTTGATAGGTAATATCAGATAAATTGAGATGATGAGACTGATGGGGTGCATCATTCTAGCAAAGTTGGTTTTACCAGAACTCATCAGGCATCAACCGATCATATGGAAGTGATTGTAGTAGTGTTATGTATTGTTTAAAAGTAAAGGTCACAGGCAGAGAAAATAAAAACATACATTTGTAAAGGACAGGCGAAAAACTATACGATGAAATGAAGGCAGTAAGGGCGAACCTAGCACTTTGAGATCCAAATTTTAGGTTGATTTAATATTAAAATAATAATTTTGTTATTTGTATATTTTAAGTTTTTTAGATTTAAAATTGATTTGTGGTTTTTTATATGTTAATTAATATAATAAATGTGTTGTTCGGTAGTTAAGTATCACGTACCGCTCATTGTGGGACCGGATTATGCCTTTTTCCGTTACGGAACTTTCTAGAGTGTCCTAGAATATTATAGTGACTACTTGATGTATAGGGAACACTCTAGAAGACTCTTGTACATACTTGTAAAATATCTTAAATAGATATTTTAGTAGGAGATTCTAGAACCTTCGTTAGTGGAAGAATACTTTATTAGGAAATCTTGAACCTTCCTTGGAGTAGTATAAATAGAGGAGGACCTCTCATTTGGAGGATCATCCAAGAAGCTGTAAGCTCTCTCAATTGTAAACACTTGCGCTCCTGTTAATACAAGTTCTCCTTTCTCTAAGTGTTCTTGTGTAGCTCACTTAGTAGGGTGAAAGGCTGACTTAGTAGATGTCAAGGGGAGACAAACGCTAAGTGCCGGCACGGTTGAACTAAGGGAGTTCTAAGTCCGTGACAACTTGGTATCAGAGCTAAAGGTTATGAAGGGCGTAGCTTTGAAGGAAGACATCATGAGCGGAGTAGAGGAAAACGTCATCGACGCTAGCAACGTGATGGATCGAGGGAGAGATGCTGCCGCGGTTCAAGTAAGTCTCGTCATAACTTGAAAAAACTATGAGTGAACTAATCCCACGCTTTGAGCAAATGACACATAACTTTGAAACTCTTGAGCATCATGTGCTTGGAGAAGTGGAAGAAGCCAAGTCGGACATCGAGGGGATAAAGAATGATGTCCTAGAGCTCCAAATTAAAGACAAAGCTAAGGAAGAACGTTTGCATGCCATGGAGACCAAAATAGAGGGGGCAATCAAGGAGCTCAAGGATCAACTTTCAAGAATTGAAGCCGAAATTGGTAATGGAGGGCTGGTGATTCGGGAGACGCCGAGGCTCGAGATTCCTAAGCCCAAGACGTTCGAAGGAAAAAGAGATGCGAAGGTGGTGGAGAACTTCTTTTGGGATCTCGAACAATACTTTGATGTAATGAGAATTGTGGATGAACAAGCTAAGGTACGCACCGCTACTTGTTATCTCTCTGATATTGCAACTTTATGGTGGCGTAGAAAATGGGCAGACATTGAGAAAGGCCTATGCACCATCGACACATATGAAGACTTCAAGAAAGAGCTTAAGCATCAATTCTATCCAGAGAACGTGGTGTATGAGGCGCGAAAGTAGCTAAGAGAGCTCCGTCATAAGGGCTCCATTCGCGAATATGTTAAGGAGTTCACAAATCTCATGTTACAAATCCCAAGCATGACGAGTGAAGACTTACTTTTCTACATCATGGATGGACTTCAAACATGGGCTAAACATGAGTTGCAACGCCGAGAGATCAAGAATATGGATGAAGCTATTGTGGTAACCGAATCCTTGACGGAGTTCCAAAGGGGTGAATCTTTAAACCATAAGCCATATGTTAGGTCTACTAACCCTGCTAAAGGTGAGGGAGAAAAAGGCCCCAAGGAGTATAAAGACAAACGGGATTCTGGCAAGATATCCTCCAAACGGGAAGCCTATGAGGAGAAAAATAAAGCTTTTGTGCCTAAGGGAGGTTGTTTCGTTTGCAAAGGGCCACATCCTATGAAGGATTTTCCAAAGCTTGGCTCACTCTCAGCTATGGTGGAGCAACAAAAGTTGGGGGATTAAGCACCCGAGGTAGAACACATGGGTTCACTTCAGATTCTCAACGCTATTGAGGCCAGGCAAAAGCCAAAGCCACAAGAGAGCAAGGGCTCATGTATGTGGAAGCCTTGGTGAATGGGAAGAAGGTCCAAGCGTTGGTGGACACGAGCACTACCCACAACTTCATCACTATGGAGGAGGCCAAGAGGGTTGGCCTGCAAGTGACTAAAGGTGAAGGGATGCTAAAGACGGTGAACACTAAGGCCAAGCCTTTGGAGGGACTAGCTTGTGAGGTGGAGCTAAGACTCGGCACTTGGAAGGGCCAAGTGAACTTTTCGGTGGTACCCATGGACGACTTCAAAATGGTGTTAGGCATGGACATTTTAAGGTGCGCAAATGCCATACCTATGCCTTACTATAATACTATGTGCATCATGGAAGCAGGTTCTTCTTGCATGGTTCCAACAATAGAAGGCACCAAGGAGGTGAAAACTTTTTCAGCCATGCAACTTGAGAAGGGTCTAAAGAAAGGGGAAGAAACATACTTGGCGGTTGTCAAGAAGATAGATGGCACCAAGGGGGATGCCAATGAGGAGATTCCTCAGGAGATCAAGGAGGTATTGGAGGCGAACAAAGATGTAATGCCACCAGAACTACCTAAGAAGTTACCCCCAAGGAGGGAGGTGGATCATAAAATTGAGCTAGAGCCTGGCATCAAGCCACCATCCATGGCACCTTATCGGATGGCCCCACCGGAGTTGGAGGAACTTCAAAAACAATTGAAGTCATTAGTTGATGCAAGACATATTCGGCCATCCAAAGCACCTTATGGAGCACCGATCTTGTTCCAAAAGAAGGCGGATGGGTCGTTACGACTTTGCATAGACTATCGTGCTCTAAATAAGGTAACTATCAAAAACAAGTATCCTATTCCTTTGATAGCTGACTTGTTTGATAGGTTGGGGGTAGCCAAGTATTTCATAAAGATGGATCTAAGGTCAGGCTACTATCAAGTAAGGATTGCCGAGGGAGACGAGCCAAAAACCGCTTGTGTAATGAGATATGGTGCTTTTGAATGGCTCGTAATGTTGTTTGGGCTAACCAATGCCCCAGCCACGTTTCGCACATTGATGAACGAGATTTTTCATCCTTGAACAAGTTTGTGGTTGTGTACCTTGATGACATTATCATCTATAGCAACACATTAGAAGAACATGCCGAGCACTTGAAGATAGTTTTCAAGCTCTTGAGGGAGAATGAGCTATATATCAAGAGGGAGAAGTGCTCATTTCCTAAAAACTATATGGAGTTCTTAGGGCATGTTATCAAGGAGGGGACTCTAAGGATAGATGACAAGAAGATTAGGGCTATCAAGGAATGGGAGCCGCCGACTAAGGTCACTGAGGTAAGATCTTTCCTTGGTCTTGTTAACTATTATGGACGATTTATTAAGGGGTACTCTATGAGAGTGGCACCATTCACGGACCTACTCAAGAAAGCCAAAATATGGGAATGGTCCTAGAAGTGCCAAGATAGCTTTGAAGACTTGAAAAGTGCCGTGACGGAGGAGCCGGTCCTAGCACTTCCTGATTGCACCAAGAAGTTTGAGGTGCATACCGATGCTTCGGATTTTACTATTGGAGGAGTCTTAATGCAAGAAGGGCACCCTATAGCTTATGAGAGTCGGAAGCTAAATGAAACGGAAAGGCGTTATACGGTGCAGGAGAAGGAGATGACAGCCGTAGTGCATTGCTTGCGCACTTGGAGGTATTACTTGTAGGGTCTCACTTCTCTATCAAGACGGACAATGTGGCCACTAGCTACTTCCAAACACAAAAGAAACTATCCCCTAAGCAAGCTAGGTGGCAAGATTTCTTGGCGGAGTTTGACTTCACCATGGAGTACAAGCCGGGCAAGGCCAACGTTGTGGCGGATGCCTTGAGTAGAAAAGTCGAACTCGCCGCCATCACCCAAACACGAAGTAATTTGTTGGAGTGTATTAAGGAAGGAATATCTTTAGATCCTATGGCGGCTCAACTTATGAACTTGGCTAAGGAGGGCAAGACGAAACGGTTTTGGGTGGAGGACGACCTACTTTATGCCAAGGGGGCTAAAGTGTTCGTGCCTAAGTGGGGAAATCTGAGGAGGACTCTCATCAAGGAGTGTCATGATATTAAGTGGGCTGGCCACCCGGGGCAACGGAGGACTTATGCACTCCTTGAAGATAATTATTTCTGGCCCAAATGAAGGACGACGTGGAGGTCTATTTAAAGACTTGTCTTGTATGCCAAGAAGACAAAGTGGAGAATAAGCAGCCAGCCGGACTCTTGGAGCCGCTCCCCATCCCTACCCAACCTTGGGAGAGCATCTCATTTGATTTCATCTCGGCTTTGCCTAAGTCCGAGGGGTGTGGATCGATTATTGTGGTGGTGGATCGATTTTCTAAGTATGGGACTTTCATTGCAGCCACTATTGACTGCACCGCTGAGGAAGCAGCCCGTCTCTTCTTTAAGAATATGGTCAAGTATTGGGGGCTTCCTAAAACCATTATTAGCGACCGAGACCCCCATTTCACAAGCAAGCTATGGAGGGAACTCTTTAACAACTTGGGGTCCAAGTTGCATTTCTTTACAATCTTTCACCCACAAACAGATTGGTAAATAGAAAGGGTGAATGCTTTGCTTGATTGCTACCTAAGGCACTTTGTGGGTACCAATCAAAAAGATTGGGCTAAGTTACTAGATGTGGCTCAATTTTCTTACAACTTGCAAAGGAGTGAGGCCACGAACAAGAGCCCTTTCGAGCTCACATCAGGACAACAACCTTTGATGCCTCACTCTATTAGTTGCCAACCGAAAGGACGAAGTCCAGGAGCCTTGTGAAGGAATTTTCGGATGAGCGGAAGCGCAAATAACAATTATTTCCGTAAAAACCATATATCGCACATATAGAAAATCATGTAAAAATGAAATACGAGGGATTCGTAACCATACCTTGAAATCGAAGCTTTACAAAAATGGTGTTTTAGCAGTTGCTCCTCAGAGTGTGAAGCACTCTACCGGTATCCACCAAGATTAATTCTTCGACGAAGCTTTTATAAAACCGAGCTTTTATAAAAATGGAACTTCTTCTTTTGAGAGAGAGAGAGAGAGAGAGAGAAAGGAAGAAGATGAAGGCTACTAGGTTTTTTCACAAAAACCAAAAGTGTCTCATACTCTTCTCATCTCATTCTATTTATAGGGCACAAGTAGGTTTTTAACATAATTAATATATCATTATATATTAATATATAAATCCTACACTTTACCTTATAAAATGTTAAATAATAATTAAAACAATTTTAATCATTATTAAAACAACTTGCTTTCTCAAAATACCTTCATCAATAAATTAATCTTTTTATGGTGTGACCCTGTAGGTTCAATATTAAGCCGGTAGTAGAAATAAATAATAATAAACCTTTTATTTATTATTTATATGAATTCTAAAATTCATTAAATATAATTAACTGATTAATTATATTTATTCTACATCGTGAGTGATGCTTCTCAACATATCGCGACTATCCGGATAATATGAATTCACTGCTTAGAATACCAAGAACCTGTCAGTGACTAGTTACCGTACAATAAATTCCTTCTACCCTACAATATCCCGATTAAATACAAGGCATGGATCTCGTGTCAGGCCTATCAAATTTAATCATATGATTTCTTATTCATAACGCAAAGTTCATATTAATGCAAATTAGAAACTCCTTTCTAATTTCATACACTCTGGCCAGAGATTCCAGAACTCGCATACTAAGAATAACATAGGATATTCACTTCCTTACTGGAAGGGGTAGATTCTTTATTGATCGTTAACTATCTCCATACATAAATCCCTGTACCCAGAATAGACCTAATGGATGTCCTTGAGACTAAGGACTAAACCAAAGCACAGTTCATTATATACAAGATTACTCTAACGATCTCAAGTCTAAGGACACTTGTACAACTATCACTCAGTGAATAACTATTGACACGTGAGTAAACTCCATTAGTTGTCCAACTTATCGAGTCATGTTCAGTGAACTTATTCCATAATAAGCACCTACATACTAGCTATAGTGTCACCACACAAATGCCTATGAGAACAGACATCCTCCTGAAGGGAGCAAGCACAGTATGTACCAATCTTTGCGGATTCACTAACTTCCGATTAGTTATCCTATGATCAGGAACTGTTTAAGTCTAGAGTTATCATCTTCTAGTTCTCACTATTATAATCTCATTATAATACTAGAAGCTTTACTCTAAACTATGGAACATCTTATTTAAAACAATTTAAATAGATAATGCCCGTAATAAAATCAAAACAAGTCTTTTATTATTATTAATGAAATCAAACAAGAATACATGAAAGTTCTTCCTAACTCATCATACATGATTGGATTTAGGACAAACACTTTCAATCTCCCACTTGAACTAAAGCCAATCACCCTGGTATCTAATACCCATTTTCTCTTTATGACGATCAAAGTGAATCTGAGACAATGACTTTGTGAGTGGATCTGCTATGTTGTTATGTGTGTCAACTTTCTCAACCTTGACATCTCCCCTTTCAATGATCTCCCTAATCAAATGAAAGCGCCGCAAAACATGTTTGGAATTTTTATGAGACCTAGGTTCCTTGGCTTGTGCTATTGCTGCATTGTTATCACAATACAACACAATAGGCTCTTCAATGCTTGGAACAACTCCCAACTCAGAAACAAATTTCCTCATCCAAACGGCTTCTTTTGCAGCCTCACTTGCAGCTATATACTCTGCTTCCGCTGTGGAGTCAGCCGTTGTCGACTGTTTGGAACTCTTCCAACTAATCGCACCACCATTCAGAGTAAACACATACCCTGACATGGATTTGCTATCACTTTCTGATTGAAAACTAGAGTCAGTATAACCCTCTATTTTCAATTCAGATCCACCAAAAACAAGAAAAATATCCTTAGTCCTTCGCAAGTACTTAAGGATGTTCTTCACTGCTTTCCAGTGGTCTTCACCTGGATCGGACTGATATCTACTCGTTACACTAATTGAATAAGCAACATCAGGCCTAGTACATAACATCGCGTACATAATAGATCCTATTGCTGAAGCATAAGGAATCTTACTCATACGCTCTCTTTCCTCAGGTGTCTTAGGAGACATCTTCTCGGAAAGAGATACTCCATGGCTCATCGGTATGAGACCTCTCTTGGAGTTTTCCATGCTAAACCTTTTAAGCACTTTCTCGATGTATGTACTCTGGGTAAGACCTATCATTCTTCTAGATCTATCTCTATAGATCTTCATACCGAGAATGTAGGACGCTTCTCCCAAGTCCTTCATAGTGAAGTTCTTCGATAGCCAAATTTTGACTGATTGCAGCATCGGTACATCATTTCCTATAAGAAGTATGTCATCCACATACAATACAAGAAAAGTTACTGCGCTCCCACTAACCTTCTTGTAGACACATGGTTCATCTATGTTCTTGATAAAATAAAACTCTTTGATTGTCTCATCAAAACGAATGTTCCATCTACGAGAAGCTTGCTTTAATCCATATATGGTCCTTAGCAGCTTACACACTAGGTGTTCATTCCCTTTAGAAACAAACCTCTCTGGCTGTGTCATATACACTTCCTCTTCAAGTTTCCCATTGAGGAAGGCCGTTTTCACGTCCATTTGCCAGATCTCATAGTCGTAGTAAGCAGCAATCGCAAGCAAAATCCGAATTGATTTTAACAGGGCTACAGGCGAAAAAGTTTCATCAAAGTCAATCCCTTGCCTTTGTCTGAATCCTTTTGCCACGAGCCTGGCCTTATAGGTCTCCACCTGGCCATCTGCTCCAATCTTTCTTTTGTATACCCATTTGCACCCAATAGGATTCACATCCTTTGGTGCTTCAACCAAAGTCCATACTTGGTTGGTATACATAGAATCCATTTCGGATTTCATGGCACTCTGCCATTTCTCTGAGTCAACACTACTCATAGCCTCATTATAGGTCATAGGGTCGTCATCATCAACGATTGATAACTCATTGTCATTCTCAATGACAAGGCCATAATACCTCTCAGGTTGGCGAGACACTCTTTCTGACCTACGAATGGGCTGTACCACAGAAGGTTGTTCAGTCTGAACAGGTGTTTCCTCTTGAACCGTAGTAGTTTGTGCTTCTTGAACTTCATTAAGTTCTATTTTGCTCCCACTGTTTCCTTCTAGGATAAACTGTTTTTCCAAGAAGGTAGCATGTCTGGAGGCAAATACACTATGATTGGTGTAGAAGTAATACCCTAAAGTTTCTTTAGGATATCCCACAAAACTACATTTCACGGATCGAGATTCCAGCTTATCAGGGTCAACTTTCTTGACATAAGCCGGACATCCCCAAATCTTAACGTGTTTAAGACTCGGTTTCCTTTCTTTCCATATCTCATATGGAGTTTGAGGAACAGATTTGGAAGGCACCTTATTCAGTAAATATGCTGAGGTTTCCAATGCATAACCCCAAAGGAATACTGGAAGATTTGCGTAGCTCATCATGGACCGAACCATGTCTAACAAAGTTCGATTTCTCCTTTCAGATACTCCATTCAACTGTGGAGTATATGGAGGAGTCCACTGAGAGACTATACCATTTTCTTTGAGATAATCTAGAAACTCTCCATTTAAATATTCACCACCTCGATCTGATCGAAGGGTTATAATACTATGTTTGGTTTGTTTCTCCACTTCATTCTTATATTCTTTGAACTTTTCAAAGGCTTCAGATTTGTGTTTCATTAAATACACATATCCGAATCTAGATCGATCATCTATGAAAGTAATGAAGTACGAAAATCCGCCCATGGCTTGCGTAGACATCGGTCCACATACATCTGTGTGTACTAGTCCTAGCAATTCTGCAGCCCTCTCTCCATGTCCACTAAATGGAGATTTGGTCATTTTACCCAATAGACAAGACTCGCATGTAGGATATGATTCAAAATCAAAGGGGTCAAGTAACCCTTCCTTATGCAATGTCCGCAGTCTATTTTCACTAATATGACCAAGTCTGCAGTGCCACAAATAGGTGAGATTTTCATCATCCCTTTTCCTTTTATTAGTATGTTCAATTTGTAGTAAATCATGCTCTATGTCACACACATATAGACCATTATTTAAAATACCACTACCATAAAGAACATTATCTCTAAGAATTGAACATTCATTATTCTTAATAACAAACGAAAATCCATCCAAGTCTAACATGGGAATAGAAATAATATTCCTCATAATCGAGGGAACAAAATAACAATTATTTAAAACAATAGTCTTGCCCGTAGGCATATGTAAATCAAACGATCCTACAGATTCAGCAGCAACTCTTGCTCCATTTCCCATCCGTAGAATCACCTCCTCTTCCTCGAGAGTCCTACTTCTCCTTAGTCCCTGCAACGAATTGCAAATGTGAGAACCACAGGCGGTATCTAATACCCAAGTAGAATTTTGATTTATTGACATATTCACTTCAATCATGAACATACCTGAACCAGAAGCGACAGTCTCACTATCTTTCTTCTTTTTCATTTCTGCAAGGTAAACCTTGCAGTTCCTCTTCCAGTGCCCCACCTTGTTATAGTGAAAGCAAACAGCTTTGCTCTTGGGGTCTTCAGCTTTTGGTGGAACCGGCTTTTTCTCACCAACTTTCTTCTTCTTGGAAGGGTTCTTCTTCCTTTTCTTAGGATTGGAACCCTCACCAATTAGAAGAACAGAACTCTTCTTAGAGGGAAAATTCGATTCCGCAGTCTTCAACATGTTGTGGAGTTCAGCCAGGCTGACGTCCAACTTATTCATGTGAAAGTTCACAACAAACTGCGAAAATGAACCCGGAAGTGATTGCAAGACCAAGTCTTGAGTCAGTTCCCTATCCATGACAAAACCAAGTTGCCCAAGACGTTCAATCAAATTGATCATCTTAAGTACATGGTCATTCACGGATGATCCCTCAGACATCCTACAACGGAACAGCTCCTTCGATATCTCATATCGAGCTGTCCTCCCTGCCACATCATACAACTCTTGCAGATGCTCTAGGATAGTGTGAGCATCCATAAGCTCATGTTGCTTCTGTAGCTCATCGTTCATGGAAGCTAGCATGATACATTGAGCAACATTAGCATCATCTATCCACTTACGATACACAAGATGTTCATCATTATGTGCATCGTCAGCAGGTTCAGCAGGCTTAGGTGAGTCAAGCACATATTCCAGCTTCTCAACCCTGAGAACAATTCTCAAGTTTCGAAGCCAGTTAGCAAAATTCGGACCAGTCAAATTGTGAGCATCTAGTATGCTCCGGAGTGATAGTGCACCAGACATAGTGTATATAGTAAATCTGTAAATGATAAACACATAACAACACTTAGCAAATATTCAATTTCATTTTAAAAACACTATATGAATCGGGTCTTTATTCATAAGTGACTCCCACTAGTTTATATAATTTATTCAACCCCCTAAGTGAAAAATTAAGCATTCATAATGCTAGTGGGAATAGGGATCCTATATTCCATCACACAACCTCGGCTGTGGCACGAAACGCCATGTGATGTTCAATAGGCAGACAACTCTTGTCAATTACATCTCATGTTATTCCCTAATAAAACTTTAGCCTCTTGAATAATTGAGTCACGGCTGTGGCACGACAAACTCAATATTCTAAGTCAAGTCTAACCCAACATTCCGTACAACTGAATCAGTCTCCAATGGCCCACGGCTGTAGCACGTAACGACCATTAGATTCTAATTCATTGTACACATCTCTATGTAATAGACAAGTATTTCTTATTTCGAAATCAGAGCCCTCGGCTGTAGCACGAAACGACAATGATTCAAAAATGAGAACTACTTTCTACCATGTTGGAAGGCTATGACCGACACAAGCCCGTTGTGTCATTGGCCAATTACTACTTGATATTATTTAATTTTAGAGGGATTATATTATGTTACAATCATAATCTTATTATAAAGAGATTCTTCCTTTTAAATTAAATATTTCAAATCAATAATCGATAATTGGATGATTCCCAGATCGGGGGGAGCATTGTCAAGAGGCGTCACTTAATACCCCTTTCTTACAGATCGAAATCCGTTTTTGACAGAATCATCCATTCTCTCAATATTGAAAATTCATATTTAATTACGTGTTTCACAAACACAAGAATCTCATGATTGTATTCATAATATTATTATTAAGGCAAGAAACGATTCCTATTCTAGATTTTCTAGAGCACGCCTTATTTTGATTTAAGTTCACCTAAATCTATCATCGCATGGTAAACATAGGCATATATCACATATATAAAATTAAATCAACAAGTAAGCATGCAAGCAATATCATGTCACACAATGATATAATGATGTATGGATTTATTATAGTATTTAAAAGCAATTAATCCAATTAAAACATGCTTTAAAACACTCCCATAAATATAAATAATTCAAAATTATTATATAAAAAATATTTGACCACTCCATTAGATCCGTCTCGGAAATACGAATCCAACGATATATTGCACGCCCAAAACGGAGTTACGAAACTCCCAATAAATCAAATTTATTGTGGACAGAAAGGCTGTAACGCATGTCCGGAATGCGTTACAAGCATTTAAAGCCATTAAACGCTGTAACGCATCCGTAAATTACGCAACACCCTGTCACGCATTTCGGAAATGCGTGACCACTCCCCCCGCGTTTGCTGCACGCGCCAGACAGCAGGTGAAGCAGTTACGTTTTTTTTTTTTGTACAGTACTGAAACGTTACAGCATCAGAGTAAAGGCAGGTCACTTAAACTGTTGGCACTTGAATACAATAATAACACCTTCTTTAGTAATAATAACTTTTATTATTAATACTACAATTTTAATATTAATAAATTAATTAACAATTAACTAATTAATTAATAAAGAAATTACAGGAATGTGATTTTGTAAATCAGGCTGTAGCAAAAAATCACCAGGTGGTTATGGGGTCCTTGTGCAATTTTAATTCCATATTTTTTCACATGCAAGATTATTTTATGAATTTTAATTAAAACAATTTTAAAAAAATTCATAACAAATAATCTACACATCACAAAATTATGAGAAAAATACCCAGATCATCTACAACACTTGTAGAACTCAGATTAGTGGTCAAAATCATATGCAAAAATTATTTCGAATTAATTCATAATTAAATCCAAATAAACTTGCAAAAATCATAATAAATCCATACATGCATAAAAAAATCTGAAATTTTTATATGACTCTCTATATGCAAGAACCTAGCTCTGATACCATTGAAGGAATTTTCGGATGAGCGGAAGCGCAAATAACAATTATTTCCGTAAAAACCATATATCGCACATATAGAAAATCATGTAAAAATGAAATACGAGGGATTCGTAACCATACCTTGAAATCGAAGCTTTACAAAAATGGTGTTTTAGCAGTTGCTCCTCAGAGTGTGAAGCACTCTACCGGTATCCACCAAGATTAATTCTTCGACGAAGCTTTTATAAAACCGAGCTTTTATAAAAATGGAACTTCTTCTTTTGAGAGAGAGAGAGAGAGAGAGAGAAAGGAAGAAGATGAAGGCTACTAGGTTTTTTCACAAAAACCAAAAGTGTCTCATACTCTTCTCATCTCATTCTATTTATAGGGCACAAGTAGGTTTTTAACATAATTAATATATCATTATATATTAATATATAAATCCTACACTTTACCTTATAAAATGTTAAATAATAATTAAAACAATTTTAATCATTATTAAAACAACTTGCTTTCTCAAAATACCTTCATCAATAAATTAATCTTTTTATGGTGTGACCCTGTAGGTTCAATATTAAGCCGGTAGTAGAAATAAATAATAATAAACCTTTTATTTATTATTTATATGAATTCTAAAATTCATTAAATATAATTAACTGATTAATTATATTTATTCTACATCGTGAGTGATGCTTCTCAACATATCGCGACTATCCGGATAATATGAATTCACTGCTTAGAATACCAAGAACCTGTCAGTGACTAGTTACCGTACAATAAATTCCTTCTACCCTACAATATCCCGATTAAATACAAGGCATGGATCTCGTGTCAGGCCTATCAAATTTAATCATATGATTTCTTATTCATAACGCAAAGTTCATATTAATGCAAATTAGAAACTCCTTTCTAATTTCATACACTCTGGCCAGAGATTCCAGAACTCGCATACTAAGAATAACATAGGATATTCACTTCCTTACTGGAAGGGGTAGATTCTTTATTGATCGTTAACTATCTCCATACATAAATCCCTGTACCCAGAATAGACCTAATGGATGTCCTTGAGACTAAGGACTAAACCAAAGCACAGTTCATTATATACAAGATTACTCTAACGATCTCAAGTCTAAGGACACTTGTACAACTATCACTCAGTGAATAACTATTGACACGTGAGTAAACTCCATTAGTTGTCCAACTTATCGAGTCATGTTCAGTGAACTTATTCCATAATAAGCACCTACATACTAGCTATAGTGTCACCACACAAATGCCTATGAGAACAGACATCCTCCTGAAGGGAGCAAGCACAGTATGTACCAATCTTTGCGGATTCACTAACTTCCGATTAGTTATCCTATGATCAGGAACTGTTTAAGTCTAGAGTTATCATCTTCTAGTTCTCACTATTATAATCTCATTATAATACTAGAAGCTTTACTCTAAACTATGGAACATCTTATTTAAAACAATTTAAATAGATAATGCCCGTAATAAAATCAAAACAAGTCTTTTATTATTATTAATGAAATCAAACAAGAATACATGAAAGTTCTTCCTAACTCATCATACATGATTGGATTTAGGACAAACACTTTCACCTTGTACATGGTGAAGTCTTGGGAGGAACAAGCAGATATGGCACGATCATACTTGACCAAGGCTGCCAAGAGGATGAAGAAGTGGGCGGACGCGAAGCGAAGGCCAAAGGAGTACCAAGTGGGAGAAATGGTTATGGTCAGGCTTCTACCCCAACAATACAAGGTTTTTCGGAAGGTGCATAAGGGGCTAATTCGGAAGTACGAAGGACCATTCGAGGTGACTGGCAAAGTGGGGAAAGTATCCTATCGGTTAAACATACCCATGAAGATACATCCTGTTTTCCACGTGAGTATGCTCAAGCCTTATCATGAGGACGTGGAAGACCCGGCGAGGAGTATTTCTAAGTGAGCATCACCGTTGAAGAGGTGCTAGCTGAACGAACGATGCGTCGAAGAGGAATTCCACCAAGTACTCAATACTTGGTGAGATGGAAGGGATTTCCAGCAAGCGACGCTACGTGGGAGAATGATCAAGACTTGTGGCAATTTCGTAATGCAATCGAAGACTTTCAGGAGTCGACAAGGACGTCTCCGTATTAGGTGGGGGAGAGTGTCACGTACCGCTCATTTTGGGACCCGATTATGCCTTTTTCCGTTGCGGAACTTTCTAGAGCGTCCTAGAATATTATAGTGGCTACTTGATGTATAGAGAACACTCTAGAAGACTCTTGTACATAATTGTAAAATATCTTAGATAGATATTTTAGTAGGAGATTCTAGAACCTTCCTTAGTGGAAGAATACTTTATTAGGAAATCTAGAACCTTCCTTGGAGTAGTATAAATAGAGGAGGATCTCTCATTTGAGGATCATCCAAGAAGTTGTAAGCTCTCTCAATTGTAAACACTTGTGCTCTTATTAATACAAGTTCTCTTTTCTCTCAATTATAAACACTTGTGCTCTTGTTAATACAAGTTCTCTTTTAAGTGTTCTTGTGTAGCTCACTTAGTAGGGTGAAAGGCTGATTTAGTAGATCTCAAGGGGAGACAAGTGCTAAGTGCACAATTTTAATGCTTTTTTTTGTCAAGATAATTTTAATGTTATTTATGCTTTTTATATGTTAACGTTTATTAAAATGTTTAAATCATTAATTTATTAAATATAATATAAATAGTTAATAATGATCAAATATTAAATTTAAGATTAAATAGTTTAATATAAATTTATGTAATATAATATGTAATTATGTAAATAGTAATTTGGATTAAAATTTAAATTATGTTATTGTATTGACCAAAAATTTGAATTAGAATTTGGATCGAATCAATAATTTAAATTTAAAGTTTTGGATGCAATTATGCTGGAGATGGCCTTAAACTGAAAACTAATGGTCAAATGAAGGAAACGATTTCATTTAAAATTTTTTTTTAATGAGTGAAGTATTGGAATTTTCATTTACAGGGAGAAATGGGGCAGCGACCTTGCCGAAGACTACTTTATGCAAGACGTTTGTGGATTTGAGAAAAATGAGGTAGCATTATAATATAATATTTTAAAAAAAAAACGATCAAGATTATATCATAAAAGGGAAAATTATAATTTAAGATTGGATATAATTAGAAAAGGTTGCATTTGAAGTGAATTTTAGAAAAAGAAATTATAATCTAAAAAGGATATAATTAAAAAGGTAGTAATAGAATTGAAATTAAAAAGAAAATCATAATCTGAAAAGGATATAATTAAAAAAGGTAGTATTAGGATTGAATTTTATTTATATTTTATTAGTATTAAAAAAATTCATATTTACTATTTGAGATTTATCTTGAGATCTTGAAATAAGATTTGGATGATTTTACAATCCACGCGAAACTCATAAAGTTATCTTTAATTTAATAATGATGTAATAATTGTTATTCAAATGGAAACACTCAGAATTTCAAGAGAAAATATCCTATTCAATGTAGAAGACATACATTGATCTATTCAATGTAGAAAACTTAATCATATATGATTTAAATCATTGACATACACCTTTTCGTATTTCAATATAAATACACTTTTTAGTTTATAACATATTAAAATCTTTAATAATTTTTTATGTTAGATCCAATAATTTTCATCTATTAATTATAAGATCTAACGGTTCTTATTTATTTTATCGTACAGAGGACCAGACTATCGATTATCAAAGTTTTGGATAAAATTTCTCCTATACTTAATATTAAAATTGTACTTGGTTGTTAGTAGAACAATCTTCAAATAATAATAATGGTATTTTGATAATCAAAATGAATTATAAGTAGAATTCATAAATCGAATAGAATTTTCAACGTAAAAAATTGTCAATTTCTTCTCTCTTTTGTTTCTGCGTAGGTTTAATTGTAAAATAATTGTTAAACCATTACTAAATTAAAGATTATTTTATTAATTTCACGTGGGCTGTAAAATCGTTCAAATATAATTTCAAGAATTCAAGATAGAGTATAAATATTAAATTGAATATGTAAAATTTTATATAAATCAATTTTTTAGCAATAATTTGATATGTAAATTAATAACATATAAAATTAAAAAAATTAATATAATTATAGATATTAAAAAAGGAGTCGTGTGTTGCACGGGTTATAAGCTAGTTATATAATAAGAGTAAGAGAGATAATAAGGAAGTACTACCGTAGGTCACATGTTCGACTCTCACTAATATTATATCCTTATATATAATAAGTATAAAAGGGATCTTATCTATAATTTTGATTTGGTCACTTTATCGCAAAAATAATCTCAATCGTCGAATATAATATATTTAAAATTAGACGATCAAGATTATATCATATTGAAAGGAAAATTATAATCTAAAAAGGATATAATTAAAAAGGTTGTATTAGAATTGAATTTTAAAAAGAAGTTATAATTTGAAAAGGAAATAAAAGATTGTATTAGAACTGAATTTTATTTATTTATTTATTTATTAATATTAAAAAAGGCTCATATTTACTATTTAGGCTCTATCTCGAGATATAGAAATCAGATTTGGATGATTTTACAGTCCACGCGAAACTCATAAAATTATTTTTAATTTATTGATGTTTTAACAATTATTATCAAAATGAAAACACTTAGAATCTCAAGAGAAAATATAATTACGAATTTTTACATTAATCCTATTTAGTGTAGAATACCAACATTAATAATCATATTCAATATTGGAAAACATAATTATATATGATTTAAATCATTGACAAGCACTTTTTCATATTTCAATATAAATAAACTTTTTAGTTTACATTTTAAAATATTAAATATTTTTATGCTAGATCCAACATTTTTTACCTATTTATTGTAAGATCCAATAGTTCTTATTTATTTTATCGTATTGAGGACCAGACTACCAACTACCAAAGTTTTGGACAAAATCCCTCCTATTATTAAAACTGTATTTGGTTGTTAGTACAACTATCTTCAAATAATAATAAGGTTATTTTGATAATCAAAACTAAATATAAGTAGATTTCCTAAATAGAATAGAATTTTCAATATAAAAATTCGTCAATTTCATCTCTATTTTGTTTCTTGGTAATTTTAATTGGAGAAAATTGGTAAATCATCACTAAATTAAAGATTATTTTGTTAATTTCACGTAGGCTATAAAATCATTCAAATCAAGTTTTAAGAATTTAAGATAAAACACGTAATAAATTCAACGTGTAAAATCTTATATATATATATATATATATATATATATATATCAATTTCATAACAACAATTTGATATGTAAACTAATAACAAATAAAAAAAATATTTATTAATAATTAGAAAAAGAGCCATGCGTTGCACGGGTTATAAGCTAGTATATAATAAAATTAGAGTAAGAAGGATAATAAAGAAGTACTACCGTAGGTCATAGGTTCGACGTGTTAGGCCGAATACACAATTATAATCAACTAAGTATGAGAGAATAACAATAAGTTCTTAAAAGATTTTAAAAACTGTTTTAAAATTAACTCCTCTCTCAGTGATGTAAAATATCACAGAGAGCTACTTAGGTTACAATGAAAAGATATTGTGTTACACACTCGATACCCTTCTAGGGTTAACCTAACTATATTTATAAAATGTACAACTGCTATACAATCGATAATTGATACTCCTATAAATTAGCTATAAAAATATTATCAATTACGATTGGTACACGTCTTTCTAGTCATCACGACTTCCTTTGACATCTATCCAATCTTCAAAGATATCGCTTCCATAATTATCTTCAATAATTCTGTTACTGACCAGCAAACGCTTCTGTTCAACAGAGTTTAGCTGCTTCCTCTTGTCAGCGTATAGCAAACTCTGTCGAGCTTCCAACTGGTCAGAGTTTAACTAAACTCTGACTTCTTCCAGTTTCAAGTTAAACTCTGTTTTTCCCTGTAAAACTTAAACACTGATATTAACCATATCAATTATATTTAACAATCTCCCCCAACTTGTTCATTAGTAAAAATGCACAAGTTAACAGTAATTGATGATGTCAAAACAATTTTATACAAACACAATGTTTATTCAAATAAGCAGAGTTTAATCTTGACTTAACAAAATTTACAGAAAATAAGAATTACTTACAGACTTTTTCTACCTAACCTCCTCAATATCTGGTGTTGTTCTAAGGTAGTCTATAAGCAGTCTTCTTTCTGCATTCTCGAGCTCTCTCTACATTATCTCCTTGATCTCTTTCAATTTAGGATCATCTTCTCCAGTTTGATAAATGGCTGCTCTCAGAGAATAAATTTTGTTTTTCCTCATTTCATTTCCAAGCCTGATAAAAAATGCTTTCTCTGATTCAGAATTGAAGTCCAGCACAGTTATACCCAAGTCAGTCTTCAGTCGAGCACTATTCCTCTTCATTTCAACAAGATTTCCATGATAGTCTCTGTACTTAGGAACATACTCTTCTGTAGACTTTGAACCAGTAAGTACTTTGGCTTTCCTCATATATTCTCTTATAGAATCAGCAATAAGTGTTGTTCTTCGATTTGTAACTCTGAATAAGTACAGAACATATTGAAGTTCTTCACACAGCTTCAGCTTAATGTCATCTTCATTCACCCTATACACTGTTCCATCCTCCATGAAGTACAGTAAAAAGTATTTATCCAAACTCTTTTGACGAACCAGCTAAACTGACTCCAGTTTGTCTAAATTTTCTTGAATCATACCAGCTCCAGGAGAAATAAGTAATGAAGGATTTCTAGGACTGTTGCTTATTCTGACATCTTTGTGAGAACCTAAACCAGATGTTTTCTTACCAGGAGGTTTTCCTAAGAAACCTCTATCATGCTGAAAAGTACCAACTCCTTTCTTCTAAGCTTGAACAGGAATTGGAGGCTTGGAGAAAAATCTTTGCATTTGAGCAAACAATTGATTATTTTGAACAGGTAGGGATTCACTTACAACATGTGTAGCAACAGAGGTTGTATCTACCTTTTTCCCTTTGTCTTCTTGACCCATTATACCTTTAAGCTTCAACGTGGAATCAAGTGATGATTTTCTTATCAATTTTCCTTCTTCTTCTTCTTGACTACCAGCAAGATTTTCTTTAATCACTATCCCTTTTTGAACAGGCCTTGGGGCTTTAGCACTTTTCTTGGCCTTTCCAGATTTTATAGCTTTCAAATGCTCTTCTTGTAAGAGTAATTCTTCAGCTTGAATATCTTCTAAGGTAGCTCCCTCAGCATTCTCTTCTAAGAAAATCTTAGCAGCAAGCTCTTCATCAATTTGTGGATTGTCAGAGAATAACAAATCCCTTTGCCTTGAAGTAATCTGTACATTTGTATTCACTGCTATACTTGATCTTGTAGACTTGCCAGCTTTCAACTGAACATCAGACCTTGATCTTAACCTCCTCTCTGGATTAGTTCCTTCATCATCAAGATCATCTTTCAGAATCAGTCTGAACTTCAACATTTGGAGCAGATCCAGCTTCTGCACTCACTTCTTTAGAAGGATCATTTTCAGAATCATCAGCATCTGCAACTGAGGCAGTTTCTTCATTAAATTCAGGAACAGGTTCTTCTTGAGCAACCTATTTTTCTGGATTAGCAGAGTTTGCCATGACAATCTCTGAAGAAAGAAATTTGACAGGCTGATCTATTTCCTCACCATGATCAGAGACTTGATGTGCATCAGAGAATAACTCTGTGTGAGATGCAACATCTGTTTCTTCTAGCACCACAGTAGGTTGATCAGCAACACCAGTTTCAGCAGAGTTTGCATCCATGGGTGTTGGAATAGGATCTTCAACTTCAACAGAGAAGGACATGAAATTTTCATCAAACTCTTCCATTGCAGGTAACTCAGTTCTATCATTTTTTTTCAATTTGAACCTCATCAAGTACAGGTTCATCAATTCTTGGTTCATGTTCTGCTACAGTAAGTTCTAAGATAACCTCTATCTCAACAGCAGGAGTCTCCTTAGAGATATCCTCTGGAGCTTCAAGATTCACTTCTTCATCTGTAATAACCCGAATTTTGGGTAGAATTAAAACTTTTCTTATTGTGGTTAAAGAGCACTAATGAATGGTGGTTTCAAAGAACAATGATTGTAATGAATGGATATTGCTTTGGACAATAATCCTGATGCATTGGTATATTGTCATAATAGAGTAATTCGATGGTTGAGGACCTAGATAAGAATAATCTACCGTCCAGGAAGAAGCTAATGGATCCTTGAAGGGAAATGAGTACGTGCATAGTGTTTCCCATACGTGCATAGTGTTTCCCGTACGTGCATAGTGTTTCCCGTACGTGCATAGTGTTTCCTGTACGTGCATAGTAATTTGGTGGATGAATAGTGATTTTGTAAGTTGGAAAACTTTTCACGCCACCCTATGTACGGGACGTGATATGGATGTTTCGAAGTCATATTAGTAATACGCGGAGGAAATAAGTGAATGCAGAGACGATCGGAATTCAGAAATTCCAAATTCTTTTTCGGTATAATATTTGACCGGACAGTGGATTATATATTATTATAATTCAATAATTGAGATATTAACTTTGAGGATTTGATATTTTGGAATTTTATTATATTTGATTTTAGAAATTAGAACGAAAACCACTGAGACAGTGAATCAAGCGTTCTAGAAACTGCTGAAACTTTACAACTAGATTAAGCAATTAAGCGAACGAATCAGGGATTAAGGATCAAGATTGTGACAAGATTAAATATCCTATATGATCATCAAGAGAATTATATCGAGTGGATTATATTATTTAATCAAGGATTAAATCAAAACAATTTAGGAGTTAAGCGATTTAAATCACTTAAATCAAACAAGAAACAAAACAAATATCTATCAAAACTTATCCAAGACTCTTGGCTCTTACCCCAATGCTATCAATCTCATCCTACCAGCTGATAATATCTAGTTATATGAGCAAAAAGTAGATGATCAAGTGGGAGAAAAGAGAGAAAAACAAAAGAAAACATAGAACATACAAACTGTCCAGCAGAAACATAACACAAAGAAAAATTCATATCTCCATTTCTATCCATGATAAAATCACCAAATTTTAACCATAGCTTCTCTACTCCATGGACAAGGTTCGTTCCAAATTTCATGGAAATCCAAGTACTATAGCCTAGTCAAATCCATGCTTAAAGTTGGAGGACAAAAACTGTCCAGGTTCTGATCAGAAGAAAGATGGGGCTCAAAACCCTAGCTCCCATGGTTGGATTCTTGTGTTCTATAGCTCAAAAGAAAGCCCTTGAAGAGTAGAAGGTGTGGTAAAAATTTTAGAACCAAACTATTAGTTTTTGATTTTATATGATTTTTACAAGATTGACGATGAATAGTGGATCTTAGAAACTAACTTTGTTTTCATGATTTCTTTGGATGATCTAAGGTTTGATTAAGCTAGACAAGGACCATACCAAGCTTATTAAGGTTATATCATACTCCAAGGAAGGTAGATCTCTTGAAACCCTAGCATTTGATTTGAGATTTATGAATGTTTCTGATGGATTTAGCTTGGTATGATTATAGTGATAATTATAAGCATGATTATGTAATTAGTTATATGATTTAAGATGCATGATGATTTTGATGCTAAGATCAGTAGCTTCTGGACTTGTGAGATGATTATTATGTGTATAAGTTGTATTGATGCCCGGTGTGGCTTGGGTTGTTGATTGCGATTTTTGGAACGTTCGTATTATAGCCGTTATAATGCCGAAATTTCGTTAATCATTGAAAACCGTGCATCACAGTAGGTCTAATGGCTGAAACTGGACAAGTATCTAACATGCCCTTGTAGATCTTGAGTCGTAGATCATTTTGGAAAAAGAATCGAATCAAACAGACTTACGGTTTAGGATTTATGACCGATTTACTAAAAGTAGTTCGAATCCGTAACCGAAAGTTCGTAACTGAAATTGAACCCTCGTAAAATATGTAAAGTCATGACGAATCTTGGTAAATAAATACTAGAGGTAAAAAGAAAGGTGTGAAAGAAAACCGTATGTTAAAAGGATCGTTTTTCGATTTATTAAAAATATTCGAGTCGAGGTTAAACGCGAACGAACCCCTAAAAGACGACTCTATTATAACTTCGGTAAAACACTTAGAAAACGGGCGATAAAACTCGGAGTATAATATTGGTTCGTAACGATCGACTTTAGAACTTGTATGACTTAAGTATGTCCCAAGTGTAAGTACAGTGACATGTCGTATTAACGAACGAATGTCGGGTCGGATCAATGATAAAAGGAATCCACAAAAAGGGGTATAACGAGATAACTCGAGAACGTGTTTTGATTTAAGTATAACTTAACTTTTAAGATGTTAAGTGATTAATCCCGAATGCCTTGGCTATTTATAGATCACCAAGCTGACCCGGGACCCGCTACCACTACCCCTTACCGTACTCGACTACCAGGCAAGTTTCAATTCCCTTCTTTTAGGCTGTTGTTGTGATTGAATATATATATATATATATATATATATATATATATATATATATATATATATATATATATATATATATATATATGTTTTCTGTTATACATATGCCATAGCATGCATGCCTACTTTCAAGTTATATCGTTATGCTTGTTCCCTGATTGTTTATTCGCTTATAAATTAAATAACTAACGTATCAATTATAAGCCGGTTATTGTAAGACCCTCATAGAAGGGCGTATACATCTTATTCGTCAAATATAGACCGGGAGTCAATATTTCTTGATATATCGAGATTACCTCAGAGGAAAATATTTAAGTAAATATTTTCCATTATTTGGGCGACGAATATTATTTGAATATTCGTTCGAGATTATTTATTTAACGACCCTTACTTCAAATAATTATTTGAACGTAACCATTCGACGAATAATATTTTTCAATATTCATTCAAAGTCGAATAGATTATCGATTATTATTCCGAATATTCTTCTAAAGATTGGACTACTAAATGAATATTATTTGAATATCCATTTAGAATATTATTTTATTAAATGAATATTACGTTTGAATATTCATTTAAGATATTACTTACTTGATGAATATTATTCTAATATTCATCTGAAGCTTGATTTATTTATCGAATATTATCTCGAATATTCATTTAAAGCTCGGATTACTAAATGAATATTACTTGATATTCATTTTGAATATTATTCATTAAATGAATATTACTTTTTGAATATTCATTTAAATTCCTTATTAATTAATGAATATTATTTTGAATATTCGTGTAAATATTTATTTATTCAATAAATATTCTCCTGATATTTCTTCAAGGATTATTTTGAGAAATACTCTGATTAAAGATATTCTTTCATATTCCTAAATATCTTTTAAATATTTTTAATTCAATAAATATTCTCTGAATATTTATTCCCTACTTAGAATAACCTCAATAAGGTTTATCTTCTTCGATTATTACGGAAAATATTTCGGAGTCATATTATTATTAATCTTATATCAAGAAAGGTTCTCAGACATCATTCTTCTTTGCGTCTATCTTCCTTAATAATAAGGGAACCTTACTTGGAAAATGATATTTATCTTGTCGAGTTCCCGGTCATAAAGTATTCTCTTCACTCGCAACTCGGGTGCTATTGACTTATTAAGTCGTTGTTTACTTCTCATCTTTCGAGGGGTAAGATGGTTGGAACAAGTTGATATTCGTTACCAAGCAATAGCTTGGAAGTTATTGGTGAATTTTCCTTTCCAACTAGATACGACTACTTTGTGGAGTCTTATCAACAAGTATTATACTTGGGGAAAGGGGGACGAACGTTACATTCAGAATCATGAATTCTATTTGAACTAGGAGTCGTGTAAGAGGCCGAGTAGCGCCGGTCTATCCCCTTTGGCCCAACCGTTGGCCGGGGAGAGCTAGTAAGGCGGTATACAAGTAAAGCCGTCAGTTCTTCCTTCTACCGGTAGTAAATCTAATTTGAGCTGTACGATCTCGACTGATCATCAAGATTGGAACAGCGGGCGCGGTGAATACTCCATCATTGGTTCATCATCCAAACTTAATTATTTCCTGCAACATGATTACTGTTGGCAGAGCTGGAAAAGTGTTCATAACTGGAATTGCAATCTTTTCATGCAAGTTCCTCCTTTTAATGACAATGAGAATATCACGCTTACTTTTGATGTAGCAGATATTTCTACAAACAAATACTTTAAGTTACCTTGTAACTTCATCGTTCATATTATACTGGCATCATTTCCGTAAATGCATGGCATATGGTTTGAAAGATACTTTTGAACTGTAATATATTATCGTTCAGTTATATATTATTGTTGGTGGGCTATTGCTCACCCTTGCTTTATTAATATATCACAACAACAGCTAGACCAGATGACTCGCATAAGGCGCACTCGACGCGGGCGAGGACGTTGAGACTACCAGAGCTGAAGAAGAAGCTTTTGGTAGGATATATTTATTCTTTCAGTACCAAGTATATGGTCTAGTATGACTTATGTAAATGGATGGCAAAGAGTATGTATTTATATTGAAATTCTTTTGGATTGTAAGAACTCATAATGTGATTAATAAAATTTGATTGTTACTCTGATTTCATCTCTGGGACTATAACGGGTATGTTTTACATTGTTGTGTTGGGTCATAGAGATGTAATTTATTTTATGTTAAGGAAAGTTCAAGTGTTGTGGATAGAATTGGAAACCGTAACGACCGGATCCCGGACCCCGGATCTGGGGGTGTTACATCATCAGACTCATCAATAATCAGTCTCCTCCTTTTAGATTGAAGCACTTCTATTTTCTCTTCATCTGAAATAGAATCATCTAGAGTAGATGGAGATGGAGGTCTGTTTGCTCTTTCCTTTCTAGCGCTCTTTGGCCTAGGAGCTTCAGCCACATCATCAACTTCAACAGTCTTGGTGTCTCTGTGCTGTCTTGGTGGTCTTATAGCCCTGTGTTTCTTTGGCTTTTGAATTTGTTTGGATTGTGGTTGAGGTTGAGGTTGAGATGAAGGTTGTGATTGAGGTGGAGGTTGAGTTTGTGTTTGGGATTGAGGTTGAGGTTGTGAAGTAGTAGCAACAGTGGATGGAGTGGATGTAGATGTAGGTTTAGAGGGTGATTCAGTGTTTAGGGTTATGTGAGGTTCAGTGTTTGTAGGTTCAGGATTTGGCTGTGGAGGTTCAAGTACAGGTTCAGGTGCTTGTGGTTCCTGTGGTCGATTTAAAAAATTTCTGAGGGCAAGTGGAAAAATAAACTCTGGAACTTGATCCTTGTTTGCATCTTTGTTGGTCAAGTCAGAGAACATTCTCTTATGGACTTGAAAGGGTTGGATGACATCCTCATCAGAAATTTCCACATTAGGCAAACAAGCAGAGAATAAACTTTGACAAAAACGTGAGAAATAGAAAGTTGTATTAGACTCTGCTAGTTTTTCACCTAGATTCATAAGAACTAGTCTACCAAAATCAAAATTACTCCCATTGAGAAGAGAATACCCGATTTGAAGACTATCAGTGGGAATTGAATCCCAGTTGGTGACTTTCTTTCCGAATGCTCTAGTGATGCAGTCAAAGAAAAAGCTCCACTCTTTCCTGAGCCCTGGCCTTTTAACATTACCAAGCTTGTCTAAAGGACCAGAAAACCTCAACTGCTGTAACATTTCCTTCAATTCATTCTCACCAGCAACAGCGTATGAGGTGTGAGTGTCAAAGTCCATAATATCTCGAACAGTTGCCGGAGTGATTATAAACTCTTGGTCTCCATGAATGAACACAATGGATGGAGTCCCATTCTCTCCACCGTCATCATAAACAGAGTTTCGCCAGAAAGTAGAGATCTGTGTGGCAGAGAGTTTTGTTGGTTGAACAAGAGCTTGACCTATTTCAGAATCCCTTAGGAAGTTCTGAATCAAATGAAACGGTTCTGGAGCTTTATCAGTGTTTAGTGGTGCTGCATAGTTGTTAGGAACAAAAGATAATCCCTGAGCAACAAAAGGCTTGGATGCCATTAGAACAGTTTAGAAATTGTGAGAAAAGAGAATGTGTAGAAAAGTGTTTGTGAAAATGCTTAAGTGAAAATAATATGGAAATTGTGTGTAAAGTTGTGTGTTCGTGGGTGTAAAAGTGAAAAAGTGAATAATGAACCGAGTTTGATTAGATCTGTAATTGAAAATTAAAAACGCAATCGTTTTAGACATTAAACACGCAACCAATTTCTTGTTAAGTGTGTGAGTGGGACACGTGTCACGTAAATAGTGGAATAGTCGTTTGCACGCGCAGTAATAATGCCTATTATTACTGCTATTCTCTCTCCTATTACCAATACGCTTTAACTGTCTGACACCATTAAACAGTTGACACATATCACATGCAAATTTCAAAAACTCTTTTTGTACTCCAAGTATATGCTTTGTCTGAAATAAAATATTACCTTAGAGTACTCAACAGAATCCAACAGTGTTTATCAATTCTCCAACTATATTACTGTAATCCTTTCAAACACTGCACAGTTGTGAATATGAGTGTGTGTATAGCAGAGTTTACTAAATCAGTATTTAGAGCATCTAATATTTCATAAAATCCATAAAGTAAATCAGTAAACACTGGATGCACAAACTGTCATTTTAAACACTGAATGTATGATGAATGCTAAACTCTGTAGTAAACGATTTATATACAGTAATATTTAATTAATTTATAACCCCCTATTTTTTTTAAATTTCTCCAGTAATCAGAGGTTGGAACTAGTCACCAAAAATCCTATAATTTTAGCCCTTATCAGTTTGATAAGTTCTTGGATCTTCCTAGTGTTCGACTAGTCACCAAAAATTAGAGAATTTTAGCCCTTAATATATACCAGTAAGTTCCTGGGTCGTCCTAATTACAAACATGATCTCAAAGGAGTTCTAACAGTCTATATAGATAAGCTTTGGGGGTATTCCAATAACAGAATTTAATTTAACAGTGTATAACTAACAGAGTTTAGAGGTCATCAACATCAGAAATTATTCATGAGAGGCAATGCACACAGTATTTACAGACTCAGAGTTTAGGATAAATAAACTAAGAGATGCTATAAATATGAAACAGTATCATGTTGTGTTAATTTTCTGCACAATCTAAGATTAGATCACAAATAACTTAGAAAGATTCATGATTAATTACTGAGAATAATGTTTCATACAAATTTCTTCATTGGTATTAACATTCAGACAAAAACATTATCAGAGTTTCTTAGAGATTATCCAACATGTCAACAGTGTATGACTTACAGAGCATGCTAACAGAGTTTAACAGTCATCGAGCAGAGTTTGCATAGCAGAGTTTAACATACCACAGAAATATGAGCAACACAGTACATAAGTAGAATTTTGAGTCTAACCAATATCTCTAGTCAAAACCAGAGACCATCCCTAGTTAATTTACCAGCCTTGTAAATACCGCTTCACTCAATGGCTTGGTGAAGATATCTGCAAGCTGTTGTTCTGTAGACACAAAATGAAGTTCAATATTCCCTTCCTTTACATGTTCTCTGATAAAATGGTACCTTATGCTGATGTGCTTGGTCATTGAATGTTGTACTGGATTACCTGTCATAGCAATAGCACTTTGATTATCACAGTAAATAGGTATTTTACTGTACCTCAATCCATAATCCAGTAATTGATTCTTCATCCACAGAATCTGTGCACAACAGCTACCAGCAGCAATATACTCTGCTTCAGCTGTAGATGTAGAGATTGATTTCTGTTTCTTGCTGTACCAAGAAACAAGTCTATCACCAAGAAATTGACAACTTACACTGGTACTTTTTCTGTCTATCTTATAGCCTGCAAAGTCTGCATCAGAGTAACCAAGTAGCTTGAAGTCTGATTCTCTTGGATACCACAAACCTAAAGTTATGGTGCCCTTAAGATATTTGAAAATTCTCATTACAGCTGTTAGATGTGGTTCTCTAGGATCTGACTGAAATCTTGCACAAAGACATGTTGCATACATGATGTCAGGTCTACTTGCTGTTAGATAAAGAAGAGACCCAATCATCCCTCTATAGCTTGTCATATCCACTGGTGAACCTGTGTCTTTGTCCAACTTTGTTTCTGTTGCCATAGGAGTTGTTGCAGATGAGCAGTCAAGCATGCCAAATTTCTTGAGAAGATTTTTGGTATATTTTGCTTGATTGATAAAGATTCCATCATCTGTTTGCTTCACCTGTAGCCCTAGAAAATAACTAAGCTCTCCCATCATGCTCATTTGATACCTGGACTGCATGAGCTTGGCAAACTTTTTACAGAGTTTATCATTAGTAGATCCAAAGATTATGTCATCAACATATATCTGAACTAAAAGCAAGTCATCACCATAGTTAAAATAGAACAGTGTTTTATCAATTGTACCTCTGTTGAACCCACTTTCTAAAAGAAATTGAGCCAGAGTTTCATACCATGCTCTTGGTGCCTGCTTAAGTCCATAGAGTGCCTTGTCAAGCCTGTAGACATAATCTGGATACTTGGGATCTACAAATCCTGGTGGTTGTTCAACAAACACTTCTTCTTCAAGTTTTCCATTCAGAAAAGCACTTTTCACATCAATCTGAAAAACCTTGAATTTCTTGTGAGAAGCATATGCTAGAAAGATTCTTATTGCCTCCAACCTTGCAACTGGAGCAAAAGTTTCATCATAGTCTATGCCTTCTTGCTGTGAATAGCCTTTGGCCACAAGTCTGGCCTTGTTTCTTGTAACAACCCCATCACTGTCAGTTTTGTTTCTGAAAACCCATCTAGTACCAACAACAGATCTATTCTTTGGTCTAGGTACAATGGTCCATACTTCATTCCTCTCAAATTCATTTAACTCCTCCTGCATTGCTGTTATCCAGTTAGCATCTTGAAGAGCTTCTTCCACTTTCTTTGGCTCATTCTTAGACAAGAATGCATGAAACAGACATTCATTTGTTGTAGCACTCCTTGTCCTTACTGTTGCATCTGGATCTCCAATAATTAAATCAGGTGTATGAGATTTTGTCCATTTCCTAGCAGAAGGTAAATGGCTTCTATCAACAGTTGATCCTCCCCCTTGATCAATGTTCTCCTGATCATCTTGTTGCCTTTCTTCATTCTCTGAGGTTCCACCTGAATTTGATTGCTCAGAGTTTAAGTTGTCAGATTTTGAACTATCAGAGTTTGAGTCATCAGAGATTGATCCAGATTTTTCAGTTGACTCACTATCAGAATTTGAGTCATCATTTTGATCATGCTCCCCCTCAACTGGTTCTCCCCTTTGTTCTGTCTGTACGGTTTCTTCTGTGTGTACCAGTAGAGGTTCAGTGTTTGCATCAACAGAGTTTGTTGGACTGGTTTCATCAGAGTTTATTTCATCGGAGATTAGATCCTCATTTTCGAAGTGCAACTGATCATGTTCATCAACATCTTCAAGTCCAGTTGTTTTCTTGTCATCAAATGACACATGAATAGATTCCATAATCACCTTTGTTCTCAGATTATAAACTCTGAATGCCTTGGTTGACACTGGATAGCCAACAAAAATTCCTTCATCTGCTTTCAACTCAAATTTGGTCAACTGTTCAGAATGAGTTTTCAACACAAAGCATTTGCACCCAAAAATATGAAAATATTTCAGGTTTGGCTTCTTTTCCTTCACCATCTCATATGGTGTTTTTCCATGCTTGTTGATTAGTGTGGCATTTTGAGTAAAACAGGCTGTTTGAACTGCTTCTGCCCAGAAATATGTTGGCAATTTTGCTTCATCAAGCATAGTTCTGGCAGCTTCTATCAAAGTTCTGTTCTTCCTCTCAACTACACCATTCTGCTGTGGAGTGCTAGGTGCAGAAAACTCTTGTTTGACTCCTCTGTTTTTGCAAAATTCTTCCATTGTTGCATTCCTGAATTCAGTTCCATTATCACTTCTAATTATCTTCACTTGATTCTTTGATCCTTTGTCCAGCAACATTATATGCTCCATCAGAGTTAATGCAGTTTCATCCTTCTTTGCTAGAAAATATACCCAGGTATATCTGGTGTGTTCATCAACAATGACTAGAGCATATTTCTTCCTTCCAAGAGACATAACATTTACTGGTCCAAAAAGATCAACATGAAGAAGATGATAAGGATCAACAATTGAAGATTCTGTCTTGCTCTTGAAAGATGACTTTCTTTGTTTGGCCTTTTGACAGGAATCACACAGGCCATCAACATTTAAAAGAGACTTCGGAAGTCCTCTAACAAGATCCTTTCTTATCAGCTCATTAATGTTGTTCAGATTCAAATGAGAGAGTTTCTTATGCCACTTCCAACTCTCTTCACTGGACATTCTTGTTGACAGACACATAGTTTTTCCATCAGAGTTTGTCAACAAGCTTGCTTCATAGATATTGTTGCGCCTTTGTCCAACTAAAACAACTTTCCCTGTGCTTTTTCTGATAACCTCACAGTATTCAGGTTGAAAATTTACATGAAAACCTCTGTCACAGATTTGACTCACAGATAGCAGATCATGCTTGAGTCCTGGAACCAGAGCTACATTTGTGATGATGACACTTCCAAGATTGATATTGCCATATCCCAGAGTATGTCATATGTTGCCATCTCCATAGGAAACTTATGGGCCAGCCTTCACCACATACTCTGATAGCAGGGCTTTATTTCCAGTCATGTGTCCTGAACATCCACTGTCCACGACTACGATACTCTCCCTGATGCCCTGCAATCATGAACAATTACTGAAGATTAGATTTAAGGATCCAGACTTGCTTGGATCCTTTGGCTTTCTTAATTTTGTTAGCTTTAGCAACGGAATTTACACTATCAGAGTATAAGCTAACTTTATCAGAGTTTACACTTGCAGAATTAACCCTAACCCATTTCAGATTAGGTTTCAGTTCATAGTAATTATGATAAATATCATGATAATTTCTGCAAGTATAAATAGAATGCCAAGTGCTTCCACAGTGTTTGCATAAGGTCTGTGGTCTAGTTCTAACATTATCTTTCTTTACTTCAGACTTTGAAGGTAAAGAATTAATATTTTTGTTCTTCCTGCAAAAACTAGCAAGATGGTTAGTGCTACCACAGTTATGACATGTCTTTCTTGGAGCTAAAGTAGCAAGCATTGGATAAATACCTTGAGTGATGCCTACTTTACCATTTCTGTTCTTTCTAGACACTTTCTATTTCTTAACAGATTTTAACTCCTTAAGCTTATGCTTAAGTTGTTTATCTGTCATTAAACCAATATTAACCTGATTAACACTAGTTTTTACTGGTTCTTTCTTAACAGCTTCTTTTCCACATTCAAACCTAGGTTCACTTATTCCATAAACAAATGTTCCAAATTTCTTAGGTGGAAGAGGTGGTCTAATCTTGACTGTATTCTGAAACCTAAGTTCATCTTCGTCAAAATAACCTAGACCTACAGTGTCAGATTGAAAAACTTCTTGAGTGTCTTTTCCAGAGTGAGTCCAAGTTTTAATAATGTGATTTGCCTTCTCCAATTCAGATTCTAGTTGTTTATACTTACTTAACAACTCTTGTTCAAGATAGACAGCATCATCTCTCTCCTTTTGAACTTGCTGCATGTTAGCAAGTTTCTCTTCTACAACCTTATTTCTCTCTTTTAGTTAAGAATTCTCAGTTTTGATTCTCTCATTCTCTAAAGTCTGATCCCTATAACTGATATGCAAAGCCTTAAGATATATTCTCAATTCAGTTATATCATCAGTATTATAAGCATAGGTAGTTAGAGGTACCTTGTTTTCAAAATCTTCAGCTTCATCAACAGTAGTAGCCATGAGAGCATAGTTCACATCCTCGTCTGAGTCAGAGGTGTCTGCCCAATCTCTGCCTTTAGTGAAGAGTGCCTTCTCAGTTTTACCCTTCTTGCACTCAAGAGCATAGTGACCCATCTCCTTACACTTGTAGCATTGAATCTCAGACTTGTCTCTCTTCCCAGATTTGGTATCCTTTCTCTCAGATTTGCTGAAATTCTTCCTGTCAGACTTTGAATCATTCTTGGAGAATCTCTTTCCTTTCTTGAAGTTCTTAAATCCCATCTTCTTGAAGGTCTTTACCATCAAAGCAGCCATTTGCATCATTTCCTCATCATCTTCAGAATCAGATGATCCATCTGTGTTTGAGTCAACATCAGAGTTTGATGACTCATTTTTAGAATGAATGACCAAAGATTTTCCTTTTGCTTTCTTCCTTGATGCTTCCTTCTTTGAGGGTCTTTCTTCAACTCTTAGAGCAACAGACTTTGACTTCCTTCCTGATCTTCTGCTTTTCTGTTCCATTTCCAGTTCATGAGTCTTGAGCAACCCATAGATCTCATCAATATCAGTGTCAGCCAGATCATAGTTGTCTCTAATAGTGGTTGTCTTAACATCCCATTTTTCAGGTAGAGAAAGAACAAACTTGAGATTTGAATCTTCTAGATCATATTCTTTATTAACTAGTGACAGATCATTGAGTAGCTTACAGAATCTGTCAGAGGTTTCTGTCATTGATTCTTCAGATCTAGCCTCAAAGTGTTCATACTCCTGTGTGAGTATATTCCTTCTATTCTTCTTGATTGCAGCAGTTCCCTGACATCTAACCTCCAGGGCATCCCAGATCTCTTTTGTAGTTTTACAATTGATCACTTTGTTAGACATAACATTATCCAATGAACTATGAAGCAGATGTCTAACCTTTGCATCCTTAGATATGGATGAAATGTCCTTAGGAGTCAAATCTTTCTTCTCCTTTGGAATAGATTTAGCTTCCTGTCCAGCAGTAACAACAGATAATTTTGTAGGCTTATGAGGGCCTTCATAAATTCTGTCAAGATATTCTGGATCTGTAGCTTCCAGAAACATAGCCATTTTCACCTTCCAGGTTGAGTATTCTGCTGGCTTGAGAATAAGAAACCTGATTGTCTCATATCGGCTCACAGTTGCAGGTTGAGCCTTCTCAGCACTAGAGCCTGTTGTTGGAGGAGGAATTTCTGCAATAGATTATAGTTGTGTATGTGTGTGTGGATCTTAAACTGTATTAAATTAATAGATTAAGCTCTGATACCAATTGTTAGGCCGAATACACAATTATAATCAACTAAGTATGAGAGAATAACAATAAGTTCTTAAAAGATTTTAAAAACTGTTTTAAAATTAACTCCTCTCTCAGTGATGTAAAATATCACAGAGAGCTGCTTAGGTTACAATGAAAAGATATTGTGTTACACACTCGATACCCTTCTAGGGTTAACCTAACTGTATTTATAAAATATACAGCTGCTATACAATCGATAATTGATACTCCTATAAATTAGCTATACAAATATTATCCATTATGATTGCTACACGTCTTTCTAGTCAGCACGACTTCCTTTGACAGCTATCCAATCTTCAAAGATATCGCTTCCATAATTATCTTCAATAATTCTGTTACTGACCAGCAAACCGCTTCTGTTCAACAGAGTTTAGCTGCTTCCTCTTGTCAGCGTATAGTAAACTCTGTCGAGCTTCCAACTGTCAGAGTTTAACTAAACTCTGACTGCTTCCAGTTTCAAGTTAAACTCTATTTTTCCCTGTAAAACTTAAACACTGATATTAACCATATCAATTATATTTAACACGACTCTCACTAATTACGCAATTAAAAATAAAATAAAACATGTGTATTTTGAATTTTAAGAATTTTGTTTTTCCAATTGCGAATGAAGTAGGTATTTTAGGAGAAACATAATACGTAATGTTGTTATCATCACAAAGAATCACCAATTTACTACCTGATGGTTATGGTTCCTATTAATGGGCTTAACACCCCAAACCACATGCATGCAAAAGACGGGTAGGGATCCTCTGTCCCCTTTTTCATGTCCCCTTTTGTGTTCCCTGTTTTTTTGGTATTAAAAGAGTACCCCTGGTGGGGCCCATTTTAATGAAAATAATATTTTTATTTTTATTTTCCTTAAAATAGCCCTTCCAGGAGCACTCTTTTAATATTAAAAGAGCAGGGGACATAGAAGGGAGCATGGAGAAGGGGACAGAGGATCCGGGCTCGCAAAAGACACATAATATCAAGAAATTATAAAGTTGACATACGTAAATCACGTAAATAATATCTGAATATATAGCTTGATTCACAAAAGTAGTATATGATCAAATATAGTATGATAATATTTATATCAAATATAATATTTAAGCGGGTTCTAATTTACATAATTGTATATTTTCTTTTTGTTATTTCAAAATAATATCAATCATCGAATCTAATAATTTTAAAAATAAACGATCAAAATTATATCATATTAAAAAAATTAAGATCTAAAAGGATATAATTAAAAAAAGTTGTATTAAAATTGAATTTTAAAAAGATAATCATAATCTGAAAAGGATATAATTGAAAAAGGTTGCATTAGAATTAAATTTTATTTATTTTTATAATAATATTAAACAAAGTTCATATTTACTATTTGGGCTCTATCTTGAGATCTAGAAATCAGATTTAGGTAATTTTATAGATCTCAAGATAAAATATAATTATGCATTTTAACATTAAACCTATTCAATGTATAAGACCTACATTAATAATTCTATGTAATGTAGAAAACCTAATTATATATGATTTAAATTATTGAAATTCACTTTTTCGTATTTCAATATAAATACTATTTATAGTTTACATGTTAAAATATAAAAAAAAATATGCTAGATCCAACATTTTTCATCTATTTATCTTAAGATCGAACGGTTCTTATTTATTTTGTCGTAATGAGGACCAGACTATCGACTAACAAATTTTTTACAAAATCATTCTTACACAACTAAATTTGGTTGTTAGTACAACTATGTCCATATAATAATAAGGTTATTTTGATAATCAAAATAAAATATAAATAGATTTCCTAAATCGAATAGAATTTTCAATTTAAAAAATCGTCAATTTCTTCTCTCTTTTATTTCTTGGTAGTTTTAATTGAAAATAATTGTTAAACTACCACTAAATTAAAGATTATTTTGTTAATTTTACGTGGGCTGTAAAATCGTCCAAATCAAGTTTTAAGAATTCAAGATAAAATATATAGTAAATTTATTGAGTATTGAACACACGAATAGAATACAGAGGGGGGTGAATGGATTCTTGAACTTTTCTTGTTCTTGAATCTGTTTGGTGTATGTAGCAAGCTATGTGTTATGTGTGTGTAGAACTATAAGTGCGGATAGTGAACAACACAACACAAGACACAATATTCACTTTAATCTAATATTTTATTAGATAAAGATTTGCTACAAACTGTGAATACAAATGATAGTATTCTCAGCTTCGTTTTCTCAGAGAGATGTATTTTGTAAATGTGAATCTTTTAAAACTTCTCTATAACTAAAGAAGTGAGGTTGTATTCTTATAGAACATGAATACAACCTACTTACTACAAATAAGTTTACAAGATAAATTACTTTCTTGTATGTCTATCCTATTTGAGTAAGCATCCAAACGGCTACAGGTTTGACTTCTTGAAGTTCTGTTCAGATCCACTTCTTTAGCTCTTTGTCTCTTATACATCTCTCTAGACTTCTTTCTAGGCTTTCCAAAGTACCTTATAGTTTGTGGTCCATAAAGCGCTTTGGCTTGTTGCAGGTTTCTGACTTGTACAATTTCTCCAATATTTTGTCTCCAAGATTGTATTCGAGAAGTAACTTAGTGATTGATTCGTGAACTAGAATTGACTTGATAGATAACTTTGAGTTCTCGAATACTGCAAAGCTGACATATCGAATAACTTCTCGAATAGCTCATTTCTTCAGGAATCTTTGAGTTGTCGAATAGAGCATTTAACTTATTGAATCCCTGAGATATCAAATAGCTTTGTGAGTCTTTGAGATATCGAATATAACTTTGACTTGTTGAATCTCAGAGAACTCGAATACCACTTTGACGAATCAAGCTTTCGAGAGTCAACTCTAATACCATATGTGACAACCCGGGTCAAATCCCGAGCCTTTTTCGAAATCGGGTCAAATCACGAATCCGAGTCTAAAATAGGCCAAAGTAAACTGGCCCAAGTACAACCAATTTGGGTAGTCCACAAGCCCACCACAAGCCCCCAAAAGATCATGATTTGTTGGTGCACTTAGTAGTAGTACTTTGACTTATAAACTGAACTAAAGTCCCAAATCTTCTCGATGTGGGACGGGGGTGTTACAATTCTAATACAACCTTTTTAAATATATCTTGTTTAGATTATCTTTTTAATATGATATATTCTTGATCGGCTATTTTTAAAAATATTAGATTTGTTGAGTATAAAATACACAAACAAGAAAATACAGAGGGGGGGTGAATGTATTTTCAAACTTTTTCTTTGAATAAGAATCTTAAGAACAATGGTTTGAATGTTTGAGCCTGTTTGATGTTTGTATGTAGCTAAGTGTGTGTGTTTGTGTTCAAGAAAACGTAAGTGCGGAATAAAGAACACAAGAACACACTCACTCATTTTAATCCAATATTGTATTAGATAAAGATTCACTAAAACCTGTGAATACAAATGGTAGTATTCTCAGCTTCATTTTCTTAGAGAAATATTTTAAGTTATAATGAGAAATCTCCTAAAAACTTAACTGCTAGAGAAGAGAGGCTGTACACTTATAGAACATGTGTACAACCTACTTACTACAAATAAAGTGACAGACAAAATTACTTTCTAACATGTCTATCCCTTTTTGAGTAAACATCCAAATGGCTTGAAATTTGACTTCCTTTAACAACTCTCTAAGCTTCTTGTAGTCTTTCCAAAGACACTTTACAGTACTGTGGTCCTGAAAGTGTTTTGGCTTGCTGTAGGTTTCTGACTTGTACAATTTTCAGTATTTTGTCTCCAAGACGGCATTCGAGAAGTAACTAAGTGATTGATTCGAGAAATAGAATTGACTTGATAGATAACTCTGACTTCTCGAATATTGTATAGTTGACATATTGAATCACTTCTCGAATTAGTCTTTTCTTCAGGAATCCTTGACTTGTCGAATAGAGCTTTTAACTTATGGAATCCTTGAGATGTTGAATAGCTTCCTGAGTCCTTGAGATATCGAATGTAGTTTTGACTTGTTGACTCTTGGAGAACTCAAATGATGCTTTAACTTGTTGACTTCTTGAGTTCTCGAATAGAGTATTAGACATGTCGAATCTCTGAGTTATCGAATGAGACTTTGACTTGTTGACTTCCAGAGATATGGAACAGTGTCTTTATAGATATCGAATCCTTGACTTGTCGAATGCTAGACTTCTCGAATAGAGGAATATTTCTCGAATTAGTACTTAGGCAAATCTTCAATCTTCAAAATCCAACTGTGTTTATTTCTGCAGCCTTGTTCTCCAAGCTTGAGGCATGATCTCTTGATCTTCTTTCAAGCATTATTTCATGACTAATTTATACAATTACACTAGTAGAATTTTGATGCCTATTACAGTTACTAAAACAAGTAGAAACTCTACAGCTAGAGGTTCCCCTAGTTAAAGGGTCATGTAAGTAATGCAAAGCATTAAAAATAATTAGGCTTGTTATTAGATGTATTCAGGCATGCCTCTGTGACTAAGAATCTCCCCTGTTAGGAATAATTCATAAGTTTTGATGTTAAGAATAGAATTTTGATAATACTTCTTGTATATCCTGATCTTATAAAAGATTTAGCACTTTGTATAGGATATATGTGTTAAACAGTAATCTGTAAAGTTTAGTCAGGAACAGTGCGTTAGAGACTACATGTCAGGAACAGTGTATCGGGGACTACATGTTAGGAACAGAGGAGCAGATCCTGATATAGTAAGTCAGATAGTAAGTCAAATCCTGATCAAATACTGATGGGATAATCAGATCCTGATGCAATGGGAAATCCTGATATCAGTCGTGTTACTAATGATATCAGTCGTGTTACTGATGATGTCAGTCGTGTTACTGATGATGTCATTATGGATGCTACGGAAACTGGCAAGTGCTATAAAACAGGATCTTTGTTTTGGAAAACAAGCAAGATGATATCGTGAAGGAAACGAATTCTCTATTGATAGAAACTATCAACTGGACGGCAGAACATTGTCATAGATAGATTATAATTCTGTTATGAGTTGATAGGTAGCAATATAAATACTCTCTCTATTTCATTGTAAAAAAGGTGTGTGTGAGCAAGTGAGTTCATAAGATTTGTATTCGAGAGTTCGAAAGAAACAGAGAGAGAGATTTGTATTGTAAGCAGCTGCTAAAGGTATTGTACACCTTTGGTAGAGTTTGTATTTGATTATTTTAATACAAACAAAGTTTGATTCATTCTTTTATTCTTGTTCATATAATCAAGAAAAAATCAGACACGATTATATAACTTGTATTCAACCCCCTTCTACAAGTTATTCGAGTTAACAATTTGTATCAGAGCAGGTTGATTTCGAATAATCATAAAGATCTGCAATCATGTCTGGTTACAAGGATGGTAATACTAAGATTCCTATGCTCAAGAGAAACGAATATACTCTATGGGAAGTGAATATGTTGCATCACTTGGAAGCAACAGATCCTGATTATCTTGACAGAATCAGAGATGGGCCTTTTGTTCCAACAAGGCTTGTTCCTCAAGCAACTGTCGAAGGAAAAGTTGTTCCAGAACATACAGCAGAGAAGCCTAAATCTGAATGGACAGATAAGGAAAAGGAGAACGTTCTTAAGGATGCTAAAGTGAGAAACATACTATTCAACAGTCTTGATTCTGTTCTCACTAACTATGTTCTCTCGTGTAAAACTGCTAAGGAGATATAGGACAATCTAAAGGTTCACTGTGAAGGAACGAAACCTGTCAGGAAGAATATGAGGACACTTCTCATACAACAGTACGAGTACTTTGAATCCAAGTCTGGTGAGTCACTTACTGACACCTTTGATAGGTTTACTAAACTCATAAATGAGATGGCCATGCATGGTAAATATTATGACTTGGAGGATATGAATACGAAGTTCATGAAAGCTCTTCCTGATTTCTACAATGGGAAGATATCTGCAATTGAGGAAGCTAATGATCTTGATCAGATATCATTAGAAGCAATTTATGGAAAATTGAGAGCTTATGAACTTGACAGGCAGCAGAAAAAGAGTAGAAGTGATGGAAAGATGAAAACTGTTGCACTCACTACTCAATCTGAATCAAAGAAGCTTCCAAAAGAAAAGTCTGAATCTACTGAAAGAGACTTGAGGAAGAAGAAAGCAAATAAAGTTCTGAGTCAGAGACTACAGATATAGACTCTGAAGATAATGATTCTGAATCAAAGATGCAAGAACTCTTTGCTATGTTTGCTAAAGCTTTCAAGAAAGGAAGATTCAACAGGAGAAGATTTAGCAAAGGCTCTTTTTAGAAGAAAGAGGAGAAGAAGAATGACAAAGGCAAGAGTACAATTATCAAGCTTGATAAAGCCAAGATCAAGTTCTTTAACTACAGTGAGCTTGGACACTTTGCTAGTGAGTGCAAGAAGCCTAGGAATTTAGGGAAGGGTAATGCACTCATGGTCACACAGAAGGATTGGGCAGACTCCAGTGATTCTGAAGATGAATTGGATTATGACAACATTGCATTGATGGCAAGTGCTTCAGACAAGCCTGGATCTCCAAAGAAAACTTCTTCATCTTCTGTTAAGGTATCACTTCACTCTCTTGATTCGTTTGATAGCTTAGATTCTGATGATATTAGATCTATTCATGTTGAGTTTAAGAATCTTATGACTAATTTCAAAATTCTTGCTAGTGAAAAAGATGAACTCAAGGCTAAGAATGATGAATTACACTACACCATAGATTGCTTATGGCAACCAGTTTTTTAAAATTTGGACCAAAACCGTTACCATAAATTGGCATTTTCAAACAAGTTTAGAAAAAACACGATGTATTGTAATGCTTTTAAAAAATGTTATAATTGAAATAAAAAATTAATAAACTTTTGTACTACTGCAATGGTTTTAAAAAATCCTTGCTATAGACTATGAAATTTGGGCCAAAAATCTTGGCGGGCTCCAAAAAACGAGCGGGCTCCTGAAATTAGAAGAGCGGGCTTTCAAAACTTTTACCTTGGAATAATAAAAAGAATATGAAATAGAAATATATTAGTTGAACGAAAATAGAAAAGCACACCCAGACGGCGACCAATTGCAAAGAAGAATCAACAACAAAATGAAGAACTCAATCAAACGGAGAAGAAAAAGGAGACATAAACACTTGAAGAAAAAGTTTAAAGCTTAACCCCAAAGATTGTAGATTCAATTGAGGACTGACACTTAAAGCTCAAGTTCTTTTCCCCAAACCGAATCTCAAAAACTCTAAGGTATGTTCAAATCGATCTTGGGTTCAAATCGGTTTTTATCTTTCAGTTTATGTTAATACCATATTTTAATTAAGGCTTTTATTCATATTAGGGATAAATGTTTAGGGTTGATTTGTATATATTTCCATATATATTATACAATATTTGTGAATGTTTCATTATTTTGGGATATTTTCCAATAAATTGTTTGGGGTTACTTATATATTTTAATTTGTATTTACATGTTAATACTATATGTGTTCTGCTAATTTATGTTTCCAATAAGGCTTACAAAACAACCCTTCTTGTGTTCCTGCTTAAATTTATGGTTAACTTTGGGTTTGTACAGACCAGGGCAGGGGTTGTTCATACTTGGGAAAGCCTTGTTGTAAAGTAAAAGCATATTGATGTATACCTAAACTTAAGCATAAACTAGAGCAATTTCATTCAATCTTGAAAAAAAGAAGGGTAGGGGTTCAAGATGACCTGTTATGATTGTGTATGAAAGCCTGTGAAATAATTGTATCTTGAGTCGACTGGATATCATATACAATGCAAAAATACCAATTTGCCTTGTATTGTAGGTTCTTATGTCAACTGTTGGCGTATGTTGGTGTAAATCAAATGGCTTTGTCTATGTTCTTTTTCATTGCATCAGTTTCAAGGATACATGTTGTTTCAAACTCCCTTGGTACCTTTGCGATGCTACTGGTCTTACTCCTTGGTTGATTTATAGTCGCTAAAGTTAAGCTACTTTGAATCTTATACTATCTCTAAACCTTACACTTACTAAATTTTTAAGATTTATATTACTAAATTTACATAATCGTAAGCTAGATTTTTTTATATATTGCAGATGACATAGTATCATGGATGAAATGGGGCTATTATATTTCTCCATTGATGTATGGGCAGAATGCCATAGATGTCAAGGAATTTATTGATGAAAGATGGAACGATGTAAGTTCAGTTGATTTGATTTTAGATAAGTTGCCTTCACATATATTAATCGACACCATTCAGGGTCCATGATTGTAAGTCAATTAGTTCTTTTTAACTCTAGGGTTAATGCATTGTAGTGTTTGTATAATCAATATTTTATTATGCATATTGTTTTCAACTTTTATTATACATTTAATATATGGACACATTCACCTATTAGTTATATGTGGACACATTCACGTAATGGGAAGCCTCCGGTCAAGAAGCAAAGTGCAGGAGAACTACGACTTCATAAGGGTATTGATTTTGTTAATGCTATGTCATATTATAAGTTTATATTTTGAGGACCGCTTATTTGATCTGTCAGAGATATACTTTCTGTTCTAGCGTTTGGCTAAGGTGAGTTGTACAGAAATTAGTTTGGTGAGAAAATTTTTACTAGAAAAATGCTTTTATGTTCTTTCCAGTTGTCAATAGCTAAGTTCGAATTTTCCTAACTCGTAAGCATCTCCATCCGAACATTTAAAGTGCACATAGGAATCATGTGGTTGACAAGGGATAATGTTCTTCTCTGATTGTTGGATTTAGGAGATAAATTTGTCATCTAGGTGGATTTAGCATAAACTAATAAAGTTTAGTTTGTTGTATTGCTGTAAGAACCCCAAATTTTGGATATAATTAAAACTTTTTATTAAGTAATGATAAAGTGAGGAACAATGATTCCGATAACAAGGTCACCAGCTCTAATGAATGGTGGTTTCAAAGATCAATGATTGTAATGAATGGATATTGCTTTGGACAATGATCCTGATGCATTGGTATATTGTCAGAATAGAGTAATTCGATGGTTGAGGACCTAGATAAGAATAATCTACCATCCAGGAAGGAGCTAATGGATCCTTGAAGGGAAATGAGTACGTGCATAGTGTTTCCCGTACGTGCATAGTGTTTCCCGTACGTGCATAGTGTTTCCTGTACGTGCATAGTAATTTGGTGGATGAATAGTGATTTTGTAAGTTGGAAAACTTTTCACTCCACCCTATGTACGGGACGTGATATGGATGTTTCGAAGTCATATTAGTAATACGCGGAGGAAATAAGTGAATGCAGAGACGATTGGAATTCAGAAATTCCAAATTCTTTTCGGTATAATATTTGACCGGACAGTGGATTAAATATTATTATAATCCAAGAATTGAGATATTAACTTTGAGGATTTGATATTTTGGGATGTTATTATATTTGATTTAAGAATGAAGGTAGGAAACCACTGAGGAGTGGTTATGGCTACAATGTAATTATTGATATTTGGAAAGAATGAATGGAATTCGACCTTATTATGTTTATGTCTTGAAGAATGCTAAAGGGTGACAACATAGGTAAGAATAATCTATCTTCTAAGGGAATAAGATATGGCAACTTCAAGCAAGAGAATACCCTCATGTCATCCAGATCGATAACGATTAATCCAGTAGTTCCGTAAAAAGGTTAAGGAACGATCGAAAGAGAATACGGACAATTGTACCACCCTAAGAGAATAAGTAAAGAATACAGAATGAATAGTGTTTGGTGGGAGTATATAATAATATGAGACGACACTATACAGAAGCATTCGGAACGGATTTCCGAGTTCGTATTAGTGATCCAGGGGGAAAATAAGTGTATGTAAAAGCTGTCGGATTCTGAAAAACCGCACTTTTATTTTCTCCGAGAGTTCCCTGGACACTGATAGCCTTAAGTATCTAACGAATGGATTTAAGGAATATAAATTGGAAAGTTAGAATGAAAGATGGAGAATGAAAGTATTAATATTAAAGAGGATTCCCGGTAAACCCTAATTAGAAATTCGTGAAATATTCCCACGAACGATCAATCGAAACGGGTAATAACCGGACACAGAAACAAGCAGAGGAAGCAAGAGTCTTGTGTAAGCTACTAGAATAAATATCTAGCAACCAAGTGGCTTAAAGTAACTAGCATACTTGGAGATGGAATTAGTACTTAGAAAAGCCAACCAATACTTAGCCTTCCACCATCCAAAACATAACACTTGTCTCTCCAAATTGCCTCATCCATGACATCACACTCCACTAACACAACTAGGATGAGATATTATCTATCCAAATTCACTTTATGCAAAATTGACCAAGGAAAAGCAAGAAACCAAGCAAACACTCTCCATTCCTTTCTTTTCTTCAAAGTTTCGGCCAAGGAGCTAGAAAAGGAGGTTCCCACCATTTTTTGTTCTTCTAATTTTTAGGATAAGTACTACATATCATAGCTTAGATCCCCTAGAAATTTCAGCCTCAAATTCACTTCCTTTCATTTTCAAATAAATCATTAAAAGTGATGATGAATAGTGTTTCTAAGAACTAATCTTTGTTTTTCTTGTTTTCATGGTTGATCCTAGCTAAGTTAAGGCCATCCAAGGGCAATACCAAGCTTTGTGAGGCTATTACATACTACAAGGAAGGTATAATACTTGAAAACCCTTGCTCTACTTTGAGTTTGAAGCATGTTCTTGATGGATCTAGCTTAGTTATGATTATGTTCATGTTATAAGCATGTTTAGTTAGTGATTTAGTGATTTGATTAACATGATGAGTTTGATACTAAGATCAGTGGCTTATGGTCTTGTTGGGGTGCTTATTATGTGTATAAGTTGATTAGATGCCCGGTGTGGCTTGGTTGTTGCGTAATGAATTTTAGAACGCTCGATTCGTAGCCGTCGTAATGCCCGATTTTCATTAACACTAAGAAACCGAACTGGTCAGTAGCCATAACTCTCTGTTCTTGGCAAGTTAATGAACCCTACTGATAGATTTTTGAACATAGATCACTTTGGCGAAAGAATCGAAGCATTTTGATTTACGGTTTAGGAATTATGACCAAATTACTAAAAGTAGTTCGAATCCGTAAACGAAAGTTCGTAACTGAAATTGAACCCTCGTAAACTATGTAACGTCATGGAGAATCTTGGTAAATAAATACTAGGGGTAAGAAGGAAGGTGTGAAAGAAAACCGTATGTCAAAAAGAGCATTTTTCGATTTATTAAAAATGTTCGAGTCAAGGTTAAACGCGAACGAACCCCTAAAAGACGACTCTTTTATAACTTCGGTAAAACACTTAGAAAACGGGCGATAAAACTCGGAGTATAATATTGGTTAGTAACGATCAACCTTAGAACTCATATGACTTAAGTATGTCCCAAGTATAAGTGCAGTGACATGTCGTATTAACGAACGAATGTCGGGTCGGATCAGTGATAATAAGTAATCCACTAAAAAGGGGTATAACGAGATAACTCGAGAACGTGTTTCGAATTAAGTATAACTTAACTTTTAATATGTTAAGTGATTAATCCCGAATGCCTTGGCTATTTATAGATCACCAAGCTGAACCGGGACCCGCTACCACTACCCCTTACCGTACTCGACTACCAGGCAAGTTTCAATTCCCTTCTTTTAGGCTGTTGTTGTGATTGAATAAATATATATATATGATTGCTGATATACATATGCTGTTAGATATAATTGATGTGATTTAATGTCAGTGTTTAAGTGTTACAGGTAAAGAGAGTTTAACTTGTTAATGAAAGCAGTTGTAACAGAGTTTGAGTATACGCTGATTGCTGGAAGCGCAAACGCTGACAGAGGAAAGCGTAAACACTGATAGCTGAATACATGGAAGCGTAAACACTGTTAGCATGGAGAGAACAGAGTTTGCTAAAGTCTGTCTACTAGGAGCGTCTACAAGTCAACAGAGTTTGAAGATTAATTTAATATTAATATGGAAGCAATATCTTTGAAGATTGGATAGCTATCAAAGAGATTGAGTTGACATAGAAGACGTGTAGCAATCGTAATTGATATCAATTGTATAGCTTAATTTTAGGAGAATCAATTTACGATTGTACGTAGCTGTATATCTTATAAATACAGTTAGGTTAACCCTAGAAGGGTATCCATCGTGAACGAATAACATTCTTGTAACCTAAGCAGCTCTCTATGATACTTTACATCACCGAGAGAGGAATTATTTATTCCAAACAGGTTTAAGAGTTAAAACGTGTGTTCTTGTTACTTATTCATACAATACTTGATTATATATTGTGTATTCGACCTAACAAGTGGTATCAGAGCCAAATCTGTTACTTTATTACAGTTAAAGATCCAAACGCAATAGTAATCAATGGCAGAGATACCTCCACCATCTGAGAAAGCTCCTACTACTGTTAGTAGGTATGAAACAATTAGGGTTCCTATACTAAGGCCATTAGAGTATGCAATTTGGAAGGTGAAGATGACCATGTTTCTGGAGGCTACAGATCCAGAATATCTGGACAGAATTTATGAAGGTCCTCACAAACCTACAAAGTTATCTACTGCTGCTGCCGGTGAGGAATCAAAAGTTATTCCAAAAGAGAAGAAAGATCTAACTGCTGAGGATTTTTCATCTATTGCAAAGGATGCGAAGGTAAGGCATTTACTTCACAGTGCGTTAGACAATGTTATGTCTAATAAAGTGATAAACTGCACAACTGCAAAGGAGATATGGGATGCACTTGAGGTTAGATGTCAAGGAACTCCTGCAATTAAGAAGAACAGAAGGAACATACTCACTCAGGAGTATGAGCATTTTGAGGCAAGATCTGATGAAACCATGACAGAAACATTTGACAGATTCTGTAAACTGCTCAATGATTTGTCATTGGTGGACAAAGAGTATGATTTAGAAGATTCAAATCTCAAGTTTCTTCTCTCTTTACCTGAAAAGTGGGATGTGAAAACAACCACTATAAGAGATAATTATGAACTTGGTGAAACAGAAATTGATGAAATTTATGGACTACTCAAAACCCATGAATTGGAATTGGAGCAAAGAAACAAAAGATCTAGTAGAAAGTCAAAGTCTGTTGCTCTTAAGGCTGAGGAGAAACCATCAAAGAAGGAAGCATCAAGAAGAAAGGCAAAAGGAAAAGCTTTAGTCATTCATTCAGAGAATGAGTCATCAAACACTGATGTTGACTCAAACACAGATGAATCATCTGATTCTGAAGATGATGAGGAGATGATGCAAATGGCTGCATTGATGGTAAAGACCTTCAAGAAGATGGGATACAAGAACTTCAAGAAGGGAAAGAGATTCTCCAAGGACTACTCAAAGTTTGACAAGAAGAATTTCAAGAAATCTGAGGGAAAGGACTTCAAATCTGGTAAGAAAGATAAGTCTGAGATTCAATGCTACAAATGTAAGGAGATGGGTCACTATGCTCCTGAGTGCAAGAAGGGTAAAACTGAAAAGGCACTCTACACCAAAGGCAGAGATTGGGCAGACACTTCAGATTCAGATGAGGAAGTCAACTATGCTCTCATGGCTACTACTAAGACTGAAAATGATGATCTCAAGGTACCTCCAACTACCTATGCTTATAACACTGATGATATAACTGAATTGAGAATTTATCTTAAAGCATTGCATATCAGTTATAGGGATCAGACTTTAGAAAATGAAAGGATAAAGTCTGAGTGTTCTCAACTCAAAGAAAGAAATAAACTTGTTGAGGAACAGCTAGAGAACATGAATAAAATTCAAAAAGAGAGAGATGATGCAGTGTTTATTAAACAGGAGTTGCTAGGTAAGTATAAGCAACTAGAATCTGAATTGGAGGATACTAAACACATCATTAAAACATGGACACACTCTGGTAAAGACACTCAAGAAGTGTTTCAGTCAGATACAGTAGGTCTAGGTTACTCTGTAGGAGATGAACTTAGATTTGAAAATCAGGTAAAGGTTAGACCACATTGTTCATCTGAGGGTAATGTCATGGGAACAGGTGGACCTAAGACTGAAGCACAGAAAAAGGCTGTTAAAGAGTCATATGCTAAAACTTTTGTTAAAGAGGCTAACATTGGTTTAATGACAGATAAACAACTAAAGCATAAGCTTAAGGAGATAAAATCTGTCAACAAACAGAGAATGCCTAAGAAAAACAGAAATGGTAAGGTAGGCATAACATCAGGAATAAAGCCAATGCTTGCCTCATTAGCTCCTAGGAAAACATGCTTTAACTGTGGTAGCACTAATCATCTTGCTAATTTCTGCAGTAAGAATAAAAACATTAATTCTTTGCCCTCTAAAACTGCAGTAAAGAGTGATTATGTGAGAACAAGACCACAGACTTTATGCAAACACTGTGGAAGTACTTGGCACTCTATTTACACTTGCAGAGATTATCATGCTATTTACTATAATTACTATGGACCCAAACCAAATTTAAAATGGGTTAAAGTAAACTCTGCAAATGTAAACTCTGAAAAAGTTAGCTTAAACTCTGTTAATGTGAATTCCGCTGCAAAAGCTAACAGAATTAAGAAAGCCAAAGGATCCAAGCAAGTCTGGATCTTTAAAACTAATAATCAGTGATTGTTTGTGATTGCAGGGCACCAGGGTCAGTACCCTAGTAGTGGACAGTGGATGTTCAGGACACATGACTGGAAATAAAGCCCTGCTATCAGAGTATGAGGAGAAGGCTGGCCCAGAAGTTTCCTATGGAGATGGCAACATAGGACATACACTGGGATATGGCAATATTAATCTTGGAAATGTCATCATCACAAATGTAGCTCTGGTTCCAGGACTCAAGCATGATTTGCTATCTGTGAGTCAAATCTGTGACAGAGGATATCATGTAGATTTTCAGCCTGAATATTGCCAAGTGATCAGTAAATCTACAGGGAAAGTTGCTCTAGTTGGAAACAGACACAACAACATCTATGAAATAAAATTGTCAACCAACTCAGATGGAAAAGCAGTGTGTCTGTCTACAAGAATGTCCAGTGAAGAGAGTTGAAAATGGCACAAGAAACTCTCTCATTTGAACCTGAACAACATCAATGAGCTAATCAAGAATGATCTTGTAAGAGGTCTACCAAAGTCCTTGTTGAATGTAGAAGGACTGTGTGATTCTTGTCAAAAGGCTAAACAGAGAAAAGTCTCCTTCAAAAGCAAATCTGAGTCTTCAATTGTTGATCCTTATCATCTACTACATGTTGATCTTTTTGGTCCAGTGAATGTGATGTCTCTTGGAAAGAAGAAATATGCATTAGTCATTGTTGATGAATATACCAGATTCACATGGGTATATTTTCTTGCAAAGAAGGATGAAACATCATTAACACTGACAGAACATATAATCCAACTGGACAAAGGGTCAGAGCATCAAGTGAAGATAATCAGAAGTGACAATGGAACTGAGTTCAGAAATTCATCTATGGAAGAATTTTGCAAGAGTAAAGGGATCAGACAAGAGTTTTCTGCACCTGGCACTCCACAACAAAATGGTGTAGTGGAGAGGAAGAACAGAACTTTGATAGAAGCTGCTAGAACCATGCTAGATGAAGCAAAGTTGCCAACTTATTTCTGGGCAGAAGCAGTTCAAACTGCTTGTTTTACTCAAAATGCAACACTGATCAACAAGCATGGTAAAACACCATATGAAATGGTGAAGAAGAAGAAGCCAAATCTAAAATACTTTCATATTTTTGGATGCAAGTGCTTTGTGTTGAAGACTCATCCTGAACAGTTGACCAAATATGACCTAAAGGCAGATGAAGGAATTTTTGTTGGCTATCCACTGTCAACAAAGGCATTCAGAGTTTATAATCTGAGAACCAGAGTGATCATGGAGTCTATTCATGTGTCATTTGATGACAAGAAAATAACTGGACTTGAAGATGTTAATGAGCATGATCAATTGCACTTTGAAAATGAAGATTTATTAAACTCGGATGATACAGATCTGACAAACACTGTTGAGGTCAATTCTGAACCTCTACTGGTATACACTGAAGAAACTTTTCAATCAGAAACAAGGGAAGAACCAGTTGAGGGGGAGCATGAAGAGTCACATCAAAGTGATAATTCAAACACTGATAGTGACTCAATTAATAACTCTGAATCAAACACTGTTGATTCAAACTCTGAACATTCAAATTCTGAGCAGTCACATTCAGGGGGAGCATCAGAAAGTGAAGAAAGGCACCAAGAAAATCAGGAGAGCATGGATCAAGGGGGAGGATCACATGATGACAGAAGCAATCTGCCTTCTGCAAGAAAATGGACTAAGTCACATACACCTGATTTAATTATTGGTGATCCAGATGCAAGAGTAAGGACAAGAAGTGCAACAACAAATGAATGTCTGTTTCATGCATTCTTGTCACAAACTGAGCCAAAGAAAGTAGAAGAAGCTCTGAAAGATGCTGACTGGATAACAGCAATGCAAGAAGAGCTAAATGAATTTGAGAGAAATGAGGTGTGGACCCTTGTACCAAGGCCAAAGAACAGATCCATTGTTGGTACTAAATGGGTTTTCAGAAATAAAACTGACAGTGATGGTGTGATCACAAGGAACAAAGCAAGACTGGTAGCTAAAGGCTATTCACAGCAGGAAGGAATAGATTATGATGAGACTTTTGCACCAGTTGCCAGGTTGGAGGCAATAAGGATGTTTCTTGCCTATGCTTCTCACAAGAAATTCAAGGTTTTTCAAATGGATGTGAAAAGTGCTTTTCTGAATGGAAAACTTGAAGAAGAAGTATTTGTTGAACAACCACCAGGTTTTGTAGATCCAAAATATCCAGATCATGTCTACAGGTTAGACAAAGCACTCTATGGACTCAAACAGGCACCTAGGGCATGGTATGAAACACTTGCTAAATTTCTACTAGAAAGTGGGTTTCACAGAGGTACTATTGACAAAACTCTGTTTTACTTTCAATCTGGTAATGACCTGCTCTTAGTTCAGATATATGTAGATGATATCATTTTTGGATCTACTAATGATAAACTCTGTAAGAAATTTGCCAAGCTCATGCAGTCTAGATATCAAATGAGTATGATGGGAGAGTTAAGCTATTTTCTAGGCTTACAAGTGAAGCAAACAGATGATGGAATTTTCATTAATCAAGCAAAATATACCAGAAATCTTCTCAAGAAATTTGGTATGCTTGACTGTTCGTCTGCAACAACTCCCATGGCAACTGCAACAAAACTGGACAAAGATACAGGTTCATCAGTGGATATGACAAGTTACAGAGGGATGATTGGTTCTCTACTCTATTTAACAGCTAGTAGACCTGATATCATGTATGCCACCTGTCTGTGTGCAAGGTTTCAGGCAGATCCAAGGGAACCACATTTAACAGCTGTGAAGAGGATTTTCAAATATCTCAAGGGAACTGTAACCTTAGGACTGTGGTACCCAAGAGAATCAGATTTTAAGCTACTTGGTTACTCTGATGCAGATTTTGCTGGCTGTAAGATTGACAGAAAAAGCACAAGTGGAAGTTGTCAATTTCTTGGTGACAGACTAGTGTCTTGGTACAGCAAGAAACAGAAGTCAATATCTACATCTACAGCTGAAGCAGAGTATATTGCTGCTGGTAGCTGTTGTGCACAGATTTTATGGATGAAGAATCAACTACTGGATTATGGGTTGAGGTATAGTAAAATACCTATTTTCTGTGATAATCAAAGTGCTATTGCAATGACAGGTAATCCAGTACAACACTCAATGACCAAGCACATCAGCATAAGGTATCACTTTATCAGAGAGCATGTAGAGGAAGGCAATATTGAGCTTCACTTTGTGCCTACAGATCAACAACTTGCAGATGTTTTCACAAAGCCTCTAAGTGAAGCAACATTTACAAGATTGGTCAATGAACTAGGGATGGTATCTGGTTTTGACTAAACATGTTGGTTAGACTCAAACTCTTCCAAATAAAATGTGTTGCTCATATTTCTGTAAATTGCTAAAGTGCTATGTGAACCTTATTAATTAAATTCTGTCAGCATGATTGTTGGTCATACACTGTTAATATGTTTGTTAAACTCTGTGAATTCTGAGTTGATTTTTGTCTGAATGAAAATACCGATGAAGAAAAATGTATAGAGCATGATTTTCAGTGAATCTAGATTCTTTTTGAGTCACTGTAATCTAATCAGAAACTGCATAGTAAGTTAACACAGCATGATACTGTTTCATATTTAGAGCATCTCTTAGTTTATTTGATCCTAAACTCTGAATCTATGAATACTGCATGCATTGCCTCTCATGAATAACTCTGATATTGATGAACTCTAAACTCTGATTAGTGACACTCTGTTTTCAAGTCATACTTGATTCTTGATGATTCTTTGTTTGCACTTGTGAAAATTTTAAAACTTGAGATGTGTCATTGTTTATTTTGGTGAGAAACAGTTCATGTCTGAACCCTGTGAGATTTTGAGCTGAATAAGTGATTGATACATTTTATATCAATCAGACTTTATTGTTGTGTGATGTTCATCAGTAAGTATGTTGCTCTAGAACTTGCATTAAACCATTTTGGGACTACATGATATATGTGTGCATGAAGATGATAAAGGCATTAGGATTACCATCTTTCTTCAAACACTGTTCAAAACATCTTTGAACACTGATCATAAACACTGTTCATAAAATACAACCCTTAGTAAACCCCTTTGAGCCAAATTAACTGCTCATTTTTCTTGAATACTGAAGTATTAAGAGCAGTTATATTCATTTGTTAAATCAAATTCAAGCAGGTGAGTATTTCTTAAGAAAAGATATCTTACTCAGTATATATATAAAAAAAAAAAAGTACTGATCATCTTGTACAAATAAGTACTAATCATTTGACTGAATATTTTGATCAAATAAATTGTTCAGTAAGAAATTCTCATCTCTTCTCATCTGTTTGATTTCACTCAATTATAACCGTGAACAAAGTCCTTTTGATTTGTGCATAAATATAATCGAAGTGGTGTAGATTTGGTGGACATTCAAGCTTATGGTAGCATCTGCTTCTACTGAATGAATCTGAGAGTAAACACTTCACCTAAACACTTGTGTGATGTGAGAGTTTGTGAGACAATCCTTGACATGTAACTCACTGAATGATGCTTTGATGTTTATCTCTTGTTATTTTTGTCTATAATGACTGTGTGCTTACTTGGATAATCATGAACATAAACTGGAACAGGGATATTCAGATTTCTGTAATTAAGGAACTACAGAGTTTAGCATTCATCATATACTCTGTGTTTAATATGAGAGTTTGTGCATTCAGTGTTTATTGTTTTGATTTATGGATTTTATGAAATATTAGATGCTATAAAAATTGATTTGGTAAACTCTGCTACTCACACACGAAAATCACGACTGTGCATTTTTGAAAGGGTATTTGTGATAAAGATTGAATATTGGACAAACACTGATTGATTGTGTTATGTACTCTAAGGTAAATTTTCATTAAGATAAATTGAAAATTTTGGAGTAAATGGAGTAAGTGACAACTGTTAATTGGTGTAATCAGTGGTAACGTGTCTTGATAAACGGAACGACAGCGGTAATAATGGCTTTTACTGCGCCTGTATTAAGTGAACCGTTGCATGTGTGACACGTGTCCCACTCACTCATCAATGTGTCTCATTTTTAACACTTTTCAAGGGAACAGTTGTGTGTTTTCAAGTAAAATCTTTTGAGTTTAGTTTTTAATTAAAACTCAAATTATTTTTTTTCTCACAATCACTTTTACCCACTCGTATTCACTTTACCAAAATAGAAAACATCTTTGTTCTTCATTGTGGCATTTTCACAAACACCTTTCTTACAAAACATTTTCACAGTTGCTTCTTGCTTATTTCTTGATTCAATGGCAACTAAACCTTTCACTGTCTTTGGTCTACGTTTTGTGCCTAACAATTATGCAGCTTTACTTGAGAACAGCCGGGCTCCAGAGGCATTCCATCTAATGCAAAATTTTCTTCGAAATTCTGAGATTGGGCAAGCGCTGGTTGAACCTGCTACTCTATCTGCTTCCCAAGTTGTTAGTTTCTGGCAAAATTCAAGATATATAGAAGTAGGAGCGAGTGAAACTCCGTCTATCATCTTCTCTCATGAAGACCAAGAGTTTGTGATTACTCCACAAACTGTTCGTGATGTAATGGATTTCGACACACACACTTCATATGAAATTGTCTCTGACGAAAATCTGAGGGAAATGCTAACAGAGATTGGGTACATGGAATCACTTGCCAAGCTGGGCAGTGTGAAGAGGCCAAACTTGAGAAAAGAGTGGAATTTTTTCTTTGATTGTATCACCAGGACATTCCAAAAGAAGATCACCAACTGGGATGCTATTCCAATGGACAGTCTGCAAATTGGGTATTCTCTACTCTATGGCAGTAATTTTGATTTTGGTAGATATGTTTTAATGAATTTGGGTGATAAGTTGTCAGAGTCTACTACAGTTTACTTTGCTAGATTTTGTCAACTTCTGTTCAATGCATGTGTCTCTGGGTTAACTACTGATGAAGCTGATAAAATTCAACCTTTTCGAGTCACTAAGAGAATATTCTCTGATATGACTAACAAAGATGTTGGAAAAGACATACCTCCTTTAGTATTGCCACTTGCTTTACAGAACTTTGTCAATCAACCACAAGATTCTTCATCATCAAACCATGACTCACATGAACCACATCAACCAGAACCACAATCTATGCCTGAAACTTTAGCCACTGATCGTACAGAAAATATCCCATCTCAACCTACTCAATCACCTGAGCCGATACCAACAACCACTGATCAACCTATATCACCTCAAACACAAACAGAACCTCAACAACAATCTGACCACATGACTACTGAACCAACGAACCCTGTCACTACCACTCATCCACAATCATCACAAAAGCCAAAAAGAAAGATACATACTGCAATCAACACCAAACATGGTAGAAGATTCAAACAAAGGGCAAACAAAGCTAAGAGGAGAAGGCTTATTTTAAATGATTCTGATGATGAGCATGTTGAAGAGGCTCAAGAGAAAATCTCTGTTGATATTCCTACTGGTGAGCCAGAGGTTATCATAGAATCTATAATACCAGAATCTGAAGTCAAGCTTTCTGAACCAGAAGTTGTTAAGGTTCAAGAAAATGAAGCTGTTAGAGATGTTTTGTCTCCAATGGAAGAGTTTGCTGAAACTCCACTTTCTTTTAATCATGCAGCATCTACTCCACCACTCAAGGAGGTTACACTTTCTATTGATACTGGTGTTGCTGATGGGCCTACTATTGTTCTTGAAGACACTGTGGTTGCATCACACACTGAGTTGAACTCTGATGCTAATCATGGTTCTGCTCATAATGAGGAGGTTGATAAACCAGAAAAGGTTCTTTCTTCAGAGCAAATTCCAGTTGATAAAGGAAAACAGGTTGCTCAAGAACCTATTTCTGCTCAAGAACCTATTGCTTCTGTTGCCTCTGCTAGTGAGTCAATCAGTGATTCAGTTGAAGCTAAGAGTACAGGAGTTGCACAACCACAAAATCAGACTGATGGTCAGAAAACAGGAGAAAAACCAGATTTTGCTGGTCCTTCTAATAATGAAATTGATGCTGGTTATTTGACCAAGCAAACTGCTGATTGGTACAAGTCAGACTGTATTTTTCCTCCTGGAAGGGCAGAAAAGTTTCTAGAAGTCAATTCTAAGAAGATTAAAAATCCAGAAATTTTCACTTGTTTGCAAGGCACAGTGATTCAAATCAAAACTTTGAATAATAGATTTGATGATACTCAGAAATCTATTGTTGATCTTCGAACAGAAGTTGCTACTCATGAAGAGAAAGCTCAACTAGCTAATGTTAAACTCTTTCAACAATTTGCCAAAGCTCAAGCAACTATAAATGACAGACTGAGCACAGTTGAAAAGAATCAGATTTTACTAAATGAGAAGGTTGATTCAATTGCAAACTCTCTTGAATTAATTACCTCAATTCTGATTCAAGATGATGATGATGATGTCAAAAAGGGGGAGAGAATTGCTAAAACCAAGTGTAAGCAAACTCAAACTCTGCCAAAGAAAGATCATCTTGATGATGAAGGTACCAATGCTGAGAAGGGCTTAAGAAATGCAAATTCTAGACAAGGACATGGGAGGTCTACAAGGTCAAAGCCTAATTTGGTGATAGATACAAATGCTCAGAGTACTTCTGGTTCAAAGCCAAAGGATTTGTCATTCTCTGACAATCCACAAACAGATGAAGAATTGGCTGTGAAATTATTTCGTGAAGAGAATGCTGAAGCTACACTTGAGGATATTCAAGCTGAAGAAAAGCTGTTGCAGAAAGAACATTTAAAAGCTCAAAAGTCCAAGAAAGTGAATAAAGTTGTTAAAGCTTCAAAGTCTTCAAGGCATGAAATGAAAGGAATTGAGATCAAAGAGAGATTATCTGATAGTCAAGAAGAAGAAGAAGAGGATAAAGGAAAGCTGATTAGAAAGTCTTCTATTGATGCCAAGATGAAGTTAAAAGGAGTGATGGGTGAAGAGAGTAAGAATAAAATGATAATTACAACCTCTGTTGGTACACATGTTGTACAGAAGAATAAAGATACAACCTCTGTTGCTACACAAGTTGTGACTACACCGATACTGTCTTCTCAGTTGAAATCAAGATTTCGAAAAGGTGCTCTTCATGATTCGAGTCTTGCAGCTACAGCTCCAGCTACAGTTTCAATGGATTTTACTGATGGTAGAGCTTTATCTGGTAAAATTGCATATAACAAAGGAGGCATTGGCTCACATAGAGACAAAAGACAGAATGTTGCTCCCAGAGATCCTTCTTCATTGTCTGTTCCAGGTCGTGGTGTCACTCAAGAGAGTTTAGACAGACTGGAGTCAGTACAGCTTGTTCATCAGAAAAGTTTAGGGAAGGATTTCTTGTTATACTTCATGACTGATGGAACGGTGTTCAAGATTGCTGAGAATGATATTGATTTAAAATTCTGGGAAGAACTAGAGTATGTTCTGTACATTTTCAGAGTAAGAAATCAAAGAGCTCAATCAGTTGCAAATGTGCTCAGACAAAAGATGATACAGAATCTTGCAAATAGACATATGAAATACAGCAAGTATGTTCCAAAGTACAGAGACTGGAATGGGAATTTGATTGAAATGCAGAAGGGAACTACGAAGCTGAAGACTGATCTTGGGATTACTGTTCTAGATTTTAATGTAAAGTCTGAAGAAATGAAGTTTATCAGATTGGGAAATGAAATGAGAAGAAACAAGATCTATGATCTCAGAGCTGCTATTTTTCAAACTGATGAGAATGATCCAGATTTAAGAGAGATCAAGGTAGCTATGGAGATTGAACTTGAGAATGCTGAGAGGAGGTTGTTGATAGATTATCTCAGAACAACTCCAGATCTTGAGGAGGTTAGGTAGACAGAATCTGTAAGTAATTCAAATTTTCTGTAAATTTTGCTAAGTCAAGTTTAAACTCTGATTATATGTTAAACACTGTGTTTTTATTTGTTAGTTTTGACATCATCAATTATTATGAACTTGTACATTTTTCTAATGAACAAGTTGGGGGAGATTGTTAGATATAATTGATGTGATTTAATGTCAGTGTTTAAGTGTTACAGGTAAAGAGAGTTTAACTTGTTAATGAAAGCAGTTGTAACAGAGTTTGAGTATACGCTGATTGCTGGAAGCGCAAACGCTGACAGAGGAAAGCGTAAACACTGATAGCTGAATACATGGAAGCGCAAACACTGTTAGCATGGAGAGAACAGAGTTTGCTAAAGTCTGTCTACTGGGAGCGTCTACAAGTCAACAGAGTTTGAAGATTAATTTAATATTAATATGGAAGCAATATCTTTGAAGATTGGATAGCTATCAAAGAGATTGAGTTGACTTAGAAGACGTGTAGCAATCGTAATTGATATCAATTGTATAGCTTAATTTTAGGAGAATCAATTTACGATTGTACGTAGCTGTATATCTTATAAATACAGTTAGGTTAACCCTAGAAGGGTATCCATCGTGAACGAATAACATTCTTGTAACCTAAGTAGCTCTCTGTGATACTTTACATCACCGAGAGAGGAATTATTTATTCCAAACAGGTTTAAGAGTTAAAACGTGTGTTCTTGTTACTTATTCATACAATACTTGATTATATATTGTGTATTCGACCTAACATATGCCATAGCATGCATGCCTACTTTCAAGTTGAATTGATATACTTGTTCCCTGAATGTTATTGTTGGCTTATAAGCTAGATAGTTATACATCAGTTATAAGCCGGTTATTGTAAGACCCTCATAGAAGGGCGTATACATCTTATTCATCAAATCTAGACCGGGAGTCAATATTTCTTGATATATCGAGATTACCTCGGAGGAAAATATTTAAGTAAATATTTTCCATTATTCGGGCGACGAATATTATTTGAATATTCGTTCGAGATTATTTATTTTAACGATCTTTACTTCAAATAATTATTTGAACGTAACTATTCGACGAATAATATTTTTAATATTCATTCAGAGTCGAATTATTTATCGATTATTATTGCAAATATTCTTCTAAAGGTTGGACTACTAAATGAATATTAATTGGATATTCATTTAGAATATTATTCATTAAATGAATATTACTTTTGAGTATTCATTTAAGACAGTAATTACCTATCGAATATTATTTTAATGTTCATCTGAAACTTGATTTATTTATCGAGTCTTATCTCGAATATTCCTTTAAAGCTTGGATTACTAAATGAACATTACTTGATATTCATTTAGAATATTATCCATTAAATGAATATTAATTTATCAATATTCATTTAAATTCCTAATTAATTATGAATATTATTTTGAATATTCATCCAGGGTTCTATTTAATCATCGAATATTATTTTAAATATTTTAAATATTCCTTTCAGGTCTTATTAATTAATGAATATTATTTGGAATATTCATTTGAATATTTAGTTATGCAATAAATATTCTCTCGATATTTCTTCAAGAATTATTTGAGAGATACTCTGATTAAAGATATTCTTTCATATTCCTAAATATTCCGTAAAATATTTTAATTCAATAAATATTCTCTGAATATTTATTCCATACTTAGAATAACCTCGATAAGGTTTATCTTCTTCGATTATTACAGAAAATATTTCGGAGTCATATTATTATTAATCTTATATCAAGAAAGGTTCTCAGACATCATTCTTCTTTGAGTCTATCTCCTTAATAATAAGGGAACCTTACTTGGAAAATGTTATTTATCTTGTCGACTTCCCGGTCATAAAGTATTCCCTTCACTCGCAACTCGGGTGCTGTTGACTTATTAAGTCGTTGCTTACCTTCTCATCTTTCGAGGGGTAAGATTACTGGAACAAGTTGATATCCGTTACCAAGTAATAGCTTGGGAGTTATTGGTAAATTTTCCTTTCCAACTAGATACGACTACTTTGTGGAGTCTTATCAACAAGTATTATACTTGGGGAAAGGGGGACGAACGTTACATTCAGAATCATGAATTCTATTTGAACTAGGAGTCGTGTAAGAGGCCGAGTAGCGCCGGTCCATCCCCTTTGGCCCAACCGTTGGCCGGGGAGAGCTAGCAAGGCGGTAGACAAGTAAAGCCGTCAGTTCTTCCTTCTACCGGTAGTAAATCTAAATTGAGCTGTACGATCTCGACTGATCATCAAGATTGGAACAGCGGGCGCGGTGAATACTCCATCATTGGTTCATCATCCAAATTTATTTATTTCCTGCAACATGATTACTGTTGGCAGAGTTGGAAAAGGGTCATAACTGGAATTGCAACCTTTTCTTGCAAACTCCTCTTCTTAATAACAATAAGAATATCTCGCTTACTTTGATGTAGCAGATATTTCTACAAACAAATACTTTAAGTTACCTTGTAACTTCATCGTTCATATTATACTGGCATCATTTCCGTAAATGCATGGCATATGGTTTGAAAGATACTTTTGAACTGTTATACATTATCGTTCAGTTATATATTATTGTTGGTGGGCTATTGCTCACCCTTGTTTTAATATTATATCACAACAACAGCTAGATCAGATGACTCGCACAAGGCGCACTCGACGCGGGCGAGGACGATGAGAGTACCAGAGCTGAAGAAGAAGCTATTGGTAGGGTATATTTATTCTTTCAGTACCAAGAATATGGTCTAGTATGACTTATGTAAATGGATGGCAAAGAGTATGTATTTATATTGAAATCCTTTTGGAGTGTAAGAACTCATAATGTGATTAATAAAAATTTGATTGTTACTCTGATTTCATCTCTGGGACTATAACGGGTGTGTTTTATATTGTTGTGTTGGGTTATAGAGACGTAATTTATTTTATGTTAAGGAAAGTTCAATTGTTGTGGACAGAATTGGAAACCGTAACCACCGGATCCCGGACCCCGGATCTGGGGGTGTTACAGAAGTGGTATCAGAGCGTACGTTATAAACCCCAGAGATGAGGTGACGTTAAAATAATAAATTCAATAAGATAATAAGAACTCTTGCCAAGTTCATAGTCGGACTACTTAATGTAGTGATGACATATAAAACCCTTATGGGAACTCGTAAGTATCATGATAGTAACTTAGCTCGATATCGTATCGATGAGTAAGGTGACAGACCTTGAGGCATACGAGCAGCAGCGCGATGATGCTTTATATGCTGAAGATCAGCGGGTAATTCGATGGAGTACCCTACTGGAGACCCGGAAGAAGTTCCAGCAGATAAGGAAAATATTGTTAGGATAAGGAGCTTACCCTCGAGGAATGAGGGCTGTAGCCAGAAAGACTGAGATGATTAAGGTATAGAGCTCAGAAAAGTGGGCATAAAGAACTAAGCTATTAGCAAGAGAACTGGAGATTCATGTTGGATTCGTGGCTGGACTACTGGAGGTAGTACCAGCAAGTAAGACGGATTGGAAGAATTACTTGAGATCTTATACGGGAATAGATGAGAATCATTAGAGACTTTCATATTAACGAAAAGAGTGCTAGTAGGATGTATGATTATCAAAGGCATCGATATAAGGCGAGGAGTAGAGTCCCTAGGAATAGTTGAGAAGAGGCAGTAAGTGCCATATCATTTGATAAATGAATAAGTATGAATATTGTCAGTAATAATTCGCCGTGAGAAGGCAGATGTCATAGGTTATAATCTATGGAATCAAATTGAGGTTGATGAAGTTGTTTTATTCAGGAAAATGTCCATTTTATGAATGAATCAGTTAGAAAGTGAAGACATTGGGAAGTGATAGCATGATTGGGTAAAATTATATAAGGAAGTAGCAAGCAAGACAATGATCTTAGAACCTACCGGAAGATAAGATCACTGAGTCAAGATGAACTCATAATGAGACTACTGCCAGAGACTGAGTATAGAGTTAATTCAACTCAGTTAAATGATGAACCAGAAACGTTAGATGCATGTGACTCAGAGGAATATTAAATTCTTTCTTTTCTTTGAATGGATTATAGTAGTTACCTTAAGTTTACTCCGACACGGAATTATAATGGATCAAGTAATACGATCAGCAGTTAAAGGGAAAAATGTGAGAAAATCTTCCTGGAGCTAAAAGATGAAAGTGGTAATGACCAAGAGTTGGCATTGCTTAATGGAAAAAGGAGACTTTGTGCTTCCAACGACGCTTCACATAAAGGATTAAGATGTGTGCTTGCGCAGCATGACAAAGTACTGGCGGATGCATTTGGACAACACGGTTCACCAGGTTCGGATGGCCTTAGTAGTGCCAAATATTTTGGAACAACCAACTCCGACGGTAAGGTTCCTGCTGAGACTAGTGGTTGGATAGACTAACATTTGGTAATATTGAATATCAGGACATATAGGTATCAGGAAGTTGTGACTCGTTTCAGTTTGAAACTGTCGATTCCCCTCTAAAGGATGTATATAATTGGTTCCTCTCCAGTGGTTAAACTTCCAACCTGATGACGATTATTTCGTTAATTATGACTGCTTATGGTTCTACCTGCTTGGAGGTTCATAGAACTATTCTTCAGGTTTCGAAATTGGTCTCCTTAATGTTACCAGTAGGTGAATAGATTGACCAAAATTTCCCTGATTAAAAAAAAAAGGAATTCATCGAATTTTGGCAAATCTTGTCTTTCTGATTATCAGAGAACATCATTGAAAAGAATGGAAACTGGAGCGAACCTTGTGGATTGGGTAAGGTTGCCGCCATATATGGGTTAGTAGGCGGACCCTGAGTATTACAATCGATGGTAGAGATAAAATGATGAAGTGAGATTGGACGGAAACAGGAAATGTAAGTAAGAAACCAGCCGGACTGAGAAATTCCAGGATTGACTTAAATGAAAAGGCTGTTATGCCAGGAATGGTAAGCTTTCGTGACACGTGGTAGTGATAAGAATAGTTGAAAAGATAAAAATAGAGGAAAGGTGACCAAAGACGGTGCCGAATAGTCGATTAAGACTTATATGAAGTAAAGTTTTAGAAAGGTAGAAAGGTATCAAAGAAGGCACTATGCCGGCAATTGCTAGAAAAGTAATGCTATTAGCCAACCCCTAAAATCATATATATATATATATATATATATATATATATATATATATATATATATATATATATATATATTTTTGTGGCCAGTTGAGGCCAAGTCACAAAGGATTATCAAGTGACTAGACCAGCAATGAAAGGATAAAGCAGGGTTGCTTCTAAGAAAGCACCGACTGCAAGGCCTTCTGATATAAAGGAAACGTTAATGAGATCGTAGGAATCTTCTGCTGAACAGCCCAAGTTTTGATTGGGAATTCACTAGACCTTTTTTGGATGGGGTAACCCGTACTAAAGTGACTCATGTGTATATGGTTGTCCAAGATTACGAGTAAAATGGAAGTATAGTGACTTGAGATGTATGATATTAGGGTATCATGAATACCCTGAACATATTACGACTGAGGGAAGTAAACAACGAAGGTTTATGAAGAGAGTATAGAAATGGTCAGAGATGGATCAGTATGCTGTAGAAATTTTGTCTAAGGCAAGTACATTTGAGAAGAACGATAAGTACTAAGAGATTCACGTTGAACTCGACCAATATCTTCCAAAACATCCTTGCTTCCATTACCAAGTTCTGTAAGAGAGGAGATAGGCATACGTTGCCTTTTTGGAAGGCCAAATAGGCTGACAACTATCTGAAAGAAGAGGGTGGCATTAAGCCACCGATCGATTATCAAATGAGAATGATTGAAAAGAGACCTTTATTAAGGATACATGATCTGATTGCCAATTATAAGATGCAAGAATTCTTTGGCAGTTGAATTAAGGATAGGATATCCATAAATTAAGACAAACCCTAGGGAATGCACAAGGGGTGGCATTAATCCTAATAACGACATTATGACTTCAGATGATATGAGTTGGACTTGCTAAGGCAACAATGACCGGTAAGGATTATTAAAAAGAGTTCTGGAAAGAACATAGATAGAATTATTAGAGTATTGATCAATGACATTTTGATATACCCTATACCCAGAAAATACAGGAGGAAGGATGAGGATGACCTATGAAACCTTACAAGGAAAAAGGTAATATTCCGAACTTCAAAATGGAAGTTTGGTAAGGAATGTATGACATAGTAACAGTAATGCCAGATGAGGCATGTATGAGACCCTGAGGAAGTATGGATTGAACCTATAAAGGTTGAGATTATCCTAAGATAAGGAAAGAACTAAGAAGAGAAGTATCCTAAGTAGGATTGGGAATAAACGTGATAAAGTTCCCACGGGTAGGTGGAAGCAATGACTTATGGAGAAAGACTGTTAAATATATTTTTCTCCATCAGCAGAGCTTAAGGGAGAATGCTTTCACCCAAAAATGATGGGAATGAGGTAGAAATGTTTGAATTGGAATATATCCAAGGAACAAGGATTACCAGAAATTATTATTATCAGGAAAGGCCAATGAGGTGGCCGACAGTCTAAGTATAAAGGAATAATTATAAATGTTCATACCGAAGAAACAAAATGATATTTGGAAAGACCTTGAAGGTCATATTGGAGTGGAGGAAGTTACATTCCTTTTGATGATTGTTCAAGAATCGAAGGTAATAATAGTTTAAGTTAATATTCGATTCCTGATGGAGTCTTAAGCATATTACGTACCAGGTCCCATTTTGAGGCAAACCAGGACCATGGTACAAAATTGATGAAGTAAACCGTTAAGTTTCCAGTCTTTTATGGAAGATGCATAAGTGATAGTTTCATCAACCGGACCTAGCTGCGATGCCTGAAACTCTTCTGCAATTCTATCTACTTCATGTTATATCTACATCAAGTTCAGGAAGTGTTCCTTATGGATAAGGAATAGTGATTACTTTGTCTCCCTAAGGGATTTGAAACCCGTAGGGTTAGCTTTAAATGCACTACGTAAACAACAAGTGATGGTGATTCTTCTAAGAAAGTAGATGACAATGTAAAGATAAAGAAAGTGCTGCCATTGATTAACTAAATGGCATGTTGATGAATGACAAACAAGTTTATGTTAGTGTACTTCTGCGCAAACAAGATAGAGAATATGAGGTTGATGATTCATGATGTTAAAGATATTCCCATGGAAAGAATTAATGAGACTTGGAGGGAAGGGCGGTTGAGCCCGAGACTTATTGGGCCACCTGAGAGTTTAAAGTGTTCGGACGGTGTTATTCGAGCCAGCCTTACCCCCAAAACTTATAGCACGGTCATAACGGGTTTTCATGTGGCCAGGCTACGTCAGTAAAATGCAGATGTTCAACAGATGATAGGAGTACGAGCATGTAGATATACGACCTGGTCTGACTTACGAAAGACAACCTGTGGAAAACCACGATTAGAAAAGAACAAGTGATGAGAAACACGGTTGGCAGAAGTAGATTATATGAATCTAAGTTAAAGGAATCGGGCCAGATTCATTTCGGAAAGTTTAAATTGAAATAACGTGATGATTATAGAATAAATGAGACGGAATACCGATAAGGAGGTACCAAGTGCAAAAAGGTGTCTCAATAAAGAGGTGAAGGTGAAAGTAAATAATAGAAATGAGTAAGAATCAGCTAATAAGAAGGATGTGATTGATAAAGAAAAGGCTGGGAAAGCAACTATGGAATGAGAAGCAAGGAATGTTATGAATGGGTTTTCTAATGAATTCTCAGGATGACAACCTGATAGTGTCAATATTATAGTTATGAAAAAGCTAGTAACATGATATGGGATGTCAGTAATAATGATGTCAAGTGAGAAATCTAAGATTTAACCTGAAAGGTTGAAGGATTTCCCGAATGTGAGTATCGCTAAGATTGAACAAGAGTATTTGTCCATAGAATAATGGACAAAGCAGCAAGATATGTTGTCACGTGAGATTGCGATCAAATAGTATTGGATATAATTATGATTAATTTCTTCTTTGATAAACCTCTATAGTTCAGAGGTAAATTCTGAGTATGATATTCTACAATTATGAAAGCTTTCTATAATCCTTTAGAACTCTTTTCTCTTCTTCTCTCTTATTCATCTTCTTTATGAATTGAGAAGAACAACCCTTTTAGGAGGGGAGGTACTGCTACGTGACTATCTGTCTATGTGATAGAAGTCTAAGTGGAATACCATAACTTGTTTAATTGCTTGTCAAGTACTAAAGGCTGGCCCCTTCTGTACTAACTATGCAATATAACAAATGTTCAATTGATCATAGTGATCTCTCAATAAATCTTTCCACTTCTCTATATTGATCGAGATTGCGAAGATTAAAGCGATCAGGAAATGCACAACACGAGCGAGGTTACCTCCGAATTCGTAGGGTGATAGTGATACCAATGTTACTGCAGGTATCAATAAGGATAAGACTGAGTAAGAGTATAACCCGGATAGTGAGTTGTACGAAAAGTAGCAACGTTGATGGAAAAAGATACAGTATGGATAGTAGCACTAGAAGATGTGCTGAGGAAGGGTAGAACGACTAAGAATTGACCGGGAAGCTAAAAAGTGAACGATAGGCAAACGACTCTTTGCTTCCTACCTGATTCCGGGACGGAATCCTTTTAAGGAGGGGAGACTGTAAGAACCCCAAATTTTGGATATAATTAAAACTTTTTATTAAGTAATGATAAAGTGAGGAACAATGATTCCGATAACAAGGTCACCAGCTCTAATGAATGGTGGTTTCAAAGAACAATGATTGTAATGAATGGATATTGCTTTGGACAATGATCCTGATGCATTGGTATATTGTCAGAATAGAGTAATTTGATGGTTGAGGACCTAGATAAGAATAATCTACCATCCAGGAAGGAGCTAATGGATCCTTGAAGGGAAATGAGTACGTGCATAGTGTTTCCCGTACGTGCATAGTGTTTCCTGTACGTGCATAGTAATTTGGTGGATGAATAGTGATTTTGTAAGTTGGAAAACTTTTCACTCCACCCTATGTACGGGACGTGATATGGATGTTTCGAAGTCATATTAGTAATACGCGGAGGAAATAAGTGAATGCAGAGACGATTGGAATTCAGAAATTCCAAATTCTTTTCGGTATAATATTTGACCGGACAGTGGATTAAATATTATTATAATCCAAGAATTGAGATATTAACTTTGAGGATTTGATATTTTGGGATGTTATTATATTTGATTTAAGAATGAAGGTAGGAAACCACTGAGGAGTGGTTATGGCTACAATGTAATTATTGATATTTGGAAAGAATGAATGGAATTCGACCTTATTATGTTTATGTCTTGAAGAATGCTAAAGGGTGACAACATAGGTAAGAATAATCTATCTTCTAAGGGAATAAGATATGGCAACTTCAAGCAAGAGAATACCCTCATGTCATCCAGATCGATAACGATTAATCCAGTAGTTCCGTAAAAAGGTTAACGAACGATCGAAAGAGAATACGGACAATTGTACCACCCTAAGAGAACAAGTAAAGAATACAGAATGAATAGTGTTTGGTGGGAGTATATAATAATATGAGACGACACTATACAGAAGCATTCGGAACGGATTTCCGAGTTCGTATTAGTGATCCAGGGGGAAAATAAGTGTATGTAAAAGCTGTCGGATTCTGAAAAACCGCACTTTTATTTTCTCCGAGAGTTCCCTGGACACTGATAGCATTAAGTATTTAACGAATGGATTTAAGGAATATAAATTGGAAAGTTAGAATGAAAGATGGAGAATGAAAGTATTAATATTAAAGAGGATTCCCGGTAAACCCTAATTAGAAATCCGTGAAATATTCTCACGAACGATCAATCGAAACGGGTAATAACCGGACACAGAAACAAGCAGAGGAAGCAAGAGTCTTGTGTAAGCTACTAGAATAAATATCTAGCAACCAAGTGGCTTAAAGTAACTAGCATACTTGGAGATGGAATTAGTACTTAGAAAAGCCAACCAATACTTAGCATTCCACCATCCAAAACATAACACTTGTCTCTCCAAATTGCCTCATCCATGACATCACACTCCACTAACACAACTAGGATGAGATATTATCTATCCAAATTCACTTTATGCAAAATTGACCAAGGAAAAGCAAGAAACCAAGCAAACACTCTCCATTCCTTTCTTTTCTTCAAACTTTCGGCCAAGGAGCTAGAAAAGGAGGTTCCCACCATTTTTTGTTCTTATAATTTTTAGGGTAAGTACTACATATCATAGCTTAGATCCCCTAGAAATTTCAGCCTCAAATTCACTTCCTTTCATTTTCAAATAAATCATCAAAGGTGATGATGAATAGTGTTTCTAAGAACTAATCTTTGTTTTTCTTGTTTTCATGGTTGATCCTAGCTAAGTTAAGGCCATCCAAGGGCAATACCAAGCTTTGTGAGGCTATTACATACTACAAGGAAGGTATAAGACTTGAAAACCCTTGCTCTACTTTGAGTTTGAAGCATGTTCTTGATGGATCTAGCTTAGTTATGATTATGTTCATATTATAAGCATGTTTAGTTAGTGATTTAGTGATTTGATTAACATGATGAGTTTGATACTAAGATCAGTGGCTTCTGGTCTTGTTGGGGTGCTTATTATGTGTATAAGTTGATTAGATGCCCGGTGTGGCTTGGTTGTTGCGTAATGAATTTTAGAACGCTCGATTCGTAGCCGTCGTAATGCCCGATTTTCATTAACACTAAGAAACCGAACTGGTCAGTAGCCATAACTCTCTGTTCTTGGCAAGTTAATGAACCCTACTGATAGATTTTTGAACATAGATCACTTTGGCGAAAGAATCGAAGCATTTTGATTTACGGTTTAGGAATTATGACCAAATTACTAAAAGTAGTTCGAATCCGTAAATGAAAGTTCGTAACTGAAATTGAACCCTCATAAACTATGTAACGTCATGGCAAATCTTGGTAAATAAATACTAGGGGTAAGAAGGAAGGTGTGAAAGAAAACCGTATGTCAAAAAGAGCATTTTTTGATTTATTAAAAATGTTCGAGTCAAGGTTAAACGCGAACGAACCCCTAAAAGACGACTCTTTTATAACTTCGGTAAAACACTTAGAAAACGGGCGATAAAACTCGGAGTATAATATTGGTTAGTAACGATCAACCTTAGAACTCATATGACTTAAGTATGTCCCAAGTATAAGTGCAGTGACATGTCGTATTAACGAACGAATGTCGGGTCGGATCAGTGATAATAAGTAATCCACTAAAAAGGGGTATAACGAGATAACTCGAGAACGTGTTTCGAATTAAGTATAACTTAACTTTTAATATGTTAAGTGATTAATCCCGAATGCCTTGGCTATTTATAGATCACCAAGCTGAACCGGGACCCGCTACCACTACCCCTTACCGTACTCGACTACCAGGCAAGTTTCAATTCCCTTCTTTTAGGCTGTTGTTGTGATTGAATAAATATATATATATGATTGCTGATATACATATGCCATAGCATGCATGCCTACTTTCAAGTTGAATTGATATACTTGTTCCCTGAATGTTATTGTTGGCTTATAAGCTAGATAGTTATACATCAGTTATAAGCCGGTTATTGTAAGACCCTCATAGAAGGGCGTATACATCTTATTCATCAAATCTAGACCGGGAGTCAATATTTCTTGATATATCGAGATTACCTCGGAGGAAAATATTTAAGTAAATATTTTCCATTATTCGGGCGACGAATATTATTTGAATATTCGTTCGAGATTATTTATTTTAACGATCTTTACTTCAAATAATTATTTGAACGTAACTATTCGACGAATAATATTTTTAATATTCATTCAGAGTCGAATTATTTATCGATTATTATTGCGAATATTCTTCTAAAGGTTGGACTACTAAATGAATATTAATTGGATATTCATTTAGAATATTATTCATTAAATGAATATTACTTTTGAGTATTCATTTAAAACAGTAATTACCTATCGAATATTATTTTAATGTTCATCTGAAACTTGATTTATTTATCGAGTCTTATCTCGAATATTCCTTTAAAGCTTGGATTACTAAATGAACATTACTTGATATTCATTTAGAATATTATCCATTAAATGAATATTACTTTATCAATATTCATTTAAATTCCTAATTAATTATGAATATTATTTTGAATATTCATCCAGGGTTCTATTTAATCATCGAATATTATTTTAAATATTTTAAATATTCCTTTCAGGTCTTATTAATTAATGAATATTATTTGGAATATTCATTTGAATATTTAGTTATGCAATAAATATTCTCTCGATATTTCTTCAAGAATTATTTGAGAGATACTCTGATTAAAGATATTCTTTCATATTCCTAAATATTCCGTAAAATATTTTAATTCAATAAATATTCTCTGAATATTTATTCCATACTTAGAATAACCTCGATAAGGTTTATCTTCTTCGATTATTACAGAAAATATTTCGGAGTCATATTATTATTAATCTTATATCAAGAAAGGTTCTCAGACATCATTCTTCTTTGAGTCTATCTCCTTAATAATAAGGGAACCTTACTTGGAAAATGTTATTTATCTTGTCGACTTCCCGGTCATAAAGTATTCCCTTCACTCGCAACTCGGGTGCTGTTGACTTATTAAGTCGTTGCTTACCTTCTCATCTTTCGAGGGGTAAGATTACTGGAACAAGTTGATATCCGTTACCAAGTAATAGCTTGGGAGTTATTGGTAAATTTTCCTTTCCAACTAGATACGACTACTTTGTGGAGTCTTATCAACAAGTATTATACTTGGGGAAAGGGGGACGAACGTTACATTCAGAATCATGAATTCTATTTGAACTAGGAGTCGTGTAAGAGGCCGAGTAGCGCCGGTCCATCCCCTTTGGCCCAACCGTTGGCCGGGGAGAGCTAGCAAGGCGGTAGACAAGTAAAGCCGTCAGTTCTTCCTTCTACCGGTAGTAAATCTAAATTGAGCTGTACGATCTCGACTGATCATCAAGATTGGAACAGCGGGCGCGGTGAATACTCCATCATTGGTTCATCATCCAAATTTATTTATTTCCTGCAACATGATTACTGTTGGCAGAGTTGGAAAAGGGTCATAACTGGAATTGCAACCTTTTCTTGCAAACTCCTCTTCTTAATAACAATAAGAATATCTCGCTTACTTTGATGTAGCAGATATTTCTACAAACAAATACTTTAAGTTACCTTGTAACTTCATCGTTCATATTATACTGGCATCATTTCCGTAAATGCATGGCATATGGTTTGAAAGATACTTTTGAACTGTTATACATTATCGTTCAGTTATATATTATTGTTGGTGGGCTATTGCTCACCCTTGCTTTAATATTATATCACAACAACAGCTAGATCAGATGACTCGCACAAGGCGCACTCGACGCGGGCGAGGACGATGAGAGTACCAGAGCTGAAGAAGAAGCTATTGGTAGGGTATATTTATTCTTTCAGTACCAAGAATATGGTCTAGTATGACTTATGTAAATGGATGGCAAAGAGTATGTATTTATATTGAAATCCTTTTGGAGTGTAAGAACTCATAATGTGATTAATAAAAATTTGATTGTTACTCTGATTTCATCTCTGGGACTATAACGGGTGTGTTTTATATTGTTGTGTTGGGTTATAGAGACGTAATTTATTTTATGTTAAGGAAAGTTCAATTGTTGTGGACAGAATTGGAAACCGTAACCACCGGATCCCGGACCCCGGATCTGGGGGTGTAACAATTGCCGTAGAGATAAGTTTTACAGTTTAAAGATAATAGTGAAGGTAGCATGACATCTTGTAAAAAAAAAGAGTGCGTGTTTCTTCTTCGGGCAAAGGTTATTAGTTTAAATGTATCCGACTTGCTTATACATCAGAATCTAAATGTGTTTTGAATATAGGTGTCATTGCTGATATGTTGATCTGTAAAACATTATATTCCCTCCATTCCACAAAATGTATAAAAGTTTTGGTTGTTTATTTTAGTAAGGTGTTTGATTCCAGTTTCAGTGAGTTTCCAGTTGATGGTTGTATGCTCTTGAACATATGATTGTGCTAGTTGGGGAGGGCCACAATGCATTCTTGTCGATCTTGTAGTCTTGTATCCAGTGTAGTCATATGGCACAATATCCTTTAGTACGATATTATAATTTCCGTGACATATATACCATACCCCGCTGAACATATATATGTTTCATGCTTATCTTACTGGATTATGTTTTCTGCAGATTGAGCTATTTCTATATTTCTTATTCTAGACGGCCTTAATTAATCTGGCAATAGCTATTGAATTATGACCATTTTTCTTTAATGTATTAACTCAAGCTCGGTTGTGGAATTTACTTATGCATATTCATCTCTCACTGATTTACTAGCAACTCCTTAGAATATTATTGTTATAGTGCTTGATCTATATTTTACATGCTACGTTATTAGTTATCAAAGAAAGCATAAATAGATTTACGTTTCCTAGCACTGATTTTTCTAACCGCTCCTTACATGTAGATTTATTGGACTTATAATGTTCTTTGATTTTAATATATTGGTTCCTAGCACTGTTTTTTGTTTAATGTATACTGTTTAGGTAATTAAAAAGTGCACCTGTGGTCCAGGAAAACCACCGACCGGCCATCCAAGAGGCCATTCAACATCCTTCTGCAGAAGAGTGTACTCTTGTTCAATGTCGTACCTATTAAAATCTTTATAGGTAATATTTCTGTTTTGGCAAAGATTAATTGTCAATTTAAACTTATATAAGCCAAAACTTGACATATTTGTTTAATTTTCTGTTGGGGCATGGATGCTTCAATGAATCTAGATTCAAAATTTAGCTATAGAGCAGGACATCTCAATCCATTGATCAAAGGCTACAAATCCTCGTCTACTATGATGTTTTTACCAAACCAGATGAGTTAGATGGAGATGGAGCAGATACTGGAATTCTTATCGCACAATTTTTTTACTTTAAATTCCAGATTTGCTGAATGTATGCATAAAATAAACGTGTGCGACTTTATCGTTTTAGTTTACATTTAGACTTTAGACGATGAATGGTTTTTATGACGATGTCATCGTATAGTCTTGGTATTGTTCTTGGATTGATGGTATTAGCATACCAATATACTAATTGTATTGGTATTTATTATGTACCAAATTAATGGTGGATTTGTATGGGAAACAAAAAGGTCATGCTCGATTGTTTATAGAAAATTGTTGTTATTGCCTATAAAAATGTTGGCATTTATTGTTATTTATGTTATTAAAAGCATTGTTGTAGGACAAAAATTGTTGCCCACATATTGCAATGCTTAACAAAAATAAAATTAAAAAATAGCATTACAGTAGGTTATTGCAATGGTTCATTAGTGTTGCTATGGACACAAAATCATTGTCATAAACGCTTTTTGCAATGATTTTTGGCATTGCCATATGGTATTAAAATCGTTGCTACATGGACATATAGTAACCAGACCAAAGTTAACGGCAGATTTTGGCAAAATCATTGCAATAGACTATACTGCAATGGTTTTAGGCCCTAAAGCAACACTTTTAAGTGGTTGCTAAATGCAATCTATGGTGTAGTGTTAGTTAGTAGAAATAATTTTCTTGAATCTGAGTTAATTCAAATGGAAGAATATAAGTTAAGTTCTGATAAAGCTAAGCATGTTTATGGTGTTATTCTTGAGGCTTATGACTATGTCAGAAAGGAACTAGAGGAAGAGAGAGATGTGATTAAAACCATTAACAATTCTGGTAAAAACACTCAAAAAATCATTGAAAATCAAATTCTTGGTAAAGTTAATGGTTTAGGTTTTGATTTAGGCTAGGCAAGAAGATACTGTAGCTATTGTCAATGATGATAGTAAAACTGAAGCTAGCACATCTAAGTCTGAAGGTAAGAAGATAGTTTCTGAACCTAAACATGTTAAATTTGTTGATTCTAAAGGTACCCCAGTTGTGCACAAAAGAATTAACAATAGCAATTCAGATGAAAGAGTGTTAGAAAAACCTAAGAATGTCAACACAGGTTTTCTGTCTAAGTCTCAGTTGAAACAGAGACTAGAAAGTATTTCAGAGTCTAGCAAGATTTGAAGAAATAAGAATGGAAAAGAAGGTATTAACAAAGAGAATAATTACAAGAATGTACCTGATGCACCTAGGAAGAAATGCTATAAATGTGGAAATCATAATCATTTAGCTCTAGACTGCAATCAAAAACCTTCTTGGAAAACTGAGTCCAGATTCCCCAAGACTCAGAGAATTCAATACCAACCACAAGAACCCTGTTATCATTGTGGCAGTTTACTTCATTCCATTTATATGTGTAAGGAATATCATGAACTGTATTATAACTATTATTCTCTGAAATCTGGAACTCCTAGTCACAAACAGTTTGTGAAATCTAAGTCTAAGGTTGACTCTGCAACTTGTAAATCAAAAGCAAAATCTTCAAATCCTGTTGGTTCAAAAGTTAGTAAGAAAGGATCCAATCAAAGTTGGGTCCTAAAAAATTCTAACTAGCTACTTTTTGTTTGCAGGGCACTGGAAAGAAGCATTAAATTATCTTGGACAGTGGATGCTCTGGACATATGACTGGAAAGAAGTCCCTGCTTACAAAGTTTGAGAGGAAAGCCGGCCCAGTAATATCCTTTGGAGACGGCAACAAAGGAGAAACTCTGGGATATGGCTCAATTATTTTGGGGAATGTCATCATAGAAAATGTAGCACTGGTTGAAGGCTTGAAACAGACACTTTTAAGCATAAGTCAACTGGGTGATAAGGGTTACCAATCAATCTTTGACAGTAAGGGATGTAAAATCTTGAATATGAAGAATGGAGACATTGTTCTGACTGGTCAGAGACATGGTAACATATATGAAGCCAGCTTGAGTGACACATCTAAAGGAACTATCAGATGTCTTTACAGCAAGGCATCACAGTCCAGTTCCCCGGGCTTTCTCCCAATGATGAAAGCTCGAACTGGCACAAGAAGCTCTCACATCTCAACTTCAAGAAGCTTAATCAACTTGTTAAGCATCATCTGGTGAGAGGCCTACCTCAGGCAAACTATGTGCAAGATGGACTTTGTGATGCTTGTCAGCTTGGTAAACAAAGAAGAACCACTTTCAAGAGTTAGACAGAAAATTCAATTACTGAACCATTTCACATGCTGCATCTTGATTTATTTGGTCCAGTAAACATTATGTCTATCAATAAGAAAAGATATGCTCTAGTTACAGTGGATGACTACACAAGGTTCACATGGGTATTCTTTCTACACAACAAGGATGAATCTCCTCAGCAAATCATTGAACTTGTCAAGAATATTCAAAATAGCTCTGAGTACAAGGTCAAAGTGCTCAGAAGTGACAATGGTACAGAATTCAAGAATTCTACAATGGAGGAGTATTGTGCAGACAGTGGAATTACTTAACAGTTTTCTGCACCTGGAATACCTCAACAGAATGGTGTAGTAGAAAGAAAGAACAGAACTCTCATAGAGGCAGCAAGAACAATGCTTGCAGATGCAAAGCTTCCAACCTATTTCTGGGCAGAAGCTATCAATACTGCATGTTTCACTCAAAACTGTACCTTGGTAAATGGTCATTGTAAGACTCCCTATGAGATGATCAAAGGAAAGAAACCAAGTGTGAAATACTTTCATATCTTTGGATGCAAATGCTATGTCCTGAAAGTTCATCCAGAACAACTTGGGAAATTTGAAGCCAAATCGGATGAAGCAATCTTTCTAGGATATTCAGCATCAAAGGCCTTCAAAGTATACAATCTTAGAACTCACATAGTTATGGAATCAATTCACGTTGCATTTGATGATAAGAAGTTTGGAATTTTGCAAACTGATGAAAGTCATGACAATCTGGAATTTGAAAATCTTAAGTATTCTGAGATTCCCTCCAGCGATGACGAAGGTTCTCCAGAGGAAATCTCTATTGCTTCTCAAAGGAATGCTACTGTTGAGGGGGAGCAATTCGATCAAGGAGAACACAGGACTGGTCAGGAACAGACTAGTCTTTCAGATTCTACTTCATCAGGAACCGATTCTTCAAAGTCTAATGAAGGAAGATCAGGAACTAGCAGCAGTACTGAATCCACTGATTCTACTGATCAATGGGGAGCTTTTGAAGGCAGAGAAAGTTCTTCTACAAGAAATACCACTAACTTAGGGGGAGAGTCTAGCAGGAGTAATCTACCACCTGTTAGAAAATGGACAAGGGATCATACTGAGGATTTGATAATTGGTGATCCAAATAGTGGTGTTCGAACTAGAAGATCAATTCAAAATGAATGCTTGTACAGTTTTTTTTTCTCTCAAAGAATGAACCTAAGAAGGTTGAAGAAGCCTTACAGGATCCTGATTGGGTAATAGCAATGCAGGAAGAATTGAATGAGTTTGAGAGGAACAAAGTTTGGAAACTGGTACCAAGACCTAAAGCTAGATCTATTGTTGGTGCTAAATGGGTTTTCAGAAACAAGCTAGATGAATCTGGTATGATTGTAAGAAACAAAGCAAGACTGGTAGCCAAGGGTTATTCTCAGGAAGAAGGAATTGACTATGATGAAACCTTTGCACCTGTAGCAAGATTGGAAGCAATCAGAATGTTTCTTGCATTTGCAGCTCATTCAAAATTTAAGGTATACCAGATGGATGTAAAGAGTGCTTTTCTAAATGGCAAGCTTGATGAGGAAGTGTATGTGGAACAACCACCTGGTTTTGTTGATCCAAAGTTTCCAAATCATGTCTACAAACTTGACAAGGCACTCTATGGACTGAAGCAGGCACCAAGAGCATGGTATGAGACTTTGTCTAAATTTCTTTTTGAAAATGGCTTCACAAGAGGTACAATTGACAAAACTCTATTCTTTAGAAAGATAAAAGGTGATTTGCTTTTAGTTCAAGTTTATGTTGATGATATTATATTTGGTTCTACTAATGAAAAGTTATGTGCTAAGTTTAGCAAGTTTTTGCAGTCTAAATATCAGATGAGCATGATGGGTGAACTAAATTACTTTTTAGGCTTGCAGGTCAAACAGACTGAGACTGGTATTTTCATTAATCAGTCAAAGTATATCAAAGATCTTTTAAAAAGGTTTGACTTTCAAAATTGTGCAATTGCAAAGACACCCATGGCAACAGCCACTAAGCTAGACTCTGATCCTAAAGGAAAGAGTGTTGATAATACTAGCTATAGAGGCATGATAGGTTCACTGTTATATTTAACTGCAAGTAGACTAGATATAATGTTCTCTACCTGTTTATGTGCTAGAATCCAAAGTGATCCTAAGGAATCTCATTTAATTGTTGTGAAGAGAATTTTTAGATATCTCAAGGGAACTCCAAATCTTGGTTTGTGGTATCCAAGAGAATCTGATTTCTCCTTAATTGGTTATTCGGACTCTGATTATGAAGGGTGTAAAATAGATAGGAAAAGCACTACAGGTACATGTCAATTCTTGGGAAATAGATTGATTTCTTGGGCAAGCAAGAAGCAGCAATCAGTTTCAACCTCAACTGTAGAAGCTGAATACAATGCAGCACACAGTTGTTGTGCTCAACTCCTTTGGATAAGAAATCAGTTGATGGATTATGGTATGACACTTAGTAATATTCCTATGTTTTGTGATAACACTAGTGCTATCAAAATTGCAGAAAATCCAGTTCAACACTCAAGGACTAAGCACATTGATGTCAGGTATCACTTTATTAGAGAACATATTGAAAATGGTACTGTGGAACTCCATTTTGTTCCTACTGACAAACAGCTTGCAGATATTCTAACTAAACCACTTGATGAGGCCACATTCATTAGATTGGTTAGTGAGTTAGGAATGTTAAATTTTTAGATCTTTAACATCTGCACAAGTAGCAAGGTATGTTGTTTCAGCTTATAGACTTGATATTGTGTCAGGATCTATACTTGATTGTTAAATGCTTAAGCTGTAACACTTTACTTTGATAAATTACAGTATGATAGACTTCTTAATAAACATCAGGATTGCTATCAGTATGCTGACGTCATCAGTATTGACATCAGGATTGTATCGTCAGTATCAGGATTGTGAAATTTGTGTGTCTTACTGTTTCAAATTCTGAAGTTCATGTTATTTAGTGGTTCAATTCTGAGTTTTTTTAAGTCTATGTTAGCAAGTGTTATTACATGCATACTGATAATTTATGTCATTATTTATGCGAGTCAATAAACAACGATAGACAAGTAGATATTAAGGAAACTTGTATTTTCATTAATGAAAAGCATTACATACATGAAAATGAAATACAATTCTTCTTTTGTCTAACTACTACTGATAATTCCGTTCTTGTCTAAAGTTGTTGCTACTTCAATTCTCAACGATTGACTTCAGGACAAGGAGCATCTCAAGAATGAATTCCTTGTCTGGGCGACTTGAATGAAAGCAGCTGACTCATCTTCATGCTTATCGAAGAAGATGAATAGCATCTCCATCAAGATCAACCTCAGACTCCTCAGCAAATTATTCATCCTCAAGGAGTGAAGAGATTAGAGGAGGATTGCATCCAACTGGTAGATGTTTTAGAGGAGACTTGTGGAAATCATCTGAGTTAAGATCAACCATATCTGACTTGATTAGAAAAGTCATCTCTTCTAAGAGATAGTTCACTTGCTCCTGATCATAAAGAGTAAAGAACTTCTCAGTGATAATGAACCAAAAGCAAGGGTTCATATGAAGATTTGGGTTGGAAGTCATTATTGAAAGAGAAAAGAATGAAAAGGGTTTGGAGAATGGCATAAGGCGTCGGTTTCTTTTATAGAAAGACGTGGGAAGCTGAACAGTCATTTGGGAGATATCAATGCATTCAGTCATAATTATGTGTGACTGTATTTCTTATATTTTCAAGAAATATTGAATGAATTTAACCAATGTATTTTGTTATTTCTTTTACAAGTAAAAGAATATGTCATGTGGAAACTCCATTTACTCTCTGGAATCAGGATGATATAGATCAGGAATACAAGTGTGTTCACATCAGGATTAGTAATTCTTTTTATTCAGAAATCACATTGAATCATGTGATTATCCTGATGAGAAGACAAAAGGAAGCTGATCAGTATTGATATTTATCTTGATTTTACCTTGACTTATTTACTTGAAATTATTTTTGGATTTTATTTTCCAAAAGTCATGGGTAACTGCATTTTTTAGGGACTGACACCTGTCAACCTACGTGTCAACGTGGGATAATGGGTCTAAAGGATTTTTGAAATATAATTATTTTGACACTCTAATCGTGTCATTGCTTTCTCTAATTTCATTCCCTAAAGCAAAAACACTCTCGAGTTCTCAAAATCACTAATCAATTTCAAAGATTTCTTAAGTTCTTTTCAGATAAAAAAAGGCAACTCAAAGAAGACTACCCAAATCAGTAGCTTTCAAGTTTGGTGACTTTGATTTTATGATGAACAATCATGTTGCAACTATCACCAACAAGGAAGGGGTGTCAACTGATTTTCACCTGATAATGGACTTTATGGCGAAAGGACCATTAAGCTATGCCTTGACAGCATCTCCACAAATTAATCAAGTAGCTATTTCACAAGCTTGGGAGAATGTTGAGGTAATTGATTGTACTCAGAGTCAATCAGGTAAGATTGTTCTACACTTAGGACAAGACTCATTTGATCTTACTGAATCTGTTATTAATTCAGTACTTCGCTTACCTGTTAGTACAAATTTTGAGAATGTACCATCTGATGATGATGTGAGAACTATGTTATCTAAATTAGGTTATAATGGACCTCTAGATAACATGAGCCAGTTAAATAGATCTTTTCTTAGGAAAGAATGGTCTTTCTTCTTTGATCAATTTGCTAAATGTTTTACTGGTAAATGTAGTTGTTTTCAACAAATTACAGCTGTTACATCACATATTGCATATGCTTTGCTGTATAACAGAGTAATTAATTTTGGTCATATTATCTTAAATCAGGTGTGTATTAAACTTGGGTCAAGAGATCATGACAGGAATATGGTTTATTATCATAGATTCATGCAACTGTTTATTAACCATTTCATTCCTGATGTTGAAGCTAGATTTGGTAGAAAGTATTGTGTTTCTTCTTATGTACAGCAAAAGAGAATTTTCTCTGACATTACAAAGAAGGACAGGGAAAAGAATCTAGATGAAATACCTGCATTACACTATCCAAATCATGTTCATGTACTTCTAAGAACTCATCTTCCTACTATCTATAATTCTTCTTTCTTTGGTGGTGAAATGACTCAGGAATCTCAATTGGAGGAGAACCCCCCTATGTCTACCCAAGTAGCCAAAAATATTACAGTCTTTGAAACAATTCTAGAACCAAATTTTGATCCACAGCCTATTGTTTCAAAGAAGCCAACCTCTGGTGTTTCTCAAAAGACATCAGTTGTAAGGAAGATAAGATTTGTTATTTCAAGTAGTAGTTCTAGTGAAGATGATGATAATATATCTCTTGCTGAGAGAGCAGAATTGAAGGCTGCAATTCAAATTTCTAAGCTAGGACAAAGAGATGGAACACCTAGTCACAGCCAGGCTGCAGTCTCTCAAAAGACTGTAGTTCTTAAAAAGGGAAAACAGTTACTGGATACTGTCTCTCAAAAGACTATGTCTATTGAAATAGGATCTCATCCCAAGATCACTTCTGTGTCTACACCTCTTGAGTCTTCTCAAGACAAATCTGTTGCTCACTATACTAGGAGAACAAGGAGAAAGATTCATTTGTCACCTACACACACAGTGTCAAGTCCAACTAACATTATGCAGGTCTCTATAAATAATGCTATATCCAAGTCAGTATCTGGCAAGAGAGATCTGGATCTTGATTCTTCATGGGAAACTACATTGACATATAGACTGGCTATGGAACTTATTTCTCTGAAAGTGAAGCTTTCCAGGCCTGTTCTAGATTTTTTTATTGAAAGAGTTCCTAAACTTTCATTTCTTGAAGAATATGGACTGGTACATCAAAGGCTTGATTTAATGAAGACATATTTCTATGTATCAGTCAGAAAGGAGTTACACAAGAAATTTGGACTTCCTAAGCATGTTGCACTTCAATAACTTCATGCATATCTATTTGACAAGGATGTCATTGTTGAAGATGCTTCAGCTCAAGGTGAACAAGAGAAGGTAGTTGATAGAGGGAAGCAGTCAACAGAAGATACTATTGCACCAGTGGTGAACAGTAGAATAGATCATATCACAGCCACTGCAACACAAGAACCATCTAGTCAGAGGTTGGATGACTCAGGAACTGTGATTGATGATGCTGAAAGGTCTTCTGTGATGACTGAAATTGCAAGTGAGAAACCCTATGATATGGGAGGAATGACTTTGATTGATTTTTCTGAAGATCAAACCAATATTGTTCTTTCAGAGTCTATCCATCTTGAGGGTGTGTCTCAGAAACCAACACTTAAAGACGGTGGCATATTAGCTATGGTGTATAATGAAGTATTACTGAAGATCAGTGTCTAGTGTAAAACCTGAAAGTGGTATACTGGAGACTGTAGTTTCTGAAAAGAAAGTAGATGTTTGTAAAGGTTCAGAGACTATAGCAGCTCACTCCTTGGAGAAAACCTCAAGCCCCATGCCATATGAGGAACCCTCTCTCCATGTGAGTTCAGGTATAAAAACTTCTTCTAATCCCTATTTTTCTGTAGGTCATGAGAGCACTTATCCAAATTTGAGTGATACACTTGAAAAGATGGACATAGATCCACACACAGAGAGGCTGGCTCCTGACCAGGCAAAAGGACATGTAGAAAGAGTGTTGACTTTAGATAGTCAAAGTGAGAATGAGGGTATGGATGATCAACTCCATAGTGAGGGAGAGAAAATTAGGAAACCACCGTCGTTTGATTTCTGGGATCAGGTTTTTCCTGAATCTTGGTCTAAAAATCTTGGTATGGATGCTGGTACTTATTCTTTTATCAAGATGTATGAGAAGCATGACTTAGCACATCACAATGCAAAGCCAGAAGTTAAAGCTCAGAAACAGAAAGAAAGGTTTGCAGAGATCATTAACAGAAGAGGTGAAAGGCTAAGACAAACTTCTACTCAACCAGTACCAGAAGAAATTCCTAATGATCCTAGTATTCCTTTGTGTGTACTTCCAATTTCAGCTAGATTTGAGACATCAACAATATCTGATCAATCTAAGGAGGAGTCAGGTTTTGTAGATGTTAGTACACAGAATACTGGTGAAGGACAGGATGATCATACTTCAGCTCCAGATCAGAAAAATGAAGATGTTTGTACTTCTACTCAAGTATTATTACTTGAATATCATTCTCAACAGGCAACTTCTTCTACAAGACTTGAAGATAATGTTCTTTCTGCATCTGAATCTGAAGATACAACAAGCACTTCCAACATTGAAGTCAATTCTGAAATTCTTAAGGACATTCAGAAATCTTAAGGTGATATTCAATTGAGACTTCAAATTCTTGAAAATAACCAAGTCACTATCATGGACAATCAAGCAGTTCTGATGAATCACATTTGTTCTGTTACTGAATCTCTTGGAATTCATGTTGCTGATGTCAAAAAGGGGGAGATAAAGACAATTCAGAAACAACAACAATAACAGACTGGGGGATATAAGAAGACTGGGAACAGAAACAAGGGTGACAGAGTTGGTAAATTTCATCATGGAAGTGGTAAAGGAAAAGAAGCATCAAATAGTTGAATTCTTTCTTCTAAGTACTAGATACATGTCTACATCTGAAAAAGGAGGTACTTAACTTCATGATCTTGAATTCATAAATTCTATTCTGGTTGTATTGTTATATGTTTTGACATCTACAACTTAGATTTATGCTTCAGATTCTAAAGCATAAATAGGGGGAGATTGTTAGGAATAATTCATAAGTTGTGATGTTAAGAATAGAATTTTGTTAATACTTCTTGTATATCCTGATCTTATAAAGGATTTAGCACTTTGTATAGGATATATGTGTTAAACAGTAATCTGTAGAGTTTAGTCAGGAACAGTGCGTCAGAGACTACATGTCAGGAACATTGTATCGGGGACTACATGTCAGGAACAGAGGAGAAGATCCTGATATAGTAAGTCAGATCCTGATCAAATACGGATGGGATAATCAGATCCTGATGCAATGGGAAATCTTGATATCAGTCGTGTTACTGATGATGTCAGTCGTGTTATTGATGATGTCATTATGGATGCTACAGAAACTGGCAAGTGCTATAAAACAGGATCTTTGTTTTGGAAAACAAGCAAGAAGATATCGTGAAGGAAACGAATTCTCTATTGATGGAAACTATCAACTGGACAGCAGAACATTGTCATAGATAGATTATAATTCTGTTATTAGTTGATAGGTAGCAATATAAATACTCTCTCTATATCATTGTAATAAAGGTGTGTGTGAGCAAGTGAGTTCGTAAGATTTGTATTCGAGAGTTCGAAACAAACAGAGAGAGAGATTTGTATTGTAAGCAGCTGCTAAAGGTATTGTACACCTTTGGTAGAGTTTGTATTTGATTATTTTAATACAAACAAAGTTTGATTCATTCATTTATTCTTGTTCATATAATCAAGCAAAAATCAGACACGATTATATAACTTGTATTCAACCCCCCCTTCTACAAGTTATTCGAGTTAACATCTCCCAAATTGTGAGTAAGACTCTTAGTCACAATTTCATGTCTGATAACAAGCCTACTCATACATAAAGATAAATCTTGAAAAGTACAGGTATGAAATTGATTAACAACATGGATAAAATTACAAAGAGAGCATTCTTACAGACTATGAAGAATTACTAGCCTTTTTCCATTGAGTTCATCCCTTGAGCCTTGGCTTCTAAATCATCATATTCCTTCTTTTTCCCTTCTTCTTTCCTTGCATTCTCATCCATAGCCTTTATGATATCTGCCATAGAATCTAGTTCTTCAAGTAGAATTGAGTTCTTAAAATCTTCAAGTACTGGCTTCAACACACTTGCAGGGTAATGGTTGACCAGGTTCCTTTTGATGTTGACGTTATCTCCATTCCTCCTCCTATATTTCACAACATAGGGATTGAACTGAACTCTGCACAAACCTTTAGCCCTTAACTCTTCTACTTTGGCTTCAAACTCATCTAGCTCCTCCTCCCTCTTTTTCCACTTTTCCAACAGCTCCTTCCTCAACTTCTCCTCATGATCTCTCTTCATTTTCACAAAGTCAATTAATTCTAACTTCCATACACTTTCTACTTCATCTTCAATGTTCAGCATTGCAATTATCCTTTCAATGTCATACAATCTACCCCATTGTTGACACACTCCTTGCTTGAACTTGAACTGTCTACCATCAGTGTATTTGAATTCAAGACAGTCATCAACAATAGCCACATGATAGATTCTTTGATCCCTCAGAAAAAGTAATTGATCTTCATCAAGAGGTTGCAATTTCAACCCTGGGACTATTGTGATGGCTTTGGGAGTCTGGTGTCTTTACTTTCTTTTCCTTTCTAGCCTTGGACTTGAATTTCACCTTTTGCATCTTGTCACTTGAGAGTAATCTGAAACCTTTGACTTTGGACCATTGTAGTACACCATTAGCAGTTTGCTTTTGGAGACATACTGATGGTTTCTTGACTTGAATCTTCTCTGCTTGAGGTGGCAAATAGTTACAGAAGCCATAGATGTAGATTTTGGTAGGTCATTACTACCTGCATTCACCCTAGACATAGAGTCTTGTGATGTGATGAGGTTACTGTTAGTAATGCCTAGGGCTTGATGTTTTTGTAACGGCCCCAGATCCATGGTCGGGGATCCGGTCGTCACGATCTCCATTTCCATCCACAAAACCAACATAACTTAAATTACCACCATGTGACCCAAAATAACAACATAAAAACACACCAGTTATAGTCCCAGAGATGAAATCAGAGTATCCAACAAATATTATTAATCACAAGTTTTGTGTTCTTATAACCTAAAAGAATTACATACTCTTTGCCATCCATTTACATATGTCATATAAGTAAATACATCTGATAAATCAAAAGCTGACAGTCTAGCCTACTGGTTGCTTCTACCTCAGCAATGCCGTCCATGACATCAGTAGGCAACCCTTATAACTGCTGTCCCTGCTTGCACCTAGTGCTCTTTGGGTTGGCCATCAGATCTAGTTGTTGTTGTGATATAATAAGTAAAGCAAGGGTGAGCAATAGCCCACCAAAAATAATATGTAACTGAACAATAATATATAACAGTTCTGAAATATCTTTAAAACCATATGCCATGCATTAACGATCATAGTGCCAGTATAATATAAATGATGAACTTACAAGGTATCTCAAAACATATATTCTGCAGAAATATCTGTTGTGCAAGGTAAAAGCAAGACATCATCATATGTCACAAAAGAAGGGAATTGCAGGAAAATATTGCAATCCCAGTTTTGAACATTTTTCAAACTCCTGCCAACCTGAAAGAAGTCTTTTCGATACATGTTGCGGGGGATGCCCGTCAACCTAAAAGAAGTGTCTTCGATACGTGTTGCAAGAAATTCCCAATTCGGGAGATGAACTAATACTGGAGTTATCACGCGCCAGCTATCCCACTCCCCGATGATCAGTCGGAGATGGTACAACCCAATATAGTTTACTATCGGTAGAAGGAAGAACTGACAGATTTACTTGTCTACCGCCCTTAATAGTAACTCCCTGGCCAACGGTTGGGCCTTGTGATGGACCGCGCGACTCGGCCTCTTACACACGACTCCTAGTTAGAATAAATCCATGACTGTGAAACGTAAAGTTCGTCCTCCTTTCCCCAAGTGTAATAATCATTGATAGGACTCCACTAATTAGTCGTATCTAATTGGAAGGAAGATTCACCAATATTTCTCAAGCTGTTGCTTGTTAATGGATATAAACTTGTTCCATCAATCTTACCCCTCGAGTGTTGAGGAGGTAACCAAAAAGACTCATATCGATGTTTGAAAGGAATCAAGATATGAGTAAAAAGGTAGTTTAACAAGTATATGACCGGGCAGTCAAAGAAATAACATCTCTCAAGCAAGGTTCCCTTATATTTTAGAAGATAGGTTCGAATGAAGAATGGAGTTTTGAGAACCTTCCTTGATAAAAATAATAATAATAATACGACCCAGAGATACTTTACATAGTATTTGAATATCAAGGAAATTTTTGAATAAAATATCTCATTTTAGAACTAGTTGAAAGAATTAAATAAATATTCAAAGAATATTTATTAAACCAGAAATAGTTCAAGAATATTCTTAATATCAATATTGCTCATGATTAACCCTCGAATAAGTATATATAAAATATTCATTAAATAAATAATTTCTCGAATAAATATTCAAAATAATATCCAAGAAAATAATTAAAACCTTATATGAATATCCAAGATAATATTCATTAAGTAAATAAGTTCAAATGAATATTAAAAATAATATTCATTTAATAAATAACTCGAATGAATATTCCAAAATAATATTCATCCAAATCAATAGCCTCAAATGAATATTCAAAATAATATTCATTAAATAAATAATCTCGAATGAGTATTCAAATAACATTCCTCGAATAATTTCCAAGCACTTAATACTTATGGAAATATAAATAATGTTCATAAATAACATCCCTCAAATAATCTGTCACTGGAATCCCTTCGGGTTTTCATGACTATCTCTATATTACAAAATACAGACTCCCGGTCTTTATTAAAAGAATGAGATCATATGCCCTTCACTAAGGGTCTTAGCAATATCCAGTTTATAATTATTATGTGTATGTTTGGGGTATCTTAAAATGAGTAGCTTATAACTTATAAGCACTTATGTCATATAAGTGATAAGTAGAGTAGAGATTAGAGTGTTTGGTAAATCAGAACTTATAATCGGTAGACTGTTTGGGTAAATCAGAACTTATAAGTTAACTTTTTTTTTTTTTATAATTTTCAAAATATTTGTTTTTTTATATATAACAATGGATATCAATGGATAGATATCGATGAATAGGGAAATTTGATATATACATATCAATTTTCTAATGAATGGATCGAGGGATGTATGGTTTTGAAGATTTCATATATCGAGAATAAGTTATAAGTTGAAAGTTAAGGATTCTTAACATTCAACTTATGAACTTATAAGTTATAAGTTTAGCTAAAACTTATTTTGGCAAACACCCCCCATAAGGGCTTATGGGCTTATAAGCCATAAGTTCCTCCAAATAAGCTTAAACAAACAGCCCCTATATCTTGTATCTAACTTATAAGCCAACATCAATCAGGAAACAAGTATTGCAATGTAAATTTGAAAGTAGGCATGCATGCAATGGCATATGTATAACAACAACCAATCATATATACATATTATCACAACAACAGTTCCAAAGTATTGGAACATTGCCTGGTACTCTGGTGAGGGTAGTCTATCCTGGGTCAGTCCGGTGATCTATAAACAACCTAAATATTCGAGATTAATCACTTAACGCTTTTGAAATGCTAAGTATATACTTTACTTAGATTAGAAATGCTTTCGAGTTATCTCGTTATACACCCTCTAGTGTACTCTTTTTTTTATCACCGTTATGATCCGACACTTGCTCGTTATTAAGGGATGTCATTACGCTTACACTGGGTATATACTTAAGTCGTATAAGTTCTAAGGTCGGTCGTTTACTAACCAAGATTATACCTCGAGTTTTTATTGTCCTTTTTCTAAGTTATAACCAAGTGTCCTTTTAAGGGGTTCATTCACACTTAACCTCGATTCGAACATTTTTATAAAATCGAAAAACGATCTGTTTGACATGAGGTTTTCTCCCACACCTTCCTTATGATCTCTAATATTTAATTACCAAGATTCGTAATCAAATTATTCATGTTAAGGGGGTTCAATTGAAGTTACCCACTCGCACTTACAGTTTCGAACCACTTTCAGTAAATCGGCCATAATTCCTAAACCGTAAGTCAGTTTGTCTCGATTCTTTTGCCAAAACGATCTATTACTCGAGGTCTACATGGGTGTGTCATATACTTATCTAGATCAGTGAATTATCTCAACTGTTATGCACGAATTTCAAGGGTTAACGAAATTTCGGCATTATAACGGCTATAAATCAAACGTTCCAAAATTCATAATATCAAACCCAAGCCACACCGGGCATACCATACATCTTTCATACATGATAATCAACTTATTAGGTCAAAAACATGTCACTTATCGCATGATCATCATATTGATGTGTTAAATTACGTCTAACCGCAAGCGCACGGTATCAATTGTAGTAGATACTAGCAAATACGGGTCGATTCCTCAAGGAGACAGTTTCAATTTCCTTTCAATTATTATCAATTGTTTCTAGTCACAAACGATTAGTTGAGAATTTTATTAACCACTAAAGAAAATTTAACAAAGTTTTAAAATCAATTAATGATGGGATCTAGGGCAATTCAGGTTCACCATGCTTACACCAAACAAATCACAAAGGTATAGCTTTTTAATGGGATAAAGTAATTAAAGTAATGGTTAATCTTTTTCAAGCATCAACACTCTCAGAAATCTGATGATGTTTCCACACTTACCTTCAATTCCGCTAATTGTATGTAAGCCTCTAGTAGTAAAAATCTTCCGATCTATTACTCCTATTGCAATCAGTTAATCCATGATATTGCGCAATTACACACATTAAGAATTAAAACATATCAATCAGAATTACTCTCTACCCATCAATTTACTAATCAAATTAAGCCCAAATCATGGTGCAAACATGGCTCCCCTTAATACCCTAGAATCAAATTACTCACTCATGGTAGAATAAAAACTAACAACAATAATAATAAAGAAGAAAGCCATATTAAACATGTAATAATGAGAGAGAAGATTAGAAATACCTTAAACTTGATAATAATGGAGAACAAAAGATCTAAGATTTAATTATAGCTTACAAAGATCAAGAAGAGAAATAAAACCTAGCTTGAAATAACGTACGTCCAGATATGATATGATATGTGTTACAATGATATGATATGTATATCTATGTGATGATATGATTTTACAATGATATAATGTGTTGTTATAGGCCCTAAAAGTTTTATCCAACAAGGAAATACCTAATTTACATTACAAATTCGAAATAGGAAAGAATTGTAGAGTTTTTAGGAGAAAATTCGGAATGGACAGAATGCCCCCGAGGCCGCATCCTGGGATTTGAGGCCGCGGCCTCAAGCCAAATCTGCCCGCGGTTTTTCAGCATGCTATTTCCTTCGTTTTTCCTTCGTTTTGCCTCCGTTTCCTTTCGTTCTTTTTCTCAAAGCTTCTATACTTCAATTCCTTGCCTTGGAACCTTCCTGGTGGCTCACAACAAGACTCCATTGTTCATTCTTAAGCTCGAATTCATCTCCAGAATTGACGGAAATTGCAACCTTATTAAAAAATGCTTAGAAACGATCCACAAATTCACATTTCCTCTCGTAACTTCATAAAATCATTCCTTCGAGTAAAAAAAACACCATAAAATCATTGAATAATGCTCGATTCTTCCAACATGGCAATTATTTATTTCCTGTCATAAAACACATTAAACACTAATTAAATCCACACGATTATTCGTAAAAGCACCGAAAATGTGGGAACAAAATCCTATAAAGTATATATAAAATACACTCTATCAAATATCCCCACACTTAGCACTTTGCGCGCCCTCGTGCAAACTAACATAATAATTATACTAACTAATTAGTACCACTTCCGTAGGTGATCACGGTTGCATTTGGCATATGCAACAAGCCCTTTAAACCCCTAGGTAGCCCTAGAGGACGAGTAAGGTCTTGTGAGGGTTTATAGTAAATATACCCACAAAATTCATCTAGCTCATGCAAAAGACCACACATCAACACAACACCACACACACCCGTCCTCTCATGCCACTTCAACTTAAGAATCAAAATGAAAATGCAATGCCTTGGTGTCTAAAGTACAAGTATCCACATAGTCTACTCAAAGAAGATGCATAAGATCATAGAAATTCATGTCAAATGTAAGAATAAGTTGGTAAACATGCTAAGCACACAAGAGCACATCTTTGAGACACAACCTGGGATATCCTATGCAAAAGCAACAACTCACCGTTCACTCACAAAAATATTCACTCAAAATAATCGGTAAGTGTTTCACTCAACTCCAACAATCAATCTAACCTTTAACGCAACATACATCATCGATGACAATCAAAAGGTCTTTGTTAAGGTTGTAACGGGGCTAGGGACAAGGTATGTCAAGAAAGCCAAAGAAGGTTAAGTCAAAAGCTAGTAGCTGACAATGAAATTCAAACAACTCCCATACTTTCATCCCCACACTTGAACTTTTATTTATAAACAACTTGACTAGTCGAATCTAAGTAGGATCACAAAATATAAGCATGCTCTCGTATTTATTTTTTCTGTGTTTTTTTTCTTTTTCTTTTTATTTTCCTTTTTTTAAGAGAGCTAAATAATAACAAGAACAATGATCCCATAAATATGATTTCAAACTTCGACTAACAAGCTATCAACCAAACCCCAAGTATTCCCCAAAATTATGATCATCAATAAAAACTCCCCTTTATGCACACCTTATCACTCCCTTACGAACAATACTAGCCTTTGACAATTGGGTTCAAATTTAATGTATGGCCAATAGAATAAAAAGGATAATGGCAAGTAATGTGGTGTGTCACCGAAAGAATAGGATTAAGCTCAAAGGGTTAACTAATGGATCATGTATAAACGGCTTGGATATATAGGAAATACGAGGTTATACCTAAATGCCTTTATCATGTTATCATCAATTAATGTCATGCATCTTAAGAAATACCTCAAGCAAGTGCTAGCAATGCAAACAACATGTGGACACTCAAGCAAACGAAAAATCATGCAAGAGATATGCATATAGGCTAAAAACTCACTTGGTGTGACAAAACATAATCAATCCCAAATAACAGTCTCTCTAACGCACTTACTTGTACTCAAAGCATATAGACCAAATTACCTTGCACATATTCATGGCATTCTAATCACTTAGCACATTCAATAAGTCTACTAGCTTTTACTTTCTAGTGTACGTGTGTGCACAAGAATATCACATATCACTTCTCAATCAAAAGCATCCATAAACACAAGATTCCTAAGCATGCATGGGTGCATTTACACAAGTAATCTTCACATGGCTAGAATTATTTTTGGTATTTTCAAATTTTTTAATTTTTAATTTTTTTTTAATTTTTTATATACACTACGTTGAGAACACCGAGAACACCTCCCCACACTTAAGCGAGTCAATGTCCTCAATGACTCATTAACTAAACAAAGAAATCTACAATATATAAAACAGAAGGAAAGAAGAACTCCCCTTTGCAGAAGTATGATCCATGGGTTGCCTCCCTAGAAGCGCTTTTGTTTAACGTCGTTGGCTCGACTCAGCTGGTTCAGATCTCCATGGAGGGGTTATCAAGATAAATCATTTCCATCTTCCCTACGAATGCACCATCCACGTATAATTTAAGGCGTTGACCGTCGACCTTAAACTTTGTTCCATCTCGTCCCATAATTTCAATAGCACCATAAAACTTGACTTCGGTGACAGTAAAAGGTCCGGACCATCTTGATCTGAGCTTCCCTGGAAAAAGTCGAAGTCTGGAATTGAACAACAACACCTTGTCACCAGCCTGAAAATCTCTTCTCTGAATCACCTTATCATGCATCTTCTTCGTTCTCTCCTTGTAAAGCCGAGAATTGTCATAAGCATCAAATCGAAGCTCATCTAACTCATTAAGTTGAAGAAGTCTCGCTTGCCCCGTAGCCTTCAAATTCATGTTGAGTTCTTTTATAGCCCAAAAGGCGCGATGTTCCAATTCCACTAGCAAGTGACATGCTTTACCATAGACCAACCGATAGGGAGTGGTTCATATAGGTGTTTTATATGCCGTCCGATAGGCCCACAAAGCATCATCTAGCTTCAAGTACCAATCTTTCCTTGACTTTGCAACCATTTTCTCCAAGATGCTTTTGATTTGTCGATTGGAAACCTCCACTTGGCCAGTTGTTTGAGGGTGATATGCAAGAGCGACCTTGTGAGTAACGCCATATTTCTTCAACAAAGTTTCGAACTGTCGGTGGCGAAAATGAGAACCACCATCACTTATCACTGTCCTTGGAACTCCAAAACGTGGGAAGATGATATTCTTGAAAAGCTTCATTACTACCTTAGAATCATTTGTTACTGATCCAACTGCTTCAACCCACTTGGACACATAATCGACAGCAACTAAGATGTATCTCATCCCACAAGAAGTTGGGAAAGGTCCCATAAAATCAACACCCCATACGTCAAATATCTCGACCTCAAGAATACCGGTTTGAGGCATCTCATGGCGTTTAGAAATATTACCCGTCCTTTGACATGCATCACACGCCAAACAAAAAGCACGAGCATCTTTAAATAGAGACGGCCAAAAGAAACCGGATTGAAGTACCTTAGCAGCAGTTTTGGAAGGACCATGGTGGCCTCCACAAGCGAGAGAATGACAATGCTTGAGAATGTCATGTACTTCGAACTCAGGGACACATCTACGAAAGATTCCATCAGCACACTTGCGGTACAAGAAAGGGTCATCCCAAAAATATTGTTTAGTATCATGATAGAACCGTTTTCTTTGCTGATAAGTCAATTCTGGAGGGTGAGATCCACTAACACAGAAATTTGCAAAATCTGCATACCATGGAGTTTGAGTAGCAACCGAAAATAGGTGATCATCTGGAAAAGAATCGTCAATATGAGTACTTGACGCAATATCAGATTTGAAACGCAACCGTGAGAGATGATCCGCAACCACATTCTCAGCACCCTTCTTGTCTTTGATTTCCAAGTCAAATTCTTGGAGTAAGAGAATCCAAGGAATAAGCCTTGGCTTTGCTTCTTTCTTCACCAACAGGTACTTAATTGCCGAATGATCAGTGTGAACAATGACTTTGGAGCCAATGAGATAGGCTCGAAATTTGTCAAGAGCGTAGACCACAGCTAGAAGTTCATTCTCGGTCGTAGCATAATTGACTTGAGCTTCATCCAAGGTTTTACTTGCATACTAGATGGTGTTCAATAACTTGTCTTTCCTTTGACCGAGAACTGCTCCAACAGCATAATCACTTGCATCACACATGATTTCAAATGGAAGATTCCAATCTGGAGATTGAATGATTGGTGCACTTATCAAAGCTTCCTTAATCCTGTTAAAAGACTCCAAACAAGCGTCAGTAAACATAAAGGTGGCATCCTTAAGCAACAATTGAGTGAGAGGTTTTGCAATTTTTGAAAAATCTTTTATAAAACGACGATAAAAACCCGCATGACCAAGGAAACTCCTCACTCCCTTGACATTAACAGGAGGAGGAAGCTTCTCAATCACCTCAATTTTTGCTTTGTCAACCTGGATGCCACGTTCAGAAATCAAGTGACCAAGTACCACTCCTTCATTGACCATGAAGTGGCACTTTTCCCAATTTAAAACCAAATTCACCTCTTCACAACGTTTAAGCACTTTAGAAAGATTATGCAGACATACATCAAAATCAGACCCATAAACACTGAAATCATCCATAAATACTTCCATGATAGACTCTATGAAATTAGAAAATCTGGCAGTCATGCAACGCTGAAAAGTAGCAGGGGCATTGCACAATCCAAAAGGCACTCTACGATATGCAAAAGTACCATATGGGCAAGTAAATGTAGTCTTTTCTTGGTCATCAGGATGTATAGGGATCTGAAAGAACCCCGAATATCCATCTAAATAGCAAAAGTACTTATGCTTAGCAAGTCTTTCTAACATCTGATCAATGAAAGGGAGAGGGTAATGGTCTTTTCTAGTGGCAGTGTTTAACTTACGGTAATAAATGCACATTCGCCAACCGGTGACAATTTGAGTGGGAATTAATTCATCTTTATCATTCTTAATTACCATTGTTCCTCCTTTCTTAGGGACTACTTGAACTGGGCTTACCCATTTAGAATCAGAAATCGGGTAAATGATGCCCGCATCTAACAACTTCAAAACTTCTTTTTTAATAACCTCTTGCATGTTAGGGTTCAAGCGACGTTGTCCCTGTATGCAAGGCTTATGGTCATCATCTAAGTGAATTCTATGCATGCAAAAGTCTGGGCTAATCCCTGTAAGATCATCAATACTATACCCAATAGCTTTTCTATGTGCACGCAAAACAGTAAGAAGCTTAAAAACTTGGCTATCATCAAGACTAGAGCTAACAATCACAGGACAAGTCTTTTCATCATCAAGAAACACATATTTCAGATTAGATGGCAAAGGCTTTAGCTCTAACTTATTTACCTGAGGTTCACCACAAGAAGTGACAGTGTTGGTTACCTCACAATTCAGATCAACTGCACCATCCAACTCAAGAATCAATGAATCGACTTCAGCATGTCCTTCTCCTTCGTAAGCTTCAAGCATGAGCACTGCTTCCAATACATCATTCAATAGAATCTGAGGCGTCTCATCTTGGACAATTTCATCTACAACATCAATCCTACAGCAAGTATTCTCAAGCAAAGGGGATTAAAGAGCAGAGGTTAGAGTAAAAGTAATTTTATCATCACCAACGCTCAATGTGAGAGTCCCACTTTTAACATCAATAACAGCACCTGCAGTACAGAGAAATGGTATACCTAAAATAATAGGTATTTGGCTGTCCTCTTCCATATCTAGAACTACAAAGTCTACAGGAATATAGAATTTTCCTACCCTAACAGGCACATCCTCTAAAATTCCAAGTGGATATTTTATCGAACGGTCTACCATTTGCAAAGTCATCTATGTACATTTTAATTCTCCCATATTTAGGTTTTGAAAAACCGAGAGAGGCATGACTGAGACGCTAGCTCCTAAATCACATAGAGCTTTATTAATAAACAACGCACCTAAATGACACCGGATCGAAAAACTACCAGGATCTTTAAGCTTAGGTGGAGACTTATTTTGTAAAACATCACTACATTCCTCAGTAAAAGCTACTGTCTCTACCTCACCAAATGACCTTTTCTTAGTGAGAATATCCTTAAGAAACTTTGCATATGATGGAACTTGAGAAATTAAATCAGTGAAAGGAACTATTACCTCAAGGTTCTTGACAAGTGTCATGAACTTACCAAACTGTTGGTCCACCTTAGTTCTGTTCATCCTGCTAGGGAATGGGAGCTTTGGCACAAATGGTGGAGGAGTAACTGCAGTCTTCTCTTTGTCTTTTTTCTTGCTTTCCTCAGTTTCACCTTCGTTTGCATCTTCAACAACTTTCTCTACCTTGTCTTCCTCAGAATCCTCGTTTTCTTTCTCAGTAGGAACATCGTCATTAGGCATTAGAGGAGCATCATATGTACGACCACTCCTAAGAGCAATGGCATTCACATTTTCCTTTGGCTGAGTTGGTTGTACTGGTAGAGAGCCTTGTTGCCTTGTAGACGAAGAACTAGCCATTTGAGCAATCTGAGTTTCCAGCATCTTGTTATGAATCTCCATCTGGTTCATCTTCCTATTGGTATCCTCCATATTCTTTTGCATTTGTAACAATATCTTCATCATGTCACCTTGATTATCAGCCTGTGCAACTAGATTTGCTTGAGGAGCATAATTCTGAGGAGGCCTCTGGAATCCAGGGGGATTCATAGGTCCTTGTGGAGGCCTATACTGCTATTGTGGAGGAGGCTGATACGATTGCTGATATTGCTGCTGCTGATTAGGAACATTTGAATTCTGAGCATTATTGTTCCTATATGAGAAGTTCGGATGATCTTTCCAACCAGGATTGTAAGTGTTGGAGTACGGATTGTACTGCTGCCTCTGTTGGAAAACATTTGCTTGCTCCATCTAAAAATTTTGTGAATTTTGAGCATTGTATTGGCAATCGTTACCATAGTGGCCTTGGATGCCACAGACTTCACAAATAGGATTATTCATAGGAGCCATGGATGACAATGCATTGATACTCATAGGTGGAGTAGAGGGCTGAGATGTCTTCAATGAGTGGATCTCCTGAGTCAATGCAGCGAGTTTAGATGATAATAAAGAATAAGCATCCACTTCAAGTTTACCCCCTTTCTTGGCTGCTCTCGGGTTACTGAAGTGATTGGAAGCCAAATTTGAAAGAAAAGCATGTGCATCATCAACTCCTTTGTCTAAAAACACGCCACCTGCAGCGTTATCAACTGTACCTTTTGTTTCAGGATCAAGACCATTGTAGAAGCGTTTAAGCAGAAACCACTTCTCAAGACCATGGTGAGGGCATGCACGTTGATAATCCTTGAATCTGTCCCAAGCATCCCGTAGAGATTCGCCATAACTTGCTTAAAACCCATCATCTTGCCGATCAAGTCGTCGGAGGGAAGAACTCAGTTAAGAAGGCTTGAGCAATCTCATCCCACTCGGTCAAGTCAATATCATTCAACCATTTTTGAGTTTTATCACGAAGAGAGAAACCAAACAACATGACTTTCAACTGGTTTGGAGTGACTCCCTAATGTTTAATTGTAGAACAGAGCTGTTGAAACCGTTGCAGATGATTTGTAGGGTCTTCAGAGGTAAGCCCAGCAAATTGATTCTGTTGGATCATAGTGAGAAAAGCAGGCTTGATCTCGAAATTTGCTGATTGAATCGCTGGCATAGCAAGGTCGGTAGGTACCCCACTCGGAGAAGGCTGTGAGTAGTTCTTCAAAGATTTGGGAGGAAGGTCTGCCATTTTAATCTTTGGTTCAGGTATCTCTTGTTGCTTCTCTTTCCTTTGTAGATCTATGTATTGTTGACAAGAAAGTTCAGAATTTGGACTAAGAAGAGTTATATCTTCCTTCGCTTGATCTTCTTTCACTTTAGACCTGGTCCTGGGCATCAACAACTTAACAAGGAAAAGCAGTAAGATCGGTCTCAGTTGGAACAAGAGTTCCAAAGAGACAAGAGAAACAATCTAAAACAATCAAACTAAAATTATAGAAACTAGGCGTCTCCCCGGCAGCGGCGCCAAAAACTTGATGTGTTAAATTACGTCTAACCGCAAGCGCACGACATCAATTGTAGTAGATACTAGCAAATACGGGTCGATTCCTCAAGGAGACAGTTTCAGTTTCCTTTCAATTATTATCAATTGTTTCTAGTCACAAACGATTAGTTGAGAATTTTATTAACCACTAAAGCAAATTTAACAAAGTTTTTAAATCAATTAATGATGGGATCTAGGGCAATTCAGGTTCACCATGCTTACACCAAACAAATCACAAAGGTATAGCTTTTTAATGGGATAAAGTAATTAAAGTAATGGTTAATCTTTTTCAAGCATCAACACTCTCAGAAATCTGATGATGTTTCCACACTCACCTTCAATTCCGCTAATTGTATGTAAGCCTCTAGTAGTAAAAATCTTCCGATCTATTACTCCTATTCCAATCAGTTAATCCATGATATTGCGCAATTACACATATTAAGAATTAAAACATATCAATCAGAATTACTCTCTACCCATCAATTTACTAATAAAATTAAGCCCAAATCATGGTGCAAACATGGCTCCCCTTAATACCCTAGAATCAAATTACTCACTCATGGTAGAATAAAAACTAACAACAATAATAATAAAGAAGAAAGCCATATTAAACATGTAATAATGAGAGAGAAGATTAGAAATACCTTAAACTTGATAATAATGGAGAACAAAAGATCTAAGATTTAATTATAGCTTACAAAGATCAAGAAGAGAAATAAAACCTAGCTTGAAATAACGTACGTCCAGATATGATATGATATGTGTTACAATGATATGATATGTATATCTATGTGATGATATGATTTTACAATGATATAATGTGTTGTTATAGGCCCTAAAAGTTTTATCCAACAAGGAAATACCTAATTTACATAACAAATTCGAAATAGGAAAGAATTGTAGAGTTTTTAGGAGAAAATTCGAAATGGACAGAATGCCCCCGAGGCCGCATCCTGGGATTTGAGGCCGCGGCCTCAAGCCAAATCTGCCCGCGGTTTTTCAGCATGCTATTTCCTTCGTTTTTCCTTCGTTTTGCCTCCGTTTCCTTTCGTTCTTTTTCTCAAAGCTTCTATACTTCAATTCCTTGCCTTGGAACCTTCCTGGTGGCTCACAACAAGACTCCATTGTTCATTCTTAAGCTCGAATTCATCTTCAGAATTGACGGAAATTGCAACCTTATTCCAAAATGCTTAGAAACGATCCACAAATTCACATTTCCTCTCGTAACTTCATAAAATCATTCCTTCGAGTAAAAAAAACACCATAAAATCATTGAATAATGCTCGATTCTTCCAACATAGCAATTATTTATTTCCTGTCATAAAACACATCAAACACTAATTAAATCCACACGATTATTCGCAAAAGCACCGAAAATGTGGGAACAAAATCCTATAAAGTATATATAAAATACACTCTATCACATATCTCTAAATAATTCACAAGATCATGCTAACAATCTTATAATCATACTAACATCATAACTAAGCTTAAATCCATCAAGAACATGCATATACTTAAAGTAAGACTTAGGGTTTCAAGAGTGTTATACCTTCCTTGGTGTGTATATGAGCCTAACAAGCCTTGATCTAGTCCTTAGAACACTTTATGATAGCTTAGATCAACCAAAGAGTCAAGAAAAACAACATTAGTTCATGAGAGTTACTATTCACCCTCCACTTTGAGGATTTATTTGAAAATTGAAACAATGGAGTTTGAAGCTAGGATTTCTAGGAGATAATTTTTGTGAAATGTATGACTTACCATAAAAATTTGGAGATCAAATGATGGTGGGAGCTTGGACTTTGATTCTTGAAATTAAGGATGTGCCGAATGGAAGAACAAGGAGGTGGTGATGTTTTTTTGTGTTTTGCTTGGCTAATCTTTTGTTCTCATCTTGCATTATTGAGATATTATCTCATAAAGTAGCTTTATTAAATCTATTAGGTCATGCATGATGTATTTGGATGGAAAAGTGTTGTTGTTTTAGTGCTAGGATGAGAAAGTGATGCTGGTAGATCTCTAAGTATATTAGTTACTCATGTAACTACTTAGTTACTTGATGTTATCCACTAGCACATGCATGTATCTTGATCCCCTGCTTGTTTCTTTGTCCACTTATTGCTCAATTCATTGATCATTCGGAGGAATATCTCGAAGATTTCTAATTAGGGTTTTACCGGAAACCTTCTTAATATTTATACTATCATTCTCAATTCTCTTTAACAATTCTTGAATCCATATTCCTTAAATCTTTTCAATAATTCCTTAAGTCTTTCAGTATCCAGGGAAATCTCGGGGAAAATAAAAGTGTTATTTTTCAGAATCCGATAACTTTTACATACACTCTATTTCCCCTTGGATCATTAATACGAACTCAGAAATCCATTCCGGGTACTTCTATATAGCATCGTCTAATAATATTCCCATTTCCACCAAAAACACTATTCATTCTTTATTCTCTCTTTATTCCTTATATTTAGAAAAAGTCCTTGTTCTCTTTCGAGCATTCCTTATCTCTTTCACGGAACCACTGGACTTATAACATACATCGATTTGGATGACATGAGAATAACCTTGCTCTTTGGAATTACCATATCTTACTTTCTTAGGAGATAGATTATTCTAATCTAAGTTTTCAACCAATAGCATTCTTCAAGACATATAAACATTGGAATCCATATCCATTCCATATTCGTTCATTAGAACCGTTGCTACATCGTAGTCGTAACCACTATTCATTTCTACATTAATACATAATAAAAGTTTAAATTCCTACCAAAAATCTGGGTTCTTACAGTTTTCCACTCTTTCTGTCAAAGACTTTCCCTCCATCTTTGCCATCATCTCCCTTCTTGCTCTTATCATCTTTCTTTTTCTGTTCTTTATCATCCTTATTACTCCTGTGATGTCTTCTTCTCCCATCACTTTTGTCTTCACCCTCATCATCCTTATCTCTCTTGGTTTAACCATTTCTAGGACAATGCCAGTTGCTATGAAAGTTCTGAGAATCCATAATGCCTCCAACTCTTCAGCAGTTCTTAGTCCATTCTTCTTTTGTAGTTGGTCAATGATAGCAATGATAAGTCTGTGATTCAGAGGAGTGAGATCCTTGGGAATGACCAGTTGACTGACATCTTCAATTTTTGTACCAGACTGATAGAGAATGGTTCTTGGACAAGTACACACTTCAGGCAATCTAGCATGTTGAGCATTCCTTAACTCCAAGATAGCATCAATCTCAGTGAATTTTAAGACCTTCAAGGTGTCACAAGATAGATGCCATATTTTGCCATTGGTCACCATCATAATCTCTTTGAGAAAGATTTGATTAAGCTTCTTTGGGATCACTGTCAAGTACTTGATTTATTCCTTGAGCCTCCTCCTGTACAGTAATGTATCTCCACCAACCTTTGCCTTTGAGGCTTGCAGAAACTTCAAGAAAGTAGCATCATGATAAGTCTATAAATTTTCTACTTCAATCAGCTTGACCTCTGTGACTACACTTACTTCAACTGGTTGATCTTCTTCATGTCTAGAGAGGTTAGCTTGATCAGTTGGCATAGAACTTACCACCACTGTGGATGTGATTGATTGCTGCAAACCACTTGGAGAAGTGATATGCACAGTTGGTAGGGTGACAATTGGTAGAGAGGTGATAAGTTTGACAAGTTTAGGTTTAGGTAGAGGAATTTCAGAGATTTTGGTTTTGCCTTTCCCTCTTGTTTGTATTTGAGATGTTGATTATGTAGGCTTTGGCTGATCAGAAATGACAACTCCCCCTTTGGTCTTGAGTCTAACTTTTCCCCCTTAGGCTTAGTAGCAGACACGGTTTCTTTGTTGAGACCTTTTGGTTTGTAGAAGAGACTGGAGGTTGTGAGGTAGGTTGAGGGACTCCCATATGTAGCATCATGGCAGAAATCATCTGTTATTGATTGAGGAGAACCTCAGCAGTAGAAGTGCCTTGAGTGTCCAACTTTTCATTCAGCAGGGCAACAGAATCTTTAAGCTCAGCATTGAATTGTTTTAGAGAGACCACTTCTGATTCCAAACTGTCCACTTTAGACATCAAGTGTGCAGCCTTAAAACCAGTGAGTGATTGCTCTTTGAGTCTTTGTACCTCATACTTTGTCATGTCATGAAGAGGAACATCTGTTACTGCCTTATCCCCATATTGATTAGTAAACAGAATCTTGATAGCAGCATTTTCAGTTGTAGTCGGTTCTGTGAGTCTATCCATTTGAGATATGAGCTTTGTGATGGAGCCTTGTATCATAGGAAGTCTATCATCCAGAGATTTACAGGTTGCTTTGTAGTCTTTGACATTTCTGAAGACAGTATCCAGAGAGGGAAATTCTTTAGTGAATTGACTTTGAAGCTCTCTCACTATCTTTGTTATGGCTTTGCAAACTTCTTCAATTTCAGATTTAACTCCCTTGCCTAGGTAGTGAGCAGCCTTCAAGCTTCCTTTATAAACATCATTGACAGCCTCATATACTTCACCAGGAGTGAGAGATTTAGCATTTGAGCCTAGTGAAGTGATATATTCCTCCCTTATATATTGAAGAGCTTCACTGAGAGAGATGCTGCAATACCCTTGCATCCATGCATCAATATTACCATCTCTTTCAGCTTCATCTGCTATTTTCTCTTGTTGTTGCTCAACATATTGCTTGTGACAGAGTAAGATGGCCTCATAGTCAACATTTAGCATGTTGGAAGTAAGAAGATGTTGAGCAATCTTAGTGAACTCATGAATTTGATCCACAATTAAGCTTTGAAGTGCTTCAACCATCAATTGTGGTGGAGCAGACCCTGATCCTGAAGCACTGTCATGTTGCACAGGCTTCAGCCATTGTGACAGAAAGTCAGAGCTAGAGCTAGGCAAGCTAGACTCTTCAGTTACAAATGTAACTTCTGTAACCGGATGGATTGACTCTACTACTGTTGTCTCCACAGAAGTGGGATGAGTTACAACAACAGTTGACACAGGCACAAAGTCTCTAGTGAAAACTAGTGAATCCTCTGTGTTTGTGATGATGTCATTAGGAGATGCCCCAACATGCATTCCCTCACCATCTAAATGTGGTTCCTGGGTGGTGAGCACGGTGTCATGCACCAAGTCACTTGAGTCCATTGGCTCACCAAGAGAAGGGAATTCTTGCTAATCAATGCCTTTCTCCTCAATCACTTGACTTGCAGGCTCCAAAGAAATTTGAGTGAAAGATTCTGGAAGAGAACTGTCTTTTAGATTAGATTTTGGCAACTCCCCCTGAGAAATAGAGGGAGTTTTAAGTGTGATGTGCCTTCCACTCAGTGTAGTGCCAGCCTTATCACTCCCATGTGCTGACTATTATTAGAAGGTGCATTGGGGAGGATGCTTGATTCTATACATGCACCCTATTGAGAGGGCACATCTAGTGAGCTGTTCGCCCCTGATTTTACACCTTCAGCCATTTGTGTGACTGAAGAGGTGGTAACACTGGTTCCTCACCTTCTAAGCGTAATTCTATAGCCAAGGCTGCCTCAGATAATATGGTTAAAGGTACAGAAGCAACCTGTTTTCTCTTCTTCTTCTTCTCCTTTTTACTAACATCAACCCGTTGAGAGGATGATGCAGTGGGCTCACTATTTGGTAATGTGTTTGGTTGAGGAGGTAAGTTAGCAGGCCCTGGGTCAACATTTTGTTCTACTTGCATGGGCTTTGCTAACTGTGATTTAGAATCAAATATTGGCATGTTGTGGGGGTAAGACTCAAATAAACTCTTCATATGAGGAGTTATTTCAAGTCTCACATCCACATCATTCCTAGTCTCCAAATTACCAAAAATGAGTTTGGTCATGGATTTAGGATAGCCTATTCTTTGTTTATCTATCCCAGGTAAATCAATCAAATTTTTATCTACATGATTTAGTGCAGATTGAATGAAACGAGGGAAGAAAATTTCAGTACCTCTCTTGGCTGGAGTCTGACCAAGTCTACCATACAGCTCCTGCAGAATTATGTGTCCAATGTCTATCTTTCTCCCATAGGCTAAGGCATAGACTATTTGCTGTGCAGGTGCAATGATTTGATCAAAGCTGGACTTCCTTGTAGTGAAGTCTTGAAGGAGAGTAGGAAAAACATAGCTCCTTCCTTTTCTCAGAAACTTCCTGTTAAGATGCCCAAGTCTGATGAAATCAAAGAAGTCCTCCAATTCCTCATTTGTGGCTAGAGAGTCATACACCACTTGTTGTAAGCCCAGTGCTTGATTCATTTCCGCTGGAGTGATAGTAACCTCCTTATCTTGAATCTTGCAGTGGACTATGTAAGAGGTTATAGCATTCTCAAGAACAATAACCTCCACAGTAGCTGTCCTCCAGAATTGGTCAAGAATATCCAAGTACAGGGTTGGGTTAGCTGAGAGTGCAATCTTGATGTATGACTCAGCCATCCATCGAACAAAACACTTGAAATTTGCATTTGGTGCTTCCACATTATTGGTTATTGCAATGAAATTGGTGTGTTTGCCATTGTTACAGAGAGAAAGAGAAGAGAATGAAAGTTTAAGAAGAAGTTTAGCTTTTGCAATTAGGGTTTTCAGAGGTTTAGAAAATTTGGATGCTTGAGAAATCGAATGAAATGAATAGAATAGATGTGGAATGGTATAAGTATGAAGTACTTGAATTGTCAATTAGATACACAATATGTATCGACAAGTCAAGCATTCGAGAAGTGTAAAACAACTATTCGATATGTCAAGAAAGGCTTATTCGATAACTCAAGCAGGTAACAACTCATAGCTGGCAGTTTAAAAATAACTCTAAACTGGGTAAACTATGTTTTTATGAGCGAATTAAAATTTTAGACAAAAATCCAAAAACGGTTAAGATTTAGCGAGAATTCAGCCTTTTGAAATGATTCAAGAACTCAAATACCATATTCGAGAAATCAAGCATTAGAGAACTCAAATACTATATTCGAGAAATCAAGCATTAGAGAACTCAAATACTATATTCGAGAAATCAAGCATTAGAGAACTCAAATACTATATTCGAGAACTCAAGCATGTCTCTGTTCGATATCTCTAAAAGACTCTATTCGAGAACTCGAGAGTACCTTAAAGAGGCTTGTTAGAGAAGTCGACCACTGACACAAAATGAATCATTAGAGAAGTCTGACTTATCGAACTATTCTTTTCACTCATAAAATTCAATTTTCACTATCATTAAAAAAAATTACCATAAATATTTTGTGAAGAATATTCTAACAAATTAAATAGTGATTTTCTTAAAATTTCATAGAAATTTCAAGTTAATAGAATATGATTTTTCAGCATATGCAACAGAATTGAAATGTTTATAAATCATATTTTAGCCAACACTTACTTCAAAAATATTGAGCATTTAAATAAAATAAGTGTTTACTACTGCAACAATCTAGTTGATATTTTCACTTAGCCAAATTCTGAAGAATTCAGCATTCCAATCTCACTAACCAACCTTGTGAAGGTGGCTTCATCCAATGGCTAGTGAATATATCAGCTAATTGTTTATCTGTGGGAATATAATGTAACTCAATGGTTCCATTAGTTGCATGTTCCCAAATAAAATGATATCTGATGTCAATATGCTTTGTTCTAGAATGATTGAGAGGATTTGCAACTATAGAGATTGCACTTGTGTTGTCACACATTATAAGAATCCTTTCCAACACAAGTCCATAATCTCTAGGTTGATTTCTAATACAAAACACTTGACCACAGTAACTTCCAGCAGCTATGTATTCAGCCTCAGCTGTGGAAGTTGACACGGATTGTTATTTCTTGCTATACCAAGAGACTAACCTTTGTCCATGAAATTGGCAGCTACCTGAGGTGCTTTTCCTATCCACTTTACATTCAGCATAATCAACATCAGAATAACCAACCAGATTGAACCCTGTGTCCTTAGGATACCATAAACCCAAGTTTGGAGTGCCCTTCAGATATCTAAAGATCCTTTTTATAGCAACCATATGTGATTCCTTTGGATTCGATTGAAACCTTGCACACAGACATGTAGCAAACATGATGTCTGGCCTACTTGCAGTGAGATAGAGTAGAGAACCAACCATGCCTCTGTAGACTGAGATATCTACTTTTTTGCCATTAGCATCTTCATCCAATTTAGTGGCAATGGCCATGGGTGTTTTTGCAGGTGAGCTATCTTCCAAATCAAACTTTTTCAATAGGTCTTTGATGTACTTGGTTTGACTGATAAAGATACCATCCTTCCTTTGACTAACTTGGAATCCAAGAAAGAATGTCAACTCTCCCATCATGCTCATCTCATATCTGCTTTGCATGAGCTTAGAAAACTTTTCACACAGTGTCTCATTTGTAGAGCCAAATATGATATCATCCACATAGATTTGAACTAGGATAATATCATTACCATGCTTCTTGTAAAACAATGTCTTGTCCAATGTGCCTCTAGTGAACTGATTTTCAAGAAGAAATTGTGACGGAGTGTCATACCACGCTCTTGGAGCCTACTTAAGTCCATACAATGCCTTAAGCAATCTGTAGACAAAGTTAGGAAAATGTGGATCTTTAAAACCAGGTGATTGTTGCACATAGACTTCTTCTTCCAACTCTCCATTCAGAAATGCACTCTTGACATCCATCTGATAAACTTTGAAATTTGAGTGTGCAGCAAATGCCAAGAAGATTCTGATGGCTTCCAACCTAGCAACAGGGGCAATAGTTTCATCATAATCAATGCCTTCCTGTTGAGAGTAACCTTTTGCAACCAACCTTGCTTTGTTTCTTACTATTACACCATCTTCATCCATCTTATTTTTCAGAACCCATTTTGTTCCAACAACGGTTCTATCCTTTGGTGCAGGCACAAGCTCCCATACTTTGTTTCTCTCAAATTGATTCAGCTCTTCTTGCATAGCAATAATCCAGTCTTCATCCAACAGTGCATCATCAAGTTTCTTAGGCTCAATTTGGGACAGAAAACAGCCATAGAGACACTCATTTTGAGTTGCTCTCCTTGTTCTCACTCTTGCATTTAGATCTATCCCACTTTCTTGTGTGCTCAGATTGATTTCTCTGATTTGATGTTGCTTCATCATCCAAGTCATGATCATCTTCATTTGCTCCCCCTGTGAAGTTGCCACTATTCACATGTGTGTATTGGATGCTTGTATCTTCACTGTTGATTGTCATAAATTCTTCTCTTGTTTCATCATTCACTAGAGTTTGTTGAACTGTAGTCTCAACTTCAGTTTCAATCTCTTCATCAGTATCATTCAGATTTTCAAACCTTAATGGATCTCTATCTTCATCATTGGCTTCTTCTAGTTCAGGTAGTTTGCTGTCATCAAATGTCACATCTGTGCTTTTCATAACTTTCTTTTGACTGATGATATAAATTTTGTATGAAATTCTCTCCATAGAATAGCCAAGAAAAATTTCTTCAAATGCCTTTGCATCAAACTTTCCAACATATTCTGAGTTATCCTTTAACACAAAGCATTTGCTTCCAAAAGTATGAACATACTTGAGAGTAGGCTTCTTTCTAGTCATCAAATTATAAGGTGTCTTTCTAGCATTTTTGTTGATGAGTGTCCTGTTCTGAATATAGCATGCAGTGCTCACAGCCTCAGCCCAAAAACATGTAGGCATTTTTGCATCAAGTAACATTGTTCTAACAGCCTCAAATAGAGTTCTATTCTTTCTTTCAACAACTCCATTTTGTTGTGGAGTCCTTGGAGCTGAGAATTGTTTTGAAATACCATTATCTTTGCAAAATACTTCAAGCATGGCATTTCTGAACTATGTTCCATTATCACTTCTTAATGCAAACACACTTGCATTGTTGGCCTTTGCTTTTTTATCAACTTTCTTTATGTGCTCAATGATTACTTGTGGAGCCTCATCTTTTGAAGCTAGAAATTCCACCCTTATATACCTTGTATAGTCATCAACCATCACCAAGGCATACTTCTTTCTTCCTAGTGACATAATATTGACAGGCCCAAATAAATCCATATGAATTAGTTGCAGAGGCTTGGTTATTGATTTCACAGTCTTTGACTTATGGCTTGACCTTTTCATTTTTCCTTTTTGACAAGCCTCACACACTCCTTCTTGACAGAATTCAAGTATAGGCATGCCTCTCACTAACTTTCTTTTGACTAGAGAATTAATGGCTTTGAAGTTCAGGTGTGATAACTTCTTATGCCACAGCCAACAATCTTCATTTGATGCTTTTGAGTAAAAGCAACAAATTTTGTACTTGCTTGCAGAATCCATATTGGCTACAAATAGGCTTCCTTTTCTTACTCCAGATAGAGCAAGTTCACCAGTCTTCTTGTGAGTGATCAAACATTCATCTCTGTCAAAATCCACTTTGAAACCCCTATGTGTAAACTGACCAACACCCAATAGGTTATGCTTGAGCCCTCTGACCAGTGCTACATCTTCAATGATGACATTCCCAACTTTAAGTTTGCCATATCCCAATGTGTTGCCAATGTTGTCATCTCCAAAAGCAACCATAGGGCCAGCCTTCTCTTCATACTGTGATAGCAGGGCCATATCACCAGTCATATGGTTTGAGTATCCACTGTCCAACACCAACATGACTTTCTTTTCCTTTTCTTTGCCCTGCAAACACAGGTGTATTACTTCTTCTTTGAAACCCAAACAAGTTTGGGTCCACTTGGCTTAGAAACAGTTTTATCATAAACAGCATGCTTATCAACTTTCTTAGAACCAGTCTTCTTGTCACAGCTAGAAGTCTTAGAACTTGAGTTCTCAGACTTAGGTGACAGATGTACCTTCCTAGCCTTAAGAGAACTTGAAGACTTTGGCCTTGTGTAGTGTGTGTTAGAATTGTGACTTATATAACCATCAATGAATTACCTTCTCAAATTGAAACAGCTAGTCATAACATTCATATTGCATGGCATAGAGTTAAATTTGTCACAAAATGGAGAATCTCTATGTCTTAAGGGCACAGAGCAATCATAGAAAGGTTTAGGCACATTACCTACAGGTTTCTTGCAAGCATGAGTCAAATGATTGGTACTGAAACAGTTTTGACAAGTTTTCCTAGGGGCATTAGGCACATAAGCATAATTATTATCTTTGTTAATCCCTAGTTTGCCATTTCTGTTCTGTTTCTTCTTAGCCACATTCTTCACAGGTTCATTCTTACTGGATGATTCAAACTTAATAGATTTTTCAGTTTTAGATCCAATTCCAACAGACTTCTTGGTTTTCAATTTGACACTCTCACTCTTAGAGGGTGCTGGTTGTTTACTTGATTGTACCTCATCCTCATCAATCAACATTTGCTTGATGAGTAAGGCTTCCTCATCAATTTCAAGTGTTGATTCTTTAAAGATAGGTGCTTTAGAATTTTTCAAAATTTGAGGCACATTCTCATGAACAACCTTGTCATCTTCAATGACAGCACAGCCTTTCCTCTTTTTGAGTGTGTCATAGTCAAAACCAATAGCAGCCTTTGCATTCTCTTGATGTTTCTCATGGTAGGACTGCAACAGACTAGAGGAGTTCTTAAAAGTTTTAAGTTTGAATTCATTCTCAACTATCTCATTCATAAGAGCCTTTTCAACTTGACTAGCACATAGAACCTTATTCTGTAAATATTTAACTTCTTTCTTAAGGTTTTCTATTTGCATAGCAGTTAGCTCAAGTTCCTCATTCCTTTTGTTTAACAGTTCATTCTTAGAAGACAGTTTAACAATCTCTTCATTAGCAACAGTCATACTAGTATGAATATTAAACATCTCAACAGATAATTGTTCAATCATATTTTTGTACTCAGAAACAGACATATCTATGGAAGTGAGAGATGGTACCTGAGAGTCTGAGGGTGATTCTTCCTTGGTATTGGCCATCAATGCATATTTTCAGAATTCCTTTTCTTCCTCATCACTGTCAGTGTCATCCCAACACTTTCCTTCAGCTATATAGGCCTTTCCTGGTGTTTGCTTCCTAAAAAGGGCCTCAGACTTGGATTCAAGCTCTAGAAACTCCTTGTCCTTCTTCTTAGGTTTCTTGCACTCACTAGCAAAATGCCCTAGGTCATTGCATCTATAACATCTCACAGATGACCTATCCACATAGCCTGTTTTGAATTTATTCTTGTTTGGCTTCACAGATGCTTTGCTCTTGTTGAATGAATGGTTTTGAGATCTAGGTTTGAAGGGTTGATTTCTCTTGAATCTGATATTTGGAAATTTTCTAGCCATGAAAGCATATGAAGTGTTTTCCATGGCATCTAGCTCTTCAAGAGTATAAAACTCATCTTCTACCTTTTCCTCAACAGTTTCAGACACTTCACTTTTAGGTTCATCATCATCTACTATCTCTTCTATCCTCAGGTGACTTGTAGATGCTTCAAGGTCTTGAATGGATTTGTTGACAATCAAGGCACATGATGTATTTAACATTCTGCCTTGGTTGGCTTGAATAGCCCTCTTCTGAAGTAACTCAAGCTCATGAGTCTTCAACACACTATAGAGCACATCATATGTCACTTTGTTCATATCCCTTTCTCTTAGAGATATAACTCTTTGCTCAAGGTGGTTTGGTGCAGAGAGTAGAAACTTCATATTCAGCTCCTTGGTACTGTAAACCTTACCATTCATCTGTATCTCAGTCACCAACTTGTGAAATCTCTCAAACATTTCAGTAATGCTTTCTTTGGACTGTGCCATAAAGGCTTCATACTGTGTGACCAATATTTGTTTCTTGTTTTCTCTAACTTCCTCTGCCCTTCACACAATACCTAAATATGATCCCACATCTCTTTTGCTTTTCTGCATGAAGCTATGTTGGCAAACATTGACAGCTCCATAGAGTCTATGATCAACAACATAAACTTTCTTTGAATAAATTCAAGATTGATTCTACATGTATAAATTCTGATAAAAAGATTGTTAGCACAAACTCTGATAAGACTTCTGCTGCAAAAGATAACAAACTTAATAAGGTCAAAGGATCCAAGCAAGTTTGGGTCCTTAAAACTAATCATTAGTGGTCTTTTTAATTGCAGGGTAACAGGAAAAATATCCTTGTTCTGGACAGTGGATGCTCAGGACACATGATTGGAAATAAAGCCCTGCTATCAGAATTTGTGGAGAAAGCTGGCCGAAGTGTTTCTTATGGAGATGGCAACATAGGAAGGACTCTGGGATAAGGCAATATCAATCCTGGGAATGTCATCATTGAAGCTGTAGCTCTAGTCTCAGGACTCAAACATAATCTACTAAGTGTGAGTCAAATCTGTGACAGAGGTTATCATGTGGATTTCTTTGAAGAACACGGTGAAGTTGTAAGTAAATCTATAGGAAAAGTTGTTCTGAAGGGATACAGGCATGGTAACATTTATGAAGCCAAGCTTTCAGCAAACTCTGATGGCTCTGCAATCTATCTACTGAGTAGAGCATCAACTGAAGAAAGCTAGGATTGGCACAAGAGACTTTCTCATCTGAATTTCAACAGTATTAATGAGCTAGTGAAGAAAGATCTTGTGAGAGGATTGCCCAAATCAGTTTTTACTCCAGATGGCCTATGTGACTCATGTCAAAAGGCAAAACAAAGGAAAACTTCATTCAAAAGTAAGACTGAATCCTCAATTCTTGATCTATATAACTTATTGCATGTTGATTTATTTAGTCCAGTAAATATAATGTCTATTGGAAAGAAAAGATATGCTTTGGTTATTGTTGATGAATACACCAGATATACATGGGTATATTTCATGCACAAGAAAGAAGAAACTACATCAATCTTAACAGAGCATGTAAGACAACTGGACAAAGGATCTAAGCATACGGTGAAAATCATAAGGAGTGATAATGGAACTGAGTTCAAGAATGCAGTCATGGAAGAGTTTTGTAAAGAAAATGGAATAAAGCAAGAATTCTCTGCACTTGGAACTCCACAACAAAATGGAGTAGTAGAGAGAAAAAACAGGACTCTCATAGAAGCTGCAAGGACCATGCTTGATGAAGCAAAGCTGCCAACTTACTTCTAGGCTAAAGCTGTGCAAGCTGCTTGTTTCACACAGAATGCTACACTCATAAACAAGCATAGTAAAACACCATATGAGATGGTTAAAAATAAGAAGCCGAACCTAAAATACTTTCATGTGTTTGGATGTAAGTGTTTTGTTCTTAAGACTCATCCAGAACAGCTTTCCAAATTCGATTTAAAAGCTGATGAAGGAATCTTTGTTGGATACCCACTATCCACAAAAGCATTCAGAGTCTACAATCTAAGAACAAAAGCGGTCATGGAATCTATCCATGTATCTTTTGATGATAAGAAGATAACAGGACTTGAAGATTTTGATGAACATGACCAGCTGAGATTTGAGAATGAAGAAATAAATGCTGATCTACAAAATTCTGATACTCTTTCAGACTCTATTGTTCAATCTATACCAGTAGATAAGATAACAGCACATGTTGAGGTGGAGCAAGTGAACGATGAACCCCAATCAAGTGAAGAAACATCTGCTACTAATGATTCTTTAAACTCTGAAAGCAACAGCTCAGGGGGAGCAAACAATGATTTTGGATCTACTAGTCACCACACTCAACACAATTATGAACTTGGGGAATCATCAAGATCAAATCTGCCGAGACAAAGGGTATGGAGTAGAGCGCATCCCTTTGAACAGATCATTGGTGAACCGGACACGGGTGTACAGACTAGAAGAGCAACACAGAATGAATGCAATTTCGTAGGATTTCTATCTCAAATTGAACCTAAAAAGGTTGATGAAGCTCTTGATGATCCAGATTGGGTAACTGCATTGCAGGAAGAACTCAATCAGTTCAAAAGGCAGAAAGTTTGGAAGCTGGTGCCAAGACCAAAAGATAAATCTGTAATTTGCACTAGATGGGTGTTTAGGAATAAACTGGATAAAAATGGTATTGTTACGAGGAACAAGGCTCGATCGGTAGCAAAGGGTTACTCTCAAGAAGAGGGAATTGATTATGATGAAACCTATGCTCCAGTTGCAAGGCTTGAAGCAATCAGGATGTTCTTAACATTTGCTGCACACTCCAACTTTAAGGTTTTTCAGATGGATGTGAAGAGTGCATTTTTGAACGGAGATCTAGAAGAAGAAGTCTATGTTGAACAACCCCTGGGTTCGAAGACAAAGAATTTGAAGGTTTTGTATAATTTCTCTTCAAAGCTCTCTATGGTCTCAAGCAAGCTCCTCGAACATGGTATGATACTCTCTCCAAGTTCTTACTTGAAAATGGTTTTACAAGAGGTATCATCGACAAAACTCTCTTTCATAAAAAGCATAAAAATGATTTAATTCTGGTGCAAGTATATGTGGATGATATAATATTTGGTTCTACTAATGATTTGTTATGCAAGAGATTTGCTAAGCTAATGCAGAGCAAGTACGAGATGAGCATGATGGGTGAGCTGTCCTTCTTACTTGGACTTCAAGTTGTTCAGAAGCCTTATGGTATTTTCATCTGCCAGTCAAAATACATAAAGGATCTTCTGAAGAAGTATGGGATAGAAGAAGCAGCTACTGCCAAGACCCCGATGCCAACTGCTATCAGGCTTGATCAAGACAAATCTGGTAAGTCAGTTGACATCATGAAGTATCGAGGTATGATCAGCTCTCTCTTATACTTAACTGCTAGTAGACCAGATATTATATTCGCAACTTGTTTATGTGCCAGATTCCAGGCTGATCCTAAAGAATCACATCTGATAGCCGTGAAGTGTATCTTGAGATATCTTAAGGGTACTCCGAATCTTGGAATTTGGTATCCTGAGGATACGGGTTTTGACCTGGTTGGCTATACAGACTCTGATTATGCTGGTTGCAAGATTGATCGCAAGAGTACTTCTGGAAGCTATCAGTTTCTTGGAAGGAGATTGGTATCTTGGTACAGCAAGAAGCAACACTCAGTATCTACCTCGACAGCTGAAGCAGAATACATTGCGGCAGGTAGTTCTTGTGCTCAGATCCTGTGGATGAGGAATCAACTTCAGGATTATGGACTCATGTTGAACAAAATTCCAATTCTATTCAACAACACGAGTTCCATTGCCATTGCCAACAATCCAGTTCAACATACCAGGACTAAGCACATTGATATCAGGTATAATTTCTTACGAGAGCATGTCATGAATGGAACCGTGGTACTATATTTTGTTCCCACAAATCAACAAATTGCAGACATCTTTACTAAACCACTGGATGAATCCACTTTCTGCAGGTTAGTTGGTAAACTTGGAATGCTAAATATGTCCAATTAATTTTGGACAATCAATAACTGCAATTTGTTATAAGTTCACATGTATTTTAAATGTCCATATGTTTAGGACTTGTGAATTTATTTGCATCCAGTTCTCATATTATAGTTATCTCTATATTAATTACCATGCTTATAAATGCTATATTTTATGGTAATTAGTTAGTAAATAAATTGTGTTATTTGTAGCATAATTAAATAAATATTTTATTGACATATATCAATTAATGATATTTTGTTAATTTTATATCAATTTAATTGTGAGTTTATGTGTGTGTGTGTGTGTGTATAGGTTTATAGATTGATAAGATATTTTTCGGATGACAGGTTTCGATGATTAGATATTTTTCGGCTAATTAGGCTGTTAGGTGCGAAATTATTGAGCCATGTTAGACTTTAAACATATCCTGTCAATATCTCACCTAACCCACTAATCCTTGAAACCTTATAAATGATGAGTTTTTGTTTATGTTTAACATCATCATTTTTTAGATATACAGAGCATATACACTCAATTGCTGAAAATTTTAAGCTTTTACCGGAAAGATCTCACAATCTGGCTGGTGGTTTTTAGATCGGATTTCATATTTTTGCTTTATACATCATCCTTTATAAAAACTAACCCTTGTTTTTGAATCTCCTCAAAGTTTTGAAAATGGCATTACAGGGAAGTTTTTCAGTTGCAAAAGTGAATCCTATTTCCATTCAGCAAATCGAAACCATTCAGGATGAGCAATTTCGGGCTTGGACACAATTTCTGAATGAACATTCATTAATTCGCTATGCTTTAGTTACACCAGTGCAGCTTAACCATGATGCATTGCGTAAACTATATTACAGTGCGGTTAACACTTCTGGACAGGACGGGTGTACAATAACATATCGACTATTTGGTAGGTCGATTAGGGTCACTGAACGAGATGTTAATCGAATTCTTCATTTTCCTATGGAAAACCTTGTTTCTGATCCTACACCTGAACAGATTGAATGGTTCTTTCGTTTTATAAGGTACCAAGATGGCAATTTCAATACTGGTAATCTTTCTAGAACATTTCTAACCCAGTACTGGAATTTCTTCTTTCACACTCTTAACCATGTTTTTTCCTCAGATAGAACAAATCAAGATCGAATACCTGAATTTATTCAAAAAATAAGGTATGCGGTCGCCAATAATTTGAGGGTTAATTTTGGAAAAATAGTGCTTGGTCAAATCATTTTAAAGATGAAACACTTGGGAACAAGAGATGTTCAGACTCAAAATGTCAAATGTCTATATCCAAGGTTTCTACAGCTAATATTAAATGATTTTTTGAATGATGAAGACAGGGCACGCTTAGAAAATGGTCAAAAGGTGGAATGTTCTTCCATGAAGATGAATGTAATTAATTACATAAGCAAAAAGAAATATACAGATGTGCATACAGTCCTAACTGAATATCTAAAGACTGTCCCACTTTCATTGTTACCAAGACCAGTGAGAGCAGGTATACGACAAGGTAATATTTCAATCCCTGCTATTCCAACCTCTGTATTCCCTGCTGTGTCACAGGAAATACAGTTTCTACAGCCCCTAGTGGCCATCTTACCCGACCAAGAGCAGGAAATCCCACCGACTCTAACACAGGTCGAAGAGCCCATTCTACAAATGCAAACACAAACACAATAATCTCCTACACCTCAATTGTCACTTAAACGACCATCCATCAACACTTTTGAGGGAGATAGTGCCTCAGCAGCACCACATAAGGAGTTAGTTACATCAGCCACTCTAGCTCATTCTAAACGGAGTAAACCCAATGAACCTGAGGTAAAGGCAACTGTTAGTGAAACAATTCTTCCTTATCCAATGAGTGAAAATGTAAATGAGGTTGAATTGACGGGAGCAACTATCTTGAGTTCCATTTCACGGAACACAAAAGTGGTTGATGATCTTTCTAAAGATCAAATGCCTTCACAAGCATCCGAGGTGGAATTACCTACCTCAATAACTGCTGGTGAATCTTCCATTTTACGGAAAGATCCATCGGTAGGTGGTTATTTTATGAACCAAGTGTCTTCACAGACATACGAGGGAAACTTGGGTTTTGTGCCATTTAATCGATTCAAGTTTAACCTCCCAGAGGGAAAATCTCTGGATCTCTTTCGAGATTTATCACTCTTTACCAGTGGTCGGCAACTCGCTTCACGCGAGGATGGAAGCTCATGAACTTTCATTGCACCATCTGTGACCTCTGAAAAAGGGGCTGGGATGATTTCATTTGCAGGTACAAATATCGGTGGAAGCTCTGAAGGAGAGTTGAGGGAAACACGAACAGAACATGTAAGTGTAACCCAAACCACTAAACCGAGTGAATATAGAATATTGAGTGAAACACCTGCAGAACGTACGAGTGAGCAACCTACTCAACCACATGCACCTGTAACCAGAAAGGAATACAACAGACTTCTTACACGGGTCCAAACAATGGAGAAAGAGTTGTCAAATATCTATAAGTCCATTGCAGAAATCAAAATTTGCAACTTATTCAACATGATGCATTCCAGGTTCAATTAAGTTCCATGGCAGCCCAGTTTAATGATGTAATCAACTCCTTGGTAAAGTCATCTTCGTCTAATTTACCACCTCCACATCCTACTACCCTGGAGGATAACCCAACTGAGGGGGAGAAGGTGGATGATCAAGAAAAATCTATTAGGCGTAAGGGAAAGGAAAAGGTTGTTGACACGGAATTAACTTTATTTTGGGAAAGGAAAAGCTAATGGGAATATTAGTGCTATGTGGAAAGAAAGCAAAGGCAAACTTGAAGATATGTTCAGTCTAAAGGAACAATTGTCTTGCACTTGGTTAATTTTAGAAATCTGGAAAATGTATATATATGTGCACTTTAATATTATTTATCTTTGAACTTTGTTTTTTGTTGTATCAGTTGAGTTATCTTCTAGGAATTTGCTTGTCAAACCCTAACAATCAAATAGGGGGAGATTGTAAAGCATAATGTAATGTAATATGTAATAGAGGACATATATAACTCAACTAGGATAAAAGATAAATAATATTAACTCTATACAGGGATCATGAAATTTGAAGAACAGGCATCAACAAGGATCAAGTCGCGAAAAGAAGTTCATTAACATGATCAAGCCTCAGTGACAAAATAAGATGTATAGATGATTCAGCTGAAGGGCCAAAAGATTCCAGTGATAAAGTTTTTATGGTTGCACAATTCTTAGCAGTGTTCTTAAAGACATGATACGAAGACCTCGAGTGAATGTTAGTCGTCTGTGAACCAGACCAGTTGCACTAGGCGTCAACACTTCACAAAGGAATCGAAGTATTAACTCAGAAAAACTGTTAAGAGGTATGATTGAGTTTAGAGCGGTGTTGATATCCTCTAGTTAGTTGGAAGCTGAATATTTAAGGATGTCAAAATAAGAGGAAAATGAATAGTATCCGAAATCACTATTCATATGAATAGTACTATTCATATGAATAGTAACCGAAAGTACTATTCATCAGAAATGAAAATATTTCATCAGCAAAACACAAAATTCTGAAAAGTAAACAGCTGGGTCCCACCTAAAGAATTTTGTTGTCTGAAGAAATTTTGTTGGCCGAAGAATTCAAAGCAGCAGGCGGCTCGTTTCATCATGCCTTACGTAATTTAGTGGGTTACTATACAGCATAGTAACTTTCTATAATCTGTAAATAGGCATGTTGTATTTCATTTCAAAATACACCTCAACACACAACTTTCTATTCTCTCTCTTATATCTTCTCTGTGTAAGCTGCTAGATAGTCCATCTAGTAGGAAAGTCGGCTTAGCCCACTTTCAGGAAGTGTCGGGTAGAAGGTCCTCGTGCCTAAACTATCCTTGGGAGTGTTTGATTTTGTAGCTGATCCATAAGATTAGATTGTGTAGCAAACCTCCGGGTTTTATCTATTCAAAGATATTTCCCAAACAATTGTGTTATTTTGATTCAGTATTTTTGATTTCATATTCACATCAAAAATCGAAATATTGCTAAATAACGTATTCAACCCCCCTTCTACGTTATTTCAGACCTAACAAACATGTCTATCCCTTTTTGAGTAAACATCCAAACGGCTTGAAATTTGACTTCCTTTAACTCTGCTCAGATCCACTTCTTTAGCAGCTTGTTTCCTGTAACAGCTCTCTAAGCTTCTTGTAGTCTTTCCAAAGACACTTTACAGTACTGTGGTCCTGAAAGTGTTTGGCTTGCTGCAGGTTTCTGACTTGTACAATTTTCAATATTTTGTCTCCAAGACTACATTCGAGAAGTAACTAAGTGATTGATTAGAGAACTAGAATTGACTTGATAGATAACTCTAAGTTCTCGAATATTGTATAGTTGACATATTGAATCACTTCTCGAATTAGTCTTTTCTTCAGGAATCCTTGACTTGTCGAATAGAGCTTTTAACTTATGGAATCCTTGAGATGTCGAATAGCTTCCTGAATCCTTGAGATATCGAATATAGATTTGACTTGTTGACTCTTGGAGAACTCGAATGATGCTTTGACTTGTTGACTTCTTGAGTTCTCGAATAGAGTAATAGACATGTCGAATCTCTGAGTTATCGAATGAGACTTTAACTTGTTGACTTCCAGACAAATCGAACAGTGTCTTCATAGATATCGAATCCTTGACTTGTCGAATGCTAGACTTCTCGAATAGAGCAAAATACTTCTCGAATTAGTACTTAGGCAAATCTTCAATCTTCAAAATTCAACTGTGTTTATTTCTGCAACCTTGTTCTCCAAACTTGAGGCATGATCTCTTGATCTTCTTTCAAGCATTATTTCATGACTAATTTATACAATTACACTGGTAGAATTTTGATGCCTATTACAGGTACTAAAACAACTAGAAACTCTACAGCTAGAGGTTCCCCTAGTTAAAGGGTCATGTAAGTAATGCAAAGCATTACCAACAATTAGGCTTGTTATTAGATGTATTCAAACATGCCTCTGTGACTAACAAGATTCGACAGTTGAGATTATTTTGGCGGTACATGGACCAAAATTATGGATAAATGTATAAGGATATAAACTATAGTCCAACGGATGGCTTTTCACCCAACATTTTAATCTAACGGATCATATGCTTTTGGTAGTACAGACCCTCTTATGCTTATTTTATATATATATATATATATATATATATATATATATATATATATATATATATATATATACATATATATATATATGGGTAATATGTTCCTATAGTTAACTTTAGAAAATTCTCCTAAAGTTAACCACTAAGATTGTGACACATATGCACAATCATTAATGCCCCTGCGGGACCCTTTTAAATCAAAAAAAGAAATCTATCAAAACTACGTAGTTTTGATGGCTTAACTTTAGAAAATTCCCCATAGTTAACTATAGGACCATTTCTCTCTCTATCTCTCTTTCTCTCTCTCTCTCTCTCTCTCTCTCTCTCTCTCTCTCTCTCTATATATATATATATATATATATATATATATACATATATATATATATATATATAAATAAAAGGATATAACTAGCGTTTATAACCCGGGCAACACACAGCTCCTTTTTTTAATATCTATAGTTATAATAATTGTTTTAATATTTATATGTTATTAATTTAAATATCAAATTGTTGTTAAAAAATTGATATATGTAAGATTTTACATGTTCAATTCAATATTTGTACTCTATCCTGAATTCTTAAAATTTGATTTCGACAATTTTACAGCCTACATGAAATATTTGTACTCAATCTTGATTTCTTAAAATTTGATTTCGAAAATTTTACAGCCTACATGAAATTAACAAAATAATCTTTAATTTAGTGATTGTTTAACAATTATTTTCCAAATAAAATTACGCAGAAACAAAAGAGAGGAGAAATTGAAAAGCATCCACTAGATAGCATGACAAGTGATCTCAAGCCTTTAGGTGCAAAGTACAGGATTACCCGAAATTCCTCAAATAGGATGTGACCTTTTGTGACGCCCCCAGATCCGGGGTCGGAGATCTAGGCGCTCACGGTCCATTTTCCATTAGTAACATACCTGTTCTTGCACATAATATATATAACACAGCCATCGACCCCACAATAAACTCACACCACACTCACACACACATGTTAGAGCCTCAGAAACGTCACACATTGATTAAACAGTAATAAAGTTATCAGAGTTATTACAGACCGAAATAAATAATATTTATGCTACCAGCAACACTTCGATATGAAGCGAAGTTGGCGGCTTGAGAGTTTGTTACGATACACTGCCTTGCACAGGTCATACTGATAAATAAAACGTACTAACAAAAGCTGCCAACCAATCCGGCTAATGGGGCCTACCGGTGGAATCTCAAGTGGTGGCTCGGGCCTAGTCACCTGCTTTCGAACAGTCTGCCTGGGTCTTGCCATTTCGCTTAGCTGTTGTGTTTGTAAAATTTGAAAACAAGCAAGAGTGAGCAACTATAGCTCAGCAAGAAATATATATATAAGATAGGCATTATAACATCTCATATGATTGGCAGTTGATATATTTGTTTGTTTCAATCAGTTATAAAATCACTTGTCATAGTTGATAAATCTCGAAGGTGCAACAATATGTGCCCTTGTTTTCAAAATAAACTTGCAGTTCTAGATACTGCATTGAATCAACATCATTCTCATCAAAATAGAACAATATCAGCAACTTGGCACAAAAGCCTAAGAAGCAGTGTCAAAGCATTTTTCCAAAATGGAGGAATGGGACTTAAAGAAAACACAAAACCTGACAAGGATTGACGATGATCAGTCGCCACATCCAAGTCCAATAATCCGCGGGTCTTCTCTACCGGTAGAAGGATAGAAACTACATCCGTAACTATCCCTCGGGTGAAAACTACATCCGTAATCACCCTCGATGAAAACTACATCCGTAATCATCCTTCGGCAACACCTGGGCCGGAATAATAAGTGATGGACCGCCTGGCTCACGGCCGTTTACACATCCCGGGAATCGTTCGTCAACGGTTCCCACACCTGCCAGAGTCCCTTTTTCTTTTCGTTTAAAACTTGATTTTGATTGAAAACAGAGTAATTGAGGTCCGACATCAGTCGACCGATGATTCTTGAAATCATACAAGAAGCAGAACCTGACCGGGGGTTTTCGAAAATGTTTTGAGTTCGAAAGAGTTCGAGTTTGAAAGAATTAAAAAGTATCTTGGATTAACTTGTCTTTAAATAATGAACAGTAATTAGTAAATAATATTTTAAGATTTAATATTAATAATTAATAAAATAATTATTCGATAAAATAAACTTTTAATCCAAGATAGGGTTTCGAGTATTTACAAAGATATAACAATAGTTATTTGAATATACGATACCACCCGAATGACCCTTCGGGTTTTCGCAATCTAGATATGATATAATAATATACCGCTCCCCGGTCAATAGTATATACGGACCGCTACGACCTCTATTGCTAGAGTCGTTGTCCGAAGAAAACGTTTCAATCTAAGTTCAAGGGGTAAAAGCATACATGTACTTGTTCAATCTCAATTGCATCAATACTTCGATAAACATAGCATTTGATATAATTTGAAAACTACAAACACAACAGTGAAAATCCTTGTATAGGGATAAGTTTTGAAAAGTAAACTTGCCTTGGTTTGGTTGGGGTGGTCGAGCGTGCGGATTCGAACGATCTATACATAAACAATAATCGTTCGTTAGTACCTTAACAATTTCTCTTTAATTACGGGGTTTTAAGGGGGTACGAAATTAACTTAACGACTTCGTCTTAGACTCCCTAGCCCCACTATAGGTCCATGTCATCACTCGATTACGCTCGTCACTTACTCGACTTAATTTAGTTACCACGTTCGAATCATGACCACTAACCCTAGAATCGTGTTCCACTAATCGACTTTTTCTATTGCGCGAATTTTACTCTAGCATTTTTATAAAATCCAAAAATTCATATTTTAATCCAATTCCTTTTGGGTGGTCTTCCCCACTGCATTCCCTACATTCTCAAATTTTTCCATGATCCCACATATATTTTAAGGTGTTTAAACAAGGTTCACAAGGGGGTCACTTAATGCAGTCCATAGTCCAGAAAAAAAATTCACTCCTCCGGCCATAACTAAAAATCCACACATCACCTAGCAATGAACCTTACATTTCCAGAAACTACATTCAATTATCTTTCCAAAAATATAAGGTAGGACATCAGGGGACATCATTTGGGGGTTCAAAATCGTGCTACAATACAGATCAAAGTTCCTGGACAAACTCAGCAAGCTCAAACTACTTAGATCAATCATTATTCATACTTCCATAACATAATCACCACTTAATACACTTAGATCATGGTTCATAACACTCATGGAGATATATATATATTAACCATAGTCATAAAAATCACAATCTCAACATCAAAACTCAAGATCCATGCTATCCAACACATATACATCCAAGATTAGTCCTAAAACACATGGATCTACTACCATACTATATAAACAATACATAACCAAGGGGGTTTGAGATTTGTATACCTTCTTGAGTAGCTAAAGACCTTGGATGAGCTTTACAACAACTAAGAACACTTGGATGAGCCCTCACAAACCTTAATCCTTCAAGATCTAAAAGATAACAACTTTGGTTAACACCCCTCTAAACTTTCAACAATTTTTATCTCAAGAATCAATGGATGGAATGCTATGAAATTGATACCATACCTCTATTATAATGCAAGGAAGCCCTAGGATTTTTGCTTGAGGTTGTAGGTGAGGAAATGTTGGAGAGAAAATCTCTCTCTTACTCCTCTTGTAGTTCGGCCGAGAGCTTCTAAAGGGGGGGGAGAGTGTTTTCTTGTGTTTTGTTTTGTGTTTGTGTTGGTAAATAATTGGTGTTAGGTTATTTAGGTTGGGTGATACATATCACATGTAAGCATAGGTACTGTACTAGCAAGCATGGGCTCTTGTACTATGTGTCCCCCTTTTTGAAAAAGTAACCAACTAGATACTATTCATCTTCCAATGGCCAACTAACTTGTTTGATTTCTAACCACTTGGTTGCATGGTCTTGCATGCAATACTACTCTTTGTATTATTATTCTTCCACCAATGCTTATAATTAAATCTTTAATTCGTATCGTATCTTAATTATTCTCTCGTAATAATATTTCGTCGCGTAGAGATTTCCCCTATAATTCTGTCACACCCCCTTCCTAAAATGGAAGGAGATATTACCTATAATCCATAAACCTGCAAACAGAGCACTAAAATAGTATCTAAATAACGATTAAACAGTCTAATAATCTTCGAATAGTATTAACCTCCAAAATTTCAATTCAAACCAATAAATACGAAAAACCAAAATCTGTAAATAAATAATCCAGTCTAAATAATTCTAGAAGTCCATAAATCCTAAGCAACGAGATAATGGGTAGCACTCCATCACACAGTCCCAGATCCCCCTAAGCACCTGCCAGAAAAAGAATACGGCATGAGCCAACCGCCCAGTACGGATTTGGAATACAGTTTATAAAACAGAAAAACAGATATGAATATTTGACAGTTATAATAAAACATTTATTTTTAAAAAAAATATGCATGGCTGAAACAACGAGGGGCTAGGATATTTCATACCGAGATCAGAACAGATACAGATACATATACATACATCATAGGGTACCGTAATGTATGCAACAAACCGGATAACGTGTACGGCATATACAACGTCACCGCCAAATCAAATCACAAATCAAATCAAATCTGGGTGCACCCACGTATCCTGAAACAAATATCAAAATGCGCAAAAGCTCGCCACCTGAGCTATCAGAAGGATACGCCGTGACCAATCACACTGCCACGGAAGTGTCATGTCACCGGTGCCGCAATGACATGGCTGTAGTACCCCTACAGCTGGTTAACTCGGTATACCCTATATCGCTAAGGGTTCAAATAAAATATTTCGCAAAATCTTTGAAATCACAATAAACAGATATTTGAATATTTCCAACAAATATATAATTTGCAAAATTCTAAAGAGTCGCAGAAACAAATATTTAAATATTTTCAGACAGATATAAAAATCATTTTTCAAAGTCAATGAGTCAAAATATTTTTCAAAATCAGAACAGTCAAAACCAAGTGAATATATTTGAGGACAAAACAGATTTAGTATAATAAATCCTAAAATGAATAGCGCTGAATAAAAAGGAGAGAGAATCCGTACCTCGCAAATAACGATCTCAAACACTCACGAAATTCGCAATTAATCAGCTAAACTTCCGACCCACGATCTAATTACAAAATATAATTTATTATTAGCAGTTCATTCTTTTCCACTCTATATAAACATACTAGTTACTATTATTACACTTAATTAATAATTACTAACTTAACTAGATGAATGTTTCATTCAGTAGCATCCATTATTAATACATAAAATCTACTAATACTACTACTTTGTACCTCCTGTCGAAAGAAAATCAATAACATAAAATAATGCTCCTGTACAACAATACTATATTACCAGATTGATAGAGTTGGACAACAAATTAGTTAGCATGATACACCATTTCAAATCGTTATGCATATAAATAAATAATTGCAAAACTAGCACAAATAAATTAATACACACACTTGGATTAAAGTGTTTTAATGGCAACTATCCATAAAATCAATTTATAATGTAACTAATAAATTTGGAATATTAAAATCAATACAAATATCTTACAACGATTTTAATCTCAAATTAATAAATCTACTAAGTTGAATCTCCAAAAACTCGTGTTATGAATCCAGTCATAATAATTGTAAACCAAATAAGTGCTTACATATGTAGAATATAGTTTAATAATACAAGTTACCATGTAAATTGAAATTGAGGCACCAGTTGGACAAGACATATAAACAATTAACATGCTTAATATCTAACATCATTAACACTTAAATAAATAAATAGTAACCTAGCATAGTCATGATATCAAATTGAATATTACAAAACTATAGGAGTAGTACAGAGGTTGCCACACCCGAGACACAAAGCACAAAAAGAGAGGATATGAGTACTTGTTACACTAGAAAGCATGATAACAGACTTAAATAAATCATTATATGACGTTATTGACAAAACATAATATAATACTAATACCTCTTCCTGTTACTAGCCGCACCACACACACTGGGTTTTTTTTTTCCGTCTCGTCTCTATTCCCCTGCTACACCCCTGCTACACCCCTGCTACAGCTTTCGATAATTTCTTTTAGGGTTAGACTTAATATATGATGTATATATATATAGCCACATATCACCGACTACTAATAGGACTCCAATACAAATTTCTTTTCTAAATAATCAATATAATTAATCACATTTTCTTATTCTAATTGATTCTAATTATTATTATTATTATTATTATTATTATTATTATTATTATTATTATTATTATTATATAAAATATCTAAAAATCCTATATATTACATATATACCCCCTTAAAAAGGATTCCGTCCCCGGAATCAAACGAAACTAAAACTCGTACCTGAATCGAATAAATGCGGATATCTCTCACGAATAGATGCCTCTAGTTCCCAAGTAGCCTCTCTCTCGGGATGATTTTTCCACAAAACCTTCACAAACGGTATAGTATTCTTCCTCAAAACTCGCTCCTCTCGAGCTAAGATAGCTTCTGCTTCCTCCTCGCAAGAAAGATCTTCTCTAATCTTATGTAACGGGTACTGAACTATGTGTAATGGATGATACTTATAGCCTCTCAAAACCGATACATGGAACACGTTATGTACATGAGATAACTGTGGTGGCAACGCAACTCTGTAAGACACTTCCCCCACTTTCTCTATAACGTCAAACGGGCCAACATATCTCGGATTAAGCTTTCCCTTCATACCAAAGCGCTTAACACCCTTGCAAGGAGACACCTTCAAGAACACATGATCACCTGGTTTAAATCCACCAAACTTTCTATGTTGATCTGCATAACTCTTTTGACGTGACCGAGCTTCTCTCAAGCTTGCCTTAACCTTCTCTACCTTCTCATTAGTAACTCTAACTAGTTCTGGTCCTTCAATGACTCTCTCACCAACCTCATCCCAACAAGATGGTGCCCTACACCTCCTACCATACAAAGCTTCAAATGGTGGCATACCAATACTCGCGTGCCAGCTATTATTGTACGCAAACTCAACAAGATACAAATACTTATCCCAATCACCTGTCCACTCCAAAGCACAAGCCCTCAGCATATCCTCCAATGTCTGAATCGTCCTCTCTGACTGTCCATCAGTCTGCGGATGATAAGCAGTACTAAAATTAAGTCTCGTACCCCAAGCTTGCTGAAATCCCTTCCAAAAACGTGATGTAAACCTCGTATCTCTGTCAGAAACTATCGACACAGGCACACCATGAAGTCTAACAATATCCCGCTGAAAAATCTCTGCCAACTCATGAACAGGAGTAGTCTCTCTAATAGGCAAGAAATGAGCAGACTTAGTAAGTCTATCAACCACCACCCATATAACATCATTCTTTCTAAAGGTTCTCGGCAAATGAGTCACAAAATCCATAGTAATGTTCTCCCACTTCCATACTGGAATATCCAACTGCTGCAACAATCCACTAGGCCTCTGATGATCTATCTTCACCTGTTGACATATGAGACATTTTCCCACAAACTCTGCTATGTCTCCCTTCATTCCACTCCACCAAAAGTGCTTCTTCAAATCTCTATACATCTTGGTGGAACCTGGATGAATAGAGAATGAAGAACTATGAGCCTCAGTCAAAATCTCTTCACGAATCGCCACATCCGCGGGCACACACAATTTACTACCCAACCATATCACACCCTCATCATCAACATGAAAATATTTCTGTTTACCTTCTGCCACCTCTGATCTAATAACTTCCAATCCTGTATCATTCTTTTGAGCTTCCTTAACCCTTGAAACCAGATTTGGTTCCACTCTCAAACTCGCAATGCTACCATCTGATCCCCTAACATACAGCTCAATACCAAACCGCTCCATGTCTGAAATAAGATGCGGCTGAGTAATGAGAGATGCAACACTCCCCAAGTTCTTCCTACTAAGAGCGTCTGCCACAACATTCGCCTTCCCTGGATGGTACTGGATATTAGCATCATAATCCTTAAGAAGTTCAAGCCATCTTCGCTGCCTCATGTTAAGCTCCTTCTGAGTAAAAATGTATTTAAGACTCTTATGATCAGTGAAGATATCACAAGTCTCTCCGTACAGATAATGCCTCCAAATCTTCAAAGCAAAGACCACTGCTGCTAACTCTAAGTCATGAGTAGGGTAATTTACCTCATAAGGTTTAAGCTGCCTAGAAGCGTACGAAATCACCTTCCCATGCTGCATAAGAACACACCCCAATCCTCTCTTAGAAGCATCACTATAAACCTGAAATCCTCCACTCCCTGATGGCAACACAAGTATAGGAGCTGACACCAACCTCTTCTTTAACTCTTGGAAACTCTGCTCACGGTCATCATTCCACTCGAACTTAACACCCTTCCTCATCAGTTGAGTCAATGGCAAAGCCATGGATGAGAAACCTTCCACAAAGCGCCTGTAGTAACCTGCCAAACCCAAGAAACTCCTCACCTCTGTCACATTGCTAGGTCTCGGCCAGTTAGTGATAGCCTCGACTTTCGCAGGATCCAACTCAATCCCTCTAGAAGACACAATATGCCCCAAAAATGCCACCTGCTCCAACCAGAACTCACATTTTGAAAATTTTGCAAATAACTTCTTCTCCCTCAAGATCTCAAGCACAATACGTAAATGTTCCTCATGCTCCTCCCTGCTCCTCGAGTATATCAAGATATCATCAATGAAGACCACAACAAACTTATCTAAGTAATCATGAAAGACCCGGTTCATCAAATCCATAAACACCGCTGGTGCATTCGTCAACCCAAAGGACATCACGAGAAACTCATAATGACCATAACGAGTACGAAATGCAGTCTTCGGAATATCTTCTTCCCTCACTCGCAATTGGTGATAACCTGATCTCAAATCTATCTTCGAAAAGAATATCGCCCCTTGTAACTGATCAAACAGGTCATCAATGCGTGGCAAAGGATATCTGTTTCTGATAGTCACCTTATTCAACTCCCTGTAGTCAATGCACAACCTCATAGAACCGTCCTTCTTCTTCACAAACAATACCGGAGCACCCCATGGAGATACACTTGGCCTGATAAATCCTCTATCCAACAACTCTTGCAACTGCACTTTCAATTCCTGCAACTCTAGTGGTGCCATTCGGTATGGCGCCTTAGAAATAGGCTCTGCACCTGGAACAAGTTCAATAGTAAACTCCACTTCTCTCTGTGGTGGCAAACCTGGTAGCTCATCGGGAAACACATCTGTAAACTCATTAACAACTGGATAATCCTCGATGCGAGGCTCATCCTTAGACGTATCCTTCACAAAAGCAAGATAGCCATCACAACCCTTAGACAAAAGTTTACCCGCCTTTAGAGCTGAAATCATTTTAATCTCTCCTTTCGGTTGAGAACCCTGGTATACAAATTCTGGTTTATCTGCATCTCCAAAGATCACCCTCTTCCCCTGACAGTCAATTGTAGCTCGATGCTCACTCAACCAATCCATACCCAGAATAATGTCAAAATCATGCATCTCCATCGGAAGCAAGTTAACCTTACAATTTCTCTCCCCAACAGCTATCGGGCACTCTCGGTACACATCAGAAATAATAACAGAATTCCCTATCGGGGTAGCAATAGACATACGAGGATATAGTAATGAAGGTTCAACACCAAGATGACGAACAAACGATAAAGATACTACAGAATGAGTCGAACCAGTATCAAATAACACATAAGCATCACGTCTACCAACAAGAAGTGTTCCTGAGACAGTACCTGAATTAGCTGCTGCCTGATTAGCAGTCAATGCAAACACTCTGCCTGAAGTATTCTGCTGACTGCCACTACCACTACCACCTGCTCCTCCACCACTGTTACGTGACGCTGTACAATCCTTTGCCCTATGTGACATGCTACCACACAAGAAACAAGCCCCAGTCTGTTTATAACAAGCTCTCCCTGGGTGATGTCCACCACAAGTAGCACAAGGAGCCACTGGAATCATATTGGGGTTGCCACCATAAACTGAATAACGACTCTGCCCCTGTTGACGACCCTGCCACTGCCTAGGCTGCTGCTGCTGAAATCGCTGATTCTGATTCTGTTTCTGACCACCATACTGGTTCTGACCATAAGCTGACTGAGTCCTTATATTCTGATATCTTCCACGCCACTGTCCCTGCTGACTACCCTGACCTCCATTCCACTGCTTACCCTGTACAAAACTCTGATCATCTCTATTCCGCTTGCGATAATTCTGGAACCTGTAAGCTCTATACTCTGTGCGCTCCTTCTCAATATCCTTAGCTGCATCTGCCACCTCAGCCACATTAGGAAACCTCAGTGAAATGATACCACCCCTCAGATTAGGCCTCAACCCCCATTTAAATTTCTCAGCCTGCTGTGCAGCAGTCCCTGCAACTGTCCCAGCAAATCCAGCCAACCTGATGAACCTCGCCATATAGTCAGTAATGCTCTCATCAAAATTCTGCGCAATAGAATGAAACTCCCTCAAGTAACCCTCTCTGTCTGCATTAGAAAAGTACTGCTCATAGAACACCTCCTTGAATCCCGGCCATACCAATGTCTCTGTAAATTCCTCTCCTCTAGTAGCTTTCACTCCTCTCCACCACCTCTGAGCATCCCCCTCCAACTTATACACAGCTAACCTGACCTTCTGAACCTCATCACAACCCAAGGCATCAAAAATCTTCTCAAGATGTACAATCCAGTTTTCAGCATCTATAGGAGTCGGCGCTGAATGAAAAGAATCCGGTTTCTGCTTAGAAAACCTCTCCAACCATGCAAACGGCTCTAACTGATTACCCTGGCCATCCTGATTTCCTTGGCCATTCTGATTGCCCTGACCATTCTGATTATTCTGATTTCCCTGACCATTCTGATTGCCTTGGCCATTCTGATTACCCTGACCATTCTGATTATTCATATTTGCCATAGCTTGTTGTATACCGTTCGCCACTGCTTGTCCTAACATATTAGCTAGCTGAGCCGGGCTAACATTCAGGGTAGTTTGATTTTGATTTTTCTTAGGAGGCATCTACAATATAAGATTAACAAACGAATGAAGATCACAAGAATAGATAATCAGAAGTAGTTAAAAATAGATATCGAAAGAGTAAAGCAAGATGATATGAATTTAAAACTAAATACCCATCCTAACGTCTACCCAAACTCACAGGTCAACCTAAATAGGTTTTCTACAAGAAAGAACCTAAGCTCTGATACCATCTTTGTCACACCCCCTTCCTAAAATGGAAGGAGATATTACCTATAATCCATAAACCTGCAAACAGAGCACTAAAATAGTATCTAAATAACGATTAAACAGTCTAATAATCTTCGAATAGTATTAACCTCCAAAATTTCAATTCAAACCAATAAATACGAAAAACCAAAATCTGTAAATAAATAATCCAGTCTAAATAATTCTAGAAGTCCATAAATCCTAAGCAACGAGATAATGGGTAGCACTCCATCACACAGTCCCAGATCCCCCTAAGCACCTGCCAGAAAAAGAATACGGCATGAGCCAACCGCCCAGTACGGATTTGGAATACAGTTTATAAAACAGAAAAACAGATATGAATATTTGACAGTTATAATAAAACATTTATTTTTAAAAAAAATATGCATGGCTGAAACAACGAGGGGCTAGGATATTTCATACCGAGATCAGAACAGATACAGATACATATACATACATCATAGGGTACCGTAATGTATGCAACAAACCGGATAACGTGTACGGCATATACAACGTCACCGCCAAATCAAATCACAAATCAAATCAAATCTGGGTGCACCCACGTATCCTGAAACAAATATCAAAATGCGCAAAAGCTCGCCACCTGAGCTATCAGAAGGATACGCCGTGACCAATCACACTGCCACGGAAGTGTCATGTCACCGGTGCCGCAATGACATGGCTGTAGTACCCCTACAGCTGGTTAACTCGGTATACCCTATATCGCTAAGGGTTCAAATAAAATATTTCGCAAAATCTTTGAAATCACAATAAACAGATATTTGAATATTTCCAACAAATATATAATTTGCAAAATTCTAAAGAGTCGCAGAAACAAATATTTAAATATTTTCAGACAGATATAAAAATCATTTTTCAAAGTCAATGAGTCAAAATATTTTTCAAAATCAGAACAGTCAAAACCAAGTGAATATATTTGAGGACAAAACAGATTTAGTATAATAAATCCTAAAATGAATAGCGCTGAATAAAAAGGAGAGAGAATCCGTACCTCGCAAATAACGATCTCAAACACTCACGAAATTCGCAATTAATCAGCTAAACTTCCGACCCACGATCTAATTACAAAATATAATTTATTATTAGCAGTTCATTCTTTTCCACTCTATATAAACATACTAGTTACTATTATTACACTTAATTAATAATTACTAACTTAACTAGATGAATGTTTCATTCAGTAGCATCCATTATTAATACATAAAATCTACTAATACTACTACTTTGTACCTCCTGTCGAAAGAAAATCAATAACATAAAATAATTCTCCTGTACAACAATACTATATTACCAGATTGATAGAGTTGGACAACAAATTAGTTAGCATGATACACCATTTCAAATCGTTATGCATATAAATAAATAATTGCAAAACTAGCACAAATAAATTAATACACACACTTGGATTAAAGTGTTTTAATGGCAACTATCCATAAAATCAATTTATAATGTAACTAATAAATTTGGAATATTAAAATCAATACAAATATCTTACAACGATTTTAATCTCAAATTAATAAATCTACTAAGTTGAATCTCCAAAAACTCGTGTTATGAATCCAGTCATAATAATTGTAAACCAAATAAGTGCTTACATATGTAGAATATAGTTTAATAATACAAGTTACCATGTAAATTGAAATTGAGGCACCAGTTGGACAAGACATATAAACAATTAACATGCTTAATATCTAACATCATTAACACTTAAATAAATAAATAGTAACCTAGCATAGTCATGATATCAAATTGAATATTACAAAACTATAGGAGTAGTACAGAGGTTGCCACACCCGAGACACAAAGCACAAAAAGAGAGGATATGAGTACTTGTTACACTAGAAAGCATGATAACAGACTTAAATAAATCATTATATGACGTTATTGACAAAACATAATATAATACTAATACCTCTTCCTGTTACTAGCCGCACCACACACACTGGGTTTTTTTTTTCCGTCTCGTCTCTATTCCCCTGCTACACCCCTGCTACACCCCTGCTACAGCTTTCGATAATTTCTTTTAGGGTTAGACTTAATATATGATGTATATATATAGCCACATATCACCGACTACTAATAGGACTCCAATACAAATTTCTTTTCTAAATAATCAATATAATTAATCACATTTTCTTATTCTAATTGATTCTAATTATTATTATTATTGTTATTATTATTATTATTATTATTATATAAAATATCTAAAAATCCTATATATTACAAATTCCTTAAGTACTTATTGTGTAAATTCCTCGAATGTTCATAATTCCTCGTCATAATTCTTAATAAATCCTTTAATACTCTAACCATTCTCAAATCCCAAGTTTTATAAATATTACTAACAATAAGACTCTTGCCTTCACAATCTCTCTGTATATCTTACATAATAAATGCAACAACGCAGTTTCTCAGACAATCAATTCTATTAATCAACATGGATGACTAGAAAGGTTCCATAATGATAATGTCACAAGATATTAAATAAAAGAAAATATTACCAAAAATTAGGGTTCTTACACCTTTGATAACAGAGCTCCAAAGCACAAACCAAGAGTTACGCTTCTTCCTCAACGAGTACGCGCCAATTGAATACAAGAGAGGGTCTTCAACACCCATGAATACCAGGAGGCCTTCTACGACAGATATCCCCTTTTTGATATACCCGAGGGAATCATTCGACGAACGTAATGTTACTGATTGCACTACTCATTCGGTCTCATATGATGTGGCATTGAACACATTTAGGCCATTTATAGTACAAACTGACTTCTGGTGTTCATCAGCAGTTGTCTTACCTGACGAAACCCTACTTCAAACCGGTGAATATCTCGCCGGAAGTAAAAGAATCCGGTCATTAATGCCATGCAATGCAATGGTGAAAAATGTGATTGGATTGAACTTGAATGGAACTTACTGTTCAAATATGGTATGGCATCTTATCAAATTTTACCTAATGGTAGGATAATAATTGTCCATGGCAACTCCTACTATCCCTCTTCAGCTATGAGGGCACGCCCTCCCTGTTAAGGGAAAGAGGGCGCGTCTTCTTACGCATTGAAAATCTAATTGATTTTATAAAATCCCCAAATTAAACTTATTTGACCCGGAATTTATTTAAAATTCACCCGAATGAAAATTTAACTATAACATTGAGCTTTCGACTTGGTGCTAGATATATGTAATGTTATCACTTATCAGGGTGATTGCAAGCATGTAAATGTCATTAGAGATTTGAAGTAGTACAAGATTGATGTGTGTATCAGGTTATAATTACCTGTCGATTCAAACCGTGCATCCAAAAATGTTCCATATGTGAAATATTAAGAGCTCAGAAGATGACAGTGGATGACCGGATGACATAAGGGCTGTGGAGAATCCTTAAGTTCTCTGCATCACTACCTAAATGTGACTTTATGTGTACTGACTTCTCTGTATCTGAGTGATGTCCTGAATAAAAAATTCAGAGTTTCCGCCAAGCTAGAAGTAAAATAATAACAAGATTCTGTTATTGCAGTCAGTTTCTCGTACAGCATTTGGTTAATATAAGTTACAAAATGGTGACTATTTATGCACCTTACAGATCCTACAGTAAATTATCTCAATTACAATCTCGATTGTTCTTCTTGAATGATGGGTCATTTACTTACAGGATCAGGGTGAGGTGCTCACGCATCTGACCTCCCCAAAACCCTACTGCCAACGCAGATCCTACTACTGAGTTTGGGTTTGAATTGCACGCGAATACGACTACATGTACATCCATTGTAAATTCACAAGTTCAATTAAAAATAATATCTTTGATGCAAGACAATTAAATAAACTCCATTTAATTCTCTTTGAATTTGATGGTGTAATCTTAATGAACTTCTCAAAAATACCGAATGTTACAACAGATTTCCAGACATTAAAACGAAGGGATCCCAAATTGCTCTCAATTAACTGAATCCCGGAACCTTCAATTCACCAAAAGCCTGAAATAAATAAAGAATAAAAGAATAATGTTTGTAACCATGACTTGGTAGTATATATTATCAATCAAAGAATAGAGCTAAAACTTTCAATGGGATCGGATTCTTCGAGCATTGCAGCGGCCTGGAAGCAATCTGCAGCATCAGCCAGTCGTCCATCATCCCTGTGAACCAATGCCAACTGATACCAGGCCATACGGTTTGTAGGCTCAATCTTCAATGCATCTGTCAATAAAGTTCTAACAGATGGCAGCATCTTCTGGCCCAATTTGGCCAAGGCAGAGCCGATCAAAATTTTGCAAGGTACGTAACTTGGTTCCAGCAGAAGAGCATTCACATAAGAAGCCAAAGCTTCCTTAGTTTGTCCATGCCTTTGGAACATAAGACCTGATACAATTCTATCAGATACTTTATTCAACTCCCCAGCTATTTAGAACCATGCCAGTAATCAGTATTAAGTAGTATTAATGACCTTTTAAAGACCTACTTTATTCGATCTTAGTCACACATATAATTGTGAAATACTACCAGAGTACTACTTACATTTAGAAGGGGGATCAATATTTTAAGCTGCAGCTTCATATTAATGCATTATGTTCACATACAAACCTCCTTATGTGAAAGGTTGTTTAGAATATGGCATTCCATCCCTTATATTTCGGTATACTATACACAGTTTAGTCCTACAAATAGGAAAGCTAAAGACAGCAGAAGCATCAGGTACTGCATAAAGTAAGGTCATAGCCTTGTAGGCATTAAGTTTTTGTGACTTGGGTCCTGTTTGATAACTCTAAGAAAACAATTTACTTAATCGGCCAGACATTCCACCTCCTACATACGTCAATAAACACACTTAATGGGGCCAAGATTGACTTTGTTGCTAAGTGAGATCACCCTCACCTATTTGGTCGGTTAATAAACAAAAAGGGGTTTCCTATGTATTGTTCACCCTCACTTATTCGGTCAGTTAAACTGTTAATGACTGAATGTAGGTGCATACAATTTGCTCTATTTCCTAAAAACTCTAACCTGAGGTCATTCAGATAATTTCATATGAAAGTTATCAAACATGTTATTCAGGGAGCAAACTTTTTTATTGAGAGGCATTAATTTATTAAGTTCATTTAGATAATTTAGTGATTCAGCCCTTTAAATAACTTGGGACTATGCATAAAGTTCCTATAATCACAAAACTCAAGCTATGGCTTACTCCTAGTTAACTTGTTTTTCACTCAAATAATGATTGGTGCCCTCATTAACCAGATTCCAAAGGAAATTGTTATTAAATGTAAAGCTGCAAGAACAAGGCAACAATAATTGTGATCTACAATAACAAATAAATGAATAGACTATTAAATAGCTTGTGTTTGATGTAAATTTAAAATATTACCTTCTATGTGCTTTTGATGTAAATTTAAAATATTACCTTCTGCGTGCGTTTGATGTATATTTAAAATATTACCTTCTGTGTGCAACGTCTCTGCCGAATATTTTACAAGTGCTCTAGCTTTATCCAAGCAGATCTCTGCATCCCTCCAATGTGAAAGGCTGGAGTACAAATTAGCAAGACCATGCCAAACTTCATATTCATTAACTTTTTCATCCTCAGCCTGTTGACATAAGCCAGTAATGAATTAATATGCAGAAATATACTGTGTTATCCACTTTGAAACTAAAAGTGTTCCTTTATCGAACTAAATTAACTAAAGACACGTGAGGAGGATGCCTGGGATGGAATTCGATTAGGCCCATAAGATTTTCTTTGAACTTGAACTAGAGCGAGGAGGTAACGATAAGTTTCAATGGCATCCACATGTAAAGACTGAGAAATTTTAAGCTTTGCCTTCATCCTGAGGAGAGGTCCTTGTTCCCACTTTGCAGTTTCATCCAAAGCCGCATCAGTGACGACTTGGGCCTCTGAATAGCGTTTTTGAGCTGACAGAACCAAAGCAAGTAATCTCCAACCTTTGAGTACAGATCCTCCGGTTATGTCAATATACTTCTTGGCATAACGCAATGCGGCACTTAAATTCCGATGCTCTGCATATTGAACACCCAACTCAAATATAAGATCCGAGTTATTAGGCTCTATAGAAAATGCCCTTTCTAAAGATTTTAATGCTTCAGACTGAAGACGTGACCTCTCAGAATCTGAAGAAACTTTAGCTAGTTTCCCCAAACAGAGACCTTGCACACGAAGACCCACGCCCTCTAAATGTTTATGTGTCCCTTGAGCATCATTAGTGGCCCTCAGGGCATATCCCAGTCCCTCACCAGCAAGAACGCTGTTACTACTGCAGATTTTCGCAGCCAACAACAATGACATTGTATCATCGGCATTTTCGTGTTTCTGGAGAGTCTTTCTTAATAGATTCAAGGCATTTTCAATCTGTCCGGAAGCACTAAAGCAAAGGGACAATAACTTCCAGCGATCAGTACGATGTAACAATCCAGGCAAGACCTCCTCCAGTTCCTTCACTAATACAGAAGTTTGGCTGCATATAGATAGAGCATAGGTAAGGTGCTCTATAACTGATGGATCCCAAGGAGCACGACCAAGGCAACACTTTCTCAAGAGTATCATTAGAAGTAAAATTGCCTCTTCCATATTGTTTCGAGGCACATATGCACCATCAACTTGAACAGCTAAACTTGGTGGACCAACCTCCACTCCACTATATAACAAAAAGATAGCAAATTTTTTCTGGATTCTTGCACAACAACAGTCATTGTCAAGATTCCATTGACTTAGAAGAGCACGTCGATATGCGGACATTGCTTCAGGATAACAATTAGCTAGCTTCCAAAGTTCCGGCAGGAGCTCAGCAGCGTGGCTAACTGTCTCTTGTAACTTATTATCTACTGATACATCAGATATTCCTCTAGAGAAAATCTTCTCTACAGCATCAAGAACACTTTTACATTCCCGAGCAGCATCTACAAAAGAAAGAATATAATCAATATTAAAGTACACACATGCACACTTGTGCATGCAGTTGTGCACCGAAACATAGTTTTAAAAATTTTATTGAAAATTGATGGAACGAAGGGTGAAAAAATTGAACATTTAAAATTCGTCACACCACTTAATCGCCCAAGCTTTTGAAGAGATTTGGCTTTTAAATACACAGCTTCAAGCACCAGACCAGCAGCATTTTGTGGGACTGCATGCATGGATTCACCCCGAGAGCGGCCCTTCTTAGAAGGGATTTTTTCAGTAATAGATGATTGCATTCTTTGTATAGCAGCTTGAAGATCAATACCATCAAAAACACGTAGAGCACCTTCCACGTTTCCTCTTTGATATTCTAACCTTCCAAGAAGAGCTCGTGCTTCCTGTATAATTGTAATGATGGTAAGGAGAAAAATGTTGGTGCACATCCATGGTTACCATAATTAAAAAGGTTGATTGACAATTAATATATAAGAGGTTTCGCAGAACACAATCTCATATACTAAACATTTCTACAACAATAGGCAAAGTAATAAACATGAATTGTTATGAAGTTAACAAAAATAATAAAACAATGCAACACTTTTCAATCTTCCATTGTGACTCTACTTTAAGGATAAAGGAAAGAACATAGGGATTCTGATCAATACATAACTCATTGTAGAGTTCTTGACATAATTTCGTGGTATGGTGCCTTTACCTTCTCTTTAACAAACCAAATTCCTATAATTCTTTTCTAAGGGAAAAATAAAAAAGAGGACGGCAGACTAACAGGTGTAAAGCTCTTACTAGCTTAAACAAAATAATTTAGTGCTTCACATTTTATACAAAGTGCCACAGACATCCTTTTTATACTCCGGGGGGGGGGGGGGGGTCATATTATTTCTGCAGCAGAATTAATCATACATTTCCAAAACAACTTTAAATTTAAGAATGTAGTGCATTAATGTGCCAAACTGGTATGCAACTAGAAAATTGAAAATATTCACAAATTCATGGTACCCTGCAATCCTAACTACTAATACTAAAATGTATCTCCAATCTCTGAAACGACTAGATCTTTATATTTGGAGCCACCAGATCAAGTTTTGAAGGAAATCAAACCTCAAAATTGAGTGACAAACCCTCACGCAAGGCAGATTCTGCCTCTTGAATGTTCCCCTCGTCAAGCTTTTCCTCAACGACAGATGTTTTCATCCAACTCCCATTTGCGCAGAGTTGTCTAACTCCAGAATCATTATCAAGCTGGCCTGATTCTGCTAATGTACTTCCCCACATGGTGGCTCTAGCTTGTTCACCACAACATATATTATTTAAAAAACCGCATCAATAGTTCTCTGCATCCCAACTACATTCAAATGAATACAACATACTTAATGTATCAACTAAAATCCGACTCAATAAGCTGCCAATTTGGTAGTGTAAACCCCAATTTGGAAGTAAAAAAGCAATACAATCACATATAATGCAATTCACCACAAGAATCAGCATTCAATTATGGAAAATTAAACGTTATACTAGTATCATATTGCAGTAAAAGCTGCAACCTTTTAGGGGAAAAACTTGTCAAAATGAAATCTTGAACTTACAAAAACTGAGCAATGGTAACAATAAAACCAACAGGAGATACAAAACACTTACATACACACACACATATATATTAAGAAGGTATGATCTTGGAAAATGTAGTATAAACAAAAGGGTAGATCTCAAACCTGTTTATTTAGACTTTAATTCGTAGCAGGCTGATTATTTGATATAAATGTCAACCCCCAATCAGCAGCTGAAAGCAAATAGATATTTAATGTATACGAGGAAAAGAGAGAAAGATTATAATTTATGGGAATGATTTGTAAGATGAAACAAGAATGTGAAGCTCTGAGTTTTGTTTTTAATCTTTGTCTCTCTTTGGTTTTTTAAACCCATGAATTAGGTGTCAAAAATGAGCGAGTCTGAGGCGGTCAGATTCTTCATTTGTTTATACTACTTCCGTAGGAATTTACACCCTGTTTGGCTAAGCTTATTTCATGGGCTTATGGACTTATTTTCGGGTAAAAATTTTATATTTTGATAATTTTTTTTTATATAAGTATTTAATTTATGTTTGAGATTCAATAAGTTGCAAAAATAAGTTGGAAAATAAGTTGGAAAGTTAGGAATCTCTAACTTTCGGAGTGTTTGGGGGAACTTTTTTTCAGAATAAGTCAACTTATTTTAAGACAAAGTTAGAGATTCCTAACTTTCCAACTTATTTTTCAACTTATTTTTACAACTTATTGAATCTCAAAGATACATTAAATACTTGTATAAAAGAAAATTTTCAAAATATAAAATTTTTATCCGAAAATAAGTCCATAAGTCCTTAAAATAAGGTGAGCCAAACGGGCACTTTGTCTTAAAATAAGTTGACTTATCCTGAAAAAAAAGTTACCCCAAACACCCCCTTAATAATTATTTGTGAAGTTTGATTATGATTATCGTTTTGATAAAATAGCTAATCGGTCACGAGTCATTAGTAATTAGCAAGTAGGTTATGATATAAAAAAAGCTTTCAGTCAACTAATAAAGTATTTAAAAACTTGTAAATTAACAATTGCGATCAGTTACGTTAAAAACCCTAATGGAAAGATGAGGTAGATGCTGAAGTGACACAATAAAACTAAGATTAACTACTAATTTATCATTGAACATGGTAAAAATTTTCTATTACTCATTAGCTAATTGTAGTTTTAAACTGATTAAATTTTCAATTCAAATTTTTTCAATATTGATAAACCGTACCAAAATTATAAATTTTTAGAATTTTAAATTTTTCCGAATGATTTTTCTTTAATAAAATTTAAAATTATGCATATCAATTCAATACATATGCTTATGAATAAATACGAGTGAACGAAAAGATAACAAGTTTTTTTTCGATAATGATGATTTGTACGAAAGGTAATAAAAAATCGAGAATCTACATTTTTTCCAAATAATTACACTTTAATTAAATTTAATTTGTATATACTACTTTAACCCTTATGCTTATAAATCGATACAGGTGAACAAATATTTAGATATTCCTTTTTTCCATTTATTTAATTTATAATTTAATAAAATTTAGAATTGAACATATTCATTTATTTTATATGCTAGTAAATCGGTAAAAGCAAACAAATATTTTAAAAAATATCAATTTTCTGATCCATATTTTTTCGATATTAATAAGTGATACCAAAAGTGTAACATTTTTTTAATATTAATTTTTTTGAATGATTACATTTTAAATTTTAAAAAAATTATCTTTTTAAAAATTAATTTCCTTAGATATTTTTTAAATATTTAATTTATTTCCAATCAGTGACCTAATCGAAAATTATCACAAGTGACCTAACCGTAAATGTGTTGTCTTTTAATGGAGAACCGTTAAAAGTCAACGCAATTTAACATCGTGCAAATATTTTTAAGTTTAGTATTGTGATTGCAAACTAATTGTAACTTCATGATGCGATTGAAAGCTTTTTTAACTTTATGAGCTACTTGCAATTTACTAGTGATTACAGTGACCAATTTGTCATTTTACCCATTATTGTTGAGAGAATTGTAGTAGAGTACCATTTATTTCAAACTATGACTAAAACTGTTTTTTGAGGGGCTTTCATGGTTTTTACCGGTAGAAAGTCTCAATCCCTTTATTTTGTTTAAATCTTGATTTTCTTGAATAATTTCTTAATTTATTTAGGTTTGTTTAGTATTTCCTTCTAAAAGCTTAGTTTTTATTTTGTTGTGTTTTTGTGTTTCCATGACTGAGGTTATCAATCAATAGATTTTTTATGGGTTTGATTTAGGGATAAAGGTTATTATGGGATTGCATTTACGATCGATTACACAAGCCAATTGGGTGAAAATAAGTACATACATTCAAATCATCTTCAAATTTCATGGATTCTTCTCCAGAAAGGAAGGATTCAATAGCAATATTCTTAAACATCTATCCAATTTTAATTGTATTTGTATATGTCGTTTGACTTTTAATTAATGAATTGATTCATTTTTGTAAAAAAACAGAAAATTGAAATGATCTTTTTAAATTATAGGTACAATTAGAATTAGGATCGCAGACACGCCGTGGATGTGCATTCAATTTCATTTTTATACAAGGTGGTTTGTTCCATTATTATTTAAAAATTGGATTTTATATCAAAGTGCCAACCCATCTCACCAAAAAGTCTCAAGTGACTACTCGTTCTCCAAAGTGACTCATTTAAAACACTAAAATAATAATATATATCACTCCGTTATCTTTTATTTAAAAACCTAAGGGACCAGCTGACGTGGCCTTCCTACATGGAAGTAACGGCGAGTTGGGCTTGACTGGGCAGCATATATGTGTTCTTCTATATATATATAACAGACATATGTATATATATGTATATTAGGGTTCATCTTCCATTTATCCTTTCTCCTTCATCTCCATATAACTCTTTAATTACTCGTGCATATAGCTTCGTCTTCGTGCGTAATAAAGAAGCCCCATGTTTGCAGTGTCGAATTCTTCCAATTTGAAATGGGATCGTAACTATGTAATATGCAATTGCGGTTTGAATACTCGATTGCGAACATCATGGACCTCAAAGAATCTTGGTAGACAATTTTGGCGTTCTAAAACGAAAGTAAAAATTTTAGTTTGCATGTATTTTGTAGGTTTATTGAAAGTATAATTTCATAGATCAAAAACTGAACCTTCAATCAATTCTTCAATCGAACCTTCGCCGAACTAGGATTTTCCCCAATTTCGAAGTAGCGGAATCCTGATCGTCTCAGTAGTGTAAGTAATGCATGTATTTTGGCTCTACCCCTTGTTCTCTTATATTCACTATTTTTATTTCTTTCATTTTCCTATTTTTTAATGTTTTCATTTGACGTGTTTTTTTAATATTTTAATTCTGCTCTGCATTTCCACGTAGACTTTCACATGTGCTTGACTGGTGGAACTTAACGTTGACCGTTAGATTTTAAAATAAAAGATAACGGAGTGATATATATTCTTTGAGTGTTTTAAATGAGTCGATGTAGAAAAAGGGTAGTCACTTAAGACTTTTTGGTGAGATGAGTGGGCAGTTTGATATAAAACCCTTTAAAAATTGTAATTTGTTTTTAACAATACTTTCCGTTTGGTAAATCGTCTTTCTGTTTTGATCTTTTATTTTAATTTTTACTTTATTGTATAAAATTAAAGAATAATAATGTATCTGACCACAATTAAAGAATAATAATGTAGAAAATCCATACAAGTAATCCGTATAAAACTTGTTATAGCCAAAATTCGGTTCGGGTATTTTAAAATGGATTTGGGTCAGATACGGGTTCAATTTGGGAATTTTTGGGATAAATTAGGGTTTTGACAAGATTTACAAGAGCCAGGACACGCCCTTTCCTTCCATAAGAGGAAGGCGCGTCCTCATTCATAAAATTATGTTGAAGAAGTTACTACTGATTGATTATTCAAGGATTATTGAAGAATTCGCTCCTAGCGTATCCCAAGAGGGTGATGTCCGTTGTAGAAGGCTTCCAAGTGTTTGCCTGGATTTAAGGACCTTTTCTTATACACCTAGGGTGCGCCCTAAGTTGGAAAGAGGGGTACTTTTGGGTGTGTGTGTGTGTGTATGTGTTGGAGCCCTGTTCCTGTTATCAATGAGTGCGCCCTCATTAGGGAACTTCGGGGTAATCCTACACTTTGCGCCCAAAAGCTCTGGATCACTTGTCCTGCTATCTGGTGGGTGTAAAGCATAATGTAATGTAATATGTAATAGAGGACATATATAACTCAACTAGGATAAAAGATAAATAATATTAACTCTATACAAGGATCATGAAATATGAAGAACAGGCATCAACAAGGATCAAGTCGCTGAAAGAAGTTCATTAAACTGATCAAGCCTTAGTGACAAAATAAGATGTACAGATGATTCAGTTGAAGGGCCAAAAGATTCCAGTGTTAAAGTTTTTATGGTTACACAATTCTTAGCAGTGTTCTTAAAGACATGATACGAAGACCATGAGTGAATGTTAGTCGTCTGTGAACCAGGCCAGTTGCACTAGGCGTCAACACTTCACAAAGGAATCGAAGTATCTAACTCAGAAAAACTGTTACGAGGTATGATTGAGTTTAGAGCAGTGTTGATATCCTCTAGTTAGTTGGAAGCTGAATATTTAAGGATGTCAAATTAAGAGGAATATAAATAGTAACCGAAATTACTATTCATATGAATAGTATCCGAAATTACTATTCGTATGAATAGTAACTGAAATTACTATTCATATGAATATCACTATTCATGTGAATAGTAACCGAAAATAATATTCATTTGACAAAGTATAAGCAAGAGGTGAAAAACATGTGGGGCCCATACCAAAATCAAAATTGTTTGAAAAAGAAGATTTGGCTTGAATTTGCTGAAGAAAAAAAAGAAGCAAACAAAATTCGGACAGTTTGAAAATGAAGGCAGCAGAAAAACAAACGTCATCAGTTACGTATTTTGGCCGAATAGTAACTTTCTAAAGTCTATAAATAGGCATGTTGTATTTCATTTCAAAACACACCTCAACACACAACTCTCTCTTCTCTCTCTTATATCTTCTCTGTATAAGCTGCTAGACAGTCCATCTAGTAGGAAAGCCGGCTTAGCCCGCTTTCAGGAAGTGTCGGGTAGAAGGTCCTCGTGCCTAAACTATCCTTAGGAGTGTTCAGGTTTTGAAGCTAATCCATTAGATTAGAAGTTGTAACACCCCTTCTGTAATAACCCAGATTTTCGGTAGAATTAAAACTTTTCTTATTATGATTAAGTGCATTAGTGAATAAAGATTTCAACGAACCGTGGTTGTGATGAATGGATATTTCTTTGGAGAATGATCCCGATACATATGTGTATTTTCAGAATAGAGTAATTCAATGATTGAGGACATAGATAAGAATAATCTATCATCCAGGAAAGGAGCTAATGAACCCTAGGGGGGAGATGAGAAATGAGTTAGTGTGACAACCCTAATTTCTGGATTTGAGAGAAGTTTTCACTTTTTGATGAATAGTACTTTTCATACGTGAATAGTAATTTGTATGGATGAATAGTGATTTTGTAAGTTGGAAAACTTTTCACGCCACCCTATGTACGGGACGTGGTTTGGATGTTTCGAAGTCATATTAGGAATCCACGGAGGAAATAAGTGTATGTAAAGACGATCGGAATTCAGAAATTCCAATTTTAATTCTGGCGTAATATTTGACCGAGCGGTGAATTATATATCAGTATTATCAAGAAATGAGATATTAAATTTGAGAAATTGAGGATTTAATGTTTTGGAATTTTATTATATTTGATTTGAGGATTGGGAACGAAAACCACTGAGATAGTGAAATGAACGTTCTAGAAACCGCTGAAACTTTACAACGAGATTAAGCGATCAAGCGAACGAATTATGGATTAAGGATTGAGATTATGACAAGATTAAATATCCTATATAATCATCAAGAGAATTATATCAAGTGGATTTAAGGATTTAAACAAAGGAATTATCAAAAACAAATGGTGAATTAAGTGATTTAAATCACTTAAAACATTTCTAAAATCAATCAAGCTTGCTTTGTACTCATCCAAACATCAAGGCTCTTGCCCCAAAGCAACCCACCAGCTGGCCCTTATCAAAATAAAAGATCAAAAGTGAGTGGACTTGGTCATAGCAAAAGAAAAGATCAAGAACAACCAATCTCTCCAAAACTGCCACCATGAACCAAACTCAAAGAAAAATTCTTATCTCAAGATCTGAAGCTTCAAAAATCACCAAATTTTAACCATAGCTCCCCCATAATATTTAGAACACACGCCTAAAGTTTGGTGGAAAACAAAGAAGTGTAGCCTAGTCAAATCTCCTCCCCAAGTTGAAGAACTGAACCTGCCTTGCCTTCACAGTTTCTGTCCAGCGGAAAGATTCGGGTCAAACCCCTAGCTAGGAAGCTTCAAATTTGATGATCTAGGGCTCAAAAGAAAGCTTATGAAGAGGAAAAGATGTGGTAAAAATTTGAGAGCCAAACTCTTATTTTTCTATTTTCTATGATTTTTACAACAGGGATGATGAATAGTGTTTTAAGATTGTTTCATGTTTTGTTCATAGCTTTTAGGCTTTGTTGAAACTATCCAAGACCATACCAAGGTGTGACAAGCTCTGCTAGTGTTCCTAGAGTGTCAAGGAAGGTAAAACCCTAACCCACCCTTTGAATTTATATGAGTTTTTAGTATAGTTTTAATGATATGTAGAGATAAATGCATGTTTAGGAGGTTTATGATTGTTTGATGTGTAAAAGAGTTGGGTATTGGATTTGAATGTTACCACTGCCCTTAGAAGTTTAAAATGAATGTTGGTTGATGTTATGGATGTATGGTATTCCCGGTGTGGCTTGGTTATGCTGTGACAAATCGGTAATGTTCGATTTAGAGTCGTCGTAATGTCCAAATTTCTTGAACCATGTTGACAGTAGCTACCCGAGTCCTTAACCATGTTTAAACTGCAACCACTGACCATATTGGGTAGGTTTTAGAGTCTAGTTTATGTGGCCGCAAGAATCATGTTAAAAGAATTTACGGTTTGTGAGTAATGACCGTTTTAGAGAAAGTGGTTCAAGGGATTTTATCGTAGAAATGTAACTACTTTGACGCTAAGTTCGAGACCCTTAATAGTCGAATTAGAATGTGAAATTTGGTGATAAAATATTAAAGACAGTTGGCAAGGTGTGTGCAAAGGTTTCAAGTTAAAAAGATTATTTTTCGATTTTATAAGAATGCGTTAGCCGAGGTTGCGCAAGTGAAAACCATTAAGAATACGCCTTAGAAACCAATGTTGAAAATGGTTAAGTATAACTTGGATTCGAGGATTGATTTCGAACCAAACTTATGACTTAAGTAATTGTCGACTAACATGGACTTACTATGAGCCTAAAGTGAGATAGTAATGCCTTGGTTGTGTTTTGCTTGTGTCTTTAAGTGTTGATTTATAAGTGGATTTTCGAAGGGATTAATCGTACGTTTTCTTTTACTTTGTCTAGATTGTCCGACATCGTCGCGAACCCCTATCACTTCTCGAACATCAGGCAAGTTTTCTAAACTTGTACTTTTAAAGTATTGATTATAATACTGCTTTTGCCATGTATAAAGTTGTACAATTTTGCGATATATCTTATTTCCTGTTGAAATAAAAATTTGACCTTTGGATTATATATGATCTTCTGAGTTAAGTATATATAAACCGGTATACCTTGTAGCTCTAGAGATAGGAGCATATTCATGGTTTTCGACTCAAAACCGGGAGTCGGTATTTTGAGATATAGAGATAGTCGTGGAAACCCGGAGGGATTCCAGCGGCAGATTATTATTTATTTTGAGGAATGTTATTTATGAACATTAATTATATCTCCATAAAATATTAATTACTTGGAAACCATTCGAGGATTTTTATTTGAATATGATATCATTTGAGGAATTGTATTTGATTACTATATCATTCAAGGAATGTTATTTAAATATTATCTCAGTCGAGAAATACTATTTGAATATTATTTCATTTGGGAAGCATTATTGAATATTTATTTATTTAGAGAGGATTATTTTTGAATAATCATTTATTTGAGGAAATTTCTTCAATAAATATTTCCTGATTAATTAGTAAATATCTTTTAGTGATTTAAAAATCATATTATTTGTTTAAAAAGCATTAGAGGTCTTTGAGAATCATATATTAAATATTCTTGACCTTCAATAATATTTCCGAGAATTATAGGGATTCCCCAATATTATTCCTGATCATTATCAGCTCACTTGAGCCATATAAATGCTTTCGTACATATTGAGAATTGAAAATCCAGAGTTGGGAGCAAATCCTGTTTCCTTCCTTTGTTTATATAAGAAATATTATTCTGGGATTATAGCCCTACTACTAAGGGTTCCCATTTCATAAAAAGAGTAAAAGATTCAATCTTGATTTCATGAAGACTATTCGTCGTTCAACCTGAGTTTCTGGCGAAAGGCCAGTATGTACTTATGGGTTAGCTTCCCATTGTTCGGGAGTAACCAGGGATTGTGAAAGTCCGACTAAAGGCCAATATGTGTTATTGGGTTAGCTTTCAATTGATTCTGGGAGTAACCAAAGGATCCGAGTGCGATCTTTGAACGGGCATTTGCTCGGGGAACTTGAATTTGGCCTAACTTACGCCAGAATGATTGCGGATGGAGCTTTCATTTAGGATGATTACGGATGGAGCTTTCATCCAGGGTAATTGCGGATGGAGCTTTTACCTGAGGGTAATTACGGATGGAGTTTTTATCCTTCTACTAGTAGAGAAGACCCGCGGTGGACCTGGAAGCGGCGACTGATCATCGTCGATCCACGTCTGGAATTATTGAAATCTCAATACATAGTTTAAATGAAATTTCTCCTACATACGGAGTCAGTGTTCTCATCTAGCAGTATCGAGAACTGCTGAGTGTTATAGTATCCACAACTGCTGAGTGCTACGTCACTGGAGCAGGGTTTCAACATCCAAATTTCTATCATATCCCGATAAGGGAAAATATTCGAGTTTTCAGTAAAGGATGCTTATCTTGATAAATTTGCTATGGCAAGTACGAATTTCACATATCTTTCGTATAAAGATAGTAAATGATATTTGAAGTACTATAATGGTACTGTTTTTGAATATATATTCCGATAAAAGAAATACTTTCGGTAAAAAGCTATTTTGACAAATATTAACCTATACCCGCTTTATTCTGGGTTTAAGTTAAAGGCAGAATTATGCCATACTTTTATTACCTTGCTGAGCTATCGCTCACTCTTGCTATTGTTTTATATATATTATATAGCATCGAAGCAGGATTCCAATGGGACGGCACATACCCCGCAAGGCGTTTCCATAAACAGTTTCTAGCGATGATCCCGAGAATAGTACGAACCAGTCGAATCAAGCTGCAGCATTTGGTATTCATCTTATGTATAGATATGGAGGGTATGAGAGGATTGTGAGCATTAGAAGGCTAAGTTGGTAATGTAACATTACTTAGAAGTTGTATCAGTGACAGATTCAAAAGACATTTGGGTATTGTAATAAAAATTATTTATTCCGCAGTTGTTATATTTTGTCGTTTCTAAGACTCTAACCTGTGTGTGTGTGTGTGAGATATATTGTGGAGTCACAAGCAGCTGAATTGTGTACATTACAAGTAATACAAGTAAGGCAAGGAGTAAATGGATCGTGACCACCCTAGATCCCTGACCCCGGGTCTGGGGGTGTTACAGAAATGGTATCAGAGCATTAGGTTACAGTCCTCAGAAATGATAGGAGGTCGAGTCTTACAATACCCTTAAGAATGATGACAATAACTAGAGTTCAAATCAAGTTCGTAGTCGGGTTAAAGGACATGGCCCTGACTGTTTGAGATGAAGCCCGAGAGGGGACTTCTTTTGGGAAACCACACTTAGGACTTCATGGTAAGTCACCTCGATTCGTACGAGTTATAGATAGATGGGATTCTGAGATACCAGACCCCGAGGCCTTCGAGTAAGCATTTGATGATGCGCTCCTTGAGATGGATGGAGACCCGATAAAGGTAGATCCATAGGAGGATCTAGAGAAGGACCCCATGGTGGGTCAAGGAAAGAATCTTGTAGAGAACGTGCCGATTGATAAAAATGTGGTATGTTACTTGAAGTCGTATAATAAGACCGGACGAATGTTCAGAGGTCAAATAAGTGACGAGACGAGAGTTTAGAATCGTTTATGATTCATCAAGAGATATGACGAAGAAATGGAGTAGAGTCTCCAAAGCAGAAGAGGTAGAGGCAGTATAGCGAATACTGGTGGATTGATTCAACTTGAACGAGACCTGTTACTCGTAGTCTGTTGCAGTGCCTAGGGAAGCAGCATGCGTAAGAACTAAGACATTCGAACTTCGTGTATGATTAAGGGTACTTAGTTACCTTAACTAATAGAGGCACTACCTTATATATGGGATTTAAATCCCCACGATCAGTGATTCCACCAAGGACGGTGTTACTACGGTACTGAGAAATTTTATTTCCTCGAGCAAGATTTTATATGTACGTACTACGCATAGTATTATTGTAACACGAGTGCGCTAAGACGAGATATATTTGAAGAACTAAGATGGACTAAGAAAGTCTGGGAAAGACTTAAATAAGAAGGCTGTTATGCCACAAGTGTTGAGCTTATATAGCACACGGGATTGATACGAGAAAAAGGAATGTTTGGTATGAAGACGGTTATAATAGTAATTGGGTTTAAGCATGTAGTTTTTTTTAACGATCTTCCAGAGTACCGCCCATTCGACATGTGGAATTTATCGTTACTATGGGCGACACCGGTATCGAAGTCTTCTTATAAAATGGAACGTTTGCTTGAGATGCTTGCGCCTAGTCGAGTAGAACTCCCTGCGATTGTAAATGTCGATGGTTGAATCCTTAGCGACTATTATGAGTCGGCAATGACATAAGTATCGAGCACCTTAGGGTGTGTATGGAGAAGAAAAAAAAAGCTTTAGAATTGAACGATTATCCGTTAGAGGAGCCGACATAAAGGGCATCCGTGAATACCATGGCAAAACCTCCCCAATCTGTAATCTATATTGGCATCTTCTTAGAGAAAACTTCGATAAAAGATATACTCCTTCTTCGAAGTTGTTTTATAACACTTGTGTTATACCATATTCAGTTTCAATTGTGCCAAAGGCTGCCACAATGCCTACTTTAAGGTTTTCGAAGCCCTGGTGAATGATGTTATTCAAGCTTTCACTTTTCAATAATGAATAATCATATGGTGAGACAGCACCACTTGTTTGTTGAATACCAGTATCTTTCTCGCTATCCTTTTCTTTAAAAAAATCACACCTTTGGAGCCTGTTCACTTTTAATCCAAGGTGCCCATTTGAGAATTATTTGTCAAAAGATGATAATTATTAACTCGACTTTGAATTTCTTTCCTACTTCTCAACTTTCACTGAGACGAACAACCCTATACTTATAGGGGCCACAAGGACTATCTGTCTGGGTGATAGAAGTCTGATGGGACACCGTCCCTTGTGAGTTGTGAAATACAAGAAGGCTAATTACCTTTAGTAATGTCTTAATTGAGACACACAACATTGAGTTTTTATGATCGTATTGATCTCTCAGTAAATTCTCTCATCTCAAATAAGGTTACCTTAAAACTCATAACCTTATAATGACCAATGTGTGACATTTTCCTTGATATGGGAGCAATCTTTTCAAAGCTCCATGATTCTTGTTATCTTTATTTAATCCCAAGGGGAGGCAAACCAGGTCGAATAAGTCAAAATTCGGTGATAGGAATTAGATTCGCAACGAAATAGTCTATGGTAAGAAGGCTGGATCCACCTCATCCCGCAGATAGCCCGTGATAGATGATGGACAACATGCTCCACTAGATTCAAATGGCCTTAGTAGTGCCAATTTGGTGGAACGACTAACTTCGACTGTCATGTTCCTTCTGAGACTGGTGGATAGGTAGTATTGACTATTCGGACGTATATGTATCAGGATTATGTGGCATGTTTTAGTTCGAAACTTTTGATTCCCCTCATATGGGACGTTTATATTTGTTTCCTTTCCAGTTGTTAAAATTCTAGCTTTGTTTCAATTATTCCATTATTGCAACTATTTACGATTCTATTTGTTTTTATATTTATAGAATTGTTCTTCAGGTTTTGAAATCGATTTTCATAGTATTACCAGTGGGTAAATAGATTGATCAAATTTCCCTGATTCTGAAAATTCAACAAATCCTGATAAACCTTGTCTTTCTGATTATCAGAAAATGCCACCGAGAAGGATGGGAACGAGAGCTAACCCCGGCGATTCAGAAGGGCAGAGTCATGACCAGGAAGGGGAAAACCCAGAGGGGAACCCCATGGATTAGTTCATGCACCTATTGAGATAGAATTTGAATCAACATCCTAAACCTCAACGACCTGATAATTCAAGCGATAAGGCCTTTAGAGCCTTTATGTCGCTAAAACCCCCAGAGTTTCATGGAACCGCTGACCCAGTAGAGGCCAGATCTTGGCTTAAAGAGATGGAGAAATCATTTGAGATACTGAGTATTGCAGAGAATCAGAAAATGGTATTCGCTGCCTACCTCCTGAAGGGAGAGGCGAATCACTGGTGGGAATCTAAGAAAAACCTAGAGAGAACTGGTGTTGTGACTTGGGAGAGATTCAGCTTGTTGTTTTTAGAGAAATATTTTCCGAAATATATAGAGACCAAGATGGAAGTAAAGTTTCTAGAACTGAAGCAAGGAAACATGACTGTGGCAGAGTATGAGGCCAAGTTTTCCGAGTTATCAAGGTTTGTTCCGGAGTTTGTGGACAAAGAAGAGAAAAGATCCCGTAGGTTTCAACTGGGGCTAAAACAGTGGATTCAGAATAAGGTGGCAATACTTGAATTGACCAACTACGCTACATTGGTGCAGAAGGCAACAATCGCAGAGGCAGGAAGTGATCAGAGTCATAAAGAAAGAGAGGAAAAGAAGAGGAAAATGGGTAATCAGAAAGGGAATTCAGCAGGTGGGAATTTTCCGAGTAAGTTTAGCTGAAAGGTGGCATCTCAATCCAGTCAAAGCTGTGGGTCTAAGAGACCTGGAAGTAGGGGCGCAGGCCAGAGTGATCGACAAACTGGTGGGTCTCACCATAACCTATCTCGACCCCCACTGCCAGATTGTAATGAATGCGGAAGGAAACATCTAGGCATGTGTAACTCGCAAGGAGTAACGTGTTTTAATTATAGGCAGCTAGGGCACTATGCTAATACCTGTCAGAAACCCCGTGCCAAGACCAACTAAGACACTACCTGTTTCAAATGTGGAAAGCTTGGACACAAGGCTAAGGAATGTTTATCTGCTGGAACGGCTATACCAAGAGTTAATAGGGCTACCTCCAACAAGCAGCCCACTGCCAGAACCTTTGAATAGCGGGTACCCTCTTACTTAAACTCAGTTAATATTAACGTTTTATTTGATCCAGAACTGCTAAGTACCTTGCATCTCAAGATTTTGCATGATAATTAGACCTTAAGGCCGAGCCGCTAAGGGAATAATTACAAGTAGAAATAGGCAATCGAGAGATTTTCTTCCCATAAGCCTGGTACATACAGGTTGTGAACTAGAAATATGGGATCGACACCTTTAATATGTTTGATTTCTTTCAAGTTGGGAGAAGTTGATATTATAATAATGATGGATTGTTTGACACCCAATGGAGCCCAATTGATTGTAAGGGAAAAGAGTAATAATTAAGGGACGGAGTCAGATTCGGAGATTCATGAATATAGTTCAGACTAAGAAATTATTACGCCAGAGATATGAAGCTTAATTAGCTCTTATAGTTGACGTTGAGAAAAAAAAAAGACATCAAGTATAAAGGAAATTATAGTGGTTTTGGGAGGCTGCACAAGGTTTTAATGAGCTACTAGCTATCAAATTTGAGGATATGAGAATGAATACCGAGTATTCAGAGTATAGTACTACATCTCCTGTTAGCCCCAGTAGGAATGAAAGAATTAGCAGCTCAGTTACAAGAATTGCTGGGCAAGAGTATGATAAAACTCAGTGTACCACCGTGGAGAGCCCCGGTGTTGTTATGAAAGAGAAAGATGTTAGCACAAGATTGTGCATCGAACATCGAGAGTTGAATGAGTTCACCATTGAGAATAGGTACCCCTTTGCGGATGATAGGTGATTGTTTGATCAGCTAAAGGACACTGTGTATTTTTCCAAACTTATTTAAGAATTGGATATCACCAGTTGGAAGTTAAATTCGAAGATATACCCAAGACTGCGATTCGTACTAGGTATAGACGCTCCGAGTTTTCAATAATGTCAATTGGGGTTAACTAATGCACCCACAACTTTTATGGATTTAATAAATCGATTTAGAGTTAGCCGTGATAGATTTTGCCCTAAATATATCGAGACATTATTTATATGAAGGAAAGTGAGAGATCTAACAGATCGAAAGAGGTTGAGGTATATATATTCACCCGAAAGATCTAAATATGAGATAGAGAAAATGGCTAGAAGTGATACATGATCATGATTGTGAGATACACTACCATCCAGAGAAGGCCAATATGGTGGCCGATGCCCTTAGTCAAAATGAGAAAGAGATGGATTCCGAATGTTCGGGAATTAAAGGATGAGATTTTACACGAGACCCATAGTCGAGATATTCTATGCACTAGGCGGCACCAAAAAAAAAGTATAGGCCAACCATGAAAAAGGAAGTTGGGATGACCACTTACCATAAATTGAGATTGCTTATAGCAGTAGTTACCATGCCAGTATAGGGTTACCACCTTACGAGGCCCGGTTTGAAAGGAATTGCCGCTCTCCCTTGTGTTGGGAGGAGGTGGGCGAGAGAAAGTTTGCGGACCAAGCCCACAAGGATAGAGATAGTGCTGCTATTGATAAGCTAAATGGCATATTGATGAATGACAAGCAAGTTATTTGATGTACTTATGCGCAAACAAGATAGAGAATATGAGGCCGGGGATTCGTGATGCTAAAAGTATCCTTGTGAAAATAATTAATGAGATTTGGAAAGAAGGGGAAGTTAAGCCCGAGATTCATTGGGCCATTTGAGATTCTAAGACGCGTCAGGAAGTATAACACAGATGCCGACATATGATAGAGCGCGAGCAGATAGATGCACAACCTGATATGTCTTACGAATAACAACCTGTGGAAATAATGGATAGAAAAGAGCAAGTGTTAAGGGACAAGGTTGTGAAGCTAGTTAGGAATTGTGGAAAAGAAAATCAAGAAGTGGAAGAATCCAACTGGAAGTTAAAGAGAACCAAGAGGGAGGAGTACCCCCCAGCTTTTCCTAAACTGATTCCGAGGACGGAATCCTTTTAAGGAGGGGAGACTGTAATAACCCAGATTTTCGGTAGAATTAAAACTTTTCTTATTATGATTAAGTGCATTAGTGAATAAAGATTTCAACGAACCGTGGTTGTGATGAATGGATATTTCTTTGGAGAATGATCCCGATACATATGTGTATTTTCAGAATAGAGTAATTCAATGATTGAGGACATAGATAAGAATAATCTATCATCCAGGAAATGATCTAATGAACCCTAGGGGGGAGATGAGAAATGAGTTAGTGTGACAACCCTAATTTCTGGATTTGAGAGAAGTTTTCACTTTTTGATGAATAGTACTTTTCATACGTGAATAGTAATTTGTATGGATGAATAGTGATTTGTAAGTTGGAAAACTTTTCACGCCACCCTATGTACGGGACGTGGTTTGGATGTTTCGAAGTCATATTAGGAATCCACGGAGGAAATAAGTGTATGTAAAGACGATCGGAATTCAGAAATTCCAATTTTAATTCTGGCGTAATATTTGACCGAGCGGTGAATTATATATCAGTATTATCAAGAAATGAGATATTAAATTTGAGAAATTGAGGATTTAATGTTTTGGAATTTTATTATATTTGATTTGAGGATTGGGAACGAAAACCACTGAGATAGTGAAATGAACGTTCTAGAAACCGCTGAAACTTTACAACGAGATTAAGCGATCAAGCGAACGAATTATGGATTAAGGATTGAGATTATGACAAGATTAAATATCCTATATAATCATCAAGAGAATTATATCAAGTGGATTTAAGGATTTAAACAAAGGAATTATCAAAAACAAATGGTGAATTAAGTGATTTAAATCACTTAAAACATTTCTAAAATCCATCAAGCTTGCTTTGTACTCATCCAAACATCAAGGCTCTTGCCCCAAAGCAACCCACCAGCTGGCCCTTATCAAAATAAAAGATCAAAAGTGAGTGGACTTGGTCATAGCAAAAGAAAAGATCAAGAACAACCAATCTCTCCAAAACCGCCACCATGAACCAAACTCAAAGCAAAATTCTTATCTCAAAATCTAGAGCTTCAAAAATCACAAAATTTTAACCATAGCTCCCCCATAATATGTAGAACACACGCCTAAAGTTTGGTGGCAAACAAAGAAATGTAGCCTAGTCAAATCTCCTCCCCAAGTTGAAGAACCGAACCTGCCTTGCCTTCACAGTTTCTGTCCAGCGGAAAGATTGGGCTCAAACCCCTAGCTAGGAAACTTCAAATTTGATGATCTAGGACTCAAAAGAAATCTTATGAAGAGGACAAGATGTGGTAAAAATTTGAGAGCCAAACTCTTATTTTTCGATTTTCTATAATTTTTACAAAAGTGATGATGAATAGTGTTTTAAGATTGTTTCATGTTTTGTTCATAGCTTTTAGGCTTTGTTGAAACTATCCAAGACCATACCAAGGTGTGAAAGCTCTGCTAGTGTTCCTAGAGTGTCAAGGAAGGTAAAACCCTAACCCACCCTTTGAATTTATATGAGTTTTTAGTATAGTTTTGATGATATGTAGAGATAAATGCATGTTTAGGAGTTTTATGATTGTTTGATGTGTAAAAGAGTTGGGTATTGGATTTGAATGTTACCACTGCCCTTAGAAGTTTTAAATGAATGTTGGTTGATGTTATGGATGTATGGTATGCCCGATGTGGCTTGGTTATGTTGTGACAAATCGGTAATGTTCGATTTAGAGCCGTCGTAATGTCCAAATTTCTTGAACCATGTTGACAGTAGCTACCCGAGTCCTTAACCATGTTTAAACTGCAACCACTGACCATATTAGGTAGGTTTTGGAGTCTAGTTTATGTGGCCGCAAGAATCATGTCAAAAGAATTTACGGTTTGTGAGTAATGACCGTTTTAGTGAAAGTGGTTCAAGGGATTTTATCGCAGAAATGTAACTACTTTGACGCTAAGTTCGAGACCCTTAATAGTCGAATTAGAATGTGAAATTTGGTGATGAAATGTTAAAGACAGTTGGCAAGGTGTGTGCGAAGGTTTCAAGTTAAAAAGATTATTTTTCGATTTTATAACAATGCGTTAGCCGAGGTTGCGCATGTGAAAACCACTAAGAATACGCCTTAGAAACCAATGTTGAAAATGGTTAAGTATAACTTGGATTCGAGGATTGATTTCGAACCAAACTTATGACTTAAGTAATTGTCGACTAACATGGACTTACTATGAGCCTAAAGCGAGCTAGTAATGCCTTGGTTGTGTTTTGCTTGTGTCTTTAAGTGATGATTTTAAGTGGATTTTCCAAGGGATTAATCGTACGTTTTCTTTTACTTTGTCTAAATTGTCCGACATCGTCGCAAACCCCTATCACTTCTCGAACATCAGGCAAGTTTTCTAAACTTGTACTTTTAAAGTATTGATTGTAATACTGCTTTTGCCATGTATAAAGTTGTACAATTTTGCGATATATCTTATTTCTTGTCGAAATAAAATTTGACGTTTGGATTATATATGATCTTCTGAGTTAAGTATATATAAACCGGTATACCTTGTAGCTCTAGAGATAGGAGCATATTCATGGTTTTCGACTCTAAACCGGGAGTCGGTAATTTGAGATATAGAGATAGTCGTGGAAACCCGGAGGGATTCCAGCGGCAGATTATTATTTATTTTGAGGAATGTTATTTATGAACATTAATTATATCTCCGTAAAATATTAATTACTTGGAAACCATTCGAGGATTGTTATTTGAATATGATATCATTTGAGGAATTGTATTTGCTTACTATATCATTCAAGGAATGTTATTTAAATATTATCTCAGTCGAGAAATACTATTTGAATATTATTTCATTTGGGAAGCATTATTGAATATTTATTTATTTAGAGAGGATTATTTTTGAATAATCATTTATTTGAGGAAATTTCTTCAATAAATATTACCTTATTAATTATTAAATATCTTTTAGTGATTTAAAAATCATATTATTTGTTTAAAAAGCATTAGAGGTCTTTGAGAATCATATATTAAATATTCTTGACCTTCAATAATATTTCCGAGAATTATAGGGATTCCCCAATACTATTCCTGATCATTATCAGCTCACTTGAGCCATATAAATGCTTTCGTACATATTGAGAATTGAAAATCCAGAGTTGGGAGCAAATCCTGTTTCCTTCCTTTGTTTATATAAGAAATATTATTCTGGGATTATAGCCCTACTACTAAGGGTTCCCATTTCATAAAAAGAGTAAAAGATTCAATCTTGATTTCATGAAGACTATTCGTCGTTCAACCTGAGTTTCTGGCGAAAGGCCAGTATGTACTTATGGGTTAGCTTCCCATTGTTCGGGAGTAACCAGGGATTGTGAAAGTCCGACTAAAGGCCAATATGTGTTATTGGGTTAGCTTTCAATTGATTCTGGGAGTAACCAAAGGATCCGAGTGCGATCTTTGAACGGGCATTTGCTCGGGGAACTTGAATTTGGCCTAACTTACGCCAGAATGATTGCGGATGGAGCTTTCATTTAGGATGATTACGGATGGAGCTTTCATCCAGGGTAATTGCGGATGGAGCTTTTACCTGAGGGTAATTACGGATGGAGTTTTTATCCTTCTACTAGTAGAGAAGACCCGCGGTGGACCTGGAAGCGGCGACTGATCATCGTCGATCCACGTCTGGAATTATTGAAATCTCAATACATAGTTTAAATGAAATTTCTCCTACATACGGAGTCAGTGTTCTCATCTAGCAGTATCGAGAACTGCTGAGTGTTATAGTATCCACAACTGCTGAGTGCTACGGCACTGGAGCAGGGTTTCAACATCCAAATTTCTATCATATCCCGATAAGGGAAAATATTCGAGTTTTCAGTAAAGGATGCTTATCTTGATAAATTTGCTACGGCAAGTATGAATTTCACATATCTTTCGTATAAAGATAGTAAATGATATTTGAAGTACTATAATGGTACTGTTTTTGAATATATATTCCGATAAAAGAAGTACTTTCGGTAAAAAGATATTTTGACAAATATTAACCTATACCCGCTTTATTCTGGGTTTAAGTTAAAGGCAGAATTATGCCATACTTTTATTACCTTGCTGAGCTATCGCTCACTCTAGCTATTGTTTTATATATATTATATAGCAGCGAATCAGGATTCCAATGGGACGACACATACCCCGCAAGGCGTTTCCATAAACAGTTTCTAGCGATGATCCCGAGAATAGTACGAACCAGTCGAATCAAGCTGCAGCATTTGGTATTCATCTTATGTATAGATATGGAGGGTATGAGAGGATTGTGAGCATCAGAAGGCTAAGTTGGTAATGTAACATTACTTAGAAGTTGTATCAGTGACAGATTCAAAAGACAATTGGGTATTGTAATAAAAATTATTTATTCCGCAGTTGTTATATTTTTTCATTTCTGAGACTCTAACCTCTGTGTGTGTGTGTGAGATATATTGTGGGGTCACAAGCAGCTAAATTGTGTACATTACAAGTAATATAGGTAAGGCAATGAGTAAATGCATCGTGACCACCCTAGATGCCTGACCCCAGGTCTGGGGGTGTTACACCTTCGGGTTTATTATCAGTAAAGATATATTCCAGAAATTGTGTTTCATTGTTTTGATTTCAAGATCTGAAAAATTGTTATCCGCAAAAATCTTGAAAATTGAAATATTTTGGTAGTATCGTATTCAATCCCATCTTCTACGATACTTCGGGACCTAACAATTGGTATCAGAGCAAGCTTCTAACATACAACAAGTCTAAAGATCAAAACCATGGGAAGGAAGGATACAGGTGTAAAGATTCCAATGTTTGACAAAGATAATTACTTTCACTGGAAAGTAAAAATGCACCTTCACCTCTCAGCCATCGATGAAGGCTGTGTAGATTGCATAGAGAAATGACCTCATGTTCCAATGAAGGCCAACTCTGGGATTGGTCAAGATGTTGGCACTGTAGCTGCTATTCCAAAGAATCAAGCTGAGTACACAGATGAAGACTTGGAGGACATTCACAAAGATAAGAAGGCTATGAACATCCTATTCAATGGCATCGACCAAGATATGTTTGATTGTGTTATAAACTGCACCACTACCAAGCAAGTGTGGGACACTATTCAAACAATCTGTGAAGGAACTGAGCAGGTCAGAGAGAACAAGATGCAGCTCTTAATACAACAATATGAGCATTTTCACTACTCCTCTGGTGATAATCTAACAGACATATTCAATAGATTTCAAAAGTTATTGAATGGTCTAAAGTTGTATGGGAGAAAATATGAAACCAAGGATTCCAACCTAAAGTTTCTGAGATCTCTTCCTAAGGAATGGAAGCCAGTGACAGTCTCGTTGAGGAACTCTCAGGACTACAAAGATTTTACACTTGAGAGACTGTATGGCATCCTGAAGACTTATGAGCTTGAAATGCAGCAAGATAAGGAAGTGGAGAAAATCCAGAAGAAAGGTGGATCTGTTGCCTTGGTGGCCAGTATTCCAACAATCTAAGGTGGTGGAAGAATGAAGAGTGTAGAAGCCACACTAAGTTCAAAAACTTGTGAAGGTGTTATCACAAAATCACGCAAGCGTACGTGGTCATAAGTAATATATGAATAAGTCGAGTTCGTTCCCACAGAGATCTGGTTAAGGTTTTAATTCAGTTATTGTACCTATGCAACAATGTATGGTTATTACTCACTGCTAAGACAAATAACAAATTTGAGTTTTAATTAACTAAACTAACTAAGATGCAATTTATCAACTAAGAATTAACTAACTAACGATAATTAAATCAAATTACTTACGCAATATGAACCATGGAATCCTAACTTCAATACAAACTTCCTTTAGAGATCATGCCCTTTTATCAATACATGTGGTGGTTACGATAACTAATCGGACAACACGAAATAAGTATACGTTACCTTTCAGTACACGCACACCAATCTACACAATATCCACAAAAGATAGAAATCATGCAGGCACCAATTATGCTTAGACCCTATATGTCTATAGAATTTGAAAACATAATGGTTGAAGATCAAGTATCCATAAGATTACATAAGGTAGTATGAGACGGTTAGAAACACACCACAAACATGAATAACATTCATGGACTTATGCTAGCATGGCAAGTTCTAAATCTAAAGATCTACTGTCGCTTCACTAAAGATTAACAAGATAGATGTTAGCTACGCATCTATATGAATTAAATACAACCCAGCAAGGATATCGCAAATTCACCACACATATATCAAGTTAAACAATCAACATCTAAATTTCATAAGTAAATCCGTTAGAATCCCATGACAACGATTAGTTCATAATCGAACCTCTCGTCATCATGGGATCTGATGAAACCATGATAAAAACAAAGTATGAAAAGATACAAATAAAACTAAGTAATTGATATGTAATGGTGCGTTTTTTCTGTCCCTCAAGATGTGTATTTATATCCCCAAGTGTTCTCTTCTCCAAGTAATTGCCTTCTTTGAGTTGGAATAGAAGATTGGCAAATTCCATCTTTGAATGAAATAGAATTGCAAATTCCATGTATAAGTCTGATTCTAGAAGGTTCTGGCCGCTCCAAGCAATTACCATAATGATTAGAAGTAGAATTTGTGGTAATTTCTTTGTTAAAATTGAATTTTACAGGTTCTGGAAACTTTATGGCGGTGTCCGGCGCGGCCGAGCTACATTTTAGTGTAATTCGAGCGCCCCCGCGCTATAAACAATTTCTGAAATTTATCCAAGCGCGACCGCGCTGCATGTTAGTGTATTTCAGGCGCGACCGCGCTGCTTAAAATTCTGACCATTCTGCCAAATTCAAGAAAATTCTCCAGGCTTCGCGTGGACAGCTTACGGGCCTCAAACGGACTTGTAGAACTCCAGATATGGCCAAAACAAAGTAGACTGCGCAATCTACCGGCAAATCCGAATTTCCTACAATTTGCTCATTTCTCTTCCGTTTTCTCTTCCGATTCTTTTACCACTTCCCGTTCTTCAATTCCTGAATTATGAGTCCTCATGGTAGCCTAGGGAAATTCACCACCCTTCATTCCAAAGCTCAATTTAAACTCCAAGACCAACGAAAATCAACAATCATAGCTGGCATTTTGCTAACCTGCATAGCTACACAAAACATATTAAAACACACAAATACTTGAGATACAAGCGATCAATTTAAGCCAAAATGAAGCGATCCAAGTGGATAAAAATCCACTTATCACACCCCAAACTTAAACCGATGCTTGTCCTCAAGCATAACAATTATAACTATATACAACTAACTAGTACCACTTCCGTAGGTGATCTCGGTTGCATTTGGCATATGCAACAAGCCCTTTAAACCCCTAGGCAGCCCTAGTGGACGAGTAAGGTCTCGTGAGGGCCTATAGTGAATGTATCCACAAAATCCATTTAATATGCAATGCATGAATGCAACTAATATGAAAATGCAACGATCCCCTTCAAACTAACCAAAACCAACTAGCAAGCAAATATCTTAGAGAATGCAACTAAATCCAAATAGAGCTCGACCAAGTTCCCGTATACTAACAATACATGAACAGAAACGTGCGTGTGTGCAATGCTCATCAGAAATACTCCCAAAACTAGGTCAAAAATCATACATGCTCTTCGTCAAGACAATCACAGGTTTATAAATAGAATAGACTGTAGACACTTCATAACCTAGGAACACCTCCATCCTTATCCAAGGTAGACAGAAATTCATGTTTTATTACTAACTACTACGACACATATATACAAGCATGCTTATTTAACCGTGCAATGGATGAGACCCCGAAAGGCTTATACAATAATACCCATGTAGCGAGCGTTGGGTTAGTGGATCCCAAACTATAAAAGCCTTAGGTCACTAGGCACAAAGTCCCCACAAACTTAATTGCTCGAGTATTAAAGAGCTCACCCTAGTTAATTTTGCATAAAACAATTCACATAACTTTTTTTTTTCCCTGTTTTTTTTCCTTTTTTCTGTTTTTTTTTCTTTTTTTCTTTTCTATGCCATCTGGAATGAGAATTCTCAATTCCAACCCTAGACTACTCATATAAATATGAGCCGGCTACTAGCCATTTGACACCTAGCCATTATTGGCAATTATTTACAATTTAAGCATGAAATCCCTGTTTTCCCCCAAACTTAGACTTAAATGTTCTAGGCCATCAAGGGAATAACGAAAATTCTAACTATAATCAAGTGATTAAATCTCAAAACATCCAAACAAGCATGACCTCAACCTAACCCAAAAGCACCCAATGAGACTGTGAAATTAGTTTTGTTTCTGAAACACATAAGTCAATTTCTTAGAAACTATAAGTCAACCCTCTATTCATCATTACCACACTCAATTAGACACCTACCTACCAATCAGAATTAGCTCGTCTTAAGGGATCATGAAATATGCATGCTATGCAAATGCAACTAATATGAACTCACATGGTATACGAAAACAAAAACAGAATGTCCTAAATGAAACACACATAAATAACACGAACATATATGCATGAATTACTATTATTATGCAAACATGAAATCCTACATGAACACAATGACATATAACTATATACACACTACTTATCCCTCAAACCACCCCCAAACTTAAAACATTCAATGTCCGCATTGAATGGAAGTAAATACGAGGGAAAGTAGAAAACATACCAGTATGCAACAATGCTTGGGTTGCCTCCCAAGAAGCGCTTCTTTAACGTCAATAGCTTGACGTTACTTCTAAGCCTCCATTAAGGATGATAATAGTTTGCCTGGTCTTCTCTTCGCGAGACTTCATCGTCATCACGGCAACACACTTTCTTCCCCTTCTCCTCGCTTGGCCTATTCGTGTAACAACTATGTCCTATTCCAATGTCTTCATCGGTTGACCCAAAATCTGTCAATTTGTAGAACAACACACACTCGCGGGCTTCGCTTGAATATAATGGAGGAGGGTAAATGTAAATTGCTGAAGCCTTTGGTTCCTCAAAGAGAACTTCCTCCATTGGCTCTAATGCGCTACCTCCATCTTCACACTTTGGGACAAGTAGAAGACCTGCATCTTTCCCATGGTCATCAGCCTCTTGGTACTCACATACCAATTCTCGAAATTTGTGCAGCTCATCAGTGTCTGTCCGAAATAGTGCCCTTTCCAAAGCATCCACCTCACCAGCATGATCAAATTCCTTACATGGCTTGTGAACACTCACCTCACCTTGGAATTTGTCTTCCTAAAAAAAAAAACTCAATTGTACCATCCTCAAGATTTGACCATGAAACAACCTCATCAATCAGCACCTTAGAATCCCAGAGATCAGCCAAGCCGAGCGACTCACACTCTTCCTCCTCATCACTATCCACCACAGGTTCTGACAAAACAGAATTTTCTTCTTTTTCTATAGGATCCTTATCATGAATTCCTTCTTCATCCTCAATTGCTGAATTCTGATCGTTCGTGACTTTTCCAGATCTGAGCGTTATGACATTAACCTGCTCCATGCCATCTTGTTTTCCTGGATTCACCTCTGTGTCACTATGAAGAACTCCCTGCGGTCCGTTGAGAAAGGCACTTGCAATTTGCCGAATCTGATTCTCCAATGTCTTGAGAGATACCGCCTGACTTTCAATCATCAACCTCAATTCATCCAATTCAGATTTTTCATTCGAAGATTGACCTTCATCCCCATGAAACTGTTGCTGCTGAAAATCTTGATTGTTGCTCCAGCCGAAATTAGGATGATAGGTGGCTGGAGCTGGTTGCGAAGGTTGCTGGAAGTTGCTCACAAACTGTGCTGATTCAGAAGATATGGCACATTGACTCATCTCATGCGCGCCCTCACATAGCTCATAAACACTAGCAACTTGAGGCACCCCATGCTTTGACATAAAATCCAATTTCTTATTAAGTGCCTCTAGCTGAGCTGCTAGAGTTGTGACTGTATGAACTTCCAGAATTCCTGCTAATTTGCCTTGTGAAAATCTCTGAGTTGGATTCTGGTATTCATTCGCAGCCATCATCTCAATTAGCTCATAAGCTTCCGCATAGCTCTTAGCCCATAAAGCTCCACCTGATGCTACATCTAGCATGGGTCTTGACTGTGCACCCAAACCATTATAAAAGCAGTTAATCACCATCCACTCAGGCATCCCATGATGTGGACACTTCCTTAGCATCTCCTTATATCGCTCCCAAGCCTCACACAAAGATTCTTCAGACTGCTGTGAAAATTGAGTAATAGGGTTCCTAATTGCTACGGTCTTTGCCATGGGGAAAAATTTAGTGAGAAATTTCTGAGCAAGATCCTCCCAAGTAGTAATAGAACCGGCTGGTAGAGAGTGCAACCAGCCCTTAGCTTTATCCCTCAAAGAGAATGGGAAAAGTCTTAATTTTATAGCATCTTCCGACACCCCGTTGATCTTGAAAGTGTCACAGATCTCAATGAAATTCCGGATGTGCATGTTAGGATCTTCAATCGGAGCACCCCCAAACTGAACTGAGTTCTGCACCATCTGAATTATGCTAGGCTTGATTTCGAAAGTATTAGCTGTAATAGCTGGCCTGACAATGCTAAATTGGATGTCCTTGATCTTTGGTTGAGAATAATACATCAATGCTTTCGCTGCTGCTGCTTGTTCTTCCATTGCTACCTGCAACACATAAAACTAAACAACTATGTAAGAAACAATCCGAGTCAGTGAACTCTAGCGACCACTATTGACAAGCACATAAACTAAAAATAAAACACCGATGGTCCCCGGCAGCGGCGCCAAAAACTTGTTATCACAAAATCACGCAAGCGTACGTGGTCACAAGTAATATATGAATAAGTCGAGTTCGTTCCCACAGAGATCTGGTTAAGGTTTTAATTCAGTTATTGTACCTATGCAACAATGTATGGTTATTACTCACTGCTAAGACAAATAACAAATTTGAGTTTTAATTAACTAAACTAACTAAGATGCAATTTATCAACTAAGAATTAACTAACTAACGATAATTAAATCAAATTACTTACGCAATATGAACCATGGAATCCTAACTTCAATACAAACTTCCTTTAGAGATCATGCCCTTTTATCAATACATGTGGTGGTTACGATAACTAATCGGACAACACGAAATAAGTATACGTTACCTTTCAGTACACGCACACCAATCTACACAATATCCACAAAAGATAGAAATCATGCAGGCACCAATTATGCTTAGACCCTATATGTCTATAGAATTTGAAAACATAATGGTTGAAGATCAAGTATCCATAAGATTACATAAGGTAGTATGAGACGGTTAGAAACACACCACAAACATGAATAACATTCATGGACTTATGCTAGCATGGCAAGTTCTAAATCTAAAGATCCACTGTCGCTTCACTAAAGATTAACAAGATAGATGTTAGCTACGCATCTATATGAATTAAATACAACCCTGCAAGGATATCGCAAATTCACCACACATATATCAAGTTAAGCAATCAACATCTAAATTCCATAAGTAAATCCGTTAGAATCCCATGACAACGATTAGTTCATAATCGAACCTCTCGTCATCATGGGATCTGATGAAACCATGATAAAAACAAATTATGAAAATATACAAATAAAACTAAGTAATTGATATGTAATGGTGTGTTTTTTTTCTGTCCCCCAAGATGTGTATTTATAGCCCCAAGTGTCCTCTTCTCCAAGTAATTGCCTTCTTTGAGTTAGAATAGAAGATTGGCAAATTCCATCTTTGAATGAAATAGAATTGCAAATTCCATGTATAAGTCTGATTCTAGAAGGTTCTGGCCGCTCCAAGCAATTACCATAATGATTAGAAGTAGAATTTGTGGTAATTTCCTTGTTAAAATTGAATTTTGCAGGTTCTGGAAACTTTCTGGCGGTGTCCGGCGCGGCCGCGCTACATTTTAGTGTAATTCGAGCGCCCCCGCGCTATAAACAATTTTTGAAATTTATCCATGCGCGACCGCGCTGCATGTTAGTGTATTTCTGGCACGACCGCGCTGCTTAAAATTCTAACCATTCTGCCAAATTCAAGAAAATTCTCCAAGCTTCGCGTGGACAGCTTACGGGCCTCAAACGGACTTGTAGAACTCCAGATATGGCCAAAACAAAGTAGACTGCGCAACCTACCGGCAAATCCGAATTTCCTACAATTTGCTCATTTCTCTTCCGTTTTCTCTTCCGATTCTTTTACCACTTCCCGTTCTTCAATTCTTGAATTATGAGTCCTCATGGTAGCCTAGGGAAATTCACCACCCTTCATTCCAAAGCTCAATTTAAACTCCAAGACCAACGAAAATCAACAATCATAGCTGGCATTTTGCTAACCTGCATAGCTACACAAAACATATTAAAACACACAAATACTTGAGATACAAGCGATCAATTTAAGCCAAAATGAAGCGATCCAAGTGGATAAAAATCCACTTATCAGAAGGTGGGGGTGAAGGTGAAGCTGCAACTAGCAAAGGTAAAAGCAAGATGATTGAAGAACCTGATGCATTAAGTGAGGATGAAGCTGAAGATCTAGATGAGTATTTGGCATTTCTATCGAAGAGATTTTCTAAGCTAAGATTCAATAAGAATCCAGCAGGAGCCGGGCAATTCAAGAAAAGCTATCAACCGAACAAGGATGTGGTTGAAAGATCAAAGATCAAATGCTATAGCTGTGGAATTGCTGGTCACTTTGCCAATGAATGCAGAAAATCCAAAGCTGAGAAAGAGAAGAAACAGTTCAAGACTGTTGATTACAAAAAGAAATACTTTGATCTTCTCAAGCAAAAGGAAAGAGCATTTGTATCTGGAGATAATGATTGGGCAGCTGGAGGAGACTCAGATGCAGAAGAGGAGTTTGTCAATCTTGCACTCATGGCAAATGAAACTGATGAAGAGGCTAGTTCAGCAAGCAACCAGGTATATATACTCTACAAACCTAACTGAACTTTCCAAAGATGAATGTGATAATGTTGTTAATGAAATGTCTAATGAATTGTATAACATGCATGTCACATTAAAATCTCTTAACAAGGAGAACAAAAAGATTAAAGATCTTAATGCTAAGATAGGTGATAGGAATACTCTGTTAGAAACTCAACGAGTTGATTTTGAAACAATGAAAAGAGATTGCCAGGATGCTAAGAATGAGTTACTTGAGGCTCAGAAAAGAGAAGAGTGTTTAATAAAACAGTTAAAAGAGGAACAAGACTTAATTGCTAAGTGGAAAGGATCAAAGGATAAAACTGAAGAAATTTATAGTATACAAGGAGTTGATTCTTTTCACAAATTCGCAGAAGTTAAGTTAGATGTTAATAGGAAAGTTGCTTCAGACAGTGATTTAGTCGAAAAAGAATGTTCTTTGAGACTTAAGCCTGTTAGCAAAGCAACTTTAACTAAATTGAATAAAAAGTACGGGCCTGTCAATAAGAACTTTGTTAATGGAGAGTGTAGCAAAACCAAATCAGTTGAACAAGGAAACATAGGCAACTTGTCAATCAAGAAATTGAAGGATAAGTTAGAAAAGACTGAACCTAAGGCTAAGGCTAATAAGAAGAATAGAAATAGCAAGGTAGGAATTAACAAACATGGTAATTACACACCTGATAAATATGTTCCTCGAAAGGAATGTGTGAACTGTGGTAGTGTTAATCATTTATTTGTCAACTGTAAATCTGTTAAGAATGCTTCTGTGCCTAGTATGCCTAATTCAGTACCTATGCCTGCTATGAATGTTATGCCAAACATGTTTGTCCAGCCTGCTCATGCATCTAGTCATTATGCTAATATGCCATTCATGTATAATCCATATTACAATGCTTTTAATATGCCTCAGTTGCCATGGATGATGAATAACATGTTTGCACAGACTATGCCAAATTATACATCTAGTTTTAATGCATGTGAGCAAGTGAAACAACCTATTTTTCAGAAACCTACACCAAGAGTTAAGGTTAATTTAACTCAATCAGAACCCTTAGGCAGTAAGGGCTTAAAAAAATAAGAAAAAGGCTAACAAGGCAGGACCCAAGAAAACTTGGGTACCAAAATCAACTTGATTTGATTTTGATGTGTGCAGGGACACAGAAAGAATCTTTGGTACCTGGATAGTGGTTGTTCTAGGCACATGACTGGATATTCTACCCTGCTCACTAAGTTTGAGGAGAGAGCTGACCCTAGCATTACCTTTGGAGACAACAGCAAAGGATATACTAGAGGATATGGCTTGATTTCACAAGGGAATATTGTCATTGAAGAAGTAGCACTGGTTGATGGACTTAAGCATAACTTGCTAAGTGTCAGCCAACTGTGTGATAAAGGCCAGAATGTCTGGTTCACATCTGAAGCTTGTGTCATTTTCAAGAAAAATGACAACAAGGTAGTGTTGACAGGAGATAGAAGAGGAAATGTGTACATTGCTGACTTCAATTCAACAAATGCAAACATGACTACATGTCTTCTCAGCAAGGCAAGTGTAGATGAAGGTTAGCTTTGGCATAAAAGACTGTCACACTTGAGTTTTAAAGCAATGAATGAGTTGGTAAAGAAGGATTTGGTTAGAGGTATTCCAAAATTGGATTACTCCAAGGATGGATTGTGTGATGCATGCCAGAAAGGGAAGCAGAAGAAGGCCTTTTTCAAATCAAAGTCAATGTCATCAATTGATCAACCCTTGCAACTACTTTACATGGATCTCTTTGGACAAGTCAATGTGTTGTCAATCTCAAAGAAGAAATACTGTCTTGTGATTATTGATGATTTCTCAAAATTCTCTTAGACATTCTTTCTGCACTCTAAGGATAAGGCGGGTGAAGTCATTATAAATCACATCAAGATAGTCAACAACAATCCTTTACTCAAAGTAAGTAGAATTAGAAGTGACAACGAAACTAAGTTCAAGAATTATGTAATAAGAGATTTTTATGAAGAAGAAGGAATTATCCAAGAATTCTATGCACCAAGAACTCCTCAACAAAATGGTGTAGTGGAAAGAAAGAACAGAACTCTAATTGAACCTGCAAGAACAATGCTTGAAGAGTCTAAGCTACCAACATACTTCTGGGCAGAAGCTATAAACACTGCATGCTACACTCAGAATATTTCTTTGGTCAATCAAGCAAAAGGCATGACACCTTATCAACTTTTCGAAGGTAAGAAACCAGCAATCAACTTTCTGCATGTCTTTGGATGCAAATTCTTTGTACTGAAAAATCATGGTGAGCATCTTGGAAAATTTGATTCAAAGGCAGATGAAGCTATCTTTGTTGGATACTCAGCTGGAAAATCTTACAGAGTCTACAACCTAAGACTAAACATTGTAATGGAGTCCATACATATTGTCTTTGATGACAAGAAAATATCTGGTCTAGTAGATGAAGGTTTTCATGAGTCTCTATCATTTGAGAATGAGAGAAGTGGTGAAGAAAGTGAAGATGATGATGAAGAATGGAGATCAAATGGTGTGAGAAATAGACAAGGATCATCAGTTGAAGTGCAGAATGAACCACCTATTGAAGAGCAACTTACACCATCAGTTGGAAATCAATTTGAAGCATCTGTTGATAAATCTGCAAGAACTCCATCAATCTCGAGGGCCATACACTCAGGGGGAGTTTCTCACAGTCAAAACTCAACAACAAACCACAATGATCAACACAGAGAAAATGAAGCCACTTCATCAAGGTCAAACTTACCACCACAAAGAAAGTGGACTAGGGATCATCCATTTGAGCTTATCATTGGAGATCCTAATGCAAAGGTCCAAACCAGAAGAGCAACTCAAGAAGATTGCTTATATAGCAGTTTTCTATCCAAAGAGGAACCTAAGAAAGTTGAACATGCTCTTCTGGATCCAGACTGGGTTTTAGCAATGCAAGAAGAGTTAAACTAGTTTGAAAGAAATGAAGTATGGAAACTTGTACCCAAACCTAAAGATAAATCAGTGATTGGCACTAAGTGGGTATTCAAGAACAATATGGATGAGAATGGCATAGTCACAAGGAATAAAGCTAGATTAGTTGCTAAAGGTTACTGTCAAGAGGAAGGAATTGATTTTGAAGAAACCTTTGCACCAGTGGCAAGGTTAGAAGCAATAAAGATCTTCCTGGCCTATGCAGCGCATGCAAATTTCAAAGTCTATCAAATGGATGTCAAGAGTGCATTTCTGAATGGAATTCTGGAGGAGGAGGTATATGTTAGTCAACTGCTTGGTTTTGAAGATCCAGACTTTCCAGAATATGTGTTCTTTCTACTCAAAGCACTCTATGGCCTTAAGCAAACACCTACAGCCTGGTATGACACACTCTCACAGTTCCTTATAGAGAATCACTTCATTCGAGGTACTATTGATAAAACTCTCTTTTATAGAAATGTCAATGGCTCTATGATACTTGTCCAAATTTATGTAAATGATATAATATTTGGGTCTACAGATGAGAAACTTTGCAAGAGGTTTGCCAAACTCATGAAAAGTAGATATGAAATGAGTATGATGGGTGAATTAACTTATTTTCTTGGTTTACAAGTTAAACAAGTGAATGAGGGAATTTTTATAAGTCAAACAAAATACATTTATGATCTTTTAAAAAGTTTGATTTAGCAGATTGCTCTTCTGCAAAAACACCCATGGCCACTGCCACTAAGCTTGAACTGAATACTAAGGAAAAGAAGGTGGACATGACAAGCTAGAGGGGCATGGTTGGACCTCTTTTATACTTAACAGCTAGTAGACCTGATATTATGTTTGCTACATGTTTATGTGCTAGATTTCAAGCTGATCCTAGGGAATCTCACTTGGTAGCTATTAAGAGGATTTTCAGATATCTCAAGGGAACACCAAACCTTGGCATTTGGTACCTAGAGATTCTGGTTTTGGTCTAATTGGTTACTCAGATGCAGATTATGCAGGTTGCAAAATGGATAGAAAAAGTACCACAGGAACCTGTCAATTCTTGGGAAACAAGCTGGTATCATGGTTCAGTAAGAAGGAGAACTCGGTATCTACCTCAACTGCAAAGGCTGAATACATAGCAGCTGGGAGTTGCTGTTCACAAATTCTATGGATGAGAAATCAACTACTTGACTATGAAGTTAAATTCCCAATTTTCTATGATAACACTAGTGCAATTTTCTATCACAGAATCCAGTGCAGCATTCTAGAACCAAGCACATAGACATCAGATACCATTTCATCAGGGAGCATGTGATGGAAGGCACTGTGGAACTGCATTTTGTTCCTAGTGAAAAATAGCTGGCAGATATTTACTCAAGCTTTGGATGAAGCAACCTTTTCAAGGTTGGTAAGTGAGCTTGGTATGTTAAATTTCTCATGATCTTTTAAAATGTCTGTTCAATTAGTTGTAGCCAGTGAATTTCATCCTCTAGATTTTGTTTGTTTTATTTTCTTTTCTGCATGATTATTCTGGAGATATCATTGTAGCATAATTAAATAAATATTTTATTGACATATATCAATTAATGATATTTTGTTAATTTTATGTCTATTTAATTGTAGGTTTATTATTGTGGATTAATTCTTAATTTACTGCGTGATTATATTTAAATCCATAATAATTAGAAGTATTAAATATGTTTATATGTGTATAGGCTGATAGGTCGGCTAACAGGTTTCAGTGATAAGATGTTAGCCTCCATTGTTCAATTCATGAAATGTGGCTACCTAACATGGTGGCTACCTAACATGGTTGACAATTTACTACTTGTTGTATAGAGTTTGAATTCTTTAAACAAAACCTGTCACTATTTCACCTAACCCACTGAACCTTGAAGGCTTATAAATGATGAGTTTTTGTCTGTGTTTAACATCATCATTTTTCAGATATACAGAGCATATACACACAATTGCTGAAAATTTCGAGCTTTGATCGGAAAGATCTCTCAATCTAGCTGGTGGTTTTTATATCGGATTTCATTTTTTTGCTTTATACATCATCCTTTATAAAAACTAACCCTTGTTTTTGAATTTCCTCAAAGTTTTGAAAATGGCATTGCAGGGAAGTTTTTTCATTGCTAAAGCTAATCCTACTTCCATTCAGCAAATCGAAACCATCTATGATGAGTAATTTCGGGCTTGGGCACAATTTCTGAATGAACATTCAATAATTCGCTATGCTTTAGTTACACCAGTGTAGCTTAATCATGATGCATTACGTGAACTATATTGCAGTGCGGTTAACACTTCTAGACAGGACGGGTGTGCATTCTTATATCGACTGTTTGGTAGGTCGATTAGGGTCACTGAACGAGATGTTAATCGAATTCTTCATTTTCCTATGGAAAATCTCGTTTCTGATCCTACACCTGAACAGATTGAAATGTTCTTTCGTTTTATAAGGTACCAAGATGGAAATTTCAATACTGGTAATATCTCTCGAACATTTCTAACCCAGTACTAGAATTTCTTCTTTCACACTCTTGGCCGTGTTTTTTCCTCAGATAGAACGAATCTAGATCGGATACATGAATTTATTCAAAAAATAGGGTATGCGGTCGCCAATAATTTGAGGATTAATTTTGGAAAAATAGTGCATGGTCAAATCATTTTAAAGATGAAACACTTGGGAAAGAGATGTTCAGACTCAAAATGTCAAATGTCTATATCCAAGGTTTCTACAGCTAATATTAAATGGTTTTTTGAATGATGAAGACAGGGTACACTCGGAAAATGGTCGAATGGTGGAATGTTCTTACATGAAGACGAATGTAATTTATTACATAAGCAAAAAGAACTATACGGATTTGCCTACAGTCCTAACTGAATATCTAAAAACTGTCCCACTTCCGTTGTTACCAAGACTAGTGAGAGCAGGTATACGACAAGGTAATATTTCAATCCCTGCTATCCCAACCTCTGTATTCCCTATTGTATCACAGGAAATACAGTTCCTACAGCCCCTAGTGGCCATCTTACCCGACCAAGAGCAGGAAATCCCACCGACTGTAACACAGGTCGAAGAGCCCATTCTACAAACACAAACACAACAAACTCCTACACCTCAATTGTCACTTAAACGACCATCCATCAACACTTTTGAGGGAGATAGTGCCTCAGCAGCACCACATAAGGAGTTAGTTACATCAGCCGCTCTACCTCATTCTAAACGGAGTAAACCCAATGAACCCGAGGTAACGACAACTGTTAGTGAAACAATTCTTCCTTATCCAATGAGTGAAAATGTAAATTAGGTTGAATTGATGGGAGCAACTATCTTGAGTTCCATTTCACGGAACATATGGGTGGTTGATGATATTTCTAAAGATCAAATGTCTTCACAGGCATCCAAGGTGGAATTACCTACCTCAATAACTGCTGGTGAATCTTCCATTTTATGAAAAGATCCATCGGTAGGTGGTTCTTTTATGAACAAAGTGTCTTCACAGACATACGAGAGAAACTTGGGTTTTGTGCCATTTAATCGATTCAAGTTTAACCTCCCAGAGGGAAAATCTCTGGATCTCTTTCGAGATTTACCACTCTTTACCAGTGGTCGGCAAATCACTTCACGCGAGGGCGGAAGCTCACGAACTTTCATTACACCATCTGTGACCTCTAAAAAAGGGGCTAGGATGATTTCATTTGCATGTACACATCTTGGTGGAAGCTCTGGAAGAGAGTTGAGGGAAACACAAACAGAACATGTAAGTGTAACCCAAACCACTAAACCGAGTGAATATAGAGTGTTGAGTGAAACACTTGAAGAACGTATGAGTGAGCAACCTACTCAACCACATACACTTGTAACCAGAAATGAATACAGCAGACTCTTACACGGGTCCAAACAATGGAGAAAGAGTTGTCAAATATCTGTCTTCTCTCTTCTCAACAGACAACTCTCTCTTCTCTCTCTTATATCTTCTCTGTATAAGTTGCTAGACAGTCCATCTAGTAGGAAAGCCGGCTTAGCCCGCTTTCAGGAAGTGTCGGGTAGAAGGTCCTCGTGCCTAAACTATCCTTAGGAGTGTTCAGGTTTTGAAGCTAATCCATTGGATTAGAAGTTGTAACACCCCTTCGGGTTTATTATCAATAAAGATATATTCCTGAAATTGTGTTTTGTTATTTTAATTTCAAGATCCGAAAAATTGTTATCCGTAAAAATTTTGAAAATCGAAATATTTTGGTAGTATCGTATTCAACCCCCTCGTCTACGATACTTCGAGACCTAACAGTGGGTGCTTCCCATTCAGGGAACAAGGATGCGCTCCATACTTGGGGTAAACCATGGCTATACCTGTGTCCTTGAAATCAAGAAATAGCTGGTAGCGGAAAGGACTAGTCCTCGATGGGGGAAGTTTCCTTATCGTGAAGTCTTGAGATCTTGGACGAGCCTTGGGCCTTTGTGGTTAGGTCTCATAGGGGAACATTCCGGAAGCTGGACCGACAATCTAAGCCCGTGTGGGTTTCTTGCTCTCCAAGAACTACGTATGGCTTGATCCCTATAAATACCCGGGTACGTAGGCCGATTGGGGGATTGGAAGTTGAGAGCTCTGAGGCAGCCACCACCAACCCTTATCAATCTCAGCCACCAATACATATAATCACCACGCTCAACCACTTTTTCCGGTAAAGAACCACCACTGTAGATCTTGTTTCCGGCGACGTACCTCGAATTTTGTTGTTCCCAAATTCCTCCGTCAATAAATTGGAGCTAGAAGGAGGGGAGCCAATCATGATCTTCATCTTAGAATGAAAAGATGTCTCGCAATCAAGGTGGAGGTTCTCATGAAGAAGATGGTTATTACTCTGAAGATCAGATTAATCAGGATGAATATGTTCTGGAGAAAGTCCATGTTGTTCAACACCCCCATGGAATTCCGGCCGCCGGCTGACAACCGCCCGTTCTGGTCAGCAACGCAGAGTTATTAGAACAGCTGTATCGTATGGGAGATGCCATAAATAACTTCGGGGCAAGATTGAGTTTTGTGGACACTACGCCATAAGTGAGCATACGCAACCCCCAAATAAAGTTGCAAAAGACCTGAAAAGCGTTGCCTAAGGTCATAGGCAACACCACAGCAGCGTTGCCAATATTGACGTTGCGAAAGACACCTAATGCAACACTTTTACAATCTTTTGCAATGCCAAGAAAGTATTGCATAAGGTCTATATTGCAACACCAAAAGCACATAAAGGCAACACCACATGGTGTTGCATAAGATTTTAAGCCATTTCACCAATGGGGCTCACCATGGTGCCACGTCAGCAGTGGGCCCTACCAATGTGCCACGTCAGTAGTGGGTCCCACCAAGGTGCCACGTCAGTAGTGGGTCCCACCAAGGTGCCATGTCAACAGTGGGTCCCACCAAGGTGCCACATCAGCATTGAGGACCACTATCTAATGCAACACTAGTTGAGTCTACTACAACTCTACAAATTTTGTTTAAGCAACATCAAATATTTTTTATTAACATTATATCTATGCCATTGCAACATCAAATAGAGTCAAATGCAACACTTTTATATCTAAATTTTGGAATAATTGTTTTGTTCATACATGAATCCTGTCCAAAATCAACAACCAAGACAGCCAGCCAACAAAATACAACAAAATACAAAATACTGAACTAATACTTAATAAATTCCTGGCAACAGGTACTAAAACCAAGTGCATGCCTCCATAACTCAGGAAAAGAGGTAGGTCACGGGAAATGTTAGACAAATTGTAGACAGGAGCCTGAGAATCACCATAATTCTCCTAGTTCGTCAGCACTTCCGTAATCGTATGTCACCAATCTTCCATCCTAAATGGCTGCAAAATTGTGTAGTGTTTCAATACATAACTACTTTAGCATTATGGTCTATAGATCAACTTATAGATCAATTACTAAAATTACTTGGTATCCATTAACTTACTTTGATCTTAGGGGTGTACAGACTATCCGCTCAACCGCAATCAAACCGCAAACCACTCGCAACCGAACTGAATTTTGCGGATAATCGCGAAATGCGGGTTGGTTGCGGATTGAATTTTTAAGAACCGCATATTTGCGGGTTGGTTGCGAATTTGAATATTGAAAAATTGCATAATCAAATCCGCAAACGCAAACCGCACATATATATTTATAATAATTTATATTTTAAAAATATATTTTATATTATATAAATTAATAAATTATACACATAAGACATAGAAGTTTCTTTTCCGGGAGTGGATATACATTTTTTGGGAGTTAATATATGGATATACCCTGACCATTTACCAAATATATTTACCCACTCATTTACTCGAACCTAATTCAATATCTAACCTACAAATTGCATAGTTATGTCTAATCAGTTATGTTTATTCTGTTGCACTAGACATAACTACACCAGGAATTACTTATGATGATTTACTATTGTACTGATGATATTGTACTGATGGGCTATATTTATGTGCTTGCAGCCTTGCACCAAAAAATTCTGTGATATTGTACTGATTATTTTTTTTACCGACTTGTAATTGTATTTTAATTTTTATTAAATTAAGCTTAGGTGGTTAATCGCAAACCGAACCGCATCAACCGCGGTTAATCGCAACCGCATCATGCGGTTAACCGCAACCGCATTTGCGGCTGTGGTTGGAAATTTCCAAAATCGCCAAAATCAAAAAACCGCATCAACCACCAAAAACCGAATCGCAACCGAACCTCGTACACCCCTATTTGAGCTTGATGCACCAAATTCCTAGTTGCTGTAGATTGAGGTTCATTCTTCAGGAAGAGGTCAACAATAGAGGTATTGAGACAACAGTTCTTTCCTGAAAAGATTAGTTCAGTTATGACTAGAGATACATAATATGATTATTATATTACGTGTCACGTGTGTATATTAATTAATAAGACTATCCGAGTATTAAATGATTCACCATTTAACTACATTGTTTGCAACTCTATCCTCTAAACATACTCAAACTCGGATATGCATACTAAATTCTACAAGAAAATATATAAAATATGTTAAATTCCAAACACTGTTCTACGCATATTTTGAAAATCACCAATTTGCAAAATCCATTTGAAGCACAGGAAACTTTTACTATAATAAGATAACCACGATATATTACATTTTATAGCCCTCTAAAGTGTAAACTTCCTTCAAATTATGAATATTCCGATCGAAAGCAACAGATTTACCCACACTGTAATCACTAACAAGAACTTGTCTTTCAACATGACCCTGCATAGACAAAAAAGATTATCCAATGACAGTGAAGATACATTAACTATAGAATGTGATAGTCCTAGAGTCACATATTAACCACTCACTATCATTCAAAGTAGATCACCTATTTTGACTTAAAAGTCTACTCATGTTCAGAAATGATGTAAGTTGTTAACCCTTTAAAAAATTGTTCTCTGAGAAACTGTATGAAAATAGCACCAGTTGTAAGATTTTCTATTTTAGAATTTCAAACGAAGGTCAATCTGAATCTAGAACAAGTTAATGGTTTCCCAAGGTCAAAACTCAAAAGTCTCTTGTCTTGAAAGGCGTGTGAAAACAAAAGAATGGACTATAAAAGTACCAAAACAATGAATCTACTCGAGTTAATTAGTCTTGAAAGGCATATGATGACAAGTCATGTCACACCTAATCAAAATGATTGCAGAACTACAAAAACTTTGAGCTACAAATTGAGGGGCAAAATAGGTATAAACACCACATTACCACATCAATTAGGACATTCATCACAGTAGCATTCTCTGAACGTAAAACAGATAATGTAGTTGGATGATTTATCTGAGGAAGCATGTGATCTAGAATATGCAGCCTAGATAAAAGAAAGTACATAGTTAACATAATCACCCAAAAGTAGAAGTGAGCTTTTAAAAAAAAGTAGTTAAACTATACCTTTGTCTGGAGAAATCGTGAATAATGATCTGAAGGTTGTTGTAGTTTGCTTCCCTTGCACAGGCTCTTAAAACAAGATTATCTTTATGATCATTCATGATGAAAGCATTAAACAACCTTCCTACTGCATTTTCTACCGCAAAAGCCCACTTATCACCACCCACCAATTTCTGCTATTCATCACCTTAAGTGAGCAAGTAACATCACATTGTTATTTCAAATAATACTAATTTATATATACATAAATATATATATGATGGCAGGGTTCTTAAAAGCAAGTGAAACCCATGTATTCTCCTTTTACAATTAATGGGACAGTGAATAAAATATGAAAAATCCATACTACCTTTTGAGTATAAATGTCATTTATAGCTAACGCTTGCACGTTAGACATATATACAGCCAGACGAACTATGACAGAGATAGTCTTTAATCTCCTATTTCTCCGCCAATCATATTCTGAGATGTATGAAGGGTCATGGATGTCAGGATTAGAACTAGTAGAGTCTTCTGAAATCTTCAGTCCAATCATAGCTCGTTTAAGTCATATTTCCTTGGCAAAAACTCGAAGCAACCAGGACAAGTAAATTACAGAGCAACATTAAAATGTGAAAACAAAATCATATAAAAAATGAAATTACACAGCAAACATGAAATTGTGAAGGGGGCGAGAGAGAGAGGGGGGGATACATGATTGAGATAAATGTTTCCGTGAACGTTAGCGTGAACTTGTTTAGATACTCTTCAGTCCACCATAGAAGAGGCGTACATTTATCTCGAAAACAATTGGTGGAAACTTTATAGCTCTCCATCGGGCTTCCACCATTTGTAAGTATCGTATGCAGCAGTTTAAGAAAACAATAAGAACAGGGGATTGTTTATGACCTTAGTAAGAACAGAAGTAACCAAATAATAGTAACCAATTAACAATACACAATTAGCAGCAAAATCAAATCAATAGTAACCAAATAATACGAAAACCAATTAAGTACAAAACCAATTTTAATCCCAATTTGAATTCAACCAAAATAAAAACCCAAACATCCAAATATAAAACCCTAATTTGAATCTCTAAATTGAAACCCAAATCAGTTAGAGATTAAAAGCCCTACAATGAAAGACCTAGAATGAAAGACCCAAATTTAATCACCTGCATTACCACTGGAATTGGAAGAAGAAGCTTGAGAGAGCTTGAGATTTGTTCGATGCAGGTGTTCCTTGATTTTGTCGCAAACAAAATTTGATAATCAAAATAATGAAATCAACCTTTATGTTTGTGACAAAATCAGGAACACCTACATCTAGCAAAATGAATTGAGCTTGAGGTTGAGATTATTTTTTGAAGAGGGTGATTGTTTGAGTCGGGTTTATCAAGAACTGGTCGTGACGCAATCTGAGTAGGAATCCATTCAGAGAGACGGAGCCTGGCCTCAAGGGGAATGAAGACGAGAGAGACAGAGAGTAGAGAAGGGGTAGAAGAGTAGTGCTCAAATGAGTAGAGTAAGAGACTTTGAGATGAATTATTTCGTTTAAGAGGGAAATTTTCCACCCAAAATTTTCACCTCGTGCCCTGTGCCCAAAATTTTGAGGAGTGTGTTATACTGGACGAGGTGTGTTACGTTGTTGGTTTTTTATTTTTAAAAAATGTAATTTTAGTTTTTAAACTAAATAAATCTAGGAATTTCAAAAAATAATTAGAAAAAATAGTTATATATTAAGATTCGTGCGGTTAAATCATCGAAAAAATAATTTTAAAAAAATACAATCATCATTCGGGACAAGAATAGTTAAAGGAAAGTCCACTTTGACCGATTTGACCGTTATAAAACCAAACCAAATACATCTAGGAAATTTTTTAAAAAATTACCACATCACTAAAATCGTTATATCTTGACATCCGTACGATTGGAACATCGAAAAAATAACTCAAAAAAATAGATTCATCATTTGGGACAAGACTAGATAAAAGGAAAGTCCACTTTGACCAGTTTGACCGTTATAAAAACAAACCAAATACATCTAGGAAATTTTTTGAAAAATTACCACATCACTAAAATTATTATATCTTGACATTCGTCTGATTGGAACGTCGAAAAAATAATTTAAAAAAATAGATTCATCATTCGGGACAAGACTAGTTAAAAGGAAAGTCCACTTTGACCGGTTTGTCCGTTATAAAACCAAACCAAATACATCTAGGAATTTTTTTAAAAACTTACCACATCACTAAAATCGTTATATCTTGACATCCGTATGATTGGAACGTCGAAAAAATAATTTAAAAAAATAGATTTATCATTCGGGACAAGACTAATTAAAAGGAAAGTCCACTTTGACTGGTTTGACCGTTTTAAAACCAAACCAAATACATCTAGGAAATTTTTTAAAAAATTACCACATCACTAAAATCGTTATATCTTAACATCCGTACGATTGGAACGTTGAAAAAATAATTTAAAAAATAGATTCATCGTTCGGGTCAAGACTAGTTAAAAGGAAAGTCCACTTTGACTGGTTTGACCGTTATAAAACCAAACCAAATACATCTAGGAATTTTTTTAAAAAATTACCACATCACTAAAATTGTTATATCTTGACATCCGAACGATTGGAACGTCGAAATAATAATTTAAAAAAATAGATTCATCATTCGGGAAGAAAAGTAGTTAAAGCAACACTTTAAACAACAAATGCAACACTATTCTCACCAAATGCAACGCTTTTGACATGTCAGCAAATGCCACATTAGCACAGGTGGGTCCCACTTCTGCCACATCAGCAATTGTGGGCCCACACTTGCCACGTCAGCAAATGCCACGTCAGCACAGGTGGGCCCACTTCTGCCACGTCAATAAATGTGGGCCCTACACTTGCCATGTTAGTACTTGTGAACCCCCACTTGCCACGTCACACTTGTGGGTCCCACACTGCCACGTCAGCACAAGTGGGCTCCACATTTGCCACAACAGCATTTGTTGGCCCCACACCTGCCACAACAGCATATATTAAAATCATAAAAATAGATAATGCAACACCATCTGTTAGTATTGAACGATGTGCAACACCGTGTGTAATATGCAACACTAAGTTACAGCTAATGCAACACCAATTCAGCCATATTGCAAAAGGTCCAAAATTTCATAGCTAACGAAACGCTTTCAGTGGAACACTCTCTAAAAAGCATTGCGTATGCTCACTTATGGCGTTGTGGGAGGAAGTGCAAGAAAGTAGGAGACAATCTCGGAGTATCCCACGAAATCATCGTCAAACAGGGAAAACCCAACAGGTTGAGGAAAGTTCTCAAAGAGGAGAGGAAGTTCAGGAAAGAAGGTTCTAATTGATCACTCCTTGAAAGTTAGACTATTCTAATACTATTGTTAAACATCCAAGTGAAGATAATTGTGATTGCAGGTTGTCGGATGTTCAAGAGAGAGAGAGGGCGCGCCCTCACCCTCACCGTTCTGGATGCACCCCTAGTGAAATTCGACGGGATGAAGAGAGGATGGCCAGGGAGAAGAAGGACTTTGAAAGTCTGAAGAAATGCCTTGGAATAAGGCTAAATGACGATTATCTGAGGATGGTACTCCTTGAGCATTAGAGGAAAGAGAAACACTTGCAATCGAGGCCCCGTGATCCACATCGCGCGCCCCTTGACAACAGGTTGAGGCCCTTGGGATATGAGCGAGCCCTTTTTCAAAATGATGGTCCATAGCACACGCCCCCTAATAACAAGTCGAGGCCCCTTGGACATGAACAAGCTCTGCCTCATGATAATACTGGAAGAAGAAGTAGCCGAGATAACAATGACAGAAGAATGGAAATATATCGAGATATTTACAGGTTCCTTCAAGTACCTCTACAGAAGCTAGGCCGAGGTCGGTCCCTCCCTCTCAAGGAAGGTCTCATGGAAATCCACAACATCAAGAAAATCCATAGATCGAGGGAAATCCCCAGGGTCAGCAGAATCAGCCTCAAACTCAAAGAGATATAGTTATACAACCTCATGCTGAGGCTCCGGGAGGTGCTCAGACAACAGTTCCACGGCCACCTCCACGGGGTAAGCAAACCACTGCACAACCGAACATCCAGAATATTCTCGGAGTGGGAACTTTCAATGTAGATGACTTGAAGAGGCTCCTTGTTCATTTGGATGGAGGAAGAATATCTGCTATATTGCAAACACCTTCCTCATTCTCAACAGAGGTAAGAGAGGCACAACTCCCTGCTGGGTATAGATAGCAACTTCCAGGGAGAGTGCTCAGCAATGGTTTTAGAAGCTCGGCCGGGAGTAATTACGTCTTGGCAGGTGGTGAGGACTCTGTTCTTAACTAAATTCTAGGCAGCGGTGAAGGATGCTCCTCCTGTTACAACCTTGGCCAACATCAAGCAGAAGGATGGAGAAAGTTTGCAATCTTATTTCAAGAGTTCAAGTCGGAGTCCACCTTGGTCCGGGGAGCAACTGATGAAACACTCAAGAGTTTCATGATAGCCGGATTGCAAGTAGGAACAGATTTCTGGAAACATCTCCGAGGAAGATATCCAGCCACTTTGGCTGATGTGTTTGCACAAGCTGAATCTTTCAAGATTGTATAGCAATCCTTGACGGATAATTGAAAAATAGATGTTCAGGGTGGCTTTAAGAGAAAGACAAATAAGAGGAAGGATAGGTCTGTGAGTCCTACGCACCTTATTGGGATTGGTGCTAATAGAGTGAATTCATCTGAAGTTGGAAAAAAATGGGGACCTCCGGACACATACACCTATGATAGGAGGCCAAAAAATTATACACCCTTGGCCACTTCAATTGAGCATATCTTTGAGGTAAACAAGAACAAAGCACTCTTTAGGAAGCCTGAACCTCTATTTACCTTGCAGAGTAAGGATAAGAAAAAATACTGTGAGTATCATGAGTCTTCACGACATAAAACCCCATGAGTGTCGTCATTTGAAGGATGAAATCGAAGACTTGATCAAGGAGGGATATCTAACTGACTGGATTCTTAGAGAGGTCAAAAAGCATAAGGAAAACCCTGATAGAAGAGATGGAGGGTGCGCACTCCGCAATGAGGATAAGCTTGAGGAGAAAAAGTTTGTCAAGGAAGGGAGTATCCATACTATCTTTGGAGGGCATCACCTGGGGGGTGATAGTAATAAGGGTTTGAAGAAATATGCTAGAGAAGCAAGGTACAGACCTTTTACAAATGTGAATAACTTGGAGTTAAGGCCGCCCAAATTGTTCAAGGGAGAATGTATGGATATTAGTTTTACTGAGGAAGAAGCTAGATGGGTACACCATCCACATAATGATGCTTTGGTGGTGGCAATCCAGATTGGTTCCAAGAATGTACATCGAGTTTTCGTCACCAATGGAAGTTCAGTGAATATTTTGTACTACAGCACTTACAAGACGTTGGGACTTTTTGATAAGGATATGATTCCGGACAATGGATGAATCTATGGCTTTTCGGGAGAATCTATGAAAGTCATGGGAGCTATCAAGATACTAGTGACTCTTGGCGAATGAGCTCTTTCTGTGACTGAAATGATGGAATTCGTGATTCTGGATCAGGAATCGTCACACAATGCTTTGGTAGGGCGCCCCCTGCTGAAGGAAGTGGAGGTTGTGACCTCCATCTACCATCTTGTAATGAAATTTCATACACCTAATGGTGTGGGAACTGTGCGAGGATCTTAGCATGATTTAAGAGATTGTTATCATAAGGCAATCAAAGAGTTTAGAAGGCAACAGGATGGAGGGCGCGCCCTCAACCAGAGTAGTTCAGGAGGGGTCATGAGCATCATCCCGGGAGAGGTTAAAGTCCATTATCTTGTCCAAGAACCAGAAGATGAAATGCCTCCTTACAAGGCACGCCCAGAGGGGTTGCAAATGAATGGCACTTTAGTACTTGGTGATTTACAGGAAGGGATCTTGGAAGAAATAGAAGAAGATTCAGAGGATATCATATCGTTCAATCTTAGAGGTGAGCAGGTTGAAGGTACACCAATGTTGCTTAAAGGCATGGTGCATACCCTTGTTGAGGAAGAATTCCCTCTTAAAGAGGATGCGCCCTCCAAGGATGAGGCACCAAATGAAGATCCTCGAAGTTTTGATTTTTATCTTGATCCGAGAACACCGCAACCGGTAGAGAAGACTGGTCCTGCAGAAGACACAATTTCAATATGGTGGATGAGAAGGATTCGAGTAAGTTTTTGAAAATTGGGTCTCATTTGAATTCCAAGTTGAGAGGAATTCTCTCCAACTTTCTCTTGAATAATCCGGATGTTTTTGCCTGGAGTCATGCCGACATGGTGGGAATTGATCAAAAGGTTATGTGTCATCATCTGAATATAGATCCCACCAAAAAAGATATATTCCAGAGGTTGATAGACTACTAGATGTAGGATTGATCAAGGAATCATATTATCCAGTCTGGTTGGCTAATCTGATTTTTGTTAAAAAACCCAATGGAAAATGGAGGACTTGTGTGGATTTCATAAATTTGAACAAGACTTGCCCTAAAGATAGTTTTTCTCTCCCCCGGATTGATCAGTTGGTGGATGTTACGGCCGGCGACGCCCTCTTAAGTTTCATGGATGCTTACTCGGGCTATAACCAAATTCCTATGTATGGACCTGATCAAGAGCATACCTCTTTCATCACGGATAGAGGTTTGTAGTGTTATATTGGAATGCCATTTGGTTTGATAAATGTTGGAGCAACCTATCAGTGGTTGGTAAACATGATGTTTAAGGACTTGATCGGGAAAACTATGGAGGTGTATGTGGCTGACATGCTTGTTAAATCCATGAAGGGAAAGGATCATGTAAAGCACTTGGAGGAGATGTTTGGAATTTTGAGAAAGTTCAGGATTAAGCTAAACCCCCAAAAATGTGTCTTCGGGGTGGAATCTGGAAAGTTTTTGGGATTTATTGTCAATCATCTTAGAATCGAATCAAATCCAGCAAATATTAAGGCTTTACTTGACATAAAATCTCCATCTAGTGTGAAGCAAGTTCAGAGTTTGGCTGGAAGAATAGCAGCACTGAATCGCTTTGTGTCAAAGTCCTCGGATAGATGTAGAGAATTCTTCAAGGTAATCATGGGAGTATCCAAAGATTTTGTATGGACTCCTGAGTATGAAAAATTTTTTCAGAAAATCAAGGAGTAGTTGGGAAACCCTCCACTCTTGGCTAAACCCATGGAGGGAGAAACTTTGATACTACACTTGGTAGTTTCAGAATATTCTGTCAGTGTAGTGTTGGTGAGGGAGGAAGTTAATCATCAGTTCCCAATTTGTTAAGTAAGCAAGCATTTACTTGATGCGGAAACTCGGTACACTAGCATGAAGAAGTTGGTCTACGCCCTAGTCTTGGAAGCAAGGAAGCTTCGTCCTTATTTTCAAGCTCATAAGATCGAGGTTTGTACTGCTTATCTGTTGAGAGGTATTCTTCATAAACCTGAAACTTCTGGAAGAATGTTAAAATGGGCGATTGAGTTGGGATAGTTTGATCTGAAGTATACTCCAAGAACTGCTATCAAGGGTCAGGCTTTGGCTGATTTCATTCTGGAATTTGAGTCAAAAAATAAAGAAAAGTCACTTATGCTGGTGGAGCCTAGCATTCCTACCATGAGGGCGCGCCCTCATGAAGAGGTCCCCCAACCTTGGTGGAAGTTGCATGTGGATGGAGCTGTGAACAATGAAGGAGTTGGTGCAGGTGTAATCTTGGTCACTCCTGAAGGTCATCAACTCATGAGTGCTATTCTCTTTAAGTTTGAGGCAACTAACAATGACGAGGAATATGAAGCTTTGATTAATAGGTTGAAGATGGCTTTGGAGATGGAAGTTGCTAATTTGATCATATCGAGTGATTCCGAGTTAGTAGTCAGGCAGATCAAGGGTGGATTTTAGTGTAGAGGTCCAAGGACAGAGCTTTACATGAAGTCTGCTCAGCGGCTGATCCAAAAGTTCCGGGAGGTGAGATTAGAGTGTATCCCCTGGGATGAGAATTGCAGCGCGAATGTTTTAGCTAAATTGGGATCTCAAAAGGATGTCATGTTGCTAGGAACGGTTCCTCTATAGATTCAAGAAGTGCCAAGTATTCCAGAGGTGGAAGTTAAGGAAGTAGAGACTATTTTACAAGTTACTTGGATGATTCCAATTCAAGAATATATTCGTGGAGGAATACTTCCAGATGATAAGGTTGAAGCAAGGCGTCTTTGGTACCAGGCATCAAGGTTTGTAGAGTATGATGGAATTCTATGCAATAGAGGTTTCAACCAACCACTTCTTAAGTGCATAGATGGAGATGAATGTAACTACATCCTTAGGGAGGTGCATGAAGGGATCTGTGGCAATCACTCGGGGGGTGGTTCGTTGGCGATGAAAGTGTTGAGACAGGGTTATTATTGGCCTACCATGAAGATAGATGCCTATGAGTTTGCCAAGGCATGTGATAAATGTCAGAGGTTTGGCAACTATTTTGCGAGCCCTGTTACTACTCTGACTTCCATGATGAGTCCGTGGCCATTTGTTATATGGGGAATAGATCTCATTGGAGAACTTCCTAAGGCCAAGGGAGGTGTTAAATATGCTGTTGTTGTTGTAGACTACTTCACCAAGTGGGCGGAGGCCATGCCCTTGGCCACAATCACTACAAAGAAAATCAAGGATTATGTGTTTAACTCCATTATGTACAGGTTTGGGATTCTCTATAAACTCATATCAGATAATGGAAAGTAGTTCGACAGCAAGGAGTTGCGGAAGTTGTGTGATGACTTTGAAATCAAGAAGGAGTTTACAGTTGTGTATCATCCTCAAAGTAATGGGCAGACAAAGGCTATCAACAAGATTATAAAGCATACTTTGAAGACCACGCTAGAAGAAAGCAAGGGGAATTGGCCCGAGGAGCTTTCCATGGTCTTATGGTCGTACAACACAACTCCAAGGACCAAAACTGGGGAATCTCCCTTTATATTGTCATATGGATGTGAAGCCATGGTTCGTGCAGAGATTGGAGCAGGATCATTCCGAAGAGATTTTTTTTGACAAGGAGACAAATCTGGTGAATCAAAGGTTGAATCTTGATTTGTTGAAGGAAACCAGGGCGAATTCACAGTTACGATTGACAACTTATCAACAAAGGGTTGCAAGGTACTACAACAGGAAAGTGAAGATTCATCCTTTCAAGGTAGGTGATTTGGTTCTTCGAAAGGTCATGCCAAATTCAAGGGTAGCTGCTCACGATGTTTTCGGTCCAAAATGGGAAGGACCCTACAAGATCATGTCTATCATTTAGGAAGGTACACTTTTCAATAAATATTCTCCTTAGCTGGGGGTAGTACATGTACACCTTCTATTGTTCTGTCGAGACTTGAGTTTAATGAAGAATTGATTTGAAGATTAAAGAATAATTTTATAAGTTTGTTCGCTGTTGAAGTTTGTTGAAGTTTTTAAAGTTAGAAGAAATTAATAAAAGAGGCCATGCCCTGATATATCAGGGCGCGCCCTAAAAAAAATTACAATCACATTGGCAGTTAACTATTCAAGGATTCTACAACTCAAATTTTGAACAAGGTCGCGCCCTTCCATCCTCATCAGGACGTGCCCTTAGAATATATCAAGGCAATTCATATTTGAAATTATACAAGTAAACTTCAAGGCATTAATATAAAGCAGCATAATCCAGGTTGTAAAAGAGTTACCAAAAGAATGCATGATTAAAGTTTACAAGTTGCAGGGTTTTACAGAGGACCCGCTCCTCAGATGTCAATTCAAGCAAAAGTCAATTTAAGGGGCAGTAAAAGAGTTTTAGGGCGCGTCCTTAGGAGGGGACGCGTCCTGGGTTGAGGTAGGCTTTAAGACCTAATGAGCTATTTGTTGATCAGGATTAGCTGCATGATGGGGAGACTGAGTATCTTCAGTTTCAACATGAGAGGCCAATTCAGGCTTCTTAGGAACATCTTCAGTTGAGGGCGTGTCTTCAGAAGGCTCCTCCAGTCCCAATTCGATTCTTTTAGCTCTGATTACTGCAATATTTTTGACTTTAAACACAGCTGTATCCTCGGCACAGCCTGGGCCAAACTTGCCCCAGTTGTAGTCAGGATCATTGGCTATGAAGCCCAACAAGTAAAAATCGAACCCAGCTTGGAAGCTATGGTCCTCTATGGCTTGTTTATCTGCCTTCTAGCAATCAGACTTCTCTATCTCTAAGCTGTCGAGTTGAACCTTCAGATCTTCCATCTTTCTTTCTAATCGATCATTTTTATCGCAAAGCAGTTGGGGTGATCAAACGATTCTTTCAGCTCATCCCTAAGAACAGAGTTGTCGGCTCTCAAAGCATCTAAGTCCTTTTTCCACTTATTGTCGCTGTCCACCACCAACTTGGCCAATCCCTTGTTCTCAGTATCAAGCTTATGGATTGGGCTTTCTATTTGTGCAATCTCTGGGCGCGCCCTAGGGATTGAACAAGGAGTTGGGCTGAAGCTTTGATCATGGAATGAACTTCATTCTCAGCATTCAATTTTTTTCAATAATCAATTTCACTCTCCTCGATAAACGGGACAGCAGCAGGACCAACCATAACTTCCACAGAAGAGGACGCGCCCTCAATCCTTTGTTTTTTGCCTTTGTCGACAATGGGTTCTTAAAGAATTTCTGAGTTTCTCTTTAAAGTTTCAGTTGAGGGTGTGGTGGATTTCATGCCATCGTCCTTCATATGCAGAAGGCGCGCCTTGGCATCAGAAGGACCAGTTTTATTGTAACACCCTCACTAGCCAACAATAATAATATAAACATTTATACTCAATTAAATATTAATATAGAAGAAATTTTTAGAAATTTCGGCATGAGGTAATCATAAACCGGACTAATCACCTGCTCAAGCAACTAAGTATAACTAAAACAGTCCACATGCACAAGTTATACTAAACCATAAGAAAATAAAACCATACCAACCCAGACCGCTCACAGGTCACTGTATGAAACAACTACCAATAGCTATTACAACCCAGAACTGAATCAAATAATATACAACCCATCAAATATAATGGCCTGACTACTAGTACAGACGTAATATGAAACAGGAATATGTGCACTACCCATCCAACCACCTCGACCCTCTGACTGCCTCGGTGACTACCCCAACCAGACGGGCCACTTCTTCTAGACATCTTCAGGCTTACCTGAGGAAACAGAATTAGCAAGCAAACGAGCCAAATGCTCAGCAAGTATATATATATATATATATAAAACATCAACAGCTGAAATGTCTGCAAGATTGTCAAGAATTAACAGTCAACATTATATAAGCTCAATTGAAAGTTCATCGTTTATCTGAATCATAGAATAGAAGCGGATTGGACTATCATGCATTTTATAAATAAAAACAATTATAAGGTTAGGCTGCTGATCAGTCACGCACTAACCCCGCACAAACGCACACAGCAATGTCCTTAATGGATCCACGGCACACATTGGCCTTAATTATTTCTGACCACGAATCTGGTCCGACCCTTACGGTCCACATTTTAAAAAAACTAACAGTCCAATCCTAACTAAACATCAGGTGTCGGAACGATCGACCACCTCAACTGCCAAACACTCTGGACACTTTCGTTCCAGGTCAACATCTCGAATCTCACCAAGTAGAATAAGGCCAAGTAATCTCTGAATTAAATATTGACAAGTTCGATATGGCAAACAGGGTATTAATTTAAGTCAAGCTACTAAAAGGATCAACGAAAACGATATAATCAACTCGGGGTATAACAATTGAATATTCACAATTAATGAAAATTATCAGAGCAGTTATATCAAGGATAAATCGAATGCATAGGAATCAGGTTAAGATAGTCATAATTCGCTGGAAATATAAGTGAAGTGATTTACTTAAAAGAAAAGTGGAATAATATACTTGCAAGGAATATGGATGTAAATCAATTCATTAATAGCATCAACAACTCAGTAGAACCAATTTGGGGCATAACGATTAAGTATTCAAAATTTCGGGAAATTACTGGAACAATTATAGCAAGAGTAATTCGAATAAACGTATGAATCAGGTTTTTGTAATCATAACTCATTTAAGAGATAATTGAAGCAATTTACTTGCCTTAAATAGAAAATCACAGAATCCGAAGCGTCTTTACGTCCTCAGCTTTAGCCTTCCCTTTATCCACGGAATCTACACACAATATAACACTGTTTCAGAATCCTGTTTAATACTCGCTAATCAATATAACATTCCACTTAGTCTACCCCTGCGAATAGTTCCCTAATTTATGTTTATTTAATCATATAATATCAATATATAAGCTACAGACAAAAGTATTTAATCATATAGCCACGTAAGCACATACCACATAGATTTTAAAATATGAAGCCCGACTCACAACTCGTATAAATTGTATTATTATATATATACTCATTTCCAAGAAATGATTTTAATATATTTTAGAAAAATTTTGACGGCATCCCCTTTATACGGGGGACTGCCAGTCGGGATACAGCCGACACAACCAACACGATTATCAATTATAAAACAACCATAATCCAATAATCCATATCGATCATATTACCAACAATTATATAAGTTTAGGATTTGAAGCAAGAAATTAAAACTGTAACGTAGTTATTAAAATTTAAATTTGGCTCAGAAAAATCATCATCGCCATTTTACCCTCGACTCAAATTAAATCATTGTCGAGGGGGCAAAATCCCGAGGGTACCCTAAATTTGGGTCTCCGACTCGAGACTTCGCACTTACTACTTATTCCAACCAAAATTGCAATACATTTGTAATTTCACAAAATCAGTCAATTTAACGTCAATTTCCCATGAAATTAATCCAATCAGTACAACAAGTTCAATGAATCAACACTGCAAGGAGGCAGCTAAACCACAACAGGGATCGAAGTAATAACAAGTAAACCCATAGCTTTTGTACCGCACAAACCAGCACAGTCACTACGCACACACACAGTCACAACTAACACACGCACCCATATATGCACACACACGACTTAGCATACACACGGGCTGCAACACATACAGTCCAAACAAATCACAGATTTTTTTCTACCAAGATAGACAAGTAATTCCAGAACCCGAATAACTTAACCCACATACATATGCCACAACCGAACAAACACACCACAGCTACTCGTGATTTCGCAACACCAACACAAGCTGCAGTATAGTATAACGAATAGAAGAGAGACACACACACAGGAAGAGGGAAGGAGGGAGCAGGGCTTTTACCCACAAAACCAACTGAAGAATCAAGATTGAAGAAGGGTTCGACTAGGAGGTCGAGAGAGAGATTGCTATGAGAGATTTTCGAGAGAGAGATGCCACGAGAGAGGAGGGATTTGAGTGAGAGCTGAGAAATGAGTCTCGAACAATCGAGAGAGACAAGGCCGACTGCTAATGTCGGTTCAATTAGAATTGTTAGGGTTTTTAAGGGAAGTAATTGATTTGGGGGAAAACAAAAGGGATAACACAAAATTCTGAAAATAAACAATTCATTGTAATTCCAAAAATTTGAATTATTAGGAGAATAGGGAAAATTTTAAAAATTAAATTTCTAAAATAAAGAATACAAAATTACGGTTGTCCCCATATTTTAAAAATATTTTTCGGACCAAAAACGAAGTAAATATGAATTTTACAAGATTAAATCCTTAAATTGGAAAATAATTCGTAAAATCATTTTAAAATCCTTGAAACCCAAAAACAATTCACCAAATATTTTTAAAAGTCATATAAACTAATAAAGTTAATAATGAAGAAGATTTCAGGATTTCTGCTAATCCCGAAGATTTAATAAAATTCACAGAAGATAATTATAACTCAATTAAATAGGAAATAAATTCCCAAAATATAATAAAAAAAATAGTCGGCCTTACTCAACATATACAAAACACCAACCAGGCCTCCAAATATTATTCCACAGATACATCACCTCCTTAACCAATTTATACACCACATAATTCATATTTAATATAAAAATAAATAACTTCTAGTAATTAAAATATTCTGAAATTTCTAAGGCGTTATAACCTTCCCCCCTTAAAAGGATTCTGTCCCCAGAATCTCACCTAAGAGAATAATTGAGGATAATTCTCCAGCATATCGCTTTCCAACTCCCAAGTTGATTCTTCCACCTTGGGGTTTCTCCACAAAACTCTCACTATAGGAATTGTTTTATTCCTCAAAACCTTTTCTTTTCGATCTAGTATCTTGATAGGCTGCTCCACATAAGATAAATCTGGCTGAATCTCTATCGGCTCATATTCAATGACATGTTTAGAATCCAGATGGTACTTCTTAAGCATAGATACATGGAACACGTTATGGATATGTTGCATATGAGGCGGTAAAGCTAACTCGTAGGCGACTTTCCCGACTTTCTTCAATACCTCGAAAGGCCCAACAAATCTTGGACTTAATTTTCCTTTCTTGCCAAATCTTACTAACCCTTTCCACGGAGATACTTTCAACAGTACTTGCTCTCCTTCTTCGAATTCCATATTCTTTCTGGCCAAATCAGCATACTTCTTCTGTCGGTTCTGAGCTGTCACTAACCGTTTCTGAATAGTTGAACCACTTCCTTGGTTTGCTGCACTAACTCAGGTCCGAGTATCTTTCGCTCGCCAACTTCTTCCCAGTATACTGGAGATCGACACTTTCGTCCATATAACGCTTCATACGGTGGCATACCGATGCTAGCATGAAAGCTATTGTTGTATGAAAATTCCACTAACGGCAAGTGTTCATCCCAACTTCCTGCAAAATCCAACGCACAAACTCGGAGCATATCTTCAATTGTTTGAATCGTTCTTTCACTCTGTCCATCAGTCTGAGGATGGTAAGCAGTACTCATTTTTAATTCGGTGCCCAAACATTCTTGAAAACTTCTCCAGAATCTCGAATTAAATCTTGGATCTCGATCTGAGACTATTGATACTGGAACTCCATGTCGCACCACAATTTCTTTTATGTATAGATGAACTAATTTGTCTAATGAAAACCTCTCATTTATTGGGAGAAAGTGTGCAGATTTCGTTAAGCGATCAACAATTACCCAGATAGCATCATGATTAGCTCTCGTCCTTGGCAATCCAACCACAAAGTCCATTGCAATATGTTCCCATTTCCACTCGGGAATCTCTAATGGTTGTAGCATCCCACTTGGCCTTTGATGTTCTGCTTTTACTTTCTGACAGGTCAAACACTTACTCACCCATTCAGCAATATCTCTCTTCATATCCGGCCACCAGAAGTTTCTTTTTAGGTCTCTATACATTTTCGTACTTCCTGGATGAATCGAATATTTCGAGCTGTGGGCTTCCTGTAGGATCTCATTCTTCAGCTCTGTCACATTGGGTATCCAAATACGTGAAGAAAATCTCAATATCCCCTTGTCATCTACCTGTGTGCATATTTCCTCACCGGTTAACTTGTTCACATCTCCGCTCATGACTTCCTCCTGGCATCTGCGAATCCTTTCTAACAATTCTGGCTGAAATGTCATAGTGTACACCGTATCTGTACTATTTGCAGGCAGGCACACCTCTATCTCCAATCTTTCAAACTCTTTGTATAATTCCTCAGGCATTGTCAACATACTGATTTTCTCCTTCCTACTTAAAGCGTCCGCCACCACGTTCGCCTTCCCAGGATGATAGTTGATGGTACAATCATAATCCTTGAGTAATTCTAACCATCTTCTCTGTCTCATATTTAACTCCTTCTGGGTGAAAATATATTTTAAACTCTTGTGGTCCGTGTAAATTTCACACTTTTCCCCATACAGATAATGTCTCCAAATCTTCAAGGCGAAAACAATCGCGGCTAATTCTAAGTCATGAGTAGGATATTTCTGCTCGTGAGGTTTCAATTGTCTCGAAGCATAAGCAATTACCTTACCGTGCTGCATCAGTACACATCCCAAACCTTTGTGAGATGCATCACTGTAGATCACAAAATTTCCTTTTTCATCTGGAAGTGTCAACACAGGTGCAGTCACCAATCTCTTCTTCAATTCCTGGAAACTTTCTTCACACTTCTCATTCCACACAAACTTTTCATTCTTCCTCGTCAATTTTGTTAGTGGGGTGGCTATCTTCGCAAAGTCTTGAACAAATCTTCGATAATATCCCGCCAATCCTAAGAAACTTCGAACTTCTGTGGGTGTTTTAGGTCTGTCCCAATTCATCACGGCTTCAATTTTAGCAGGATCCACCTTAATCCCTTCACTGCTGATGACATGCCCTAAAAACTGCACTTCTTTCAACCAAAACTCACATTTGGAAAATTTCGCATACAATTTCTCTTTCCTCAACGTTTCTAAGGCCATTCTCAAATGCCCTGCATGCTCTTTTTCGGTCTTCGAGTATATCAAAATATCATCTATAAACACAATCACAAACTTATCCAAATATTTCTTGAAGACTCTATTCATTAGGTCCATGAACGCTGCTGGTGCATTAGTTAACCCAAAGGCCATTACTAAGAACTCGTAATGCCCATACCTAGTCCGAAACGCTGTTTTTGGAACGTCTTCCGGTCTAATCTTTAATTGAAAATATCCTGACCGCAAATCAATCTTCGAGAAACAAGTTGCTCCTTTTAATTGATCAAATAAATCGTCAATTCTTGGCAAAGGGTATTTATTCTTAATGGTCAACTTATTTAATTCCCGATAATCGATACACAGTCTCATACTTCCATCCTTCTTCTTTACAAATAATACCGGAGCTCCCCACGGCGATACACTAGGCCTAATAATACCTTTCTCCAGAAGATCTTGCAATTGAACTGCCAATTCCTTCATCTCTACAGGTGCCATTCGATAAGGAGCCTTTGACACGGGTTCAGTTCCTGGGGCTAAATCGATGGTAAATTCTATTTCTCTATCCGGAGGTAAACCGGGAAGTTCATCCGGAAAAACATCCAGAAATTCATTCACCACTGGAATTTCCTCTATCTTAGGCACCTCTTGACTAGTATCCATGACATAAGCCATATAGCCCTCGCATCCTTGCCTCAACAACCTCTTTGTTTGAATGATCGACAAAAATCTCCTAGTCTGCCTCTGACCCCTAAAGGTAACTTCAACATTATCAGAGGGTTTAAGGATCACCTTCTTATTCTTACAATCAATTTGGGCATTATTTTCTGTTAACCAATCCATCCCTAAGATAACATCAAATTCACCTAACTGAAATGGTATCAAATTAGCGTAAAAACAATGCCCTGAAATATCAATCTTGCAACGAGGGCACACTTGAGTAACCGGAATTCGTTCTGAATTAGCTATTTCTATAACTATAGCCTCACGTAACATGCATACCTCACAATTTAACCTTTGAACAAATTCTTTGGATATAAAGGATTTCGTAGCCCCGGAATCAATTAACACTTTAGCTTGAACAGAATTTACAGGGAGCGTACCTGCTACCACATCCGAATTCTTAATAGCTTCGTTCAGAGTCATGTTGAAAGTCCTCGCCACTGGTCTGACACTTGCTGTTGGGGGTGGTGCTTCAATTGCTTGCAGTATTGGATTAGCCAGAACTGGAGGTTTCACTACAGGTACTTTACAGTCTTTCATTATATGCCCTGGCTTCCCACAACGGTGACACACAATTCCTGCCTTGCATTCCCGAGCATAATGACCTTTTTGATTACATTTGAAACACGTCACCTCCAACTTTGTGCACACCCCCGGATGCCTCTTCCCACAAGTCTTACACTCTGCCAAGGGTGGCCTAACCAATTTCTGTTGACTCGCATCTTGAATTCTATTTCCTTGGCCCCCATTCCCTGATCCCGGCTTCTTAGGGTTCCCATACTTTCCTGGCTGGAATCCTGGCTTTTTATTTGGCACATTCTGAGAACTGCCTTGCTCTTGTCGTTCCCCCATTGACCCAGCCTTTCTTTTCTTTCCTTCTTTTTCCTTGAAGTATAATTCGCTTTCTCCTTCAGCTATCATGGCCTTTTGCACCACTGCTGCATAAGTCTCCAACTCCAAAACTGCTAGTTTAGTACGAATCCACGGTTTCAATCCTTGTTGAAACCTCTTAGCCTTCTTCCTTTCCGTGTCCACATAGGCCGGAGCAAACCTAGCTAGTTCCGTAAACTTGGTTTCATATTCTGTCACCGACATTTTCCCTTGTTTCAGCTCCAAAAACTTCATCTCCATCTGGTCTTTCATATAGTCGGGGAAATACTTTTCCAAAAATAGCTCTGTGAACCTCTCCCAAGGAATCACCTCAGTAGCTTCCAACATCTTCACCGACTCCCACCAGTAAGTAGCTTCATTCTTCAAGAAATAACTTACATATTCAGTTTGTTTGTCTGCTGGGACCCCCACCAGTGCAATGGCTTTTTCCATCTCTTTTAACCAAGACCTCGCCTCCACCGGGTCCGCTGTTCCTTTAAACTCAGGAGGTTTTACTGCCTGGAAAGACTTAAAAGTAACCACCGGAGGAACAGGTGGCTGCTGCTGCTGCTGCTGTTGTTGCTGTTGTTGCTGTTGTTGCTGTTGTTGCTGTTGAGCCAACAACTGCTGCTGTAATTGCTGCTGTTGCTGTGCCAGAGTAGCAGTCTGCTGAACAAGAGTTTGTAATATTTGTGCTAAGGCAGGGTCCATCTGACCAACAGGAGGTGGATTAGCTTGTTCACCCTGATCGGGGGTTCGGGTATTTTGTTTCTTCTTTTTGGGTGGCATATTTCTGAAATCAATGAACAATTATATTAGATTCAGGTTCAGAAAATAATAGCTCAAAATGATCCAACCTAAACAAGCAATGCATATATTACTGAAAGATAATTCGAGGTCTCCAACCAATTTTCCGGTCAACAATTGATTCACAGGGTGCAATAGGATATTAATCCAAGGTTACACAAGGTATTCACAAACGTTCAATAGGTGCAATAAAGAAACAATAGTCATAATGCTAAGGTCAAATATAGTATCGAAAGTAAAAACTATGCTAGAAAGAAATGATGCTGAAGGTAAATATGAAACGAGCAGTAAATAAGATGCTTAAGTAAATGACAGTATAAAGGAATTTAACACAGTTCTGCGAAAGTGATAATGACATATATAGATAGATCTGATAAAAGCGTAAGAACAACGCTTCGATAAGGGTACAACATAATACTAAAAGAGAAGACTGCTAGCATCTAGTCACAGTACAACAGATATATACAACAAAACTGGTCGCACTGCAAATCCTGACGTACTACTACAATAATAATATAAACATTTATACTCAATTAAATATTAATATAGAAGAAATTTTTAGAAATTTCGGCATGAGGTAATCATAAACCGGACTAATCACCTGCTCAAGCAACTAAGTATAACTAAAACAGTCCACATGCACAAGTTATACTAAACCATAAGAAAATAAAACCATACCAACCCAGACCGCTCACAGGTCATTGTATGAAACAACTACCAATAGCTATTACAACCCAGAACTGAATCAAATAATATACAACCCATCAAATATAATGGCCTGACTACTAGTACAGACGTAATATGAAACAGGAATATGTGCACTACCCATCCAACCACCTCGACCCTCTGACTGCCTCGGTGACTACCCCAACCAGACGGGCCACTTCTTCTAGACATCTTCAGGCTTAGCTGAGGAAACAGAATTAGCAAGCAAATGAGCCAAATGCTCAGCAAGTATATATATATATATAAAACATCAACAGCTGAAATGTCTGCAAGATTGTCAAGAATTAACAGTCAACATTATATAAGCTCAATTGAAAGTTCATCGTTTATCTGAATCATAGAATAGAAGCGGATTGGACTATCATGCATTTTATAAATAAAAACAATTATAAGGTTAGGCTGCTGATCAGTCACGCACTAACCCCGCACAAACGCACACAGCAATGTCCTTAATGGATCCACGGCACACATTGGCCTTAATTATTTCTGACCACGAATCTGGTCCGACCCTTACGGTCCACATTTTAAAAAAAACTAACAGTCCAATCCTAACTAAACATCAGGTGTCGGAACGATCGACCACCTCAACTGCCAAACACTCTGGACACTTTCGTTCCAGGTCAACATCTCGAATCTCACCAAGTAGAATAAGGCCAAGTAATCTCTGAATTAAATATTGACAAGTTCGATATGGCAAACAGGGTATTAATTTAAGTCAAGCTACTAAAAGGATCAATGAAAACGATATAATCAACTCGGGGTATAACAATTGAATATTCACAATTAATGAAAATTATCAGAGCAGTTATATCAAGGATAAATCGAATGCATAGGAATCAGGTTAAGATAGTCATAATTCGCTGGAAATATAAGTGAAGTGATTTACTTAAAAGAAAAGTGGAATAATATACTTGCAAGGAATATGGATGTAAATCAATTCATTAATAGCATCAACAACTCAGTAGAACCAATTTGGGGCATAACGATTAAGTATTCAAAATTTCGGGAAATTACTGGAACAATTATAGCAAGAGTAATTCGAATAAACGTATGAATCAGGTTTTTGTAATCATAACTCATTTAAGAGATAATTGAAGCAATTTACTTGCCTTAAATAGAAAATCACAGAATCCGAAGCGTCTTTACGTCCTCAGCTTTAGCCTTCCCTTTATCCACGGAATCTACACACAATATAACACTGTTTCAGAATCCTGTTTAATACTCGCTAATCAATATAACATTCCACTTAGTCTACCCCTGCGAATAGTTCCCTAATTTATGTTTATTTAATCATATAATATCAATATATAAGCTACAAACAAAAGTATTTAATCATATAGCCACGTAAGCACATACCACATAGATTTTAAAATATGAAGCCCGACTCACAACTCGTATAAATTGTATTATTATATATATACTCATTTCCAAGAAATGATTTTAATATATTTTAGAAAAATTTTGACGGCATCCCCTTTATACGGGGGACTGCCAGTCGGGATACAGCCGACACAACCAACACGATTATCAATTATAAAACAACCATAATCCAATAATCCATATCGATCATATTACCAACAATTATATAAGTTTAGGATTTGAAGCAAGAAATTAAAATTGTAACGTAGTTATTAAAATTTAAATTTGGCTCAGAAAAATCATCATCGCCATTTTACCCTCGACTCAAATTAAATCATTGTCGAGGGGGCAAAATCCCGAGGGTACCCTAAATTTGGGTCTCCGACTCGAGACTTCGCACTTACTACTTATTCCAACCAAAATTGCAATACATTTGTAATTTCACAAAATCAGTCAATTTAACGTCAATTTCCCATGAAATTAATCCAATCAGTACAACAAGTTCAATGAATCAACACTGCAAGGAGGCAGCTAAACCACAACAGGGATCGAAGTAATAACAAGTAAACCCATAGCTTTTGTACCGCACAAACCAGCACAGTCACTACGCACACACACAGTCACAACTAACACACGCACCCATATATGCACACACACGACTTAGCATACACACGGGCTGCAACACATACAGTCCAAACAAATCACAGATTTTTTTCTACCAAGATAGACAAGTAATTCCAGAACCCGAATAACTTAACCCACATACATATGCCACAACCGAACAAACACACCACAGCTACTCGTGATTTCGCAACACCAACACAAGCTGCAGTATAGTATAACGAATAGAAGAGAGACACACACACAGGAAGAGGGAAGGAGGGAGCAGGGCTTTTACCCACAAAACCAACTGAAGAATCAAGATTGAAGAAGGGTTCGACTAGGAGGTCGAGAGAGAGATTGCTATGAGAGATTTTCGAGAGAGAGATGCCACGAGAGAGGAGGGATTTGAGTGAGAGCTGAGAAATGAGTCTCGAACAATCGAGAGAGACAAGGCCGACTGCTAATGTCGGTTCAATTAGAATTGTTAGGGTTTTTAAGGGAAGTAATTGATTTGGGGGAAAACAAAAGGGATAACACAAAATTCTGAAAATAAACAATTCATTGTAATTCCAAAAATTTGAATTATTAGGAGAATAGGGAAAATTTTAAAAATTAAATTTCTAAAATAAAGAATACAAAATTACGGTCGTCCCCATATTTTAAAAATATTTTTCGGACCAAAAACGAAGTAAATATGAATTTTACAAGATTAAATCCTTAAATTGGAAAATAATTCGTAAAATCATTTTAAAATCCTTGAAACCCAAAAACAATTCACCAAATATTTTTAAAAGTCATATAAACTAATAAAGTTAATAATGAAGAAGATTTTAGGATTTCTGCTAATCCCGAAGATTTAATAAAATTCACAGAAGATAATTATAACTCAATTAAATAGGAAATAAATTCCCAAAATATAATAAAAAAAATAGTCGGGCTTACTCAACATATACAAAACACCAACCAGGCCTCCAAATATTATTCCACAGATACATCACCTCCTTAACCAATTTATACACCACATAATTCATATTTAATATAAAAATAAATAACTTCTAGTAATTAAAATATTCTGAAATTTCTAAGGCGTTATATTTATCATCCTTCTTCTTGGCTCCAAAACTGCGAGGAATTCTCGATGCCATGTCTGCATGAAACAAAAGATTTAGTTAAGGCACGCCCGCAATATGATAAAGTTTAAGAAACTTACGTAAAGTAAAATCACATTTGATGCACATGAGAGATTATTGCCTATCCAATTAAGGAATTTTCTACCTTCAGTTAAATGAGTACCAATATTAAGATCAGAATCTTCATCTTCACTGCTGTCAGATGAAGATGTGGGAATAACAACACCATTTCTAAACCTTCTAAATTTGCAGATAGAGCCAACTCTATATGATAGAATGCCAACCCTTTTTAGGTTTTCTTCGGTAATAAGGGTTTGAAGATTGAATTGTTGTTCGGCAATCTCAAGGATATCCTGCGCTCTAGACAAGGCCGCACCCTGAAGAGTTTTTTGGATTCTTCTATCTATTTTGAGTTGAGGATTAATAGATAGAAAAATCAAAGAAATACATATAAAAAAAGGTGAAGGCGCGCCCTATCTTACGTGGGGAAGTGTTGAATTGAAGATGAACTCGAGGAACATCCCAAACAAAGAAGTAGGGTTCCTTCCAACTTTTAATATGACTGATTTTGCCTTCAGAGAAACCTTTGTTGTTATGCTGTTTATTTATCACCAGGTAATAATAATCGATGTTGGATTACCTAATGCCAAAGAAATAACTTACTTTTGGCATGGATGGAGCCCCGAATCCAAGTTCACGGTAAAAAATGAAAAGAGCTAATACGAGCTTATAACTATTAGGAGAAAGTTGGATGGGAGCGATATCATACCATTCAATTACCAGTCTTAAATATGGATGTAAGGGTGCGCCTACATCGAGGGCCACAAGTTTTGGACTTAATACCATCCTTAGAATCTTGAAGTTTTCTCCGTAATTGTAGATGTGTGGACGATGATGAGGAATGGCCCAAAGACCTTCTTGGCCGTAATACGTCATAGTCCAATCCACCTCGTCATCTGTGGCAGTAGGAGTGATTTCACACAAGTTAACTTGCCTCGCCTTTTCTTGAGTTGATTCTTCTCCCTCTCGAACATCTCTTCGTATTGACCCCATTCAACCAATTTCTTCATCTAGAACCTCCCAGTGTTCAAAAGGGATAAGAGATGAAGGGGGAGATACAGGTTTTGGATTACTCTCAAGGGATGAAGAAGCTGAAGGCACACCCTCGGATGAAAGATAAGAATCTGAAGGGCGAGTATCCATTGAGCTCAGAGAATTGGGAATCAAATCATTATCATCTTCAAAGTTTTGCGGAGTGATTGGATTATTCGCACTTGGCAGAGTCTGGGATTCCTTAGAAGATTGGTGAATTCCTCTATGCTTAAATCGGTCACTAGGAGGGATGTTGTTGAGGGTATCTTCGCTTGAAAAACTCATATTGTCTTCTTCGAAATCTTTTATATGGCGCATCCTGTCTTCAAGAGAAATGAAAGAAAAAGGGTGTTTGTAAGGAGTAGGAGGAAGAGGTGCTGGTAAAGGTGAGTAGATCCTGAGACGCCTGTTGAATTCCTTGAAAGGGTGAAATGGAGAGAACGCGCCCTCGTTCTCCAGCTGCAAAATTTAAGAGAAGAAGATTGAAAGCGCGTCCAGAAGAAAAGAAGAAAGGAAGGCATGGGTAAAGTGAGAATTTTTTTAAGGCGTTTCTTAAATTATAACTAGGGCACGTCCTAATGGCGTGCCCTGGATGGAAGGCGCGCCCAGATTTACTATGGGACTAAACATTAATTCAAGAATGTTCCCAAAAACATTATTCAAGGAGGTAATAATAGCAAAATAAGATCAAATGTATATGTATACATACATATATGCAACGGAAAAATGAAGAACACGGAAAAGCTCAATAGTCACAAGATCATTACGGACAAAATATACGGTCAAAATGCAAAATAAAGACACAAAAATGTACCTTTTGAGTTCTAGTTTAGGTGTGACACCCCCAAATCTGAGGTCAAAGATTCAGGTCGTCACATCACCATCCAACCGTATCATACCTGTATTAACTTTACAACTCAACAATACATCCATCCAGACCTCAATCTTAAGCACAAACAAGTTAGAGCCTCAGAAACGATAATCAAAAGTAACACTAAATATTACAATTCATCTGTACAAGCCAGAATCTTACGCACTTCCACTTATACAACTACACCTGAAGACAAGTCTTACTATTACAGTTAAAAACCTATCAGACTTACTCTGTAGTATTTATCAGGAGCTAAATCATCTCCGGGGTAAATCTTCTACTCCTCTTCTGCTGGTGCGGAGTTAATCGGCCAAATTCTTCTCTTTCTGAAAAGTTTTTATAAAGCAAGAATGAGCTACATAACGCTCAGCAAGTTCACCATTTTGAAAAATAATAATGTGGTTTCTTTCGAAAACATTCCCAACTATATGGGTATATATCTCAGATTTCAAAACATAATTGGACAATATATATGTCCGAGGTTGAATAAAACATCTATACTCACTAAGGAGCTTTAAGAATAACATATGAACCCTTTATACGGTTCCTATTTCAATATATCACAAGTTTGAAAATATACACATATGAGTATATCATCTTCGGCAAAACACTCTACGGTTAACATACTTTACAGGGAGTACATCTTTGCAAACCTCTTTCCTTCCATTAGCTTAGAAGGTTTCTCATTCAAAAACATTTCATTCTTTGAAATAATTGCAAGAGTGCACTAACACGTGCCAATCTTTATAGAAAATCTTGCAGTTCTAGATAATGCACGATATCAATATTTTTCTTATCCAAAAGCCACACTATCGGCAACTTGGCACTTAGGCCCAAGAAGCAGTGTTTGAGTATTTTTCCAAAGTGGAGGATGGGACTGGAAGAAAACATAAAAACCTGACAGGGATTGACGATGATCAGTCGCCCCATCCAAGTCCAATAATCCGCGGGTCTTCTCTACCGGTAGAAGGATAGAAACTACATCCGTAACTATCCCCCGGTGAAAACTACATCCGTAATCACCCTCGATGAAAACTACATCCGTAATCATCCTTCGGCAACACCTGGGCCGGAATAATAATTGATGGACCGCCTGGATCACGGCCGCTTACACATCCCGGGAATCGTTCGTCAACGGTTCCCACACCTGCCAGAGTCCCATTTTCTTTTTCTTTTAAAAACTTGATTTTGATTGAAAACTGAGTAATCGAGGTCCGACATCAGTCGACCGATGATTCTTGAAATCGTACAAGAAGCAAACCTGACCGGGGGTTTTCGAAAATGTTTTGAGTTCGAAAGAGTTCGAGTTCGAAAGTGCTAAATGTATCTTGGATTAGCTTTGTCTTTAAAATAGTGAACAATAATTAATAAATGATATTTTAAGATTTAATATTAATAATTAATAAAATAATTATTTAATTAAATATGCTTTTAATCCAAGATAGGTATTTTGAGTAGTTATGAAGATATCAAAATAATTACTTGAGTATACGATACTTCCCGAATGACCCTTCGGGTTTTCGCAATTTAATTACGATATAATAATATACCGCTCCCCGGTCAATAGTACATACGGACCGCCACGACCTCTATTGCTAGAGTCGTTGTCCGAAGAAAACATTTCATTCTAAGTTCAAGGGGTACAAACATATATGTGCTTATACATCTCAATTTCATCAATACTTCGATAAGCATAAACATTTGATACGAATGAAAACTACAACCACAACAGTGAAAGTCCTTATATATGTAAGTTTTGAAAAGTAAACTTGCGTTGGTGAGGTTGGGGTGGTCGAGCTTGCGAAGTGGGATGATCTATACATAAGCAATAGCCGATCGTTAGTACCTTAACAATATCTCTTTTAATTGCGAGGTTTTAGGGGGTACAAAATTAACTTAATGACTTCGTCTTATGACCCTCTAGCCCCACTATAGGTTTATGTCATCACTCGGTTGCGCTCGTCACTTATTCGACTTAATTTGGTTACCACATCCGAATCATATTCATTACCCCTTAAATCACACTCCACTTACGACTTTTTCCCTTGCGCGAATTTTACTCTAACATTTTTATAAAATTGAAAAATACATATTTTAATCCAATTCTTTTTGGGTAGCCTTCACCACTGCATTTACTAGCTCTTCTAATTTTTACATGAGCCTACATAATTTTCTAGGGGTTTAAATAAGGTTCACAAGGGGACCATTTAGTGCAGTCCGGATTCCAGAAACACATTTCACTTCTCAGGCCATAACTCAAAATCTATACATCACCTAGTCATGAACCTTATATTTATGGAAACTAAATTCAAATACCTTTCCAACAATATATATTAGGACTTCAGGGGACAAGATGTAGGGGTTCAAAACCCTCCTACAAGACAGTACAAGTTCCTGGAAAAATACTCAGCATGCTTTTACCACTAACCATTCAAGAATCTTACATACACATCACAACCATCATCTAAACCACCAAGATCATACTTTATAACATACATGGAGTTACATACACTAACCACAAGCTTAAAAATCACAACCACAACACTTAAACTCAAGATCTACATCATCCATCACTTATATGTCCAAGATTCACACTAATAATCATGGATCTAACATTAAACATCACAAATACTACATGGCCAAGAGGGGTTAGGATTTTTATACCATCTTGAGTATCTAGGAGCCTTGGGTATGCCTTACAAGTCTCAAGAACACCTTGGATGAGCTCCTACAATCCTTACAACTCAAGATCTAAATGAAAACTCAACATTGTTACTATTCAACAAAACTTCAATAATTTATAACTTGAAAACTAATGGATGAAAAGGGTTGGAATTCATAGTATACCTTCCTTATATGATGTAGAGTGCCTAGGATTTTTTCCTTGAATTAAGAGTGAAGAGAAGTGGAGGAAAAGAATTTTTCTTCCCTTCTTTTCTACCTTGGCCGAGAGCAACAATGGCAAGGGGGGGAGAGAGTTTTTGTTTTGATTTTTGTGTTGGTTGGATAAAGTGAAAAGTGTTGGGTGATATGTATTAAGTGTGTGTATATGTATCACATGGTACAAGTCTAGTGTCTAGACCACCATACCTCCTTGTCTCCTTGGACAATGTACCAACTAGTTACTATTCCTCTTGTTAACTTTGCATTGCTAGTTTGTTTTCCCAACTACTTAGTTGCTTGGGACTTGCATGCAATATCTTTCCTTGTATCATTATTCTCCCACCAATGCTTGTCACTTAATCTTTAATTAATATCATATCTTAATTAATTTCTCGTAATAATATTTTGTCGCGTAGAGATTTCCCTTGTAATTCCTTAAGTACTTAATTGTGTAAATTCCTCGAATATCCATAACTCCTCGCCATAATTCCTAATAAATCTTTTAATACTCCACTAACTCTCAAGTCCCAAGTTTTATAAATCTTACTAACAATAAGATTCTTGCCTTCAACAATCTTCCCTTTATCTTACATAGTGAATGTAACAACATAGTTTCTCAGACAATCAATTCTATTAAACAACATGGATGACTCAAAAGGTCCCAAATTCACAATGTCATATGATATTATAAAAAGAAAATATTACAAAAATTAGGGTTCTTACAGCCTCCCCTCCTTAAAAGGATTCCGTCAATCAGGTTGAAAATAGTTGGGGGTGCTTTTCACGCATCGTGCTCTTTAGTTCCCATGTTGATTCTTCGACATTCTGGTTCCTCCACAGAACTCTCACTAATTTGACAACCTTGTTCCTCAGCACCTGTTCTTTTCTATCCATGATTTCTACGGGTTGCTCCACATAGGTTATGTCTGGCTGCAGATCCACTTGGTCATATTCTATCACGTGTCGAAAGTCGGTATGGTAGGGTCGTAGCATGGACACATGGAAAATGTTATGTACTTGCTGCAAGCTTGGGGGTAAAGCCAATTCATAGGCTAACTTTCCAACTCGTCTCAAAATCTCAAAAGGTCCAATAAATCTGGGGCTTAGCTTCCCCTTCTTACCAAATCTCATCAATCCCTTCCACGGTGATACCTTCAACATCACAAATTCTCCTACCTCATATTCTTTGTCCTTGCGGGTCTGGTCCGCATACCTCTTCTGTCTGTCTTGGGCCGCTACCAGCCGTCCTCTTATGAACTCGATAGTTTCTCTTGTCTGTTGGACCAGTTCAGGCCCTAAAATCTTCCGCTCTCCAACTTCTTCCCAACACAAGGGAGACCGACATCTTCATCCGTATAAAGCTTCATATGGGGGCATTCCTATACTCGCATGGTAACTGTTGTTGTAGGAAAATTCGATCAACGGAAAGTGGTCATCCCAACTTCCCTTAAAATCGATGGCACATACTCTCAACATGTCCTCTATGGTCTGGATGGTTCTCTCGCTCTGTCCGTCTGATTGGGGGTGGTATGCAGTACTCATGTTTAACTTGGTCCCCACACAATCCTGAAAACTCCTCCAGAACCTGGAGTTGAACCTTGGGTCTCTATCAGATACAATGCTCACAAAAACCCCATGCCTTACCACGATCTCCTTAGATATCTCATAAAATTTGACCATTCAAAATAATGGGTTTCGTAAAAACTAATGACTTTTACATACACTCGTCTGTACCGTAAAGACGTAATATCAATTCGAAATCTTCATTTAATAATTCGTACATATCGTGATTGCAAAAATTTCTCATCCACCCATAAAATTACTATTCGTCCAGGTTTCGAATATTCCCGAAAATTAGGGTTAATGCCGTCTCCTCTCCTTAAAAGGATTCTATCTTAAGAACCTAAGGATAATAGTTGTGGATACAATTCCAACCTTACCCTTTCTGACTCTCAGGTTGACACTTCAACCCTATTGTTCTCTCCCTTGGTCTCACCAACGCCTTAATGTTGTTCCTCAACGCATACTCTCCTCGACCTGTATTCCTTATCGCTTGTTCTATGATTGAAAATTTCTATCCCACTACTTATACGTTCCTCTTCTACCTTGTTCATAGTATCCGTGTTGAGTTCTTGTATCGTTGGCCCGTGAATACTTTGTGGTCGTGTTTTATAATCTGATACAACGTCAATACGCACGGTATTCCTCATATTCCTTCGCTTGATTAGCAGGCATGTGTTGCCTCCCGTCAGCCGTTACCACTTGCTATGGATACTGTATAGTCTTCGGTATACGTCGAACTAGTTCAGCTACTATGTCCCTCGTTCATTGACTTCTTCGTAATGCAAGAGAAGCGAAACTTCTTCTTTCGCAGTATGCTCTACAGGAGACGTCCTTACGTTCGCATGGTGATGATCGTGATAACAACATTCATTTCATGGATAAGTTTTTATTCTCGACTGCCCCGTGAAACCTAAGGCACGACACTAAATATAAATTCGATCGTCTGGACAATTCTTCTTCCCTGTCCGTCAACCACAGATCAAATTAGTACATACGCTCAATCTCTTTGTTAAATATACTTGAAAGCACCTTCAATATTCGAAGTTTAACCTTAAGTCTTTATCTGACGTAATCGCTGCAGAAGTTTTATATTGCACCACCATCTCTTCCGTATATAAATCGATAATCTTCTAAATGGAAAGTCTCTCATAGTTAAATCACTTGGTCCAACAATTATAAATCAACTAGGGCCATCTCTTGGCTCGGTCTTTGGCGACCTACTTATGAAATTCATTATAATTCTGTCCACGTTCAAGATTTTCTACAGGCGGAATTAATCCACTAGATCTCTATCATTCTGCTTTTGGCATGTCGTGTTTGTACTTGATAGTTTGCCAATACCATTCTTCATTCCAGTTTACCAAACATTCCCTTAATTCTCTATACATCTTTTTCCTTCTTCATAATTTAGTCATTTTCCTCTAACATTATTTTTTATTGTATATACTCTATTTTCTTGGTCAATACTAACTGAATTCCAATTTCGAATAAGCCCTTCTATAGGTATCGGCCACCACACTGGCCTTTCCTGGGTAATAACAAATTTCTCCATTATACCCCCTGCTCCCTTTCGTCACCTTCTCTTTCTTATGTTTGGTTCTAATATGAAGATATATTTATGGCACTTGTGGAGAAATTTTCACACTTTTCTCATAAGTTTAACGTCTCAGTTTTATGCGTGAACGCCATCATGACTAATCCCAGACTCATGGTTAGTATATCCTATCCCGTAACCTTTATGTTGTTTAGAAGTATAGGCTATCATCCCCTTTCTACTGCATCAGCACACCTCTTAAACTCTTGAAAGATGCACCATCGTGACTCTCAAAGTCCTCTTTTTATCATCAAGTATAGCTAACAACGAGGTTGTTGCTAATATCTCATTTCATCCCAAAACTTTGTTCATTAATCCATAAAGGCTTCTGACTCTTTAGTCCATTCAAACGATACTACCACAATTTTATAACATTTATATTAGTGTGAAATGCCAACTTTGGCACAGTACAGAGGTCGATCTTGAGTTGGTGAAACCTTCTCTTCAACCTTATCTTTGAAAAAAATAGCTACTCATTTTAACTAGTCAACAATTCCCCCATTTCCGATAAGGGTATCAGTTCTCGATGGTATATGTAAGATGTCATACGCTCGTCCTCCTTCACAACTGGCGCCAATCAGCCTGAGGCCTGCATGCGGCTGCGATTTCCAATAAACTTGATTAGGTGGTAATCTCGAAGGATCATTGGCATATATCCATGCATCCATTTGCTATTAGGGGCCTATTAAACTATATGTCTCTCTATGTGCATCAATCCCTTTAAGCTAAGTAAAGCTTCACATTCTTGCCACGATATTTCTTCCTTTCTCGTCCATCTCACTTCCATGTTAGTTTCCTCCAAGGATATGTTTTACATCGCTATCGATTTGCATTTCCTGGATCAGGAAAAGGCTTGGTAACTCCAGAATTCATTAATATAACATCCTGACAACGGTTGGTAGAAGCGTACTCTCAACCACCTCATCATTTCTTATAACTTTCCCCACACTAATATTAAAGGTCTTGTGGTATGCCCCGACATGTTATTTCTACTTCAATAATTACTCGGCATAACGCTCTGGCTGCACAATTACAACATTTGGTTTTTGATCTCATATTGGTGTAACGGTTCATAATTGTACCTCCCGTTCACCTTAGAGTAATCACTTTGAAAGGAATGGTTTCAAAATAACAAGGTCCAATAAATAATTTCAATAAGAATTCCACATTGGATGTTCCAAGAATGTTGATGGTTCCAAACACTAGGAGTCTCGATTTTTGGAGATGTAAGGATGGACAGAAAGAATACAACAAGGTTTATTCCTTCCCGTCCTGATAATTCTGTAATATGATACCATAGAGAATGTTGCACAAGGGCAATGATTGTTGGATACAAAAGTCATAAAGACGGTCTTTATACAATTCTTACATCGGGTGGATACTTTTCCTCCTGAATAATAAGAGGAAATCTAAAGTCGCATTGATGAAGGTCAGCCAATAGAAAGCAATTCTACTCCATGACAATTAAAGAATGAAGTAGTTTATCATTCAAGTAATCAGTGGTTTCAAATGAATTCTCATTGTGTGAATGAAAGAATAAAATATTCAAGTGATATAAAGTCTGATACGAAGATGGGTAGAATTCGAGTTGAGTGGGCGACCTCATTAGGTCTCAATCAAGTTATTCGTCAAAACTTTCATCATCATACTTTACCACATGCAAAATGCATTGCAGAATGAATTAAATTGGGAGTTGGACCAGTGAAACAATAACTAGTCCTTTTCAAGAAACACTAGCAACTAGCTAGACAAAATTTGCTAGTTCACCTGTTTGAGACATCACCACCAGCTAGGACAATTAGCTAGGTGTTCTTCACAACATTACAATTTTGAGTAGTTAGAACAATCAACTAGTCATTCATATTGACATAACGACTAGCCAGTTTCAATTGGATAGAACGGAATTTCAACATCGTAGCCACCGAAGAAACTTTAGGCTTCTCGGACAACGAATGAAAATAAGAAGTTATTAAGTTTGAAAAAGAAAACTATAAAATCTGAAGAGAATGTTCTAGGTATCGGAACAATCGATAACCTCTCATCAAATATTACTTATCAGTGAAACGGTCCACCCAAGGGTGCCTCCGTACACATGCTTTATCAGATCCGTCAATAGAATTCAATTCGGAATACCAATATCAAAATGATATCCTTACTATGATTTCAATGTACGATGTACAATCTCATCTTGAATAGAAGAAAAGAATTCATGAGGGATGTCTGGACATTAGATCATCCATGTCCTCAGTAATTTGTTGAATATTTATGAGCTCAACTGAAGAGTGCAAGTATGAAAGAAGCAATCAAATATCGATATTCGTTAAGTAGTATTCGTCAATTAATTAAGGAAATATTTGTTGAACATTCCTTGGATAATTGAAAGAGAGTGTAAATAGTCCTGAGCAGAATTAATTATAAACTTCAAATAGAATGCTCGGGGATCAATTAAGCTACTTTGGATGAGTCCCGGTTTAGAGAAAGTATATCACTGGTTGTTATTCCACAAGTTTGAAGTAGAAAGCTAGGAGGGTTACCTGATATAAACTAATCGAGGTAACATGGTTAGTGAACAGTTTAAAATGAAGTAGTGCACCAGCCGGTAGTTACCAAAATAAGTTAATAATCATTCGTGCATACCCTTATCACCATTATGAGGGTAACTCCATCTCTTCGTCTTCGTAATACAAGACACCAACTAGTGCGTCTCTCAATCATCATCTTAAAGTCATTTATCGAGTTAGGGTTTCACAAATATATCTGTCATTTCAGTGCTTTATCTTGAAGACCAAGCTTCACATCATTCCGAGGACACCTGCTAAGTCCATAGGGTCCTACTTCATGCCTTCCGACATGAATCACAAGTGGCTAGTTCCCCCTTGGAACAGATCAAAGAGATCTCTCAGGGATCTCAGTGCAGTCCATAGGTTCAGTGGCGGGTGTGCATATCTGAACATATACAAAAAAAATTATTTAGGTCTACAATACATATATACGTAGTCCCTGATAACATCTCTATCAAAGGATCCCACTCTAGAACCACTGGTCTTTTCTTTTGGTAGACTCCGAGATCACTGAATCGCTCGTTGCAACCATATTCAACTTCTCTTGAGTCCCTTTGTTAATTGTACTTGTTTGTTTTCTAAGTTGAACTACCATGCTCTAGCGTCCGAATCATGCGTGGAATTATCTAGCACGCTCGTCTTATGATAACATTCTCATATAACACATGTAAAATTCACCATTAAGGGTAATGAAATCCACAACGACATAGTGACCAACTTTCAGGTAAACCCGTTACTTATCGAAAATCGGGTCTTACAGCCTAAGTAAAAGACTTTCATTATTCCAAGTACTAAGTACTCTTAATTATGTAGGGAAGTCTAAACTTCTTGATTATTAAAATGCCGCCTCCTAAACTGTGGAGGACTATGGGCCACAAAATTTATGCCAGCCTAGTCATCCGATCATATTGGCAATATCGCCTCTACCTCAGCTGTTCTTGAGATTTCGCTCTCCTTCCTATATCATTACCTATGATAGGTCATGTACGACTCTCAAACCTCTATTCATCATTCTGAAGGTCTCTAAGGATTCTATCGACCCTAGTATAATACCTCCAGTCAACACTCCAGTCCATTCTACTCACCGGTACCTCTTCCGGTAGTCCAATAATAAGTTTACTACGATCTCTTATGTCATTCTCCTACTTAGACTTAACTCTCAACACTCTCGTTTCTGAGTACAGTAACTTATCGCTCTGATACCATTTCTGTGACACCCCCAAATCTGAGGTCAAAGATTCAGGTCGTCACATCACCATCCAACCGTATCATACCTGTATTAACTTTACAACTCAACAATACATCCATCCAGACCTCAATCTTAAGCACAAACAAGTTAGAGCCTCAGAAACGATAATCAAAAGTAACACTAAATATTATAATTCATCTGTACAATCCAGAATCTTACGCACTTCCACTTATACAACTACACTTGAAGACAAGTCTTACTACTATAGTTAAAAACCTATCAGACTTACTCTGTAGTATTTATCAGGAGCTAAATCATCTTCGGGGTAAATCTTCTACTCCTCTTCTGCTGCGGAGTTAATCGGCCAAATTCTTCTCTTTCTGAAAAGTTTTTATAAAGCAAGAATGAGCTACATAACGCTCAGCAAGTTCACCATTTTGAAAAATAATAATGTGGTTTCTTTCGAAAACATTCCCAACTATATGGGTATATATCTCAGATTTCAAAACATAATTGGACAATATATATGTCCGAGGTTGAATAAAACATCTATACTCACTAAGAGTTTTAAGAATGACATATGAACCCTTTATACGGTTCCTATTTCAATATATCACAAGTTTGAAAATATACACATATGAGTATATCATCTTCGGCAAAACACTCTACGGTTAACATACTGTACAGGGAATACATCTTTGCAAACCTCTTTCCTTCCATTAGCTTAGAAGGTTTCTCATTCAAAAACATTTCATTCTTTGAAATAATTGCAAGAGTGCACTAACACGTGCCAATCTTTATAGAAAATCTTGCAGTTCTAGATACTGCACGATATCAATATTTTTCTTATCCAAAAGCCACACTATCGGCAACTTGGCACTTAGGCCTAAGAAGCAGTGTTTGAGTATTTTTCCAAAGTGGAGGATGGGACTGGAAGAAAACATAAAAACCTGACAGGGATTGACGATGATCAGTCGCCCCATCCAAGTCCAATAATCCGCGGGTCTTCTCTACCGGTAGAAGGATAGAAACTACATCCGTAACTATCCCCGGGTGAAAACTACATCCGTAATCACCCTCGATGAAAACTACATCCGTAATCATCCTTTGGCAACACCTGGGCCGGAATAATAATTGATAGACCGCCTGGCTCACGGCCGCTTACACATCCCGGGAATCGTTCGTCAACGGTTCCCACACCTGCCAGAGTCCCTTTTTCTTTTTCTTTTAAAAACTTGATTTTGATTGAAAACTAAGTAATCGAGGTCCGACATCAGTCGACCGATGATTCTTGAAATCGTACAAGAAGCAAACCTGACCGGGGGTTTTCGAAAATGTTTTGAGTTCGAAAGAGTTCGAGTTCGAAAGTGCTAAAGGTATCTTGGATTAGCTTTGTCTTTAAAATAGTGAACAATAATTAATAAATGATATTTTAAGATTTAATATTAATAATTAATAAAATAATTATTTAATTAAATAAGCTTTTAATCCAAGATAGGTATTTTGAGTAGTTATGAAGATATCAAAATAATTACTTGAGTATACGATACTTCCCGAATGACCCTTCGGGTTTTCGTAATTTAATTACGATATAATAATATACCGCTCCCCGGTCAATAGTACATACGGACCGCCACGACCTCTATTGCTAGAGTCGTTGTCCGAAGAAAACATTCAATTCTAAGTTCAAGGGGTGCAAACATATATGTGCCTATACATCTCAATTTCATCAATACTTCGATAAGCATAAACATTTGATACGATTGAAAACTACAACCACAACAGTGAAAGTCTTTATATATGTAAGTTTTGAAAAGTAAACTTGCCTTGGTGAGGTTGGGATGGTCGAGCTTGCGAAGTGGGATGATCTATACATAAGCAATAGCCGATCGTTAGTACCTTAACAATATCTCTTTTAATTGCGAGGTTTTAGGGGGTACAAAATTAACTTAATGAATTCGTCTTATGACCCTATAGCCCCACTATAGGTTTATGTCATCACTCGGTTACGCTCGTCACTTATTCGACTTAATTTGGTTACCACATCCGAATCATATTCATTACCCCTTAAATCACACTCCACTTACTACTTTTTCCCTTGCGCGAATTTTACTCTAACATTTTTATAAAATTGAAAAATACATATTTTAATCCAATTCTTTTTGGTTAGCCTTCACCACTGCATTTACTAGCTCTTCTAATTTTTCCATGAGCCTGCCTACATAATTTTCTAGGGGTTTAAACAAGGTTCACAAGGGGACCATTTAGTGCAGTCCGGATTCCAGAAACACATTTCACTTCTCAGGCCATAACTCAAAATCTATACATCACCTAGTCATGAACCTTATATTTCTGGAAACTACATTCAAATACCTTTCCAAAAATATATATTAGGACTTCAGGGGACGAGATTTAGGGGTACAAAACCATCCTACAAGACAGTACAAGTTCCGGGAAAAATACTCAGCATGCTTTTACCACTAACCATTCAAGAATCTTACATACACATCACAACCATCATCTAAACCACCAAGATCATACTTTGTAACATACATGGAGTTACATACACTAACCACAAGCTTAAAAATCACAACCACAACACTTAAACTCAAGATCTACATCATCCATCACTCATATGTCCAAGATTCACACTAATAATCATGGATCTAACATTAAACATCACAAATACTACATGGCCAAGAGGGGTTAGGATTTTTATACCTTCTTGAGTGTCTAGGAGCCTTGGGTATGCCTTACAAGTCTCAAGAACACCTTGGATGAGCTCCTACAATCCTTACAACTCAAGATCTAAATGAAAACTCAACATTGTTACTATTCAACAAAACTTCAATAATTTATAACTTAAAAACTAATGGATGAAAAGGGTTGGAATTCATAGTATACCTTCCTTATATGATGTAGAGTGCCTAGGATTTTTTCCTTGAATTAAGAGTGAAGAGAAGTGGAGGAAAAGAATTTTTCTTCCCTTCTTTTCTACCTTGGCCGAGAGCAACAATGGCTAGGGGGGGAGAGAGTTTTTGTTTTGATTTTTGTGTTGGTTGGATAAAGTGAAAAGTGTTGGGTGATATGTATTAAGTGTGTGTATATGTATCACATGGTACAAGTCTAGTGTCTAGACCACCATACCTCCTTGTCTCCTTGGACAATGTACCAACTAGTTACTATTCCTTTTGTTAACTTTCCATTGCTAGTTTGTTTTCCTAACTACTTAGTTGCATGGGACTTGCATGCAATATCTTTCCTTGTATCATTATTCTCCCACCAATGCTTGTCACTTAATCTTTAATTCGTATCGTATCTTAATTAATTTCTCGTAATAATATTTTGTCGCGTAGAGATTTCCCTTGTAATTCCTTAAGTACTTAATTGTGTAAATTCCTCGAATATCCATAACTCCTCGTCATAATTCCTAATAAATCTTTTAATACTCCAATAACTCTCAAGTCCCAAGTTTTATAAATCTTACTAACAATAAGATTCTTGCCTTCAACAATCTTCCCTTTATCTTACATAGTGAATGTAACAACATAGTTTCTCAGACAATCAATTCCATTAAACAACATGGATGACTCAAAAGGTCCCAAATTCATAATGTCATATGATATTATAAAAAGAAAATATTACAAAACTTAAGGTTCTTACATTAGGATTTGTTGAAGAAACTCGTAGAATCGCGATGAAAGTGACCGGATTTTTGATCTGGAGATAAACTACGCCGGAGTGGTGTTTTTCGTGAAGAGAGAGAGAGAGAGAGAGTAAAAAGAGTAAAGTAGGAAAAATGGGGGTATTTATAGAGAAAAGAAAAAGGAAGTGGAAGACAGCTGGCAATAAAAATATGGTTGGAATTCACTTGGACGCGCCCTCCATCAAGGCACGCCCTGAGGTGATATTTGTGAAGGAATTTTGAGGTTTTTGTGAAAATTCCATATTTTATTTCTTATCTCATATGGAATTGGGGGGTAGTTGTTATAGCCAAAATTCGGTTCGGGTATTTTAAAATGGATTCGGGTCAGATACGGGTTCAATTTGGGGATTTTCGGGATAAATTAGGGTTTTGATAAGATTTACAGGAGCCAGGACGTGCCCTCTCCTTTCATACGAGGAGGGTGCGTCCTCATTGATAAAAATATGTTGAACAAGTTACTAATGATTGATTATTCAAGATTTATTGAAGAATTCCCTCCTAGCGTATCCGAGGAGGGAGATGTCCATCGTAGAAGGTTTCCAGGGGTTTGCTTGGATATAAGGACCTTTTCTTATACACATAGGGCGTGCCCTAAAGTGGAAAGATGGGTACTTATTGGTGCGTGCTTTGGAGCCCTATTCCTGTTATCAATGGATGCGCCCTCATTGGGGAACTTCGGGGTAATCCTGCACTTTGCACCCAAAAGCTCTAGACACTTGTCCTGCTATATGGTGGGTGCTTCACATTCGGGGGACAAGGATGCGCTCCACACTAGGGGTAAACCATGGCTATACCTGCGTCCTTGAAATCAAGAAATAGCTGGTAGTGGAAAGGACTAGTCCTCGACGGGGAAAGTTTCCTTATTCGTGAAGTCTTGAGATCTTGGACGAGCCTTGGGCCTTTGTGGTTAGGCCTCATAGTGGAACATTCCGGAAGCTGGACCGACAATCCAAGCCCGTTTGGGTTTCTTGCTCTCCAAGAACTACGTATAGGTTGATTCCTATAAATACCAGGGTACGTAGGCCGATTGGGGGTTGGAAGTTGAGAGTTCTGAGACAGCCACCACTAACCGTTATCAATCTCAGCCACCAATTACATACAATCACCACGCTCAACAGCTTTTTCCGGTAAAGAACCACCGCTGTAGATCTTGTTTCCGGCGACGTACCTCGAATTTTTCAATTTTTCAATTTTTGGTAACACCGGAGAAAAGTGTAGGCTTAGACCCCTATGCTAACACCTTTCTGATCTGTGGCTACACCTTATAAGATGTTGCTATAAATCTATGGTTACACCATTCTCTTTGTGGTAACACTATTAAAAGTGTTGGTGTAGACCTATGCCAACACCTCTTTAGTCCTACTGTAACATCAAATTGTGAAACAGTTTGGTGTTTTTACCAAAACTCTTACCACTATGCCTACACTTTTTTATTAAACATTTTTATACATTTGCCAACATTTTGCTATTCTTTTACCAACATTTTAAATAAAGAAAGGCAACATATGATATTGGAAAATAAAGGTTCTCATTCAAAATATTGTCAAACATTCCAATACATAAAGGTTGTCCAAAAGCCATTCCAATACATAAAATCCCATCCAAAATAACATAATAAATTACAAGAAAAAAGAAAGCTACCACTAGTTCGCTAATGGGCAATCCAGGATGCTATAAAAGGAGGACACGGTCTTTTTAGAACAGTTGGATGAAGCACGAATTTTGTGCCCAGTTTGCTAATGAAATCTACTGATCTACTGGAGTAGAATAAAAAGTTTGCCCAGAAATGCAATCTCGATCTCTGACTAGTTGATATTCATCCTACACAGAAATGACCAATTAATTAATAATAAAGTCACCTTCCAAATAAAAGTTCATGGTCATTTCCAATTTCAGTGTATACTATTTTATCACAAAACACTCCGTCTTATTGCAAATGCAGAACGTTGAGCTCCTTGAGCAGAATAATTTAAAAGCAACTAATTCCTAACACCTAGACCCTGTAATGTTTGTAGGAAAAAGAGCTAGTCAAGAAACAAGATATAAACCAAAAGATTACCAAAGCTCCTTAACGCTGTTTTCCAGTGGAGTACCAGTTATAAGCAACTTGTTCTTGGTACTAAATTCCTGCAAAAGCATTTTCCAGCATTCAAATGTCTACACAAAAAGCAATTATAGAACCTACAAATAAAATCAAGCAGATGTACACACAATTTACACGACAAAGTTCTATCACTTGTGATAGAACACACTCATCATTCACTCAATTTTCCGACAGGAAGTGCACGATGCTGACATGCTTTCACTGGAAAATCTGGTGCTTGTAAGAAGAAAACACAATAGACTCAACCAGTAAGGTCACCCGACAAGAAGTCTTTATTAGCACCAAAATACCAAATGCAAAAAGAAAAAGGAAAGAACAATCCCAGGAGAATTTTAGTCCACTGTTCAACCTAGGGGGATCCACTTTTTTTTTTTTAAAAAAGCACCTACTCTAGCTAAATGCCGATTACTAAACTGTGACAAAACAACAACCACAAAGTTATTTCTTGAAAACAACTAAACTGTGACATCAGATTACCTCATTGCGGTCACCAGTGCATTTTTCACCAATAAGATGCCTTAAATATTCTTCAAATTCCTCATCAAGAGCCTGCATTGAAGTATTTAACGGTTAAAAATCCACACTCCTTACTAAAGCTGTTACTTTTCAAGTCAGTTTAGAAACTATGTAATTGGTTCAGACATTCTTTCCCTTGTCATATCAAGTGTAGAAAATGGCTTGGAAAGGGTACACAGAAAAATAATTTCAAACTTTAATTAAAATAGTAACAAACTATATAAAACATATCCAAAACTCTATGTATATAAAAATATAAGTGAACGACGTAGAGAAAGGATTTTTTCATCAGTAATATGACAAACCGTTCAGACTCCAAATGCTTTCGCAACTCCAGATACAGTAACATCTGAATGCAATGGCCCAACCCCTCCATATATGAACACCTAATCAACCAGATCAAGGTTGTTAAAAATATAGAATTATAGGTTAATACTTAATAATTCTTACTTTATTATCATATAATCTAATGTAATTTATTTGTGTTTTTTTATAAAGCCATAGATATCCCTATAAATAATTAATATTTTACACTTACACTAATGTTTTCTAGATCTCAATATGAAATTCAGTATTTCCAAATTAGGGACTTCTGTGAGCTTTTTTTACGAGGAAGAAGTGATGTCATGACATTATGAAATTATGAAATATAATAAATATGTCAAGCAAAGATTAAAAAAAGTAAATAATGCCAAGAACAATTAAATATGAGTACTGGCAATTAACAAGTATAAATGTACCTTAGGCTGTTTGCCTTTCTCATAAACAAGTTTCCATTCACAATCAATGCCAATGACTTTGCATCCCTCAATGTGGCAGGTGGCATCACGCAAACCACTGACATCATCAACCATTTTTATGCCATCTAGTGCCAGTTCACTAAGATCAAAAAAACTTTTCTTTCGAAGGCTTGCCTGTAGTTCTGCACAACAATAGAATATACTGATGTTATAGTTTATCGCGCGAGAGAGAGAGAGAGTGTGTGTGAATAGAGAGAGTGAAAGTAATTGAGTTATAGTTTGAGGTTGCGAAAATAATTGAGCGCTTTAGTGAAAATAATTGACCCGCCTATTTTTTTAATATTTCATTTTCCCCACCTATCTTTTTTTATGATTAGTAACACATTTTTTAAAGAGCAACGGCTACACTGCTTTTGATGTTACCATAAGTACCCAACCATCTCTACGGTAACACCGTTTGATATCAACTGTAACACTAAAAAAAGTGTAGGCTTAGACCAATTTTAAGGCATATATGACTACACTTTTGCTCGTAACACTGAAAAAAGCGTTGTTGAAGCCCATTTATAGCGTAGTGTATGAGACCATAACGACCAGGTCCCCAACCCCGGATCTGGGGCTGTTACAGAAATGGTATCAGAGCGAGAGTTATATATCCCAAGAGATGATACGACGTTATATTATAATAATAAATTCACTAAGACAATAAGAACTGATAAGTGCATATTTTTGCATATTTTTTTTACCTATTTGCTACTTGAACTCGTATTTTAATAAACTTATTTTGTTGCATTTCAGGAAATTGGAGAAAAAAATGAAGAAATGGCAAAATAAAGAAATAAATGTCAAGGAAGGGCAAAAGAGAAAGAAGAAGGACCAAAGTAAGAAGAAAAGGAAAGAAAAGTGAGTGTGGTGCATTTTGTTGTCAAACAAAATGGATGGCCAAGATTTAGCAAACACAAAACTAAATAAATGGCTAGGATGAAACCACACCAAACAAAAACCCTAAAAATTTTCTATAAATAGCCCCCCTTCATTTGTATCCTACATCCTTAATCTTAGTTTTAGTTAACCTAAATTTAGTAGCCTCCATTTTTAGTACTAGTTTTCAAGTTTTGTAAACACTTCCCTTTTATTAATATAAATTATCATTCCCTCTTTATTTTCTTCATCTTGCTCTCTGAGTTTAATACAAGCTTCATTTTCGTTATTTTCATAAATCCGATTAGTGGATGAAGTAGCGAAAGCTAACCACTTGGGGTTGAATTTAACAATTTTAATTTCTTGTTCTTAAGTTTAATTGTAGTTGTGCCCCTTTAAATCTCCATTCTATTGTGGGTTTTATTACTATTAATTGTAGATCTATATTTTTATGTTTTATGTGTTAGAATAAAAAAAAATTATTACAGAAATATTAGTTGTATTAATTTCCTGCACTTGTTACCTGCTTTAATTTTTATTCAAAACATTGGTCTAATCTCCCCTGTTTATAATCAGTTATTCCTCTATTTTTCCTTATACAGACAAACACAAGCCCAGCTTTCTAAAACTCAAGAACTCCCCTGTAACTCCTTCTTCTCTCTATCTCCTTCCCCTTACTCCCTCTCTCCATTCGCTGCAACCCAAATCAACATCCTTCCCCTCCTTATTTCTTCTTCTTCGTCTTCATCAATTAACACTACACTTCCCCTCTTTCTCCTCCTCCCACACAAATCAGTCTCTCTCTCCCTCTCTCTCTCTCTCTCTCTCTCTCTCTCTCTCTCTCTCTCTCTCTCTCTCTCTCTCTCTCTCTCTCTCTCTCTCTCTCTCTCTCTCCCCACAAAAACGCCGAACCTTCCTCTCCCCTCTTATTTTCTCTTCATTACAAACCATCTCCCCTATTCCCTTCTCCCATCCTTCATCTGTTCACCACACGAAGACACCCCTGCTCTTTTGTTTTATTTCGAATTAAATTCCCCTTTCCCCATTTCGATTTCAAGCATGGTTTTGAGTCTAGTCGAGTTACTTCGTTATCACCGAGTCAAATTTAAGTTACCGAGTTGAGTTTCTTGCGTCCGTTGCTGCAGATTTGTTTGTTCTCTGTGTTCGTATATCGAGTTGCTGTTGTTCGCACCTGTTTTTTGGTCTTCACATCTGATTAGTTCGAGTTGTAGTGTCCGGGACTCGGTTTGATTTGGAATGTCCAGTTTCTAACTTTTTTTCTTTGGGTTGTAGTAATTTGAGTTTGTGATGTTAAGTCGTTATGTTCGAGTTTTGTGTTCTTGTTTCATTTGTTCGTGTTTTGCAATTGCCGTCCGAGTTCTGAGTTATTAAGGTTTTGTTTTTTTTTGTTTGTAATTTTTGCTTCCCAAGTTTTATTGCTGCGTGTTTGTTGTTAACGAATCTTTTCTGCCAAGTCTTATACTGAGTTTTATGCCGAGTTTTCTAAGTTGACTCGCTGGTTTTGAGTCGATTGGGTTTGGACTGTTAGGTTTGTTACTGAGTTTCGCAATTCGTTTTGGTTTTCTTGATTTATGGCAAGTTCGATTTGCGAATACATCACGTTCAAATTTTCTAAATTTTTTTTTACAAAGTCGTAAATACAAAAAAAAAAGATTTTTTTGGAATAAAGTCTAGTATTTGTTGGAATTGCTTGAGTTTTTGTTTGTTTAAAAGTTGATTAAAATTTTATCCAATTTCAAGTTTATTTTGGTTCTGTTTGTTTGTTAAAAGTAATTTTTGTTGATTCAATTAGTTGGATGGCTTTTACGCTGGATTTGGTTTATTGTTTGGCTAGTTAAATTTACGGATAATTTATGCCAAATTTTTATTACAATTTTCTGTAAATAAAATTTAATTTTAATAGTAAAAGTTCAAAATTTAGTTTTTTGTTAGTTTTAAAATTAGAATAAATTAAATTTTCTTTTAAATAGTTTAAATTTTCTTTAAGCAATTAAATAGCAAAATCCAAATTTTCTAAAACCCAAATTTGTCCTAATTCGATTAAATTAAAAATTAAGGTTTGCGAATAAAATTAGTCTCTGTGGAACGAATCATAAATACTAAAACGATGATCGTGCGCTTGCGATATTAAAATGTTTATTTTTAGCACATCAAGTTTTTGGCACCGCTGCCGGGGAACTAATTATTTTTCACGCCTTAATATTTAATTTTTCGGATTAGTTTTATTTCTTGCCTTACTTTTTTTTATTTCGTTTTTTTTGTTAGGAAAGTGTGAAATTTCGGGACTCTTCTCTCGGAGCGTGGAAAAATTGGAATTTTTGGAAGCGTGCTTCGGTAACCTGTATTTCACTCTGTTATTTTAGGAAATCACAAAAAAAAATTAAAAAAAATAGCTAGTAAATACATAATTGTTGCATCATGCATTTAATCACTTAGGCCACATCATCTAGATTTTTATTTTCTTGCTTTTTATTTTTCGTACCTTATAAATTGTGGTGATTGCTGGAGGACCAAAATGTACGTTAAATTTCTCCTTTCTTTTAGTTAAAACACGTAGTGTAAGCATCCATAATTGTTTATAGTTTTGTATATATATCGTTGTTTGTTGCATTCATTCATAAATAAATCTTAAGGGCAAAACCACATCACAAGATAAGGGGAGGGATTTCATCACTCTTTCCTTGGCCCAAAAACAATTTAATCCATCATTTTGCATACCAAGCCTTTAATAAAATTAATTAGACGTTGACCCCTAGGAATTTCGGGCTCAATTAGGAAGGTACCTAAGAAACGAAGTAATCATTAATTATTCCGACTCTTTGGTGTCTAGGGAAGCGAAAGCTTACCTGGCCAATTAGGATTTGGTGTCTAGGCTGGTGTTTAGCCTCTTGGCAATGCTTGCACCTACCTGGCCAAATCGGTCCGAATAAATTCTGATTTACCGAATTTTTGGTGGTCCTTACAGTTAGGAGCAAGGTCTAGTTGATTTTATTAAGAAACCTAGGTCTAGAATTTTTCTTTTGATTTTTTTTCACCCTTTGTTTTTGTGTGTTTAATTTTTCGCACTTATTTGCTAAGTGTTTTCTTCCTGTTCATGAGCACTACTTGGGTTAGAGATAATTCTGCTAGGTTAGTGAGACCAATTGAGTGTTCATCCTCTTCAGAATCCGAACCCGTAGAAATTCTTGATCCCGTAGTGACCATGGCAGTTTCGTTAAAAGATCGTTGTTACCCCACCAGATCATCCCAACCCTCTTGCATCACCCTACCTCTTGTAAGTGCTAATAATTTTGAAATCAAGGGTCATCAAATTAGCATGTTACTTAATTTTCGCGGGAGTGACGGTAAGGATCCTTATCTTTTTCTACATGAATTCGAGGAGGTTTACGCTTTGCTAAAACTCCAACAACTTTCCGAGGACTCCATACGGCTTAGACTAATCAACTTCGCTCTAAAAGATAATGCAAAAAAATGGTTGTATAGTCTACCTGTCAATTCGATTTCCACGTGGGAGGGTTTCGTAGTCATCTTTCTAAAAAATTCTTTCCAAGCCATAAGATTACGAAACTCACTAATGAGATTAATCAATTTCGTCAAAAACTCAACGAACCATTTGGGATGTGTTTTGACCGATTTAAAAATCTTTTATCCCAATGTCCCCACCACGGAATCGAAAAATGGAGGCTTTGTAAGATTGTGTACGAGGCCTTAGATGGTTCAACAACCGCATTGTTGGAATCTATGTGCCAAGGGAAATTCATGGAGAAAGACGAGGATGAGGGATGGGCATTTTTCAAAGAGTTCGCGAAAAAGACTATGTTGTGGGAATCGACTAGGGAGCCCACTCGAGAACCCGAGAAATCGAACGATTCAATAGCTATCATGCATCAAAGAGGGCTACATCAAGTTGGTAACTCTCGCGACCGAGGCTAAATTAGCCACTCTTACTCGACGTTTAGAAGCCTTAGAAACCAACGGGTTCCCCTCCCAAGTATCCATGTGCTCAAATTTTAACTCAACCAATCAAGGGATACAAAATCCTCAAGATTTTCAACAAGTCAATGCGATGTTCCAATCGGGTCCTCTAAATGATCCTTATGCTCCTACTTATAACCCCGGCTGGAAAAATCACACGAACTTTTCTTGGAATCAAGGTCAAGGTCAACAATCTCACCCCGCACAATTCCAATATCAACCTCCTACGTTCCAAAACTACCAATCTCCGGCACCCTCTTTTCAAGGCCCAAATCAACAATCTCAAGCTCCACCTTATCAACCTCATTTTCAAGGGCCAAATCAAAACTCTTTCCCGCCTCAAAATAATGGTCCTTATCTGACTCAACCAACTCAAGCTCCCGCCTACCCACCTGGTTTTCAAGAGTCGGATAAGAGAATTAATTCGTTGGAAAAGAGTCTTGATGCGCTTCTTAAATCCACCACTAATATGGCTCAATCTCAACAAACTTTCATGCAAACCATGACTCAAGATAGGCAGATTTTGAATGCTAGTACTCAAGCCATATCTAAGTTAGAGGTGCAAGTGAGCCAATTAGCCAACGCTTTATATGAGCGAGAGAAGAATAAGTTCTCGAGTCAACCTGAGGTCAACCCTAAATTCCCTATCAATCAAAGACCTCACGAGAATGTGAATGCCATTATCTCTTTAAGATCGAGAAACTAAGTTGATAATCACGTAGGTGTCGAGTCCCCCGAAGAGGAAGAAGAATCCAATGTTGAACCAACACCTAGCATTGATCATTCCACTCCCGAACCAACTCTCGAATCAACCACTAAGCCATCTTCTCCTAGCGAGCCTTCTCCTTCTTCACTTAACAAATCTTCGTCTGATACTCCACTTTTAAAATCTCTTCCCGATATTCCTAGTGAACGAGTCTTCAAACCAAAAGCTCCTTATCCTCAAATATTCATTTCACCCAAACAATCAGCTCAAGTAGAAAAGATCTTGGAAGTTTTCAAGCACGTCGAGATCAACATTCCTCTTTTAGATGCCATTCAAAAAATTCCTTCATATGCCAAGTATCTAAAAGATTTATGTACTCATAAGCGCTCCACCCAAGTCCCTAAGAAAGCCTTCTTAACGTCCCAAGTGAGCTCAACTCTTTCTAACCAAATTCCCGTGAAGTACAAGGACCCCGGTTGTCCAACCATTTCATGTGTCATAGGTAATACTTTTGTGGACAAGGCTTTACTTGACTTAGGTGCTAGTGTAAACTTGCTTCCATTGTCCGTTTATCAAGCCCTAGGTTTAGGCGAGCTCAAAAAGACCAATATGACACTTCAACTTGCCGATCGTTCTATAAAAATGCCCAGGGGATTAATTGAAGATGTCTTGATTAAAATTGGTGATTTTATCTTCCCAGTTGACTTTGTTGTCCTCGAGACTCAACCTGTCACAAATCCTAAGAACCAAATTCCTGTCATCTTAGGAAGACCTTTTCTTGCTACATCCAATGCCTTGGTCAATTGTAGGAATGGTTCGATGAAACTCACTTTCGGTAACATGACCATTGACCTTAATATTTTCAATGTCGGAAAAGAACCAAATGAGCCTTATGAACAATCAACAGGGGTTCATGTTGTCAATAAATTTGTCACTTGGTCTAGGTTTGAGGAATGTGAAATTGAGTCCCTTCTCGTTGAGAATTTCAAAGTCAACCAAGAGTCTACTCGAGAGTATGCTGATTCATTGAGAGATATGACTTCGAAAGAGATGCTGAGAGAGTTAGATGCGATTTGTTCTCCGTGGGAGTGTGACACCCCTAGATCCGGGGTCAAGGATCCAGGTCATCACGGTCCAATTTCCGATCAATATCAATATCTTTTGAGTCTTTTTTTTTATAACTTAATATTTATGCAATTGACCCCACATTAATACACAAACACACCAGTCATATGCTCATAGAACAACATCCACAATATTAAAAGTTTAAGGTTAACAGTTATTACAACCCAGAATTCTACTAAGTACATTGTTGAATAATACTTCTACAAGAAGCATTTCAACAACCAAAAGTTTATTACAAACTTACACACTTAATTTACATAAGTCTACTAAGCCCCTTTCGCTTGTCACTACCTCGGGGATGGTCGCCAGCACTCGCTCAAAAGGTCGCCTTTCCCTTACCCTCTTGCGGGGTGTAGTGCGTAGTATCGGCATGGGACCTAGCTGCTATATACATAAGTAGCAAGAGTGAGTTATAATAGCTCAGCAAGATAATATTGTAACTAGAATTTAGAATGTGAACAGGTATACATATATATATGCATATATAAGCAGAAACCAATTATAATCTTTATGGAAGAATAAAACTATTATTTAATAATACATCATCCACTTACTATTATAAGAAAGAAATCTAAAATAATATAATATCAGTTTTTCTTCATCTGTAACCATAATTCCATCATCTTATATCATTATTCTGTTTTCAGTATAGAAATCTGAAAATCATTTTCAACTCTTTCTTTCAAGTTTTGGGGATTTTCACTGTTGCCGAATATGTAAGAACGATGATCAGTCGCCCTCCGTACCCGTCCTTTTTACTACCGGTAGAAGGAGGAAGGTACACCACTACATCCCCCTGGAGGAAGGTACACCACTACATCCTCCTTTGGCAACTCTTGGGTCGAGATAAAATATTGATTGCTGGACTGTGCCGCACACAGCCTCCTACGCTTTTTGTTGCTATCCTCCTTTTTGTCAAATCATTATCCCATTTATAAAATATCATTCCACATTTCCATTTTCTCGCTTTCATTTCCACATATCATTTCCATTCTCGCACATTACTTCTATAAAATATATATATATATATATATAACATAATGCTTTGATTATGATCCAGACATCTCTTTTATATTCAAGAAATCAAATATACTTTTATATTCATAAAATATTCCGTCCATTTTAAGAGTAGTAAATAATAATCAAATAATATTTATTAAACCACTGATACTCAAAAAGAATATTTTTAATATATTATTATCAACCATATAACCCTAGATAACAACTGATACCATTCCTTTTCATATCTCTTTTACAATAGAGCATATTCGCTCTAATCGTAATTATCTCTATATCCATATTTCATAAATCATATCCATCTCTCTTTAATTTCCCAAAAACAAGGAAATATATTCCTTGCAACATAGCAACGATAGCATCACATATATATATACTCCATGATATCATTTTTATTCCAAAGATAAATAATTTTCAAAGTAGGGATAGAAAGATCTTGCCTCGATCTCTGTAAGTTGGAAGTATAGCTCGTGGCTCTCCCGAAATCTCTATAAACATGAAAATGATCATTATCAGAATATATTCCACTTAACCACCTACGCTCATATAATAACACTCTTACAATATCCCATTACTATCTCAAAAGGTCTTGAGGACTTAACCATTATTCCCGATTAAAGTTCTTAACGATTTACATTCTTTCCTTAACAACCACTCTCGACTGTAAAAATTCTCAGAAAATATAGATTCCGAATTTTAATGCAAGGCTAATTGTCAAGGGTCCTCTAACCACCCTACTACACTATCCCAAATTTTATAACTTTTAAAAATGTTTAAGTATAGTAATTATAGCCTCAAAGTTGATACAATTACGTTTTCTCGGTTCTCGAACGTCTTTCACTAAAACTGACTTTTCTCCTAAACCGTTCATCAGATTTTAACGTACTTTATATCAGAACGATCTATGAACCAAGCACTACCCTCTCATGATCAGTGGGTGCTCTGGACAGAAACCTACCGTAGGAATATGGGGACCAAAAACAGGGTATCTATTTGGTTTACCGAAAATCGGGCATTATAACGGCTATATTTTCATACTTTCCAAAATTCAACTCCTCCAAATCCATCATTCACCTTATACACCATCACCTACACCATGTGGTCATCTCACCAACCATGGTTACAAGCACATACTCCTTTCATATACCATAAAAACACTTTTAAACACATATATAATCATGATTTCATCACTTATAACCACTTAACCACTAATTCCATTAATATTCATCATAAAACTCAAGAGGGGTGAAGAGATTATACCTTCTTTGAAGCTTTAATACTCTTAATATATGCTTGTAGTCCTTGGTACACCTTTAAACAACCTTAACACACCTTAATCTTTAAAAACAAAACAAAAAATCCCATATAAGTTACTATTCATTCACTATTCATCATCACCTTCATGATTTATTTCTCAAAGATGGAATGGATTTAGAAGCTAGGATTCATAGCATACCTTAGTCTATATGTAAGCAACCTTCATGAATTTTCGCTTGAGTTTTAATGGCTTAGAGCTAGGGTTTCAAGTTTCCATTTTTCTTTTTTTTTTCTACTTGGCCGAATGGAGTTTTCTTGGATGGGGAGAGATTTTTTCTTGCTTTTTGATCTTATCTCATCTTAATCTTGTTTAATCTAGTGTCTTGTGGAAGCTTGTGGATATTTACAAGGCTAAAGGACTAATCTACCCCTTAAAACAAGTTAGTGGATGATGATGTCACTAATGATGTCATTGGATGCATCCTTTAATCCTTTTCTTGATTTTCCTAAGTAATTTGCTAGCACTCTTGGTAATAATAATGTGGTATATATCCTTGTTATGTTATAATCTTGGTTTTTTGGTTCCCATACTCGTCTAGTTATGGTTCGTTTCGAATATATCTCGTCATCCAGTGGTTTTGAAATCGTTTAAAAATCCAAATTCCCTTAGCATTCCCTTAACTTAAAAATCCTCTGGTTTAACTTAAATTCACTAATTCCTCAATATATAATTCCTTTAATATTTCTATGCTCCTTAATATCCAATAAATAGAAGCTCGTTCGAACTCAAAATCCTCAAAAATCCATATTCAGGAATTTCTGAAATCTATCGCCATTTCGAGTCACTTATTTTCCTAGTACAATACTAATATTGTTTCTGTTTACTCGTTTTCCATTTCAAGTATAGAGTACTTACATACCATTTCCCTAAATCCTCAAAATTTACTATTCATGTGATCACTGTAGCATTGCTAAATTAGGGTTATTACAGGGAGACCCCACCCGAGATTGTTAGTAGTGAGCCTGTCATTGAGAGTCCCGTTGCACCACATCCACCTGCATTTGACTTGATTGTTTATCATCCCGAGTTTGATCAACAGCCTTTAGGAGGAACCGGACCCCTATCTTTTGTCATTCCTAGTGATTCGACCCCTAACTAGACTTTCATTGTCCCTAATCTGCTTAAACAAAATAAAGAAGCCTCAAGTTGGTTTAGGGTGAACACTAGTGATTCTTGTTCTAATAAGTTGCATGATCCCACACTGATTGAGAAAGACTGTTCTAATCAAAATTTTCAAATATGTCTTGATCTTTTCTCACAGCTTCACCCAAAGTTTCCCACCGGCATCGGCTAAGTAAGTTTTTCTTCTTTTACCTCCCCTCGAGAAATTCAGGTATGGGGGAGGATTTGTGTGCGTGTGTGAGTTATTTTCTTTCGTAGTTTTTCCAGCAGTTTGTCATTCTCCGTCATCCCTTATCAGGTATTTCCTCCTCCCTATTTTATTCTCGTTCATTTTGCATACATTGAGGACAATGCATGATTTAGGTATGGGGGAGGGTTTTAGTGTAAATACAAAAAATTGAAAAATCCAAAAAAAATATTTAAAAATTTAAAAAATCCAAAAATAGAGATATTTTATCTTAGTTATCCTTCCCACTCTGTAAATTCTAGAACTAGTTGGTGTTGACTATTTTTCGAAAATTATATGTATAATGCCTTTCGATAATTTGAACGTAGTCAGGTAAGGTTTTCCTCATGAAACTTGTGTCGAACAAATTTTTGCTTAAAAGACCAAGACGACACATTTGCACAAGACTTTTGATGGAGAAATTGTATAGGAATTTAATTCGATACCTGAGAGAGAACCCACATGTTAGAACAGTGTCGAATCAAACCTTTGCGAGAATTTGCTCCTGTAGTATTGTTTCGAAAAAAAATAAAAAATGAAAAAATAAAAAAAAATGAAAAAAAATGAAAAAAAATTAAAGAGTCAATAAATGTTTGTAATTGTAGAGTGCTAGTGTAATTTTGTAAATAAATTCTTAGTAGGGAAATCGGCTAGGTTGAGCTCATTGATAACCCGAGTAAGTAAGTCCGAGGGGACTTTGTGCCCAGCAACCTAAGGTCCCTTGTGATATGGGATTGTTGACCTAAAACTCGCTAAATGGGTATTGATGCATAAGTCTTTTGGGACCTCAACCATTGCACAGTCGGTCTAACTGCTAAGAACGTGAAGTTTGGCTAGATACTTGTTTTGATAGAGATTGGGTCAGTTCAATATTGGTTGAAAAAGAGAAAATGTTCGTATGCAATTTAACCATCAAGGGCCTTAAATTCACTACACACCTTGGGATTTTTTGTAAATTTTTATAGTCTAATCATGTGGATTGTGGGAACCTATAACTTGGCTATTATTAGAATAATCTTTAAGGCATAAATTTTCTTACAAAATTGTTTTGTTGACACCAATGAAAGCTAGGTTGAAAGAGGAAAGTTGGACTTGCTGACTTATCTCAAAGATTTTATGGGTATATCTTCTGTAAACCCTTAGGAGACAACACTCCTCCTGTAGAGATCGTCTATTGGTTTAACGGGTTGGTAAACCTAAAATTACCCGTGATTCCTACGACAGTGAGTATAGGTTTTTCATTCTGCATTTTTCTTTGTGTTTTAGTCGAGGACGAGCAAAAGATAGGTATGGGGGCATTTGATAAGTGCATATTTTTGCATAGTTTTATTACCTATTTGCTACTTGAACTCGTATTTTAATAAACTTATTTTGTTGCAGGAAATTGGAGAAAAAATGAAGAAATGGCAAAATAAAGAAATAAATGTCAAGGAAGGGCAAAAGAGAAAGAAGAAGGACCAAAGTAAGAAGAAAAGGAAAGAGAAGTGAGTGTGGTGCATTTTGTTATCAAACAAAATGGATGGCCAAGATTTAGCCAACATAAAACTAAATAAATGGCTAGGATGAACCCACACCAACCAAAAACCCTAAAATTTTTCTATAAATAGCCCCCTTCATTTGTATCCTACATCCTTAATCTTAGTTTTAGTTAACCTAAATTTAGTGGCCTCCATTTTTAGTACTAGTTTTCAAGTTTTGTAAACACTTCCCTTTTATTAATATAAATTATCATTCCCTCTTTATTTTCTTCATCTTGCTCTCTCAGTTTAATACAAGCTTCATTTTCGTTATTTTCATAAATCCGATTAGTGGATAAAGTAGCAAAAGCTAACTACTTGGGGTTGAATTTAACGATTTTAATTTCTTGTTCTTAAGTTTAATTGTAGTTTTTTAAATCTCCATTCTATTGTGGGTTTTATTAATATTAATTGTAGATCTATATTTTTATGTTTTATGTGTTAGAATAAAAAAAAATTATTACAGAAATATTAGTTGTATTAATTTCCTGCACTTGTTACCTGTTTTAATTTTTATTTGAAACATTGGTCTAATCTCCCCTGTTTATAATCAGTTATTCCTCTATTTTTCCTTATACAGAAAAACACAAGCCCAGCTTTCTAAAACTCAAGAACTCCCCTGTAACTCCTTCTTCTCTCTATCTCTCTCTCTCTCCTTCCCCTTACTCCCTTTCTCCGTTCGCTGCAACCCAAATCAACATCCTTCCCCTCCTTATTTCTTCTTCTACGTTTTCATCAATTAAAACTACCCTTCCCCTCTTTCTCCTCCTCCCACACAAATCAGTCTCTTTCTCTCTCTCTCTCTCTCTCTCTCTCTCTCTCTCTCTCTCTCTCTCTCTCTCTCTCTCTCTCCCCCCACAAAAACGCCGAACCTTCCTCTCCCCTCTTCTTTTCTCTTCGTTACAAACCATCTCCCCTAACCCCTTCTCCCATCCTTCCTCTGTTCACCACACGAAGACACCCCTGCTCTTGTGTTTTATTTCGAATTAAATTCCCCTTTCCCCATTTCGATTTCAAGCATGGTTTTGAGTCTAGTCGAGTTACTTCGTTATCACCGAGTCAAATTTAAGTTACCGAGTTGAGTTCTTGCGTCTGTTGGTGCAGATTTGTTTGTTCTCTGTGTTCGTATATCGAGTTGCTGTTGTTCGCACCTGTTTTTGGGTCTTCACATCTGAGTAGTTCGAGTTGTAGTGTCCAGGACTCGGTTTGATTTGGAATGTCCAGTTTCTAACTTTGTTTCTTTGGGTTGTAGTAATTCGAGTTTGAGTTTGTGATGTTAAGTCGTTATGTTTGAGTTTTGTGTTCTTGTTTCATTTGTTCATGTTTTGCAATTGCCGTCCGAGTTCTGAGTTATTACGGTTTTGTTTTTTTTTTTGTAATTTTTGCTTCCCAAGTTTTATTGTTGCGTGTTTGTTGTTAACGAATCTTTTCTGCCAAGTCTTTTACTGAGTTTTATGCCGAGTTTTCTAAGTTGACTCGCTGGTTTTGTGTCGATTGGGTTTGAACTGTTAGGTTTGTTACTGAGTTTCGCAATTCGTTTTGGTTTTCTTGATTTATGGCAAGTTCGATTTGCGAATACATCACGTTAAAATTTTCTAAAATTTTCTGTTACAAAGTCGTAAATACAAAAAAAAAAGATTTTTTTGGAATAAAGTCTAGTATTTGTTGGAATTGCTTGAGTTTTTGTTTGTTTAAAAGTTGATTAAAATTTTATCCAATTTTAAGTTTTATTTTGGTTCTGTTTGTTTGTTAAAAGTAATTTTTGTTGATTCAATGAGTTGGATGGCTTTTACGCTGGATTTGGTTTATTGTTTGGCTAGTTAAATTTACGGATAATTTATGCCAAATTTTTATTACAATTTTCTGTAAATAAAATTTAATTTTAATAGTAAAAGTTCAAAATTTAGTTTTTTGTTAGTTTTAAAATTAGAATAAATTAAATTTTCTTTTAAATAGTTTAAATTTTCTTTTAGCAATTAAATAGCAAAATCCAAATTTTCTAAAACCCAAATTTATCCTAATTCGATTAAATTAAAAATTAAGGTTTGCGAATAAAATTAGTCTCTGTGGAACGAATCATAAATACTAAAACGATGATCGTGCGCTTGCGATATTAAAATGTTTATTTTTAGCACATCAAGAACTCTTGCCAAGTTCACCTAAAACCCTTACGGGAACTTTTTAAGTATCCTGATAGTAACATAGTTCGTATTGTATAGGCGAGTGACATCTCCGATCCAGAGGCTTTTGAGAGACAGCACGACGAGGCGATCCAGGCCATAGAGGATAGGGCGGTAGTTGATTCTGATGACTTTTTCAGGACCATAGATCCATATTATGAGCGGCTGGGAGATGAGGTTTCGGAGGAGGAGGTCCCGGCTACCGAGGATACCGAGGTTGTTGAGTCTGAGGAGGAGGACCTGGAGGGGGTCCAGATAGCTGAGGATACCGAGGTTATTAGTGAGGAGTTTGATGATGAGGATCCGGAGGAGATCCGGGGCGATATCTGATGTTAGAGTTATGGAGGAGGACACCGACATGACTACTGAGCAGGTTATGGATGCGGTGTTAGAGCAGGCAGTGGATGAGGGTACTGAGGGAGATATTGATGACCCAGTTGATGATGTTATTGAGAGTTTAGGACTTCGTGTGACACCACTCTCTACTGAGAGGGCCCCTACCCCACCACCCTTGCCTGTGAGCCTTTTTTCTGAGGAGTTTGAGGAGCTGACCCCCGAGCTGCAGCAGGCAGAGGCCGCACCTCCAGCAGAGCCATCTACCCCACCCCATATTCTGATAGAGGGGATACCAGTATGTGTGCATAACTGGGTTGTGAACAGACTTTCTACAGATTTAGCAGTGGCTGAGGCCAGGTTAGCAGAGTCCAGGGCGGAGCTCGCAGCTGAGGGAGTTGGTAGGTTGGGATGCTAGGGCGGCGGGAGGCGTGCTATAGCTCGAGAGATGCATAGGGAATTGACCCGTATTGAGCTGAGGGACCAGATGAGGGTCCGGACTTTACCTACCGATGGACATGGCATGGTATCCAGGATAGATGCTGAGAAGATCTTCCGAATTGCTATGATTAGGGTTAGGGCTTTGGGTTCCACTAGTGGCTGATTTCAGAGACAGTGATGTAGTAGTCTAGTCTTCTAGTCATGTACGGACATAGTAGTGCCAAATTTTATGGGATAGTTTCATTGTATTTAGTTTCCCTTTTACTAACTAGATGGATAGACCATGTATTTCACTTTTGACTAGATGTTGTTAGGATGGTTGTACTCCTAAACTGTCGATGTGACTCAGATGATGTATCTTTCAGCACTATGTATATATTTGTTTCCTTTCAGTCATTTCAGTTCTATTGTGACGCGATCACCAGTTTATTAGCTTATTTACTACACGTACTGCTTTCGATTAAGTTGCCATGAAATATGGAACTGTGGGATCCTAAATCCAAATATGTAACGATTTTGCAAGGAGGAATCCTTAAAAAACAAATGAATTAGCCTAATGTGTAATTGTCCAAATTTTCAGTAAGATGCCTCCGCGAAGAATGGGAACTAGGGCTAACCCCCATGAGTCTACCGATCAAGAAAGTCACAATTAACATAGGGAAGATCCCGAATATGATGAAGCGCAAGATGCGGATTATAATGAGCAAGAGGATTCCTAGTATGGGACAGCAGACGAAACCTTTTTTCACTGGAGAATTCAAAGAAGAAGTAGAAAGGGAAGAAATTGAAGTTGAGCAAGAAGGGGAGAACCAGGATGGGGACCCCATGGGTCAGTTTATGGATCTGCTTAGGCAAAATTTGAACCGTTACCCCTAACCACCACAGGGAAACAACAGTACCGTGGCAAACTCTTTCAGGGCCTTTAAGTCCCTTAAGCCCCCAGAAATCCACAGATCAGTTGACCTAGTCGAGGCAAGAGCCTGGATAAAGGAAATGGAAAAGTCATTTGAGATTTTAAGCATTGAGGAGGCACAAAAGACTATTTTCGCCACTTCTGAAAGGAGAGGCCAATTATTGGTGGGAAGCCAAGAAGAACATGGAGACGGATGCTATACTAACTTGGGATAGGTTCAAACAATTATTTCTGGAAAAGTACTTCCCGAGGTTTATGAAAACTCAGATGGAGCTCAAATTTTTAGAACTAAAACAGAACAATTTGTCAGTGGCTGAGTACGAGGCTAAGTTTACCGAGTTATCAAGGTTTGTGCTAGAGTTTGTGATACTGAGGAGAAGAAAGCGAATAGGTTTCAGCTAGGGCTGAAACAATGGATTCAGAATCGGGTAGCAGTCTTAGAGCTTACAGACTATGCCACCTTGGTGCAGAAAGCAACAATTGTGGAAGCAGGGAGTGATCAGATGTAGATGGAAAGATAGAAAGGGGGAATAAAAAGGAAGCATGCCAGCATGGGCGGAGGTTCCGCAGGAGGAAAACCCCTGAATAAGTTTAACCGAGGAACAGTTTCCCTACCTGGAAGGAGCATGGGATTCAAACAATCTGTGAGCGCAAGTGTGAGCCAGGGCGGCAAGCAATCAGGAGCAATCCACTCCCACCATTTTAGACCCCCATTACCCGTGTGTGCAACTTGTGGAAAGAAACATTCTGGTACATGTCACCAAAAACCGGTAACCTGTTTTAAGTGTGGACGGGCAGGCCACTATGCTACCTCTTGTACCACAATTATCCCTAGCATCAACCAAAGCACCACTTGTTTCCAGTGCGGACGTTGAGGTCACATGAGGAAGGATTGCCCAATGAACAAGCCAGCAGCATCAGGGGCAAGCAAGGCTGCCTCCAATAGGCCACCAACTGCTAGAACTTTTAATATGACGGTGCAGGATGCCGTGAAAGACACGGACGTGATAGCAGGTACCTTTTCTCTTAATTCAGTTAGTGCAAACGTCTTATTTGATTCTGGAGCAACTAATTCTTTTGTATCGAAGGATTTCGCTCGTAAATTGAAACTTAAAACCCAATCACTAAGGGATTCCTTACAAGTAGAGATAGCCAACCAGGAAGTCATTCCGGTTAATCAGATTCACCCCAATTGCAAATTAGTGATAGGAGGACAATATTTCTATGCTGATTTGATTCCTTTTAAGATTGGGTAATTTGATGTTATTTTTGGAATGGATTAGTTATCTCGCAATAATGCTCAGATAGATTGTAAAGGGAAAAAGGTTAAGTTGAAAACCCCAGGAAAGAAGGAAATAGTGTTTTAAGGGATAAGACAGACCCAGAACATTCTAACCATGGCGCAAACCAAAAGATTGTTACGAAAAGGGAACGAGGCTTACTTAGCTTATGTTTTCGACACTCAGAAGGAAACACCTAGGTTGCAAGACATTCCGGTAGTTAATGAGTTCGAAGATGTGTTTCCACAAGATCTTCCCGGATTACCACCTGATAGAGTAATTGAGTTTGATATTGAGTAAGCCCCGGGTACGGCGCTAGTTTTGAAGGCCCCGTACCGATTAGCCCCAGTATAAATGAAAGAGGTAGCTAAGCAATTACAAGAATTGTTGGATAATGGTATGATACGACCCAGTGTGTCACCGTGGGGGGCACCAGTGTTGTTTGTTAAGAAGAAGAACGGGAGTACGAGGTTATGCATCGACTATCGAGAGTTGAACAAGCTAACCATAAAGAATAAGTACCCGTTACCCAGAATAGATGACTTGTTTGACCAGCTAAAAGGTGCTGTGTATTTCTCTAAGATTGACTTGAGAACAGAATATCACCAAATGAAGATTAAACCAGAAGATATCCCAAAGATTGCATTCCGTACCAGATATGGACATTATGAGTTCTTGGTGATGTCATTTGGATTGACCAATACTGTAAGAACCCAGATTTTGGATAGAATTAAAACTTTTTATTATATAATGATGTAAGAATGAATAGTGGTTACGACTACGATGTAATAGTTGATCTTCTAAATGAATGAATGGATTTGGATTCAAATATTTATTTGTCATGAAGAATGCTATTGGTTGGCAATCTAGATAAGAATTATCTATCTCCTAGGAAATTAAGATTTGATAATTCCTAAGGGAAAGGTTAATCTTATGTCATCTAAATCAGTATCTGTTATCAGTCCAGTAGTTCCGTAAAAGGGTTAGGGAATGATCGAAAGAGAACCGGGACATCCATATAACCCTAGAAGAATAAGTAAAGAATAAGTGGTGAATAGTGATTTTGGTGGATTAGGAATATTATTAGATGACGCTATATAGAAATACCCATAACGAAATTTTGAGTTCATATTAGTGAACCAGGGGGGAAAAAGAGTGTATGTAAAAGTCATCAGATTCTGAAAAATAGCACTTTTATTTTCCCCGAGATTTCCCCGGACACTGAAAGACCTAAGAGATTATTAAAAGGATTTAAGGAAAATGGATTCGAGAATTTTTAAGAATGATGGAGAATAGTATTGTACATATTTAGAAGGTTTCCGGTAAAACCCTAACTAGAAACGATTGAGGTATTCTTGCGCACGATCAATCAAATTGAGCAATAACCGGACAAAAGAGCAAGAAGAGAACAAGATGCATGCATGTGCAAGTAAGGAAAATATCTGGAAACCAACTAGTTAGCAAGGAACTAGAACCATTAGAGATTAACTAGTACTTAACATCCTTTTTCTCATCCAACCACAAAAACAAGACACATGCCCATCAAAATTCATCATCCATGACATAATAGCTTTAATAAAGATACTTTATGAGATAATATCTCAATAATACAAGATGAGAACAAGAGATTAGCCAAGAAACAAAGCAACCAACTCCATTTCTCTCAAAGAGAAGCATTCGGCTTCTTCCTTAAATTCAAAACCAAAATCAAGCTTACAACCACCATTTGATCTTGAAACTTTTATTGTGAGTCCTATATTTCATATAAGTAATCTCCTAAAAATACTAGCTTCAATCTCTTCTTTTACCATTTTCAAATAAATCATTCAAAGTGATAATGAATAGTGTTTTTCAAGAACTAACTTTGTTTTCCACGTTTTTTTGGTTGATCTAAGGTTTGTTAAGGCTAGATAAAGAACATTCAAGGCTTAGTAAGGCTAGATCACACTCCAAGGAAGGTATAAATCTTAAGAACCCTAGATCTACTTTGAGTTTTAAGCATGTTCTTGATCGATCTTGCTTAGTTATGATTATATTCATGTTATAAACATGCTTAGTTAATGATTTAGTGATTTAAGTAGCATAATGATTATTATGGTAAAGCATGATGTTCTTGGACTTATAAAGATGAGAATCATGTATAAATGATGTATGGATGCCCGGTGTAGCATGGTTTGATTGTTATGATTTTTAGAATGTTCGAATTATAGCCGTCGTAATGTCAAATTTTTGTTAATCATTGGAAACCGTGCATCACAGTAGCTTTAACCCACTGCCCAGTTTCGTATTTTTCCATGATAAGATAGATAATGTTCCAAGCTTCGTTTTGATAAAATGGTTCGAGACCGTAAACGAAAGTTCGTAACTGAAATTGAACCCTCGTAAATTATGCAAGTCAGTGACGAATCATAGTAATTAAGTATTAGAGGTCATAAAGAAGATGTGAGAGAAAACCACATGTTAATCGGATCGTTTTTCAATTTTATAAAAATGTTTGAATCAAGGTTAAACGCAAACGAACCCCTAAAAAACCCGCTTGGTTATAACATTGGTATATCATTTAGAAAACGAGCGCTAAAACTCAAGATATAACCTTGGTTCATAAACGACCAACTTTAGCACTTAAATGACTTAGGTATATACCAAGTGTAAGTGTAACAACGAGCTGGAATAACGAAAAAATGTCGGGTCGAAACGAGGTAATAAGAGTACACGAAAAGGGTGCGTAACGAGATAATTCAAAATCGTGTTTCGACTTAAGTTAAGTTATACTTAGATTTTTAAAAGAAAAGTGTTACGTTATTAATCTCCAATATTCTGATTGTTTATAGATCACCGAGCAGACCTAGAGCACACTACCTCTACCCACACCCGACTACCAGGCAAGTTTCAAATCCTTTTAAAGGTTGTTGTTGTCATAATATATATATATATATATATATATATATATATATATGAATATTGTTATACATATGCCATTGCATGCATGTCTGTTTTCAATTCATATTGTTATACTTGTTCCTGATTTATTGTTGGCTTATAGACTATATGTGATATATTAGTATAAGCCGGATTTTGCTAAGACCCTTAGAGAAGGGCATATGAATCTTATTCGTTGAATATAGACCGGGAGTCAGTACTTCTTGATATATTGTAATTACCTTCGAGGGAAATATTTAAGTAAATATTTTTCATTATTTGGTTGACGAATATTATTTGAATATTCGTCCGAGATCATTTAATTAACGGTCATTACCTCAAATAATTATTTGAACGTTATCTATTCAATGAATATTATTTTTCAATATTCATTTAAAGTCAATTCATTATCGAATATTATTTCAAATATTCCTTTAAAACTTGGATTACTAAATGAATATTATTTCGATATTGTCCCGCACCAATGTCTCAGCTAGTTAAGGCCAGGACCTTTGGGGCTTATCACCCCGAGGTCCCAGGTTCGATTCCAGCTGAGCGCATGGAGATAAGAGGGACACCAAAGTTTAATCGTGGTACGCGCAAACTGGCCCGGATACTTGGTAGAAAATATATAATTAACAAAAATAGCAAAAAAAAATATTATTTCGATATTCATTTAGAATATTATTCATTAAATGAATATTACTTTTTTGAATATTCACTTAAGTTCCAAATTACTTAATGAATATTATTTTAAATATTCATTTGATGTTCTATTTATTTATCGAATATTATTTTTAATATTCCTTTCAAGTCTTATTAATTAAATGAATATTATTTTGAATATTCATTTAAATATTTAATTATTTATGAAATATTTTCTCTTTATTCCTTCGAGAATTATTCTGAGAAATACTTCGATTTAAATATTCGTTCATAGTTATAAGTCTTCTTTAACTATTTCTGATTCAATAAATATTCTCTGAATATTTATCCAATACTCGGAAATGACTTCAATTATTATCTTCGACCTTTGATTATTATAAAATTACTTCGGAGTCGTATTATTATTAATATTATATCAAGAAAGGTTCTCAAAATTTCATTCTTCCTTCGAATCTATCTTCCAAATAATAAGGGAACCTTACTTGAGAAATGTTATTTATCTTGTTGACTTCCCGGTCGAAAATCTTTTAAAACTATTCTTTTAACTCGCAACTTGGTTGCTGTTCATCTATCAAATCTTGTGTACCTTCTCATCATTCGAGGGGTAGGAATGTTGGAACAAGTTGGTATCCATTAACAAGCAGTAGCTTGGGAAATATTGGTGAATTTTCCTTTCCAACTAGATACGACTACTTTGTGGAGTCTTATCAACAAGTATTATACTTGGGGAAAGAGGGACGAACTTTATGTTTCAGAGTTATGGATGTTATACGAACTAGAAGCTGCGTAAGTGGCCGAGTGGCGCCGGTCCAGCAATGGCCCAACCGTTGGCCGGGGGGTTCTAGAGGGCGGTGGACAAGTAAATCTGTCGGTGCTTCCTTCTACATGTAGAGAACAAAAGATAGAGAGCATAACATGCGACTGATCATCGTAAATGTTATGGCTCCTGGCGCGTCAATGCTTTGGTACTAGTTCACCTTTTAAATGTTGGAAATTTTCTGCAGCACCATCGATGTTGGCAGGTGAAAAAGTGATGTAATATGGAATTGCAACATTTTCTGTAAGTTCCTCTTTTATGATAAATAATGCTATATTGCTTATCTTTGGCATAGCAGATGTTTCCACAGAAGTATATCTTTGAGTTACCTTGTAACTTCATCTTTTATATTATACTAGCACTATCTTCGTTAATGCATGGCATATGGATTCAAAGATATTTGAACTGTTGCATAAATTCTCAATATTCAGTCATACTATTGTTGGTGGGATATTGCTCACCCTTGCTTATTTATTATGTCACAACAACAGCTAGGACAGATGGCTCGCGTAAGGCACACTCGGCGCAAGAAGGTTGCCCGACCCACAGGATCCCCACTGATATCGTTGCTGCCATTGCTGAGGTAGCATAGATAGATAGCTCTTGCTTCCAGTTTAACTATATGTATAATTAATGTTAATCAACGGCAAAAACTTTAAACTTATGTTGTTACTTCTTTTGGTATTGTAATAACTTTTATTCGTAAACCCTTTATGTATGACTTATTTCAATTTCATCTCTGGGACTATAACTGTTGTGTGTGTGTGAGTGGATATTATTGTGGGTTCACTGCATGTTGTTAATTTATGTGGACTCAAGTCAAGTGTTATTTATGGATATTGAGACCGTAACGACCCGATCCCTGATCCCGGATATGGGGGTGTTACAGAGATGGTATAAAAGCGAGAGTTAAATATCCCAAGAGATGATGCGACACTATATAATAATAAATTCAATAATATAATAAGAACTCTTTCCAAGTTCACCTAAAACCCTTACGGGAACTTTTTAAGTATCATGATAGTAACATAGTTCGTCTTGTGTAGGCGAGCGACATGTCTGCCCAGGAGGCAGCTGAGAGACAGCATGACGAGGACATGTTCGGGACTAGAAACTCGTATTATGAGCACTTGCCTGATGAGGACACTGATGTTATTGAGTCTGAGGAGGAGGACCCTGTGGAGGTCCAGGTTGATATTTATACTGATGTTATTGAGTCTGAGGATGTTGATGAGGAGGACCTAGAGGAGACCCAACTTATAGCTGATGTTAGGGTCATGGAGGAGGACACTGACATGACCACTGAGCAGGTTATGGTTGCTGTTGTTGGACAGGCTGTAGATGAGGATGAGCCAGTGGATGATGCTGTAGGGAGTTCCGGACTTCGTGTGCCACCCCTCTCTGTTGAGAGAGCCCCTTCACCACCACCACTACCTGTGAGCCCATTTTTCGATGAGTTTGAAGAGCTGACACCAGAGCTGCAGCAGGCAGAGGTCGGACCTCCAACAGAGCCTTCTACTCCACCCCACATCCCGGTAGAGGGGATCCCATTGGGCGTGCACAACTATGTTGTGGCCAGACTTTCTACAGAGGTAGCCGTGGCTGAGGCAAGGTTGGCAGAGTCCCGTAGAGAGCTAGCAGCAGAGAGAAATGCCAGATTGAGGCACCAGGGTGGGAGATGTATAGGGAGGTGACCCGCATAGAGCTGAGAGCTCGAGTGAGGGTGCGACAGTTACCCAGTGATGGACATGGCATAATATCTAGGGCAGACGCAGAGGAGATCTTCCGTATTGCCATGAGGAGGGTTCTAGCTTTGACCTACCGTCGTGGCTGACTGCAGGGATAGTGATATATTGGTCTAGTTGTCTAGTCTTGTACGGACATAGTAGTGCCAATTTTTGGTAGGATAGTCTCAGTGTATTTAGTTTCCCTGATGCAGACTAGACAGATAGACAATATATTTCAGTTTTGACTAGTTGTTATTTGGATGGTTGTACTTTTCTAAACTATGTTGTAACCTGGATGTTGTACCTTTCGGTACCTTGTATATATTTATTTCCCTTTCAGTCATTCAGTTCCCTTGTGACGTGATCACTAGTTTATCATATTATATCTGCACATACTACTTTCAGTTAAAATTGCCATGATATATAGAACTGTGGGATCCTAAATCCAAGTAGGCATCGATATTGCGAGGAGAAATCCTCTGAAATAGGTAAATAAACCTAATGTATATTGTCCAAATTTTCAGTAGAATGCCTCCGAGAAGAATGGGTACTAGGGCTCACCCCCGTGAGTCTACCGACCAAGAAAGCCACAACCAACACAGAGAAAACCCTGAGTATGAGGAAGAGCAAGACGAAGATTATAATGAACAGGAAGAGTACGGAGCAGAAGATGAATATTTACACATGGAAGAGTTTGAAGAAGAAGTAGAAAGGGACGAAACGGAGATTGTGCAAGAAGGAGAAAACCGAGACAGGGACCCCATGGGGCAGTTTATGAACCTACTTAGGCAGAATTTGGATCGTTATACCCAACCACCCCATGGAAACAACACTTCAGTGGGGCAACTCTTTCAGGGCCTTTAAGTCCCTTAAGCCCCCAGAGTTTCACGGATCGGCTGATCCCGTTGAGGCAAGAGCTTGGATCAAGGAAATGGAAATGTCCTTTGAGATTCTGAGTATCGACGAGGCACAAAAGACTGTCTTTGCCACCTACCTTCTAAAGGGAGAGGCCAATTATTGGTGGGAGGCCCAGAAGAATATGGAAACTGATGTTATATTAACCTGGGAGAGGTTCAAGCAATTGTTTTTAGAAAAGTATTTCCCAAGGTTCATGAAAACCCAGATGGAGCTCAAGTTTCTGGAGCTAAAACAAAACAATATGACAGTGGCTGATTATGAAGCCAAGTTCACTGAGCTATCCCGGTTCATACCGAAGTTTGTTGATACCGAGGAAAAGAAAGCAAGCCGATTCCAACAAGGGCTAAAACAGTGGATTCAAAACCAGGTCGCAGTTCTAGAGATTACAGACTATGCCACTCTAGTACAGAATGCAACAATTGTCGAGGCAGAAAGTGACCAGATGTTGAAGGAAAGAGAAAAAGGGGGAATGAAAAGGAAGTATGCAATTATGGGTGGAGGTTCCACAGGAGGGAAACCCCCGAGCAAGTTCAACCGAAGAGCAGTTTCCCTACCTGGGAGGAATGAAAGATTTAAACCCTCTGCGAGTGCAAGTGTGAGCCAAGGTGGCCAGCAATCAGGGATGTCCCGTTCCCACCTCTCCCGACCCCCATTGCCAGCATGTGTGACTTGTGGGAAGAGACATTCTGGAGTGTGTAACCAGAAGCTGATAACCTGCTTTAATTGTGGACGAGTGGGCCACTATTCCAATAATTGTACTATGGTTACCCCTACTGCCAGCAAGGATACTGCATGTTTCCAGTGTGGACGTCAAGGCCACCTGAGGAAAGACTGCCCAATGAATAAGCCAACAGCATCAGGGGAAAGCAAGGCTACTTCCAATCGGCCACCAACTGCCAGAACCTTCAACATGACTGTGCAAGATGCCGTGAGGGACACGGACGTTATAGCAGGTACCTTTTCCCTCAACTCAGTTAACGCAAATGTCTTATTTGATTCTGGAGAAACTAAGTCTTTTATATCGAGGGATTTTGCGCATAAATTGAAACTTAAGACCTAACCTTTAAGGGAGTCTTTACAAGTAGAGATAGCCAACCAGGAATCGTTCCAGTTAATCAGATTCACCCCGATTGCAAATTAGAAATAGGTGGATGATCTTTCTACGTCAATTTGATTCCTTTTAAGATAGGGGAATTTGATGTTATCTTGGGAATGGATTGGTTGTCTCGCAATAACGCTCAGATAGATTTTAATGGAAAGAAAGTTAAGTTGAAAACCCCAGGGACGAAGGAAGTAGTGTTCAAAGGGATGCGATAGACCCAGACAATTCTAACCATGGCGCAGACCAAGAGATTGCTACGAAAAGGAAACGAGGCTTATTTAGCCTATGTCATAGATACCCAGAAGGAAGAGCCTAAGATTCAAGACATCCCGGTAGTTAACGAGTTCGAAGATGTGTTTCCACAAGATCTTCCCGGATTACTGCCGGATAGAGTGATTGAGTTTGCTATCGAGTTAGCCCCGGGGACAGTGCCAGTTTCAAAGGCCCCGTACCGATTAGCCCCAGTAGAAATGAAAGAGCTAGCTAAGCAGTTACAGGAATTGTTGGATAAGGGTATGATAAGACCCAGTGTGTCACCGTGGGGGGCACCGGTGTTATTTGTTAAAAAGAAGGATGGGAGTATGAGGTTATGCATCGACTATCGAGAGTTGAATAAGCTAACCATAAAGAATAAGTATCCACTACCCAGGATAAATGATTTGTTTGACCAGCTAAGAGGCGCTGAATACTTCTCTAAGATTGACCTGAGAACGGGATATCACGAACTGAAGATTAAAATCGAAGATATTCCAAAGACCATATTTCGTACCAGATATGGGACTATGAGTTCTTGGTAATGTCATTTGGATTGACCAATGCCCCAGCAGCTTTCATGGACTTAATGAATAGAGTATTCAAAGAATATTTGGACAAATTCGTGATAGTCTTCATTGATGATATTCTCATTTACTCAAAGACAGAGGCAGAACACGCTGAACATTTGAGGATAACTTTAGAAAAACTCATGAAGGAGCAGTTATATGCCAAATTCTCAAAGTGTGAGTTCTGGAAAAAAGAAGTGCAATTCTTAGGGCATGTGATAAATAGAGAAGGAGTGTTAGTTGACCCCTCTAAGATAGAGGCAGTTTCCAATTGGGAATGACCAACCACTCCAACCGAGGTAAGGAGTTTCATCGGACTGGCAGGATATTATAGGCGATTTGTTCAAGATTTTGCAAAGATCGGAGCCCCGTTAACTCGACTCACCCGCAAAACTGAAAAATTTGAATGGACTGAAAAATGCGAGAAGAGTTTCCAAGAGCTAAAGAAGAGGTTGGTAATGGCCCCAGTGTTGGCGTTGCCTGATGGAAAAGGAGATTTCGTAATTTACAGTGATGCTTCGCATAAAGGATTAGGGTGCATGCTTATGCAGCACGGTAAGGTAATAGCATATGCGTCAAGGCAACTGAAGGATTATGAGATCCGACACCCCACCCATGATCTAGAATTAGCAGTAATAGTTTTCGCTCTAAAGATTTGGAGCCACTACTTGTATGGAGAGAAGTGCGAGATATATACTGACCATAAGAGCCTCAAGTACATTTTCACTCAGAAAGAACTGAACAAGCGACAGAGAAGATGGCTAGAGCTAATCAAGGATTATGATTGTGAGATTCGATATCATCCGGGTAAAGCCAATGTGGTGGCTGACGCCCTTAGTAGGAAAGAGAAGGTCAAGATGATAACTTCAGAGGAAGAGTTAGTGAAAGATTTTGAGAAGTTGGAAATTGAGATTAAGCTACCCGAAGAAGGCCAAGAGAAGTTGATGGAAATTAGAATCCAACCTCCATTATTAGAAAAGATTAGACTATGTAAAGAACGGATAATGGAGAAAGAAGAGAACTCCACAGAAGAGATAATGACCGGAGAAGAAGTTAAGTGTGAAAGAGACAAAGAAGGAATCATGAGGTACACGTATAGGATATGGATCCCCAAATGTTTAGGAACTCCAGGATGAGATTTTATACGAGGCACACAATTCAAGGTACTCGGTGCACCCCGGTAGCACCAAGATGTATAGGGATTTGAAGGAGTATTACTGGTGGCCCAATATGAAAAAGGATGTAGCAGAGTGGGTAAGCAGATGCTTGACCTGCCAGCGAGTGAAAGCAGAGCACCAGAGGCCTAGTGGACTTCTACACCCCTAGAGATTCCAGAATGGAAATGGGAACACATAGCCATGGATTTCGTAGTAGGTTTACCAAGGACCAAGGATAATCATGACGCCATATGGGTAATTGTAGATCGACTGACGAAGTCAGCTCACTTTCTCCCGATCAATGAAAGGTACACGGTCGACAGACTAGTGGATATCTACTTAAAAGAGATAGTGGCGCGACATGGAGTCCCAATCGCAATAGTATCCAATCGAGATCCTAGATTTAACTCCAGGTTTTGAAGAAGCTTTCAAGAATGTGTAGGAACCCGGTTGAACATGAGCACAACCTACCACCCCCAGACAGATGGGCAAAGAGAAAGGACCGTCCAAACGATAGAAGATATGTTGAGAGTCTGTGCTATAGACTTTAAAGGAAATTGGGATGATCACTTGCCATTGATTGAGTTTTCCTACAATAATAGTTTTCATTCAAGTATAGGAATGCCACCTTACGAGGCCCTTTATGGAAGGAAATGTCGATCTCCCTTGTATTGGGATGAAGTTGGGGAGCGAAAGATGCTCGGGCCCGAAGTGGTCCAAAGACCTAAAGATGCAGTAGATCTAATCAGAGGACAGCTAGTAGCAGCCCAGGATCGACAAAAGAAATATGCCGACTTAGCTCGGAAGGGCAAAGAATACGAAGTGGGAGACCTAGTGTTCTTAAAGGTATCACCTTGGAAAGGTTTAATGAGATTAGGAAAGAAAGGAAAGCTGAGTCCCAGATACATGGGACCATTTGAGATTTTAAGACGGATTGGGGAACTAGCTTATGAACAGGCATTGCCCCCGAATTTACAACAGGTGCATAATGTGTTCCATGTTTCAATGCTGAGGAAGTATAATCCGGATGCCAAGCACATAGTGGAATATGAGCACGTGGACCTGCAACCAGACTTGACCTATATAGAGCAACCTGTGGAAATCATAGACCGGAAATAACAAGTGCTCTGAAACAAGGTCATCCAGCTAGTCAGGGTCTTGTGGCAAAACCATAATGTAGAATAATCAACCTGGGAGCTAGAAAACACAATGCAAGAGAAGTACCCCCATTTGTTTTCAAACTGATTCCGGGACGGAATCCTTTTAAGGAGGGGAGACTGTAAGAACCCAGATTTTGGATAGAATTAAAACTTTTTATTATATAATGATGTAAGAATGAATAGTGGTTACAGCTACGATGTAATAGTTGATCTTCTGAATGAATGAATGGATTTGGATTCAAATATTTATTTGTCATGAAGAATGCTATTGGTTGACAATCTAGACAAGAATTATCTATCTCCTAGGAAATTAAGATTTGATAATTCCAAAGGGAAAGGTTATTCTTATGTCATCCAAATCGGTATCTGTTATCAGTCCAGTAGTTCCGTAAAAGGGTTAGGGAATGATCGAAAGAGAACCGGGACATCCATATAACCATATAAGAATAAGTAAAGAATAAGTAAAGAATAAGTGGTGAATAGTGATTTTGGTGGATTAGGAATATTATTAGACGACGCTATATAGAAATACCCGGAACGAAATTCTGAGTTCATATTAGTGAACCAGGGGGAAAAAGAGTGTATGTAAAAGTCATCGGATTTTGAAAAATAGCACTTTTATTTTCCCCGAGATTTCCCTGGACACTGAAAGACCTAAGAGATTATTAAAAGGATTTAAGGAAAATGGATTCGAGAATTATTAAGAATGATGGAGAATAGTACTATACATATTTAGAAGGCTTCCGGTAAAACCCTAACTAGAAACGATTGAGGTATTCTTGCGAATGATCAATCAAATTGAGCAATAACCGGACAAAAGAGCAAGCAGAGAACAAGATGCATGCATGTGCAAGTAAGGAAAATATCTAGAAACCAACTAGTTAGCAAGGAACTAGAACCATTAGAGATTAACTAGTACTTAACATCCTTTTTCTCATCCAACCACAAAAACAAGACACATGTCCATCAAAATTCATCATCCATAACATAATAGCTTTAATAAAGCTACTTTATGAGATAATATCTCAATAATACAAGACGAGAACAAGAGATTAGCCAGGCAAACAAAGCAACCAACTCCATTTCTCTCAAAAAGAAGCATTCGGCTTCTTCCTTAAATTCAAAACCAAAATCAAGCTTGCAACCACCATTTGATCTTTAAACTTTTTATTTTGAGTCCTACATTTCATATAAATAATCTCCTAAAAATCCTAGCTTCAATCTCTTCTTTTATCATTTTCAAATAAATCATTCAAAGTGATGATGAATAGTGTTTTTCAAGAACTAACTTTGTTTTCCATGTTCCTTTGGTTGATCTAAGGGTTGTTAAGGCTAGATAAAGAACATTCAAGGCTTAGTAAGGCTAGATCACACTCCAAGGAAGGCATAAGTCTTAAGAACCCTAGATCTACTTTGAGTTTTAAGCATGTTCTTGATGCATCTTGCTTAGTTATGATTATGTTCATGTTATAAGCATGCTTAGTTAATGATTTAGTGATTTAAGTAGCATAATGATTATTATGGTAAATCATGATGTTCTTGGACTTATAAAGATGAGTATCATGTATAAATGATGTATGGATGCCCGGTGTGGCTTGGTTTGGTTGTTATAATTTTTAGAACGTTCGAATTATAGCCGTCGTAATGTCGAATTTTCGTTAATCATTGGAAACCGTGCATCACAGTAGCTTTAACCCACTTCCCAGTTTCGTATTTTGCCACGATAAGATAGATAATGTTCCAAGCTTCGTTTTGATATAAAGATCATGCGAAACAGATTTACGGTGTAGGGTTATGGTTAATTCCGTAAAAATGGTTCGAGACCGTAAACGAAAGTTCGTAACTGAAATTGAACCCTCTTAAATTATGCAAGTCAGTGACGAATCATAGTAATTAAGTATTAGAGGTCATAGGGAAGATGTGAAAGAAAACCACATGTTAATCGGATCGTTTTTCAATTTTATAAAAATGTTTGAATCAAGGTTAAACGCGAACGAACCCCTAAAAAACCTGTTTGGTTATAACTTTGGTAAATCATTTAGAAAACGAGCGCTAAAACTCAAGATATAACCTTGGTTCATAAACGACCTACTTTAGCACTTACATGACTTAGGTATATACCAAGTGTAAGTGTAACGACGAGCCGGAATAACGAACAAATGTCGGGTCAAAACGAGGTCAATAAGAGTACGCGAAAAGGGTGTGTAACGAGATAATTTCGACTTAAGTTAAGTTATACTTAGCTTTTTAAAAGAAAAGTGTTACGTTATTAATCTCCAATATTCTGATTGTTTATAGATCACCGAGCAGACCCAGAGCACACTACCTCTACCCACACCCGACTACCAGGCAAGTTTCAAATCCTTTTAAAAGCTGTTGTTGTGATAATATATATATGACTGTTGTTATACATATGCCATTGCATGCATGTCTGTTTTCAATTCATATTGTTATACTTGTTCCTGATTTATTTTTCGCTTATAGACTATATGTGATATATTAGTATAAGCCGAATTTTGCTAAGACCCTTAGAGAAGGGCATATGAATCTTATTCGTTGAATATAGACCGGGAGTCAGTACTTCTTGATATATTGTAATTACCTTCGAGGGAAATATTTAAGTAAATATTTTCCATTATTTGGTTGACGAATATTATTTGAATATTCATCCGAGATCATTTAATTAACGGTCATTACCTCAAATAATTATTTGAACGTTATCTATTCAATGAATATTATTTTTCAATATTCATTTAAAGTCGATTCATTTATCGAATATTATTTCAAATATTCCTTTAAAGCTTGGATTACTAAATGAATATTCATTTAGAATATTATTCATTAAATGAATATTATTTTTTTTGAATATTCACTTAAGTTCCCAATTACTTAATGAATATTATTTTAAATATTCATCTGATGTTCTATTTATTTATCGAATATTATTTTTAATATTCCTTTCAAGTCTTATTAATTAAATGAATATTATTTTGAATATTCATTTAAATATTTAATTATTTATTAAATATTATCTTTTTATTCCTTCGAGAATTATTCTGAGAAATACTTCGATTTAAATATTCGTTCATAGTTATAAGTCTTCTTTAACTATTTCTGATTCAATAAATATTCTCTGAATATTTATCCAATACTCTGAAATGACTTCAATTCTTATCTTCGACATTCGATTATTATAAAATTACTTCGGAGTCGTATTATTATTAATATTATATCAAGAAAGGTTCTCAAAATTTCATTCTTCCTTCAAATCTATCTTCAAAATAATAAGGGAACCTTACTTGAGAAATGTTATTTATCTTGTTGACTTCCCGGTCATAAATCTTTTGAAACTATTCTTTTAACTAGAAACTTGGTTGCGGTTCATCTATCAAATCTTGTGTACCTTCTCATCATTCGAGGGGTAGGAATGTTGGAACAAGTTGGTATCCATTAACAAGCAGTAGCTTGGGAAATATTGGTGAATTTTCCTTTCTAACTAGATACGACTACTTTGTGGAGTCTTATCAACAAGTATTATACTTGGGGAAAGGGGGACGAACTTTATGTTTCAGAGTTATGGATGTTATACGAACTAGGAGCTGCGTAAGTGGCCGAGTAGCGCCGGTCCAGCAATGGCCCAACCGTTGGCCGGGGGGTTCCAGAGGGCGATGGACAAGTAAATCCGTCGGTGTTTCCTTCTACATGTAGAGAACAAAAGATGGGGACCATAACATGCGACTGATCATCATAAATGTTATGGCTCCTGGCGCGTCAATGCTCCGGTGTTAGTTCACCTTTCAAATGTTGGAAATTTTCTGCAGCACCATCGGTGTTGGCAGGTGAAAAAGTGATGGAATCTGGAATTGCAACATTTTCTGCAAGTTCCTCTTTTATGATAAATAATGCTATATTGCTTATCTTTGGCATAGCAGATGTTTCCACAGAAGTATATCTTTGAGTTACCTTGTAACTTCATCTTCTATATTATACTAGCACTATATTCGTTAATGCGTGGCATATGGCTTCAAAGATATTTTAACTGTTGCATAAATTCTCACTGTTCAGTCATACTATTATTGGTGGGCTATTGCTCACCCTTGCTTATTTATTATGTCACAACAACAGCTAGGACAGATGGCTCGCGTAAGGCGAACTCGGCGCAAGCAGGTTACCCGACCCATAGGTGTAACGCCCCCAAATCCGGGGTCAGGGATTGGGTCGTCACGCGGAAATCCTTAACAACAAATCACCTGTTTAACCACATTAAACCATATGTACTCATTAATAATTGAGTTACAACAATTGAGACCCCAACCACCAAGCATCTTTTAGGTTATAGGGCTAGAAACTAGAATCAACTCCTTACTACTAGTATAACTTCGTTGAGAAGTACACCAGCAACTAGTATTACTTTGCGCAAATTAACATATATATTACACATCAATATACTTACACATAATTTACTCCAGCTATAAACTTTCTAGATCATATCGTCTTCATAAGGGCACGCTGCCCGCTTCATCTAAGCCATGCCGATAACCTCGTCCGGCTACCTTCCACTGAAAAGTTAATATTTGAAAACAAGCAAGTATGAGCGAAAGAATTGCTCAGCAAGTTATTACTAGAGTTTAATAAAATATTCCATCATGTGCATGGGTTTCCAACATTAAACTGATACTTAATATACTTCTTGAAACATTTATAACCACGAAATTCTATAGGGAAAGTATAATGTTTGAAAATAATATCAACTGAACAATGTATCAATATAATATAAAAGATGCCATTACAAGGTAATTAAGAGATTATTACCATAAATTACCACATTTTGTTTGCGCAGTAATACACCAACATAACTTGCTGGTTATTCAATATGAAATCGCTTATTGATAATATAATATCAGTTTCTCTTCTTAACTAATATAACTATCAATATACCCTTTCAGTGTAATATTCCAAGATAATATGAATACTTGAATAAATCTCTCACTATCATCTTCTCATTTCCTTCTTATGCAACATTTATATAAATTAATATAAAATCAGTTTCTCTTCATCTATAACAATAATTCCATCGTTTCATTTCATTTTTCCCTTTTCAGTATACCAATCTGACTTTATCGTCGATTCTTTATAAATTTTTTTTTTGGGGGTTTTCACTGTTGCCGAATACGTGAGGCACGATGATCAGTCGTCCTCCGTACCCGTCCCTTTTTACTACCGGTAGAAGGAATGAAGGCCACCTGCTAACATCATCCCTGGAGGAAGGCCACCTGCTAACATCCTCCCTTGGCATCTTCGTGCCGAATCATATAATGAATGCTAGACTATGTCGCACACAGCCCTGACACAGCCTCTTACGCAAGTTTGTTGCTAATCCCCCTTTTTATAAAATCATTATTCCATTTATCAACACCATTTCACATTTCCATTCCCGTATATCATTTCCATTCACATTTCACATTTCCATTGGAGAACGTTTATAAAGGTATATCATCAGTGTATCAATTCAAGACATACATTCATTTCATTACGAAATTCCTTAAACAACCTTTTAGCAATATTCAATCACCCTTAGAACAATTAGAAGATCTATTCAATAATCCCTTTTGAAATGAATATTATAATTAATATTCATTGAATTAAATAACCATTAAAATAACATTTATCAATATCATTCTAGATATTTTTAACAGAAAATGTCTCATTTATAACCATCGAAATATCTTTATTATTATTCCGGAACAAAGCGATTGTAAGAAACGTTTTAAAAATAATATGCATCTAATTAAATAAATTTAATTTGACGGATAAGGTTTATTTAATCAGTAGATGCTTTCAGAGGTATCTCCTAATTAAATAAACACTAGTTTATTAGTGATGTTGCCATTAGGTTAATTATTGCGAAATTTTTTTTTTCTAAAAACTTTGTCCGGGTTTTCGAAAATATACATTACAAGACAACCCCTTCCATTTTCCATTCATATATCAATACTTTTAAAGTACACCAACTAAAATACTTTACATGTAAATCCCTTTTAGGAAAATCTGTAAATATCAGCCCTTGTCCCCTTATATAACAAAATATTTATTAATGACGTCCGAAACAGTTTATAACTCAAATATCCCCAATTTACACATAATTGTAATATTATAAAATAACTTTAGATAACAACTGATACCATTCCTTCCCATATCACTTTACCCCTTATAGTATATCACTCTCTCCATATCACATATACTTTCAGTCAAACCATTTTACTTAAAGGTAACAATTTATCAAGATAAAGATAGAAGAAATCTTGCAAATATGGATTGAAGTCTTATTCCACACATTTCATATATTTCAAAATAAATATACTCTGAACGATAGAGTATGTATAAATAAACTTGCCTCTGGTCCTTAGCACCAAACGGAACACCGCGAATAAATCCTTGGCGTCTTGCCCAAGCAGTTCGATGAACTTTACACGACGTCTCGATCCTTCCTTTTTGATACACGTTGCTCCACTTGATCACGCCTTAATGGTACTGTAATTGTTACGATTACGTGTCAGTCCCACCTCGTATCTCGAGTAGACACCACTTGGAAATACCACTAAGTCACATAAAGTCAAACTATAGGTGTCCTTTCTATAGTTGACTACTCTAATACCACTTAATGCAGATAACACGCTTATATCCATTTAGTATACTTAAACCAATTTAATATATCATCAAAACACAATTAATCCTCGAGATAATTTACTTAACACATATTCACATAAACAGTTAACAGCCAAATCATGCCTTCAAATCCTTGAAATTAAATAAGTTAATTAAATTTAAGCGCAGGGGATTTTTAGAAAATTTCGGCATGAAGTATTCGTTTATCGGACTATGGGCACAGCCCCTCAAATACAATTTAACCCTGTTTTTGCCAAAAATAAAGCTGCCTCAACTTGCAGCAACATAAAAGTAAACAAATAAGAAAAGTACCCGCCCAGACATGCGGCACCTAGCACATAATGATTTACATTACACTACTACTTACGCTACACCAATGATCGTATTTCTCACGCATTTTAATGATACACGTGACAATCGATCATTGATGTTCGTAAGCCCTAGGGAACAACCCCTAGCACTAACTATTACTTACGCTATATCAATGATCACATCACTTAAGTATATTAATTATACTCGTGATAGTTAATCATTGATATTCGTAAGCCCGATGAACTAGTCGAAGAGAATTACACAAGTACTTAAATATTGACATTTAAGACTCGAGATCTCATTTCAACTCCTCGCAGTTAAACACATATTAAAATGAATCTAACAATTAACCTTTGATAAATAACATATAATATATATAATTAGTAAAGCCATCAAATACTACGACTCGCTTGATACCCCATTTAGCACATAAGCATTTACCATTTAGTCAAGTCGTATAAACTCCACACATAATACCAACATACTTTAAACCACTAATAGTCATTAAACCTGGATATTAATGACACCACAAAATAATTACGACAATTACAACAATAAACAACATCAATCAATATCCAACACAATCTCCAACCACAATTCATCTTTCATTTTAAACTATAACTCCTTAGTAATTCTACACTAAAACATTTACTATCAATCCATTGTATACTAAACTTGGTATCCAACTAAATAAGATCACAACTAACAACTTTCATTTATAAACCCCCTTCAAATAAGGTCTTTAACTTACTCAAAACAACCTTTCAAAACAGGGCACAAATCTGCCACCACTGCGCACACTATACTCAAACATTTTTAATAAATTGGAAAATCAATATTTTTACCCAAATCTTTTTCTGAAATATTTATAGCTCCTTCATTTATCCTCAATAAAAGTTTCAATCCAATTTATAAAGTTTAACTAGGTGAAACATAGTTCCAAAGTGCAAAATCCCGAGAGGTTACTCTATTATGCGCAGGTTTTACTAAAACATCATTTTCTCCTAGATCGTTAACCCAAACGATTCACCGTTTTCTCCTACACAAAATAGACTCCAAATAGAACAACTTTCATTAAATGATCACTGCCCAGAACAGAGTATAACCTGTTCGAATTCCTCTTGCAAAAACAGGTCAGGCCCTGATTTTCTGGACGAATTGCCTACTAGACTCTACACATAATCAACTACCAATTCCACAAATTAAAACCAAAATTCAAGAACCCAAATTTTACATAATCCCTAATTATCTAATTAAACATAATCAAGCATAAATAACTTCAAGAAAACAAGAATAATACCTTTTCCAAGCTTAAAACCAACAACCAAGCTTCAATCACACAAAGCTTCTACTTTTCCCCCAAAACTACTATTCATCTTCTTCCTTAATCTTCTTACTTTCCAAAGCTCCAAAAACTCAAGTAGACCTTCAATCCAAGCTTCACCCACTATGTATATATGACTAATCTTTGATTACCAAGAATTTTCAAGTATGGATTCAAGTGTTTCCTTCTTCCTTTCTCTCTTTTCTTTCTAAATCCCTAATTTTCTTTCTCCCCCTTTTCTTCCTTTCTCTCTCCCCGATATCTATCTCTCGGCTGCTGTTTTTCTATATTGGGCATAGCCCAATACTAATATACCACTGCTAACAGTTTATTCCGGCCCAATTAAAATACCATTCATTCACTTTTAAAACTAATAAACAACTTTTATATATCGAATTTAAATAAAATTTTTGAAAAATTAAACTTTTCATTTTTAAAATGTAGAGTACAACATTACGAGCACACACATATTTTTAAAATATTTTTCGGATAAAAAATGAATTAAATATGAATTTTCAAAGTTTTGATCCTTAAAATGAAGAATAATTCGTAAAAAATCATTTTAAAATTCTTAAAAATCACAATAAATCCATCTAATATTTTTAAAACTCAAATAAATTAAGAAAGTTAATAATGCAAAAGATTTCAGGATTTCTAGTAATCCCGATGATTTTATAAAACTTTTAGAAGACCAATAATAAAGGATTTAATCATATTTAAATCCTCAAAAATTTAAATAAAAATACACCGACCTACAATGCTTACAAATCATCACATAAACACAACTTCACATACATTCCACCTTCCAACAATAATCACATAATATAGTTCATGATTACACTGAACCAGAAAATAATTAAATAATTCGCTTTTGAAATTCCTTGAACTAGAATAATGAACAATAAAAATAAAAAATTTCCTCCTCATTTTAGGAAAAACATTAATATTCTTAAAATAATAATAAAATCAATTTCTAAAAATCCGGGTTATTACAGTCTACCCTCCTTAAAAGGATTCCGTCCACGGAATCAACTAAGGCCACTACTGGGATTCCTTAACTCTTTCATCATCAACACTTATTCTGCCAAACCGGAGATAGTGTCCATTCATAAACAACTTCTCTGAAACCTCAATCCAACCATAGGACATCTATCTGACACATCACTACTCCTTTCACATATATGTCTCGACCAACTTGCCATTATCATCCTATCCTTGAGAGAGAGTTCACTGATTCCATTAACATAACACTCTTGAGAGAGATATTGCACCCATTCCATTAATCATAACATCCATGAGAGAGAGCGAACTAATTCTATCAATACGCCGCTGATATTCTATTCATTTTGAGATTCGCTCATGCTCTTAGCGATTCCGCTCGAATCTAATTTCTATCAGCGAATTTCGAGTTGACCGACCTGGCTGGCATCCCCTTGAAATTCATTAGAGATAACAAGAATCATGAAGCTTTGAAAAGATAGCTGTCATATCAAGACAAATGTCACCCACTGGTGACTATAGGATTATGAGTTTTGAAATAAACCTTATTTAAGATGAGAGAATTTACTGAGAGATCAATATGATCATAAGAACTCACGTTGCGTGTCTCAATTGAGACATTACTAAAGGTAATTAGCCTTCTTGTATTTCACAACTCACAAGTGAAGGCGTCCCATCAGACTTCTATCACACAGACAGATAGTCCTTGTGGCCCCTATATGTATAGGGTTGTTCGTCTCAGTGGAAGTTGAGAAGTATGAAAGAAATTCAAAGTAAAGTCAATAATAATCATCTTCTGACAATTAATTCTCAAAGGGACACCTTGGATTAAAATCGAAAAATTTCCAAGGCGCGATTTCCAAAGAAAAGGATAACCAGAAAGATACTGGTATTCAACAAGCAAGAGGTGCTATATCACCATTGAATTATCCACTATTGAAGAAAAGTGGAAGTTTGAAATAATATCATTTGATAGGGCTTCGAAAACCTGAAGGTAAGTATAATGAAAGCCCTTGGCACAATTGAAACCAAATATGACTTAACACAAGTAAAAATAACTTCGAAGAGGAAATATATCCTTTATCACAATTCTCTCTTAGAGAGATGTCAAATAATTCATAGATTGGGAAGGTAATCAAAAAGATTCACCAATGGGGGTATTGCCAAGGTCTACACGGATGCCTTTTATGTCGGCTCCTCTGACAGATAATCGTTCGATCCCGGAGCTGTTCTTTTCCATGCACACCCTAAGGTGCTTGATAACTTACGTCATCGTCGACTCGTAATAGTCACTAAGGATTCAATCATCGACATTAATGATCGCAGGGAGTTCTATCTCAACATATCCTTCAACATAGCATTAAAATCTTAACTTAATCATTGGCACTCCACCCGGTAGTCCAACATGAACTCTACATGAGCTCTGACGTTCTCACATAACTATACACACTCCTACTCACTCTCGTTTCTAGTTTACTATAACCTGAGCTCTGATACCATTCTGTAACGCCCCCAAATCCGGGGTCAGGGATTGGGTCGTCACGCGGAAATCCTTAACAACAAATCACCTGTTTAACCACATTAAACCATATGTACTCATTAATAATTGAGTTATAACAATTGAGACCCCAACCACCAAGCATCTTTTAGGTTATAGGGATAGAAACAAGAATCAACTCCTTACTACTAGTATAACTTCGTTGAGAAGTACACCAGCAACTAGTATTACTTTACGCAAATTAACATATATATTACACATAATTTACTCCAGCTATAAACTTTCTAGATCATATCGTCTTCATAAGGGCACGCTGCCCGCTTCATCTAAGCCATGCAGATAACCTCGTCCGGCTACCTTCCACTGAAAAGTTAATATTTGAAAACAAGCAAGTATGAGCGAAAGAATTGCTCAGCAAGTTATTACTAGAGTTTAACAAAATATTCCATCATGTGCATGGGTTTCCAACATTAAACTGATACTTAATATACTTCTTGAAACATTTATAACCACGAAATTCTATAGGGAAAGTATAATGTTTGAAAATAATATCAACTGAACAATGTATCAATATAATATAAAAGATGCCATTACAAGGTAATTAAGAGATTATTACCATAAATTACCACATTTTGTTTGCGCAGTAATACACCAACATAACTTGCTGGTTATTCAATATGAAATCGCTTATTGATAATATAATATCAGTTTCTCTTCTTAACTAATATAACTATCAATATACCCTTTCAGTGTAATATTCCAAGATAATATGAATACTTGAATAAATCTCTCACTGTCATCTTCTCATTTCCTTCTTATGCAACATTTATATAAATTAATATATAATCAGTTTCTCTTCATCTATAACAATAATTCCATCGTTTCATTTCATTTTTCCCTTTTCAGTATACCAATCTGACTTTATCGTCGATTCTTTATAAAAAATTTTTTTGGGGGTTTTCACTGTTGCCGAATACGTGAGGCACGATGATCAGTCGTCCTCCGTACCCGTCCCTTTTTACTACCGGTAGAAGGAATGAAGGCCACCTGCTAACATCATCCCTGGAGGAAGGCCACCTGCTAACATCCTCCCTTGGCATCTTCGTGCCGAATCATATAATGAATATTAGACTATGTCGCACACAGCCCTGACACAGCCTCTTACGCAAGTTTGTTGCTAATCCCCCTTTTTATAAAATCATTATTCCATTTATCAACACCATTTCACATTTCCATTCCCGTATATCATTTCCATTCACATTTCACATTTCCATTGGAGAACGTTTATAAAGGTATATCATCAGTGCATCAATTCAAGACATACATTCATTTCATTACGAAATTCCTTAAACAACCTTTTAGCAATATTCAATCACCCTTAGAACAATTAGAAGATCTATTCAATAATCCCTTTTGAAATGAATATTATAATTAATATTCATTGAATTAAATAACCATTAAAATAACATTTATCAATATCATTCTAGATATTTTTAACAGAAAATGTCTCATTTATAACCATCGAAATATCTTTATTATTATTCCGGAACAAAGCGATTGTAAGAAACGTTTTAAAAATAATATGCATCTAATTAAATAAATTTAATTAGACGGATAAGGTTTATTTAATCAGTAGATGCTTTCAGAGGTATCTCCTAATTAAATAAACACTAGTTTATTAGTGATGTTGCCATTAGGTTAATTATTGCGAAATTTTTTTTTTTCTAAAAACTTTGTCCGGGTTTTCGAAAATATACATTACAAGACAACCCCTTCCATTTTCCATTCATATATCAATACTTTTAAAGTACACCAACTAAAATACTTTACATGTAAATCCCTTTTAGGAAAATCTGTAAATATCAGCCCTTGTCCCCTTATATAACAAAATATTTATTAATGACGTCCGAAACAGTTTATAACTCAAATATCCCCAATTTACACATAATTGTAATATTATAAAATAACTTTATATAACAACTGATACCATTCCTTCCCATATGACTTTACCCTTTATAGTATATCACTCTCTCCATATCACATATACTTTCAGTCAAACCATTTTACTTAAAGGTAACAATTTATCAAGATAAAGATAGAAGAAATCTTGCAAATATGGATTGAAGTCTTATTCCACACATTTCATATATTTCAAAATAAATATACTTTGAGCGATAGAGTATGTATAAATAAACTTGCCTCTGGTCCTTAGCACCAAACGGAACACCGCGAATAAATCCTTGGCGTCTTGCCCAAGCAGTTCGATGAACTTTACACGACGTCTCGATCCTTCCTTTTTGATACACGTTGCTCCACTTGATCACGCCCTAATGGTACTGTAATTGTTACGATTACGTGTCAGTCCCACCTCGTATCTCGAGTAGACACCACTCGGAAATACCACTAAGTCACATAAAGTCAAACTATAGGTGTCCTTTCTATAGTTGACTACTCTAATACCACTTAATGCACATAACACGCTTATATCCATTCAGTATACTTAAACCAATTTAATATATCATCAAAACACAATTAATCCTCGAGATAATTTACTTAACACATATTCACATAAACAGTTAACAGCCAAATCATGCCTTCAAATCCTTGAAATTAAATAAGTTAATTAAATTTAAGCGCAGGGGATTTTTAGAAAATTTCGGCATGAAGTATTCGTTTATCGGACTATGGGCACAGCCCCTCAAATACAATTCAACCCTGTTTTTGCCAAAAATAAAGCTGCCTCAACTTGCAGCAACATAAAAGTAAACAAATAAGAAAAGTACCCGCCCAGACATGCGGCACCTAGCACATAATGATTTACATTACACTACTACTTACGCTACACCAATGATCGTATTTCTCACGCATTTTAATGATACACGTGACAATCGATCATTGATGTTCGTAAGCCCTAGGGAACAACCCCTAGCACTAACTATTACTTACGCTATATCAATGATCACATCACTTAAGTATATTAATTATACTCGTGATAGTTAATCATTGATATTCGTAAGCCCGATGAACTAGTCGAAGAGAATTACACAAGTACTTAAATATTGACATTTAAGACTCGAGATCTCATTTCAACTCCTCGCAGTTAAACACATATTAAAATGAATCTAACAATTAACCTTTGATAAATAACATATAATATATATAATTAGTAAAGCCATCAAATACTACGACTCGCTTGATACCCCATTTAGCACATAAGCATTTACCATTTAGTCAAGTCGTATAAACTCCACACATAATACCAACATACTTTAAACCACTAATAGTCATTAAACCTGGATATTAATGACACCACAAAATAATTACGACAATTACAACAATAAACAACATCAATCAATATCCAACACAATCTCCAACCACAATTCATCTTTCATTTTAAACTATAACACCTTAGTAATTCTACACTAAAACATTTACTATAAATCCATTGTATACTAAACTTGGTATCCAACTAAATAAGATCACAACTAACAACTTTCATTTATAAACCCCCTTCAAATAAGGTCTTTAACTTACTCAAAACAACCTTTCAAAACAGGGCACAAATCTGCCACCATTGCGCACACTATACTCAAACATTTTTAATAAATTGGAAAATCAATATTTTTACCCAAATCTTTTTCTGAAATATTTATAGCTCCTTCATTTATCCTCAATAAAAGTTTCAATCCAATTTACAAAGTTTAACTAGGTGAAACATAGTTCCAAAGTACAAAATCCCGAGAGGTTACTCTATTATGCGCAGGTTTTACTAAAACATCATTTTCTCCTAGATCGTTAACCCAAACGATGCACCGTTTTCTCCTACACAAAATAGACTCCAAATAGAACAACTTTCATTAAATGATCACTGCCCAGAACAGAGCATAACCTGTTCGAATTCCTCTTGCAAAAACAGGTCAGGCCCTGATTTTCTGGACGAATTGCCTACTAGACTCTACACATAATCAACTACCAATTCCACAAATTAAAACCAAAATTCAAGAACCCAAATTTTACATAATCCCTAATTATCTAATTAAACATAATCAAGCATAAATAACTTCAAGAAAACAAGAATAATACCTTTTCCAAGCTTAAAACCAACAACCAAGCTTCAATCACACAAAGCTTCTACTTTTCCCCCAAAACTACTATTCATCTTCTTCCTTAATCTTCTTACTTTCCAAAGCTCCAAAAACTCAAGTAGACCTTCAATCCAAGCTTCACCCACTATGTATATATGACTAATCTTTGATTACCAAGAATTTTCAAGTATGGATTCAAGTGTTTCCTTCTTCCTTTCTCTCTTTTCTTTCTAAATCCCTAATTTTCTTTCTCCCCCTTTTCTTCCTTTCTCTCTCCCCGATATCTATCTCTCGGCTGCTGTTTTTCTATATTGGGCATAGCCCAATACTAATATACCACTGCTAACAGTTTATTCCGGCCCAATTAAAATACCATTCATTCACTTTTAAAACTAATAAACAACTTTTATATATCGAATTTAAATAAAATTTTTGAAAAATTAAACTTTTCATTTTTAAAATGTAGAGTACAACATTACGAGCACACACATATTTTTAAAATATTTTTCGGATAAAAAATGAATTAAATATGAATTTTCAAAGTTCTGATCCTTAAAATGAAGAATAATTCGTAAAAAATCATTTTAAAATTCTTAAAAATCACAATAAATCCATCTAATATTTTTAAAACTCAAATAAATTAATAAAGTTAATAATGCAAAAGATTTCAGGATTTCTAGTAATCCCGATGATTTTATAAAACTTTTAGAAGACCAATAATAAAGGATTTAATCATATTTAAATCCTCAAAAATTTAAATAAAAATACACCGACCTACAATGCTTACAAATCATCACATAAACACAACTTCACATACATTCCACCTTCCAACAATAATCACATAATATAGTTCATGATTACACTGAACCAGAAAATAATTAAATAATTCGCTTTTGAAATTCCTTGAACTAGAATAATGAACAATAAAAATAAAAAATTTCCTCCTCATTTTAGGAAAAACATTAATATTCTTAAAATAATAATAAAATCAATTTCTAAAAATCCGGGTTATTACAGTCTACCCTCCTTAAAAGGATTCCGTCCACGGAATCAACTAAGGCCACTACTGGGATTCCTTAACTCTTTCATCATCAACACTTATTCTGCCAAACCGGAGATAGTGTCCATTCATAAACAACTTCTCTGAAACCTCAATCCAACCATAGGACATCTATCTGACACATCACTACTCCTTTCACATATATGTCTCGACCAACTTGCCATTATCATCCTATCCTTGAGAGAGAGTTCACTGATTCCATTAACATAACACTCTTGAGAGAGAGATTGCACCCATTCCATTAATCATAACATCCATGAGAGAGAGCGAACTAATTCTATCAATACGCCGCTGATATTCTATTCATTTTGCGATTCGCTCATGCTCTTGGCGATTCCGCTCGAATCTAATTTCTATCAGCGAATTTCGAGTTGACCGACCTGGCTGGCATCCCCTTGAAATTCATTAGAGATAACAAGAATCATGAAGCTTTGAAAAGATAGCTGTCATATCAAGACAAATGTCACCCACTGGTGACTATAGGATTATGAGTTTTGAAATAAACCTTATTTAAGATGAGAGAATTTACTGAGAGATCAATATGATCATAAGAACTCACGTTGCGTGTCTCAATTGAGACATTACTAAAGGTAATTAGCCTTCTTGTATTTCACAACTCACAAGTGATGGCGTCCCATCAGACTTCTATCACACAGACAGATAGTCCTTGTGGCCCCTGTATGTATAGGGTTGTTCGTCTCAGTGGAAGTTGAGAAGTATGAAAGAAATTCAAAGTAAAGTCAATAATAATCATCTTCTGACAATTAATTCTCAAAGGGACACCTTGGATTAAAATCGAAAAATTTCCAAGGCGCGATTTCCAAAGAAAAGGATAACCAGAAAGATACTGGTATTCAACAAGCAAGAGGTGCTATATCACAATTGAATTATCCACTATTGAAGAAAAGTGGAAGTTTGAAATAATATCATTTGATAGGGCTTCGAAAACCTGAAGGTAAGTATAATGAAAGCCCTTGGCACAATTGAAACCAAATATGACTTAACACAAGTAAAAATAACTTCGAAGAGGAAATATATCCTTTATCACAATTCTCTCTTAGAGAGATGTCAAATAATTCATAGATTGGGAAGGTAATCAAAAAGATTCACCAATGGGGGTATTGCCAAGGTCTACACGGATGCCTTTTATGTCGGCTCCTCTGACAGATAATCGTTCGATCCCGGAGCTGTTCTTTTCCATGCACACCCTAAGGTGCTTGATAACTTACGTCATCGTCGACTCGTAATAGTCACTAAGGATTCAATCATCGACATTAATGATCGCAGAGAGTTCTATCTCAACATATCCTTCAACATAGCATTCAAATCTTAACTTAATCATTGGCACTCCACCCGGTAGTCCAACATGAACTCTACATGAGCTCTGACGTTCTCACGTAACTATACACACTCCTACTCAATCTCGTTTCTAGTTTACTATAACCTGAGCTCTGATACCATTCTGTAACGCCCCCAAATCCGGGGTCAGGGATTGGGTCGTCACGCGGAAATCCTTAACAACAAATCACCTGTTTAACCACATTAAACCATATGTACTCATTAATAATTGAGTTACAACAATTGAGACCCCAACCACCAAGCATCTTTTAGGTTATAGGGCTAGAAACAAGAATCAACTCCTTACTACTAGTATAACTTCGTTGAGAAGTACACCAGCAACTAGTATTACTTTGCGCAAATTAACATATATATTACACATCAATATACTTACACATAATTTACTCCAGCTATAAACTTTCTAGATCATATCGTCTTCATAAGGGCACGCTGCCCGCTTCATCCAAGCCATGCAGATAACCTCGTCCGGCTACCTTCCACTGAAAAGTTAATATTTGAAAACAAGCAAGTATGAGCGAAAGAATTGCTCAGCAAGTTATTACTAGAGTTTAACAAAATATTCCATCATGTGCATGGGTTTCCAACATTAAACTGATACTTATTATACTTCTTGAAACATTTATAACCACGAAATTCTATAGGGAAAGTATAATGTTTGAAAATAATATCAACTGAACAATGTATCAATATAATATAAAAGATGCCATTACAAGGTAATTAAGAGATTATTACCATAAATTACCACATTTTGTTTGCGCAGTAATACACCAACATAACTTGCTGGTTATTCAATATGAAATCGCTTATTGATAATATAATATCAGTTTCTCTTCTTAACTAATATAACTATCAATATACCCTTTCAGTGTAATATTCCAAGATAATATGAATACTTGAATAAAGCTCTCACTATCATCTTCTCATTTCCTTCTTATGCAACATTTATATAAATTAATATAAAATCAGTTTCTCTTCATCTATAACAATAATTCCATCGTTTCATTTCATTTTTCCCTTTTCAGTATACCAATCTGACTTTATCGTCGATTCTTTATAAAAAATTTTTTTTGGGGGTTTTCACTGTTGCCGAATACGTGAGGCACGATGATCAGTCGTCCTCCGTACCCGTCCCTTTTTACTACCGGTAGAAGGAATGAAGGCCACCTGCTAACATCATCCCTGGAGGAAGGCCACCTGCTAACATCCTCCCTTGGCATCTTCGTGCCGAATCATATAATGAATGCTAGACTATGTCGCACACAGCCCTGACACAGCCTCTTACGCGAGTTTGTTGCTAATCCCCCTTTTTATAAAATCATTATTCCATTTATCAACACCATTTCACATTTCCATTCCCGTATATCATTTCCATTCACATTTCACATTTCCATTGGAGAACGTTTATAAAGGTATATCATCAGTGTATCAATTCAAGACATACATTCATTTCATTACGAAATTCTTTAAACAACCTTTTGCAATATTCAATCACCCTTAGAACAATTAGAAGATCTATTCAATAATCCCTTTTGAAATGAATATTATAATTAATATTCATTGAATTAAATAACCATTAAAATAACATTTATCAATATCATTCTAGATATTTTTAACAGAAAATGTCTCATTTATAACCATCGAAATATCTTTATTATTATTCCGGAACAAAGCGATTGTAAGAAACGTTTTAAAAATAATATGCATCTAATTAAATAAATTTAATTAGACGGATAAGGTTTATTTAATCAGTAGATGCTTTCAGAGGTATCTCCTAATTAAATAAACACTAGTTTATTAGTGATGTTGCCATTAGGTTAATTATTGCCAATTTTTTTTTTCTAAAAACTTTGTCCGGGTTTTCGAAAATATACATTACAAGACAACCCCTTCCATTTTCCATTCATATATCAATACTTTTAAAGTACACCAACTAAAATACTTTACATGTAAATCCCTTTTAGGAAAATCTGTAAATATCAGCCCTTGTCCCCTTATATAACAAAATATTTATTAATGACGTCCGAAACAGTTTATAACTCAAATATCCCCAATTTACACATAATTGTAATATTATAAAATAACTTTAGATAACAACTGATACCATTCCTTCCCATATCACTTTACCCCTTATTGTATATCACTCTCTCCATATCACATATACTTTCAGTCAAACCATTTTACTTAAAGGAAACAATTTATCAAGATAAAGATAGAAGAAATCTTGCAAATATGGATTGAAGTCTTATTCCACACATTTCATATATTTCAAAATAAATATACTCTGAACGATAGAGTATGTATAAAAAAACTTGCCTCTGGTCTTTAGCACCAAACGGAACACCGCGAATAAATCCTTGGCGTCTTGCCCAAGCAGTTCGATGAACTTTACACGACGTCTCGATCCTTCCTTTTTGATACACGTTGCTCCACTTGATCACGCCCTAATGGTACTGTAATTGTTACGATTACGTGTCAGTCCCACCTCGTATCTCGAGTAGACACCACTCGGAAATACCACTAAGTCACATAAAGTCAAACTATAGGTGTCCTTTCTATAGTTGACTACTCTAATACCACTTAATGCACATAACACGCTTATATCCATTTAGTATACTTAAACCAATTTAATATATCATCAAAACACAATTAATCCTCGAGATAATTTACTTAACACATATTCACATAAACAGTTAACAGCCAAATCATGCCTTCAAATCCTTGAAATTAAATAAGTTAATTAAATTTAAGCGCAGGGGATTTTTAGAAAATTTTGGCATGAAGTATTCGTTTATCGGACTATGGGCACAGCCCCTCAAATACAATTCAACCCTGTTTTTGCCAAAAATAAAGATGCCTCAACTTGCAGCAACATAAAAGTAAACAAATAAGAAAAGTACCCGCCCAGACATGCGGCACCTAGCACATAATGATTTACATTACACTACTACTTACGCTACACCAATGATCGTATTTTTCATGCATTTTAATGATACACGTGACAATCGATCATTGATGCTCGTAAGCCCTAGGGAACAACCCCTAGCACTAACTATTACTTACGCTATATCAATGATCACATCACTTAAGTATATTAATTATACTCGTGATAGTTAATCATTGATATTCGTAAGCCCGATGAACTAGTCGAAGAGAATTACACAAGTACTTAAATATTGACATTTAAGACTCGAGATCTCATTTCAACTCCTCGCAGTTAAACACATATTAAAATGAATCTAACAATTAACCTTTGATAAATAACATATAATATATATAATTAGTAAAGCCATCAAATACTACGACTCGCTTGATACCCCATTTAGCACATAAGCATTTACCATTTAGTCAAGTCGTATAAACTCCACACATAATACCAACATACTTTAAACCACTAATAGTCATTAAACCTGGATATTAATGACACCACAAAATAATTACGACAATTACAACAATAAACAACATCAATCAATATCCAACACAATCTCCAACCACAATTCATCTTTCATTTTAAACTATAACACCTTAGTAATTCTACACTAAAACATTTACTATCAATCCATTGTATACTAAACTTGGTATCCAACTAAATAAGATCACAACTAACAACTTTCATTTATAAACTCCCTTCAAATAAGGTCTTTAACTTATTCAAAACAACCTTTCAAAACAGGGCACAAATCTGCCACCACTGCGCACACTATACTCAAACATTTTTAATAAATTGGAAAATCAATATTTTTACCCAAATCTTTTTCTGAAATATTTATAGCTCCTTCATTTATCCTCAATAAAAGTTTCAATCCAATTTACAAAGTTTAACTAGGTGAAACATAGTTCCAAAGTGCAAAATCCCGAGAGGTTACTCTATTATGCGCAGGTTTTACTAAAACATCATTTTCTCCTAGATCGTTAACCCAAACGATGCACCGTTTTCTCCTACACAAAATAGACTCCAAATAGAACAACTTTCATTAAATGATCACTGCCCAGAACAGAGCATAACCTGTTCGAATTCCTCTTGCAAAAACAGGTCAGGCCCTGATTTTCTGGACGAATTGCCTACTAGACTCTACACATAATCAACTACCAATTCCACAAATTAAAACCAAAATTCAAGAACCCAAATTTTACATAATCCCTAATTATCTAATTAAACATAATCAAGCATAAATAATTTCAAGAAAACAAGAATAATACCTTTTCCAAGCTTAAAACCAACAACCAAGCTTCAATCACACAAAGCTTCTACTTTTCCCCCAAAACTACTATTCATCTTCTTCCTTAATCTTCTTACTTTCCAAAGCTCCAAAAACTCAAGTAGACCTTCAATCCAAGCTTCACCCACTATGTATATATGACTAATCTTTGATTACCAAGAATTTTCAAGTATTGATTCAAGTGTTTCCTTCTTCCTTTCTCTCTTTTCTTTCTAAATCCCTAATTTTCTTTCTCCCCCTTTTCTTCCTTTCTCTCTCCCTGATATCTATCTCTCGGCTGCTGTTTTTCTATATTGGGCATAGCCCAATACTAATATGCCATTGCTAACAGTTTATTCCGGCCCAATTAAAATACCATTCATTCACTTTTAAAACTAATAAACAACTTTTATATATCGAATTTAAATAAAATTTTTGAAAAATTAAACTTTTCATTTTTAAAATGTAGAGTACAACATTACGAGCAGACACATATTTTTAAAATATTTTTCGGATCAAAAATGAATTAAATATGAATTTTCAAAGTTTTGATCCTTAAAATGAAGAATAATTCGTAAAAAATCATTTTAAAATTCTTAAAAATCACAATAAATCCATCTAATATTTTTAAAACTCAAATAAATTAATAAAGTTAATAATGCAAAAGATTTCAGGATTTCTAGTAATCCCGATGATTTAATAAAACTTTTAGAAGACCAATAATAAAGGATTTAATCATATTTAAATCCTCAAAAATTTAAATAAAAATACACCGACCTACAATGCTTACAAATCATCACATAAACACAACTTCACATACATTCCACCTTCCAAAATAATCACATAATATAGTTCATAATTACGCTGAACCAGAAAATAATTAAATAATTCGCTTTTGAAATTCCTTGAACTAGAATAATGAACAATAAAAATAAAAAATTTCCTCCTCATTTTAGGAAAAACATTAATATTCTTAAAATAATAATAAAATCAATTTCTAAAAATCCGGGTTATTACAATAGGACTCCCCGCTGATATCGTTGCTGCCATTGATGAGGTAGCATAGATAGACAGCTCTTGATTCCAGTTTAACTATATGTATAATTAATGTTAATCAACGGCAAAAACTTTAAACTTATGTTGTTACTTCTTTTGGGATTGTAATAACTTTTATTCGTAAACCCTTTATGTATGACTTATTTCAATTTCATCTCTGTGACTATAACTGTTGTATGTGTGTGAGTGGATATTATTATGGGGTCACTGCATGTTGTTTATTTATGTGGACTCATGTCAAGTGTTATTTATGGATATTGAGACCGTAACGACCCGATCCCTGACCCCGGATCTGGGGGTGTTACAAATGCCCCAGCAGCTTTTATGGATTTAATGAATAGGGTGTTCAAGGAGTATTTGGACCAGTTTGTTATAGTTTTCATCGATGATATTCTTATCTACTCAAAGACAGAGGAAGAACAAGCTAAACATTTGAGGATAGCTTTAGAAATACTCAGGAAATAACAGTTGTATGCCAAATTCTCAAAGTGCGAATTCTGGCTAAAAGAAGTGCAATTCTTAAGGCACGTGATCAATAGAGAAGGAGTGTTGGTCGACCCCTCCAAGATAGAGGCAGTTTCGAACTGAGAACGACCAACCACTCCAACAGAAGTAAGGAGTTTCATCGAACTGGCAGGATAATATAAAAGATTTGTTCAAGATTTTGCGAAAATCGCAGCCCCGTTAACTCGAATTACCCGTAAAATTGAGAAATTTGAATGGACTGAAAAATGCGAGAATAGTTTCCAAGCTGAAGAAGAGGTTGGTCATGGCCCCAGTGTTGGCATTGCCTGATGGAAAAGGAGATTTTGTAATTTACAGTGATGCTTCGCATAAAGGATTAGGATGAGTGCTTATGCAGCACGGTAAGGTAATCGCGTATGCGTCAAGGTAGATAAAAGAATACGAGATTCGATATCCCACTCATGATCTAGAATTAACAGCAATAGTTTTCGCTTTAAAGATTTGGAGGCACTACTTGTATGGAGAGAAGTGCGAGATTTACACTGACCATAAGAGCCTTAAGTACATTTTCACCTAGAAAGAGCTTAATATGCGCCAGAGAAGATGGCTGGAATTAATCAAGGATTATGATTGTGAGATTCGTTATCACCCGGGTAAAGCCAATGTGGTGGCTGACGCCCTCAATAGGAAAGAGAAACTCAAAATGATAACCTCAAAAGAAGAATTGGTGAGAGATTTCGAGAAGTTGGAAATCGAGGTCAAGATACCAGGAGATGGCCAAGAAAGGTTAATGGAAATTCGAATCCAACCCCCATTGTTAGAAAACATTAGACTATGTCAAGAACGGATAATGGAGGAAGAAGAGAACTCAACGGAAGAGATGACCGGAGAAGAAATTAATTGTGAAAGAGACAAAGAAGGAATCATGAGGTACACATACAGGATATGGATTCCAAATGTGCAGGAGCTCAAGGACGAGATTCTATATGAGGGACATAACTCAAGATACTAAGTGCACCCCGGTAGTACCAAGATGTATAGAGATTTGAAAGAGTACTACTGGTGGCCAAACATGAAAAAGGATGTAGCAGAGTGGGTAAGCAGATGCTTGACCTGCCAACGAGTGAAAGCAGAGCACCAGAGACCCAGTGGACTTCTAAACCCCTTAGAGATTCCCGAATGGAAATGGGAACACATAGCCATGGATTTCATAGTAGGTTTACCAAGAACCAAAGCAAATCATGACGCCATATGGGTAATTATAGACCGACTAACGAAGTCAGCTCACTTTCTCCCAATCAATGAAAGGTATACGATCGACAGACTTGTAGATATCTACTTAAAAGAGATAGTGGCGCGACATGGAGTCCCAGTCGCCAGAGCATCTGATCGAGATCCTAGATTCAACTCCAGATTTTAGAGGAGATTTCAAGAATTTGTAGGAACAGGCTAAACATGAGTACAACCTATCACACCCAGACAGACGGGCAAAGTGAAAGGACCATCCAAACGATAGAGGATATGTTGAGAGTCTGTGTTATAGACTTTAAAGTAAATTGGGATGATCACTTGCCATTGATTGAGTTCTCCTACAACAATAGTTTTCATTCAAGCATAGGAATGCCGCCTTACGAGGCCCTTTATGGATCAAAATGCCGATCTCCCTTGTATTGGGATGAAGTTGGAGAGCGAAAGATGCTCGGTCCTGAAGTGGTCCAATGGACTAAGGATGTAGTGGATCTAATCAGAGGACGGCTGGTAGCAACCCAAGATCGACAAAAGAAATATACCGACTTAGCTCGGAAAGGCAAGGTATATGAAGTTGGAGACATAGTGTTTTTAAAGGTATCTCCCTGGAAAGGTTTAATGAGGTTTGGGAAGAAGGGAAAACTGAGTCCTAGATACATTGGACCCTTTGAGATCTTAATAAGTATCGGGGAACTAGATTACGAACTAGCATTACCCCCAAATCTGCAACAAGTACACAATATGTTCCATGTTTCGATGTTGAGGAAATATAATCCGGATGCCAAGCATATTGTGGAATATGAGCACATAGACATGCAACCAGACCTAACCAATGTGGAGCAGCCTGTGGAAATCATAGACCGAAAAGAACAAGTGCTTCGAAACAAGGTCATCCAGCTAGTCAGAGTTTTATGGCAGAACCACAACGTGGAAGAGTCAACTTGGGAATTGGAAAGCGCAATGCTAGAAAAGTATCCCCATTTGTTTTCAAACTGATTCCGGGACGGAATCCTTTTAAGGAGGGGAGACTGTAAGAACCCAGATTTTTGGTAGTAATTAAAACTTTTATTATGTAATGGAGTATAAGTGTAACAGTGGTTTCAGTGAATGAATATTTAACGAATTTTGATTCAAATTGTTTATATGCCATGAACAATGCAATTGGTTGACAACTTAGATAAGAATAATCTATCTCCTGGATAAGTAAGATATGATAAATTCCAAGGAGGAAGGTTATTCTCATGTCATCCAAATCGATATCTGTTATAAGTCCAGTGGTTCTGTAAAAGGGTTAAGGAACGCTTGGGAAAGCGCGAGGACATTTTTCTAATTATAAGAATTAAAGAGAAAATAAGCAATGAATAGTGTTTTTGGTGGAAATTGGAATATTATCAAACGACACTATATAGGAGTATTCAGAACGGATTTCTGAGTTCGTATTAATGACGGATAGGCAATGTAAGTGTATGTAAACGATATCAGATTCAGAAAAATAGCACTTTTATTTCCTCCGAGATTTCCCTAGACACTAAATGATTTAAGGATTTAATATAAAGATTTAAGGGATTTAAATTGAAGAATTATAAAGGAGGATTGAGAGTGGTAGTATAAATATTAAGACGATTTCCGGTAAAACCATAACGAGAAATACTTGAGATATTCCTCCGAACGATCAATGAAATTGAGCAATAACTGGACAAAGAAACAAGTAGAGAACCAAGATGCATGCATGTGCAAGTATATAATATCAAGTAACCAAGTAGTTACAAGAGTAACTAACATACTTAGCAACAAACCAAGTACTTAGCTTCCTTTTCTCATCTTACCACTATTCATCAACACTTATCCACTTGAAATATATCATCCATGACCACACCACTTTATTAAAGCTACTTTATGGAAGATATTATCATAATAATACAAGATTAGATCAAAAAGCAAGAGCAAGCCAAGCAAACTCTCCCCCCCATTATACTTCCATTCGGCCCTAGCCTCAATTCAAGTATCAAAATCCACTTTCCCACCATTGTTTGATCTCTAAAATTTTATGGTGAGTACTGAATTTCATATAATAGCTATCCTAGAAATCTTAGCTTCAAACTCCACTTTTTCCATTTTCAAATAAATCATCAAAGTGGAGGATGAATAGTAACTTTCATGAACTAACTTTGATTTCTTGTTTTCTTTGGATGATCTAAGCTATAATAAGGCCATACAAGGTTTATTAGGGCTTGTACACTATCCATTATGTATGTTCTTAAGAACCCTAGATTTTACTTTGAGATTATATATGTTCTTGGTGGTTTTTAGCTTAGTTACGATTATAGTGTTATTATAAGCATGTAAGCATGATCTTGTAGTTGGTTTAGCCATATGATGATTATGATGATGAAGTGAGAAGTTCTTGGACTTATGAGATGTGTATTATGTGTATAAGATTGATGGTATGCCCGGTGTGGCTTGATTGTGATGTCATCAATTTAGAAACGTTCGATTTATAGCCGTCGTAATGCCGAAATTTCGTTAAACCCTTAAATTCGTGCATAACAGTTGGGTCAATTTTCTGGCCTTGATGTATATATGACCTACCCTTGTAGATATCGAGTCATAGATCGTTTTGACGTGAGAATCGAAGCAAACGGACTTACGGTTTAGTAAAAGTAATTTGAAACTGTAAGTGCGAGTTCGTAACTGAAATTGAACCCCCTTAATATAACTAATTTAGTGGCGAATCTTGATAATTAAATATTAGAGACAATAAGGAAGGTGTGAGAGAAAACCTCATGTCAAACGGATCGTTTTTCGATTTTATAAAAATATTCGAATCAGGGTTAAGTACGAATAAACCCCTAAAAAGAACAAGTGGTTATAACTTTGGAAAATCACTTAGAAAATGATCAATAAACCTCGAGGTATAATCTCTTTTAGTAAACGACCGACCTTAGCACTTTTGTGGCATAAGTACCTACCAAGGGTAAGTGTAATGACAAGCCTTAATAACGAACAAATGTCGGGTCATAACGGTGATAAAAAGAGTCACACTAGAGGGTGTATAACGAGATAACTTGAAAACGTGTCTTAATCTAAGTTAAGTATATACTTAGCCTTTTAAAAGCGTTAAGTGATTAATCTCGAATACTTTGATTGTTTATAGATCACCGAGCTGACCCAGGACACGCTACCCCTACTCGACTACCAGGCAAGTTTCCAATACTTTGGAACTGTTGTTGTGATAATATATATGATTGACTGTTGTTATACATATGCCATAACATGCATGCCTACTTTCAAATTATAATGTGATAATTGTTCCCTGAATTGATGTTGGCTTATAAGCTAGATATGATATATAAGTTATAAGCCAGATTGTTTTGTTAAGACCCTTAGTGAAGGGCATATGATCTTCATTCATTAAATATAGACCGGGAGTCGGTATTTTGTAAAATAGAGATAGTCATGGAAACCCGGAGGGATTCCAGTGACAGATTATTCGAGGAATGTTATTTATGAACATTATTTATATTTCCATAAGTATTAATTACTTAGAAATTATTCGAAGAATGTTATTTGAATATTCATTCGAGATTATTTATTTAATGAATATTATTTTGAATATTCAATTGAGGCTATTGATTTAGATGAATATTATTTTGGAATATTCATTTGAGTTTATTTATTTAACGAATGTTATTTTGAATATTCACTTGAGCTTTATTTCTTTAATGAATATTATCTTGAATATTCATTTAAGGTTGATTAAATTATTGGATATTATTTGAATATTTATTTGAGGAATTATTTGTTTAATGAATATTCTCATATGTTATTCGAGGGTTACTTTGAGCAATATTTCATTTAAAAATATTCTTTAAATATTTACGAGTTAATAAATATTCTTTGAATATTTATGTAATTATTTTAACTAGTTTTATAATATATTATTTTATTCAAATATTATCCTTGACCTTCAAAAATTATGTAAAATATTTCTGAGTCTTATTACGACTATTTTTATCAATGGGAGGTTCCCGAAACTCTATTCTTCATTCGAATCTATCTTCCAAATTATAAGGGAACCTTATCTGAGGGCTGTTATTTATTTTTGTTTGACTTCCCGGTCATAAATCTTTTAAAATATTCTTTTCACTCGCAACTTGGTTGCTATTCATCAAATTGAGTCTTTGTATTACTTCCTCATCGTTCGAGGGGTAAGATTGTTGGAACAAGTCAATATCCATTAACAAGCAACTGCTTGGGAAATATTGGTGAATTTTCCTTTCCAACTTGATATGACTACTTTGTGGAGTCCTATCAACAAGTATTACACTTGGGGAAAGGGGGACGAGCTTTACGTTTCAGAGTCATGGATTTATTCGAACCAGGAGTATTTGTGTAAGAGGCTGTGGGATAGTCCATCATTGAAACTTTGTGTAAGAGGCTGTGGGACAGTCCATCATTGTAAACTGGTATAAGAGGCTGTGGGACAGTCCATCCTGGAAATAGGGTCCGAGTGGCGCCGGCCCCGACTAAGCCCAAAGATGGCTAGGGAGATCCGGCGTATGGTGGTGTCCATATGTTCTTCCTTCTACAAGTTGAGAAATAAATTTTGAGATGCACGACCTGTGACTGATCATCGTAAGGTGGTGTCATCCGGCGTGACATACTCCAGCATTGGTTCATCATCCAAATCTAATTATTTTCCAGCAACATGAAGTATCACTCGTGTTGACAGGGTTTGAAAACTGTTCAGAACTAAAAGTACTCTGAAATACCACGTAACTTCATCGTTTACATTATACTGGCACTATATTCGTTAATGCATGGCATTTGGTTTCAATAATACGTTTGAACTGTTATATATATTATTGTTCATTAAACATTATTGTTGGTGGGCTATTGCTCACCCTTGCTTTATTATTTATATCACAACAACAACTAGGTTTGATGGCCCGCGTAAGGCGCACTCGGAGCAAGCAGGTGACTCCAGTCGCAGGACTACCCGCTGAGATGGTTGCTGCTATTGCTGAGGTAGACCGACAGCTTTTGTTTTCAGCCTTAATTATATGTATAATTAATGTTAATCAACGGTAAGAACTTTTAAACCGATGTTGTAATCATTTTTGGTTGTAGTAACTTATATTCGTGGATCCTATTAGTAGAGACTTATTTCAATTTCATCTCTGGGACTATAACTGTTTGTGTGTGATGTAATAATATTGCGGGGTTGTAGCATGTTACTTATTTATTTTGGACTCAAGTGCAAGTACTGTTTATGGAATATGAGACCATAACGACCAGGTCCCTGAATTGGGTAGGATTTACACTCTTGCCATTTTCATCTTTAACAAGCTGCATATTAGGCTCCATTGGATATTTTACCGGATTACAATCAGACATGCCACTTTTCTCAAGTAGTTTCTTCGCATAAGAGGTTTGTTTAAGCTCAGTATAATCCTTTTCTTGAATCACCTCAATTCCAAGGTAATAGTTAAGCTTTCCAAGATCAGACATGTCGAATTCCTTACCCATTTGCCACTTGAACTTGTTGATTATTGAAGTATTCATCCCCGTGATTAATAAGTCATCGACGTATACACCAACAATTAATGACTTATCCTCCTCCTTTTTGGTGTAAACAACGTGCTCGTAGGGACATTTGGTGAAACCCATATGTTCCAGGCATTGATTTAGCTTAGCGTACCAGGCCCGAGGTGCCTGGCGTAAGCCATATAATGCTTTATCTAGTTTATAGACCAAGTGTTCACAGCCCTTCTTAACAAATCCTTCCGGTTGGGACACATAAACTGTCTCCTGTAAATTTCCATTTAAGATTGCCGACTTGACGTCCAGATGATGAGTTTCCCACCCGTTCTTAGCTGCAAGTGCCAAAAGTAATCTCACAGTCTCCAAATGTGTATCCAGGACAAAAACTTCTTCATAATCTATTCTTTTTCTACACATAACCCTTTGCCACTAGTATCGCCTTATGTTTAATAATCTCGCCATTCGAATCACATTTCAGTTTATATACCCATTTCAAGCCTATCGCCTTGTGACCTGAAGTAGCCCCACCAAATTCCAAGTGTTGTTCTTTTCAATGGCATCGATCTCAATTTTCATTGCTTTCTTCCATGCTTTATCCGTTGCTGCTTGACTGTAATTAGCTGGTTCCTCCACACCCAGAAACATTAGTTCGTCGATTAGCTCATCTGCTAGTTCAATCTCTTCTGTTGCATCATATATTTCGGCTAATGATCTAAATTTTCTTGGCTCAGGGCTGTCACTTGAATCTCCAGAATCTATGTTGCTTTCATCTCCAATTTTCAATGTCATATTTGACTGTGACTGACTAGACACAGCTGAATCTGTGAGGTACTCAGTTCCATTGCTTGCTTGGTCATTCCCTGGTGTAACTGGCTCCTCGTACTCTGAATTTTCTTGCTCGTCAATGCCTTTAGTTCCAAGAACAATGAATGAATTTTGTGAGTTGTATGTCTCTCCCTGATTCTCCCATGGCCAGGTTTTACTTTCCTCAAAGATTACATCCCTGCTTACGTGTACAGTGTCAGTGTTTGGGGCGTATAGTCGGTATGCCTTGGTGCCTAGTTCCTTGCCAAGATTTACAACCATTTTGCTGCGATTGTCTAACTTTTTATTGTATACACTAGGTATCTTCATATATGCCACACAACCAAAAACCCGTATGTATCCGAGTTCTGGTTTTTTTCCCGTCCAAACTTCATAAGGAGTTTCCCTAGATAGAGCTCTTGTTGGTAATCGATTGAGAATGTAGATTGAGTGTCGAGCAGCCTTACCCCATAGCTTGGCTGGCAACTGTCTTTCCTTTAAAAAACTTCTCACCATTGCCACAACTGTTCTGTTTCGCCGTTCCACTACTCCGTTTTGCTGTGGGGAGTATGGAGCACTAAAGTGTCGAGTAATGCCTTAATCTTCACAATATGAAGTGAAACTTCTTGAGCAAAATTCACCTCCTCTATCAGTTCTAAGAATTTGTATTTTCTTTTCCGAATTCTTCTCCACTTGAGCTCGAAACTTAACAAAAGCTTTGAATGCCTCATCTTTTCTGTGTAACATGAATATCCACATATATCGGCTAAAATCATCTACCAAGAGGAAAAAAATACTTGTTTCCTCCTGGTGTAGCTGGTGACAAAGGACCACACAAGTCTGCGTGAATTAATTCTAGAGCATGCTTTGCATGATAACTCGCTTGACGTTGAAAAGATTTCCTCGTTTGCTTTGCGAGCAAACATCCAGTACACACTCCTTTAGGAAGAATGATCTGAGGCAATCCATTCACCATTTTGTTTGTAGACATAAGCTTCATGGCTTGGAAATTTACGTGTCCAAGTCATGAATGCCACAACCATGTTGACTCTGTAGTGCTTGACATTAAGCACTTTGAGCCTCTAGATTCGAGAATAATCTTGTACAACCTGTTGTTCGATCTCTTTGCCTTTATGAGCAACCTTCGTTGCTTATCATAAATTCGGAAATAGTCACCCTCCAATACAACGTTGTTCCCACTCTCCGACATTTGTCCAAGGCTTATTATATTACTTTGAAGTGTGGGAATATAATAAACTTCATGGAACACCAGCTCCTCCCCATTTTTGCACTTGAACAAGATCGAACCTTTTCCTTTAATGTCCACAGTAGATCCGTCCCAAAATCTTATTTGCCCTGCTATCCCTTCATTCAATTCCAGAAATTTTGAGCGTTGTCCTGTCATGTGATTACTTGCTCCATTATCTAAGTACCAAACATTGGACTCGAATTTATTTTTACCAAGTTTCGGCATTACACATCCCTCATTTAGCAGCAACTTACTTCCTTCCTTTTCATCACATTCCAACAAAAGCAATGCAGGTTCATCATCTTGTACTTGAACCAGATTTGCTTCTGGTCTTTGTTCTCTGTCACGACATGGTTTTCAGCACTCAGCAGCGAAGTGACCATATGCACCACAATTGAAACAACGTACTCTGCTTCTGTCTCGTACACGTATCCCTTCCTTTGCATTATACGCAGTGTTTCCTCGGTTTTTCACGGTTTGTTCAGTCCCTGCTTTCCCTGATCTTCTTGCCCATTCTTCTCTTATGAGCAAGAGTTGTCCTTCTGCATTCTCCCATTTTTGCCATTATTCTTCCGTTAATAGGAGTTATCTTCCAGTAGCCTCTGTCTGTCCCTGTCCCCGTATTCGCTCTTCATGGGCTTTGAGAGACCCTATAGCCTCTTCTACTGTCATTTTCTCCAAGTCTCCAAATTGTTCGATTGTCGATGCAATTTGCAAGAACTTAGAAGCACCGCTCACAGAAGTTTTTTAACCACATAGGCTTCTTCTACGGTTTCACCCAAGATACGAATATTTGTCACCAGGCCATTTAACTTCATACAGAAATCATCTATCAATTCCGTGTCCTTCATACTTAAGGACTCGAACTCACCCTTTAGTGTCTGAATTTTCGCTGTTTTAACTCGATCTGCACCTAGGCACTATATTTTCAACGCGTCCCATGCTTCTTTTGCCGTTTGTTTGTCTGCAAGTGTCAACAAAATGTCTTCGGGAATGCTTTGATAAATTGCTGCCAACGCCGTTTTGTCTATCTTCTCATCAATCACGGCCTTTGGGTCTTTAGGATCTATCGCTCCCCAAACTCCAGTTGCTTGCATAAAAACTTTCATCTTAAGTGACCACGCTGTGTAGTTACTTTTTGTTAGCATCGGATAACTCAGACTTATAGTGTTTTCTTTACTTTTCGTTGTCTCTATCGTTTTCTTTCTTGGCATTCACCGGAACGCAGCTTTGATACCAAGTGATGGTTGTGAATTGAGATACTTGAACACTTTTATATAAACGAGGAGAGAACAAAAGTATACTGATAATGATTTAATATATTGATATGTTTCTGAATGAGTACATAACAACTATATATAGGAAAAACAACACTGCATGCTTATGAGACCACCAATCACTCCTATAAAGATGGACCATCAATTACTCCTATCAAGATGGGTCCTGATTTACCAAAACACAAATACTTAGGGGCCATTTGTTTACAACTAGACGAGAGGATTCAGACTGAACCATTCATATAACTGTTGTCACTACAAGAAATATATGCTATTGCAAGCCCAATATATATTTGTGTTACATAAAGTGTTACAATAGACACAAAACTTGGTAGTCTATTGCAATACTTTAGAAAACGTTGCATTAAATATGAAAAATGTTGCAAGCAAAAGGATAATTTGAACAATTGCAATACATTAGCAAAGCGTTACAATAGAGGATAAACTTTTTAGTCAACTTGCCAAAATTTGTAGGCGGGAACTCAGTTTCTTTGCTGGGCGGGATAAAAACGCGTACCAAAATATTTCTAACATACAATTATAACAAAAATACACTTCATCTCTTACAAAAATATTCCCCCAAATTAAACACTCATCTCTCTCACTGTCTCTCTCATCTCTCTCCACCGTACTGTCTCTCTCGGCTCTCTACCGCTCATCTCTCTCCACCTTACCACTCTCTGCCTCTATCCTCTCTCTCATGTCTGAGATGCAGGAGATGGTCGACAGAAAGGTGTCTGAAAAAATGACAAAGGTAATAGTCAAACTGGGAGAAATCAATCCAGATTTCAAAGACCTAGATGTTGAAGAATTATGTGCTAGCAGTGGTGATGAAAGTGAGGACATCAATGATCAAGAGGATGATGATAGTGAGGATGGCAATCATGAGGACGATCTGAACGAAAATCATGATGATTGATGATTAGTACTTTTATTTTATATGCATGTGTGGGTACTTTTGGTAGCTTGGTACTTTAACAGTAAATTAGACCAAGTTTTATTTGGATATTTTGGTGTGTAAGTCGACTATGTGTTTCGACTTTGGATTTATGTACTTTCGACATATATTCTATTGGATTTCCTATCTTATGGTATAAGCCGACTATGTTTGGGCTTTATGGTATATTTTGTTGAATGGGAAATGTGATTCTGGTATGATATATTTTGTATTGGTTTACTGACAGTTCAAACAGTTCAAACAGGATATATATTTCAAATTGGACTAACAAAAAGTGTTGCAAGTAAATGTTGCAATAACTATAAACATGGATTACAATAATGTTTCTAAAAAAACAAAAAGCATTACAATAGGGGATAAAATGTTACATAAAAATGTTGCAATAAATTGACTGTGCAACACTTTTAACGAAAATATGTTACACAATTTTGTTGCAATAGTCTATTGCAACATCATAAAAGTGTCACTAAACATGACAAAAGTGTTGCACTAAAGGGGATATTGTAATAGTTTAAAAATGTTGCAATAAGTAGGTAAAACGTTGCTATAGGGGTCTATTGCAACGGCAGCAGATGCAACGCTCAATTTTGGTAAAAACGTTGCAAAAACCTCTATGGTAACACATTTGGGGTCTAATATGACACTTTTTTGGCGTTGCAATAGCCCATATTTCTTGTAGTGTGTTAAGACTGTTTGACTTCCAATTTTATTTTTGGACGACACAAAATTGCTCTGAACGACAACAGCTCAAATTTTCAGCTGGATGGCTCATGATTGTTTCTTTGAGAATTTTAAAGTTGCATAAGTATTATTCTATTACAGTGCTTTTAGTTTAAAAAATTGGTAATTAATCGATTTTCGCGTTTTGTTTATGACCTTTTTAAAATTTTATATTATTATAAATTTGAATAAAATTGAAAAATTATCAAAAATACTATAATTGGTAATTAATCAATTTTCACGTTTTGCTTATTAAAATTACGTTTCTGAAAAAACCTCTATAAATTTTGTTTAATGTTATTTTGACATATTTTGGAATTTTTTTATCAATTTTCATTAATTCTTTTTCTAGATATAAAAAATTGTCATTCAGAAATAATTTTTTTATCAAATAACATGACTCATTCCTATTCAGATTTATCACTCGTTCAGAAATATTAATTATTCAGAAAATATTGTTCAGATTTAACAAATGACCCCTTAGACTTATTCAAACACCACGTGTAGACAGCCACATGTTAATTGACTCGATTGCCATCTTAGTTTAGACTATATTCCAACAGCTGGGAGGGTGAAGAACTACAAAACTTGGAAATGTTTAGATTAATGTAAGCATGACTCGTATTCTCAACCTCTCTTTGCCAAGAGGGATATTGACTGGGCTACCAATGCTATTCTTAATGATAAATCATACTATTTTTGTAGATTGTATAGTGAGTATATAGTGTTAAATACTTCACTACAGGAACACTGAAATCATAACATAACTAGAAGCGTTCAGGGTGTCTAAGAGTGGTCTGAATGCTATGATATATCTATAGCCTCCACTGCCTTTTGTTGATGATTCGTTGCAAGCTCTAGAATATGCTTATGATTGGGCTAGTACTTTTCCTCTGGCCAAACTCAATTTTTGAGTTAACTTTTGTCAGTTGTTTATAATTCATGTTTGTTACTTTTGTTTCTGCTGCTGTTTCAGGAATTAAAATTTGAAATTGATATAATGTGGCAGGACATTAGCAAATATTGTGTTCTGTAAATATGACTCATATAATTACTGTTAAAATATGCGCCATGTTATTTAAGGTAAAAAGATAAAGTTACCCTCCTCTCTTATCCCCTTGTATTAACCTGCAAACGTTTCTTTATACTCGCTACATACAGTGCATATATCACCATTTTTGTTTTTCATTGGTAAACATTTTGGTTGTCCTTGATACCTATCTCGTAGTCTGTCCGATCATTACATATATAAGATTGTGGAGTCTATTCATTTCTTCAACTTGCAGGATATGATGATTTATGAATTTTTATTGTATTTTACCCATTTGATTTGTGTGTTAATTTCTGTAAATTGTTCAAAGGTTTTATGATTTTTGATGATGAGTGGTGGTAGTAGCACTGGAGGAAGTGGAGTAATAAACTTGAATACTAAAGGGGAATCAAGCTTAAGAAAGATTGCTGATACTTTTTGAGAGAGAAACAAGTGCAATACAGATTGGAGACTAATATTGTTTCATTCAAATACTAATCAGTCTTAACATTAGAGTTGCAACAGATAGGTTTTATATAACAGCATACAAACATAAGACAAACAAAAGTATAACAAACTAGCAGGTAAAGGACTTAGGAAATAAATGCTGATTGTCCTATTAGCTAGCTGATCAGTTGTGTAGGCCTACTGTCTACCAATTACCGTCTTAACACTCCCCCTCAAGCTTGGAAGGGGGTGAAGGCTGAACTCCAAGCTTGGACATGAGAAAGGAATGCTGCTTAGCTGAGAGTCCCTTAGTGAGTAGGTCTGCCAGCTGAGATTGAGTGGGTACATGTGTCGTGACTAAGGTGCCAGAAGTGATCTTGTGACGAATAAAATGACAATCAACATCCACGTGTTTCGTTTTCTCATGCAGAACAGGGTTGGCCGCTATAGCTATGGCAACCTTATTATCACAATGCATGACAGGAGGAGGCAAATCAGCTATGCACAGATCACGTAGCAGTGCTTGAATCCAAGTAACTTCGCAGGCAGTTAGTGCCATGGCACGGTACTCTGCTTCGGCTGAGGAACGAGCTACAACAGCTTGTTTTTTTGTCTTCCAGGAGATTGGACTTGCACCTAGAAGTATGCAGAATCCAGTGGTGGATTTTCGAGTCATAGGGCATGTTGCCCAATCGCTATCGCAGTAGGCATGCAATTCCACAGCAGAGTTAGAGGCTAAGAGAATACCTTGAGTTTGTGTACCAACTAGGTATCTCAAGAGATCAGTTGCAGCTTTCATGTGAGATGAACAAGGGTGTTGCATAAATTGCGTGAGGATGTGAACAGTGTACACGATGTCAGGACGTGTAACAGTTAAGTAGATCAACTTGCCTAACAGCCTTTGATAAGGATGTGGATCAATAAGAGGCTCACCCATCTCCTTGGTTAAGCGGAGGTGGATGTCAATTGGTATCTTCATTGGTGTTGTTGATTGCACATTATACTCACAAAGCAGATCGATCAAGTATTTTCGCTGGGACACAAAGAAGCCTGCAGAAGAACGATCGACCTCCAAACCCAAGAAATAGCGAAGGTCGCCCAGATCCTTCATGTAAAATACTGTAGATAGCATGAGCTTGAGTGTGTCAATTTCCAAGGCAGAGTTTCCAGCTAGTAGCAAGTCGTCCACGTATACCAAGACCAATGTTAACGAATCAGTAGTGGTTTTAGTAAATAAGCTGTAGTCTGACTTAGACTGGACAAATCCAAGATCAATTAGAGTTGTAGACAGCTTAGAAAACCACAGTCGTGGTGCTTGTTTTAGACCGTAGAGCGACTTTTTGATTTTGCAAACTAGTGTTGTTTCTCGTGCAGGAACATACTCCCCCTGTGACATTGCAATTCTGCAGCCAGCATGAGTATAGCCCAGTGGCATCCTCATATATATTGTGTCATCCAAATCGCCATGGAGGAAAGCGTTCATCACATCCATTTGCACCACAATCCACTCATTCACTGCTGCCAAAGCCAGAAGAGCACGTATAGTTGCCATTTTAGCAACAGGTGCGAAAGTTTGCTCATAATCCACTCCATATACTTGTTTACAGCCTAAAACAACCAAACGAGCCTTGAACCATTCAATCGTTCCATCTGCCCTGAACTTGGTTTTATACACCCACTTACTTCCAATCGACTTTTTGCCTGGAGGTAAAGTGGTGATTTCCCATGTGTTGTTTTCTTCCAAGGCTTCCGATTCCAAGTTCATCGCATCAATCCAATGCTGATATTTGACAACTTGTTGAAAGTATTTAGGGTCTTCTATAGAGGTTAGTGATGACAGGAAGCTTTGAAACAAGGACTCAATTGGTTGAGGAGTAACAACAGCATACATAGCAGTTGGCCTTGGGAATGGTTTAGTGACATAAGTATCCATCCATACAGGTGCCCTGTGAACACGAGCTGATCTTCTCACTGGCACTAAAGAGGCAGTGTCTTGTTCTTGGTCTGATTCTTCACTCTGTGTCTCACCCTGTTGTATTACGTCCTCTTGTGGAGTTGAAGTTGTGTCAACTGTTGGTGACATTGGAGTTGTCGTCTCTGTTTCAGCAAATAGTTCTTCATAAACATCATCAGCTTGAAGTGTCATGGGATGAACACTGGCTGGTATAGGCTGAAGATAGGATGATGAGGCTCCATTTAACAAGGGAAAAATGTGCTCATGAAATTCCACATCTCTCGACACCATAGAAGCCATAGAGTTTAGGATCAGGAGCTTGTAACCTCGCTTTCCAGCTGGATATCCCACGAAGACACAGGGCAGGGCCCTAGGCTTGAGTTTGTCTGTTGTTACGCCGGGTGGAGTTGCCATGGCTAGACAGCCAAAAACTTTGAGTTCATTATAGTCAGGTGCCTTGCCAAACAACACTTCATAAGGGCTCACGTTGTTCAACACAACAGAAGGGATTCTATTGATTATGTATGTTGAGGCAAGAACACAATCTCCCCAATGTGTATTGGACAATCCAGACTGTAGTTTAAGAGCTCTACCCACTTCCAGCACATGTCGATGTTTTCTCTCGACATGTGCGTTTTGTTGTGGCTTGTGACTACAAGTCGTTTGATGGACTATTCCGTGCTCCTTCATAAGCACCTTGCAGAACTGATCGCTGAATTTTGGTGCGTTATCAGTTCTTATAGTTTTGATAGAGCTGTGAAAGTGATTTGCAACATAGTTATAGAAGGTTTGCAAGGTAGCTCCATAGTCTGACTTCTTTTGGAGCAGATATATCCAAGTCATCCTTGTATTGTCATCAACCAAGGTCAGAAAGTATCTATACTTTTCCTTTGTGCAGACTTTATACGGACCCCAAGTGTCAATATGAACCAAGTCGAATGGTTGAGAGGCATGGGAGTCACTCAAAGTGTAGGGCAGTTTAGTAAAACATGACATTGGGCATGTCAAACAAACTTTTGACTTTGGACATGTGAGTGATTTCAAACTAGGGATGAGCTTCAGCTTTGAATCTGAGATATGTCCTAGTCTATTGTGCCATAAGCTGTACAAGTCGATGTGAGAAGAGACTTTACATGACTTAGACACAGTATTACACACACTTTTCCTCTTATCTTAAAGCACAGTCACATCACTTAGATAATAAAGGTTGTTTTTAAGATAACCTATGCCCACAGTAGCTTTAGATTCGGAGTCCATCACCACACATTTTCCTTCTTTAAAATTAACTTCACAATTATTATCTTTTCCCAATTTGGTGACAGATAGCAAGTTGTGAGTGAACTGAGGAACAAACAACACATTGACCAAAGTAATGCCACATTTCAGTGTTGTATCTCCTATGTGAGTGATGTTAGCAGTATTCCCAGTAGGTAATTTGATGTTTAAGTGAGGAGGTGCAGGTCTAATATTATGCAAGAGATTCAGGGAGCAAGTCATATGGTCAGAAGCTCCCGAATCCACAATCCACTCTCGAGTTGTGGATTCAACAGCTCCACAAGTAATCATACCTGAGAATGGTGAATCATACTCTTCTTCACTCTGACTAGCATTTCCAGGGATGAGTTTCAGCAATTGTTGAAATTGTTGATGGGACATAACCACATTGGATGCTTCACTTTTGCTTCCACCTGCTATTTGCACCGAGTTTGCAGAACGGTGATTGTGGGTACGTTGTCCATTCCCTCTTCCTGTATTTCCTCCCCCTCTTACAGCTGGTTTCATCATCCTATAGTGTCGCTTACGATAGCCCACCACAGACCAACAAACATCTGCAGTGTGGCCTCTTTTCTTACAAGCTGTGCAAGTCACCAATTGCTCGGGTGGTGTTGTAGCTCCCTTGCTAAACATAGCCGAAATTTCCTCATCAACTGCGTGTAACACATCCCGTTGAGACTCTTCTTGTTGTATGGCTGCACAGGCCATTTCCACGCTAGGTAATGGAGAGGCCATTAGGAGCTGACTACGTTGGGGGCTAAACATGTCATCGAGGCCATTAGAAACTGGAACAGTTTTGATTCATCCTTTTGCACTTGGATGGCTGTCAAGAGGGCTTTGGTTTCATCTGAGGTAGTGGTAAGAGGGGGAAGGACATTCATAGCCTCAATTTCTTCCCAGAGAGTAATCAAAGAAGTGTAGTATTCAACGAAGCTTCTACCATTTTGTTTCAAATTGTACAGATCTCTGCTCAGTTTGTATTTTCTTGAACCATTGCTCAACTGGAATCTTTTTTCAAGGATCTTCCATATTTCTGAGGCAGAGTTGACAAACAAGATGGACTGTTTGATTGTGTCACAAACATTGTTGTGAATCCAAGAGATCAACATATTGTTACAGGTATCCCATTGCACTGACTCTGTTTTATCGGTCGTGCTCTTCAACTCTGTTCCTTCTACAAACCCCAATTTTCTTTTGGATGCCAACTGAATCTCCATGGATCTTTTCCATGTTCGACAATCAGCTGCTCCTTGAAGCTTAGTCACACTGATTGAAATGGGACTATCAGATGGGTGGAGAAACAGTGGGTTTTGCATATCTGTAAATGTAAATTTGCTGGTGATTACCATTTTCTGGTCCTTGAATTTTTTGGTGTTTGAAGACTGGTGTTTTGAAATTGTTTGATGGTTCTGTTCTTCCTAATCTGAAAACTACACTTGTGGCTCTGATACCATGATACTTTTTGAGAGAGAAACAAGTGCAAGACAGATTGGAGACTAATATTGTTTCATTCAAATACTAATCAGTCTTAACATTAGAGTTGCAACAGATAGGCTGTATATAACAGCATACAAACATAAGACAAACAAAAGTATAACAAACTAGCAGGTAAAGGACTTAGGAAATAAATGCTGATTGTCCTATTAGCTAGCTGATCAGTTGTGTAGGCCTACTGTTTACCAACTATTGTCTTAACAATTGCAGACACGGGTGATATGAGACTTTTTGCATTAGCCACAGCTTCAACAACTTACTTAAATCGAAAGAGGCCAAGACAAAATCACCTCTGTTCCTCATCCTCGGGTATGTAACTACTCTTAATAATTCATAGCAATGCTTTTCTAGAATAATGATCAAAAAGTAAGATTTGCTTTTGTTGAGTGAGAGCTGATTAGGCTTTTTATATAGCATAATCCTTAGTTTTGTTCAGTTTACAGGGAGAAAGTAAGGGCTCAAAAGTCAAAACTATGGCCTCGAGTAAAGGTGGAGGAAATTGAAAAATAATGTTACTAGGTTATTAATGAATCATAAATTGTTCTTTTTTTTCCCAGAATGCTATTTCACGATATAGATTGACTACGTAATATTTCCTATGTATGTACTACCTAGGTTTCTATTGGTATTCTTTTTGCCATGACTAACTTTTCTTATCAGAAAAATGAAACCTGCCAAATTATATGTTTTTTAGGTCTGGAAATTATCTAGTAAGGAAAATGTCACCAGAAGTTTTTAGTTGTGTATAATGCTACACACTCATGAACGCATTAGAGCATAATTCTTATATCATACAGACTAGACTTGAAGGCTAAACCATTAAAGAATGGGCATCTGGCACTCATAACTTGAACACGTTGTAAAACTGTGTGTGGCGATCTAATGATTCGCAGCCACAGTTTTTTAGCGCCACTGCCAGCTAGACACTTTGTAACTAAGGTCCTTAAATTATCTACTTATTGCACAAGACTTCCTTGCGTTATTCTCTATTATCGCCTTCCGATCTTCTGCTTTATTCCGACAACTCCTCTTCATACTCCACTTCTTGCATACATCACTCGTAATTTCAGCAATCAATCTATTATATGTTTACTAACATATAGTACTTAATGGCTTTTAAATTGCAGAAATTTTATTTGGGGAAAAAAGCTTTGTTAATATTTATAGGCTTGACGCTTTTGATATTTAAGTTTGTTTTGCGTTACTAGCTAACCCCAGCTGGTGACATATGAATTCCGTTCTAGAGTTGCTTACAAACTTGAGCCTAAAATAAGCTAAATGAATTTAATGAATTAAAACAAACAATTTAATGTGAAATTAAGCTACACTGGCATGTTTATCGTAATATCGTAATATGATCATAATCATGTAGTAGTGGGCTGTTCAACATCATTTTAATATGTTATAACTTTTTTCTCATTTAAGCTCTACTTTGTTCATTTGCTTTTATTTGCTATTCAAAGCCCGTAGGTATTACAATGATGTATTCTGAGTTTGCCTCGAGCATAAGATTTATGGCAGTTAGAATTTATTCCAGTGTATACATCCAGGTAATCATCTTCACAGCCAGTACTGCTGCCTGGTTAGTCTCTGAACTACTCTGAAGCAATGATGTTGTCACAAAAATAGTAGCAGCTGAAAGCGTAGTTCAATAACACAGAGCTTTTAAGGTACAAATATTTAGTACTAAAATAGACCAAGTTGGTTTCTTACTCTGACTTATAATGAGTTGTTGTATTTGAGGTTGAGCAGGTTAAAGAGGTGCCAACAATGAAATGAACCCACTTTTAGTGCTTTCTACAAGAAGATGAAAGACAGCCTTGAGAACAGGAATATACAAGACAAGTAATTCCTTCTTATATTCTTATTACAAAACCATTAGTGTCGCACTTAAGATAGAGAATTTGAATTCTGGTTTCCAAATCGCTGCTTCCCCTTACAAATGAAAAACTCAGGTCACAACTTTTGGTAGAGAAAGCGCCAGCAAGGCAGCATGTGAATATATAAAACAGAATGACAACAAATCAGACGACGACTACAAATGAAAATTTCTGCTTTTTAGGACACCACTTGCCACTACACCATTAGGAAGGAAGTAGGAAGACATGAATGTCATCTCATATGATTAGTTGCCCAGAACAATAGTCGCAATTATTATTAAACTGAACTAAACTATATTTCATGGATGTAACATAAAGAACATTCTCATTTTTTAATGGTGACTATGGTTTAATTTTGTGGACCAAATTTGGGCAAGATTTAATATTATTCTTATGGTAAAAATCTCATCTAATTCTTCAGGTATTATTATTTGTGTTGTCTAATGGGTCTCATCTCTTAGTTTGCAATATATGAGGCTACAAAATAGGGGCTCTTATTTCAATGCCGTTCTTTTACCGCTAAATAATGCTCTATACATGCATGTGTTGTACATCTTTTAATGAAGAATTATTCTGTTTTGCAATATATCTTATGGTTTGTAAAATATATGTGTGATTTAGTTTAGCAAATATGTGTGTGGTGTAGGTTTACATTAATGAACAATTTTGCTTCAGAATCTTTAGTATCATACTTCCTTTCTATCGTCCAATCATTCAAAAAAAATAGAGAAGATATTATCCATGTACTACAAAATTCTCAGGCATGTAGTTGGGGAAGCGTGATGATATAAACCATGACATAGACAAATCTTTATAACTTAAAGATATGTCAATTACCAGAAATGCGTAATTAAGTCTTGGAAGCTTCAACTGAAGAAGTTGTAGTAGTGCTGCTAATGGGATATTAAAAACGCTTCCAGGAGGCTTGATGGATGTGGCCCTCATGATTTTTTCCTTAGTGGTTCTGGTCAACTAGGCCCTGGTATGATGAACCACACAACAATACTAGCTTCGGGCTACCTCCTCTGCAGGTCGAACATTTTTAATTATCCTCCCATTTGGGATAATAGGCTGAGCATTGGCAACATCATTTTAGGTCCACAAATAGGGGTTGTGTACAAATATTTTATACCTTTATTGTAAAGTAAGGAGTTCTTAAATCGATGTATGATGATTTTTTGAAAAATCTTGGTCATGTTGGGGACAAATATTTCATTTTCATAACTGGTTAAGAGTGTCCAGATATTGACTTAATAATTTCTGTTTGCTATTTTAGAACTACAATTACATATCTTTCTAAAATTTTACTAAACAAATACTTATTTGCTTTAAAATTTTGTAGGTGTTTGATTATTTATAGTATCCTCAGTGTGATTCAATTATAGAATATAAAAAGTAAATTCCTCAATGTAACATAACAATCCAAAGTTTAGGTTGCATGTCCCATTCTATTAATGATGGCAAGTTGTGCTAAAGGCAGATGGCTTTTAAAATGAAGCAGCAAATTTCACTTTCATTTGGCGAGGTTAAATTGTTCCAAAGGCAAATGTCCCTCAAGTGAGCAGCTGATTTAGAAATAATATAGAAACTTTATGCTCTTATTAAACACTCTCTGATAACCTGCAGGCTACAGCTCTACAAGAGATGACGCACAAAAAACTCATGTTGCATTTCACAGTTCTATATAGAATTCTGCAACGGATGAGGCTAAAGTATGCCCGTGCCTCACGGACTATAAAGCTAATTGAATATATATAATAAGCTTTGTGGATGAAATAAATATCTTCATTTATTTATGCAATGAAATCATTTTTTTTTCTTGACAAAAAAAAAACTTTTTTTTTACGAATAAGGAATTATATTAACTTACATCAAACAAATCACAGTCAGGACAAACCCCTGAACTGATATTACAATCTTAATGTAAACAAATAAACGAGCTAACCAAATAGTGGCTTATGTTTGCAGACTATTTTACATCATGAATTTTAAAATTCTTCGAATTAAAAAAGATTAGAGTAGCTTCTCGATCAATCAAACCAGCACCAATCCTGGAACCAGTAATATCGCAAATGACCTTCACATACGCACCACCTGTAGCCCAATGTTCAGAAACACCCCAGCTATCTACATGCCGAAAACCAGCTATAGACATGCCGAAAGTGAAATATCTCATAAGATGAACAAATTTTAGTTGTGAAAAGTAAGCTCTTGCAATATCCGACACCAGCCCAAATTCAATGCATGAATTACAGATCTCCCAACAAACCACAAAAATCCTTTTTAAAGTAGCCAGGAACAAAACCCATACCAACATAAAAACAAACACACGCCAAAAGGCGAGACGAAAAACCAAAATTCAAAGACCTCGGAATAACATCAAATTTTGGTATGATGTTAAGGAGGAGAATTTGAATCTAAGATATTTTTTATTTTAGTAGACGGACTCAAAACCAAATAGATCTGAGAAATAAATTCTAAGATGTTTGGCTTTGGATCAATTTTTATTGAAAACTGGATAAAACAAGAAAGGGGTTAGAAGATTGTGGGGAAGATCGGAGGATGGATTGATGGGGGAGGCAGAGATGAAGAAAATACGGCAAATTTCACCGGTCGACTCTCATGCGCTGAGAGAGAGAGTGAAAGTTTTTATCCTTCTTTTATTTAGATACGATACGATTACAAAAAAAAAAACAATACTTAGGACATACTCCAACAATTCTAATTTAAATATATTATTATTTTAATTTATAAGGCACATGTTAGAGCAAGTCCAACAATGTCCTAAATATTGTTCTAAATCAATACTTAGGACATTTAGTCACTTTTTGTGCTCCAACAATGTCCTAGTGATGCCTTAAAACACTACGATATCCAACTCATGCCTTATTTTTAAGGCACCTCTATATTTATCCTAAATCAATTTTAACAATAAAAAAATTGACTTCCCTCCTTTTCTACAATTCTTTCTCCTAACTTTTTCCCTTCCGCCCAATTCTAATTCATATATTTTATTATTTTAATATATAAGACACAAGTATAAGGCATATTGTTGGAATTGATATACAAAAATCATGACTTAAATCACTATGACACTATATTTTATTATATTTATAGGACGCCAACTAGGACATTGTTGGACTTGCGCATGTTATTGGAATTGATACACAAAAATCATGACTTCAATCACTAGAACACTATATTTTATTATATTTATATGGCACTAACTAGTACATTGTTGAACTTGCTCTAACCCACAAATGGTTACCAACTTCAAATGTTTTCTTTTTTATCACGTTTGCTCCATAAACAAACATATGAATGCATTTTCTTTTTTGGTAATTTTCTAATATCATATAAGGAAAAATAAACATATCTAATTACAAGTTCCTATTCTTGCATTAGCCGTGTTTGCTTGTGAGCCGTGTTTTACCAGGAAAATTGCAACCAATGCGATCATAAGTTCCTTAACTATATTACTATCTAAACTAGCATTATACCGTATTACATATAGATCCGTAATATATATTATTTAACTAATAAAAATGTAAATTAACTTAAGTATAAAATTATTATCCGTCAATTCATACCAATTATATTAATTTTAATATTATCAACCAATCACCAAAATATTTACCACCTCCACAGAAAAGTTCAAAACCTCTCTTTATTGTTTTTTCTTAATTTTATTTCTCATTTGATTTCTCTCTTTATTGATAATATGTCTATCAAGTTAATAAATTTTTTATTCATATTTTGAATTTTGTTCTTTTGGAAATTTGGTATATTCAAATATTCAAAACCGTGGATTCCTATAATATTTATTATCTTAGTTAGTTGAAAAAATTTGTATTCTGTGGATCTTGGTCAATTTGTCGAATTCACATTAAAAATTCATAAACAGTTATATATCACGGATCATTAGATTGTCTATCGAAAAAAGGGTGTATATTTTAATAGTATGAGAAAAGATCTCTATAATGTAAAATTCATGAAAAACGTAGTTATGACAAAGAAACTTTCCTCTAATCTAGTTTGTTATGTGTTCGTGCAATATCATTTTTACGAATTATATGTCCTTTTTTTAGTGTACTAATTTGCTATATAAAAATAAATATTATCAACCGACCAAACAAATCCAATTTTCTGCCCTGTTGGAGTAAGGTATGACTATTAGAGTTTCTGGTGATTCCTTCAGTTTGTTTGTAGTGACAACATAAAATGTGTATTTTCAGTTTGGGAATTAGTATATTGATTTATTCTTTTCAACTAAAACATGGTATTGATATGGGCTAAAAGTAAGCCCTAAAGACACATTTAATGTGGCATTAATTAGACTCAGCATGGTCCAAACGTGGAGCTCATTTATGGGACTCCAAACTCTAATTAAATATTAATTTCGTAATTAATATTAGGGGTAATAAACAGCTCAGCAAATAAGAGTCAAATAAGGATACTACTCCTGCTAGACTTAGCCTCCAAGGCATCCAATTCAACATGGAAACTGATTCCTACAAGGAAGGAGTCTAGAACCTTCCTCAAGGAGGTGACTTGCCCGCCAAGTCTCTGAATCCTACCATAATTCTAAGGCTTCTCAGCATATATAAGGGGCCTGACCCCTCATTCTCAGAACTACGTTTTGGCTTAATCCTCGAATAAGGACATACAAGCCACTACGTCCTTGGTGTGCCCTTGCCGCCATAGCCCCGAGGGCGAACACCAAGAACTACGTCTTGGCTTGATTCTCAATACGAGATACGTAGGCACTCTGTGAGGACCGACTAGTCTCGAACAAGAAAACAGCCATTAAAGCACGAAGCTCCCAAACCCTAGCATTAAATACAATTTCGTAACCTAGTTTTTATTCCACAACATTTGGCACCGTCTGTGGGACGACAACATCAACCATGGTTCAAACACGAAGAACAACATCAACCTCGACTGAGGCCATACCCCTTAGCTCTGCTCCACCTGCCACTTCTGATCCGCTTATCACTACCGAAGAAGGACAATTATCCCCATCAACAGGGGCGATCATTCAACCTCTAGTCTCTCAACCCCCAGGGATGACTCCCCATGTTGAGGGAACTCTACCAGTGGTCGTCCATCAAAGCCAAGAAGCTAACCCTCTTCAGATGGTGGTTTCTCCTTTTGGTAACGTTAATCGTACGCTACCCCCGGGGGTACAGATCCACACTACGGATCTCCACTTGAATACCAACCCGATGTATGGGCTGCCTAATTATCCCCCTCGATAAAGGGAACCTGGACCAAGTGGTCACGCCTTACAGATCCGAGATCGAGAGTATAATGACTACTCCGGTCCCTATACTGATGATTCATCATCATCTGAGGATGATGATCGAGATGAAGCCCCGAGGAGGCGACGTGCTAGCAAAGAACCTCTAAGGAGGACACGAAGTATCCATGATGGACCCCCCTTGATAACTTCTGAGAGGATCAAGGCTTATGAGGCTGAGATCTTAAAGTTGAAGGACGATATGGCGAGAGAACAAGCTAGATTGAATCAAACTCAGCCTCCTCCAACCACAGAGAGGATTCCCATTATCGACTTAGAAAGGTCTTCAAGGAGACAGAAAAGAGCTGGTGCTCCAACTAGTAGAACAACAAGGGTGGAAACCCCCAAGGGTAACCCCAAAGATCTGATGCCCCTAGGAGATCATGATGATCCCACACCCCCGTTTACTGAGGAGGTGATGAATGCTCGTATTTCAAAGAAGTTCAAGATGCCGACAATCAAGGCTTATGATGGAATGGGTGATCCCGCAAACCACGTCAGGATGTTCTCAAACGCACTGCTGTTACAGCCTGCAAGTGATGCTTTAAAGTGTAGGGCATTCCCTCAAACTCTGTCTAGCATGGCTCAAAGATGGTATAGCCGCTTGCCCGCGAATTCAATTGGCTTCTTTAAGGAGTTGAGTGCTGCCTTTGTTAGCAAGTTCATCAGCGAAAGAGTTCACGAGAAAAGCTCCGCATCTCTCATGTGTGTGGTACAAGGAAAGAACAAAAATTTGAGGGATTACCTCAAGCGATTCACTAAGGAGACGTTAAATATCACTGATCTGGAGAATAAGGTAGCCATGATAGCCCTGAAAAACGGAACCACTGATCTCTTCTTTAAGAGGTCTTTAGCAAAACATCCTCCTAAAAACATGGCCGAGCTCTAACGAAGGGTTGATAAGTATATTAAAGCTGAGGACAGCATGAAGAAAGAAGTCGCAGAAGGTAATGGAAAAGGTAGCAATTGTTCAAAGAAGCGAAAGCAAGAGCAAGAGTACGATGCTAGGGACAAGTATCCCCGAATTAGCAAGGACTCTGATTCATCGCCACCAAAGAAGAATTTTGGACCAAGATTTTCTGACTATGCAAGGTTGAATGCTCCTAGGGGTCATATCTTGTTGGAAATTGAGAAAGATAAGGAATTCCGATCGCCGAAGCCAATTAGGGGAGACCCCGCAAAACGAAACAAGGATCAGTACTGTAGGTACCATAAGGATGTGGGACATGATGCCGATGATTGTAGCAACTCAAAGACGAGATTGAATTCTTGATCCAAAGAGGGAAGCTAGGCCAGTTCACGAAGGGTGAAGATCGTGGAAATCAAAGGAGGGATTATAACAGGAAGAATAATGATCGTAGGGACAACGATTGTGATCGCAACCTACAGCCCCGGGGGCCAGTTATCAATATGATTTGGGGAGGCCCGACAGCGGCCGACACAACTCGAAACTCTCGAAAGGCCTATGCCAGAGAAGTGATGCACATCGTGGGAGAGGCCCCGAAACGTGCTAAGACCGAGATCATGATTGGTTTTAATGATTCAGACCTCGAAGGGGTGAAGTTCCCCCACGACGACCCGTTGGTCATAACCCCTGTAATTGGAAATTTGGAAGTAAAGCGAGTCCTGATAGACAATGGAGCTTCTATTGATATCCTATTTCATGACGCGTTTGAAAAGATGGGGTACACTGACTCTCAGTTGACCCCGACCAACATGCTTATCTACGGATTTAATGGAGTTGAGTCCAAAGTTGAAGGGACTATTCAGTTGCCCATGACTATTGGGCAGGAACCTAAAGAGGCTACTCAGATGTTGAATTTTTTGGTGATCAAGGCTGCCTCGACATACAATGCAATTGTAAGAACCTAGATTTTTGGAAGAATTAAAACTTTTGTTGTAAATGAGTATGTAAGTGAATAGTGATCATGGCTATGATGTACTTTTAATGAATGAATATTTTAACGAATTTGGATTCGAAGGTTTATGTGCAATAAATGATGAAATTGGTTGAAGATTTAGATAAGAATAATCTATCGTCTAAAAAGGGAGCTATGGTATTTAAAGAAAAAAGGAGTTAATCTCATGTTATCAAAATCGATATGTGGTACAAGTTAAGTGATTTTGTAAAAGAGATTGAGGATATTCGAGACAGCGCGAGGACATTTTTTTTAGAGCAAGAAATAAAGAGGAAATAAACAAGGAATATTGGAGTTAATATTGATTTAAGGAAATTGTGCCACATTAGAGAAATAAATAAATAAACAGTTATAATATATGAATAATAATAATAATACTATAATTATATTATTAAAAAGTGCAAGGGAATATAATTGGTGGGAAAAAGGAGAAATTCAAGGGACTTAAATGCAAGTCAACCATAAATAAGATGGTCTTTAAGTATTAATACCAAAAGGGGTATGCATGTTTTGGAGCCTACAAGTGGCACCCTTGGATGTTTGACAACACATAAAAGAGATGCATCCAAGTATTAATACCAATAATACAAGGATTAAATGAGTATTAGCTAAAAAAAAAAAAAGAAACAAACACCCTTGTTTTGGTGCTCTCGGCCAAGGTGTAGAAAGGAGGGGAGGAAGGAGATTTCACCAAGCAATTATTACAATTAATAGCCTATATTAAAGAGGGAGAAGAGTAGAAGGTATGGTTGTAAACTCATCATCATTTACCAAGTTAATTATGTTCAAAAAATTTAAGAGAAAGTGATGATGAATAGTAATTACATAAACTAACTCTTTGTTTCATGGTTTCTCTTGATCATATAAGCTATACCAAGGCTAGATAAGGTTCAAACAAGGCTTGATAAGCTCACTTATACACCAAGGAAGGTATGATATTCTTGAAACCCTAGCTTGAATATGAGATTATGCATGGCTTATGAGATTAGTTTATGTTAAAGTTAGAGAGCATGATTATCTAAGTATATATAAGTGTTTGGTTGAATATGAATGAATGTTGTGCTTGTAACCATGGATGGTAAAATGACCACATGGTGTAGGGATTGAAATATGAGTTGAGCAATGGATTTGGAAAGGTGGAAATTTTGGAATTAGCCGATTTATAGCCGTTATAATGCCGAAATTGCATTTAACACTTAAAACAGAGAATACCCGAGAGAAATAGCTCCTGACCTTGATGAATAGTTAACCCACCCTTATAGATTTCGACCCATAGATCGTTTTAGCGCAAGAATCGAAGCATTTTGACGTACGGTTTAGGAGATATAGCTGATTTACTAAAAGTCGTTCAGAAATGTAAGTGCGAGTTCGTAAAAACAATTGAACCCCTATAACTTGATAAATTCAGTGGATAATCTGGGTAATTAAATATTATATATCATAAGGAAGGTGTGGGAGAAAACCTCATGTCAAAATAAGCATTTTTCAATTTTATAAAAATGTTTGAATCGATGTTAAGTGCGAAGAAACCTATAAAAAGGACACTTGGTGATAACTTTGAAAACCACTTAGAAAATGAATACTAAATGTTGAGGTATGATCTTCGCGAGTAAACAATAAACCCTAAGACTTATATAGCTTAAGTATCTATCATGTATAGTGTAATGACGTAGCTTGATAGCGAATAAGTGTCAGCTCATAATGGCAATAATAAGGGTTAACGTAGAAACGTATTTTAGCTAAGTAAAGTAGATACTTGGCTTATCAAAAATGTCAAGTGATTGACAAGAATAATTTTGGATTGTTTATAGATTGCCGGACGGACCAGGGACACGTTATACCTACGACCCTTCCAGGCAAGAGTTCTTTAAACTTTGCTTTAATAAATTATAAATGCTTGGAAAAATGGTTTCACCGAAAATGTGTCTACGCATATATGATTTCATATTGCCACTGGGCAAGGAACGTGTTTCCTAATTTCTGAAAAAGATTTATGAACATGATTAATACAAGGTACTTTATGTATAAAAGAGGTAAATGAGTTATGGAATGATGAAAGGAATTTTCTGAATAAATGTTTTCGATAAAAAGGGGAATTCAATCTTTGGGACTGAGTTCAATGCGGTCCAACTTGCAATATTATATTTCCGGCCCATGTGTTGCCGAGGGGGGATTGTGGAGAACTTTCCTCCAGGGGGATGCAGTGGAGAACCTTCCTCCTTCTACTAGTAGTAAAAAGGGACAGATACGGAGGGCGACTGATCATCGTCCTGACGTATTTGGTTACGGTGAAAATTCCCCTAAACTCTTAAAAAGGGATTGTGAAAATGTTTTTGGCAGTAAAATCTTACGTGTAAAAAAAAAGAAGAAGGAACAATATGAAAAGTAAATGCTTTAAGGAATTTGAAGAGAAGCTGATATTATATTTGCATCGAAAGAAAAGTGATGTTGAATTTAAGTATTAGTAAGTTATGTTGGTGTGTGGTTGCACAAGCAAGATTTCTATACGCACATTTGGACATGTTTATTATTGTTCAAGCATGACTTAAATGTTTTCAGAAAAATGTTTTATTAATGCAAACCTTATTATAAATGTTCTTAGAAAATGTTTTCTTCATTTTGTTTTACAAATGCACCCTTTTACATTTTATTTAAAATATTCATTAGATGCATATCAAGTATTTTCAAGTCTTTCTTTTATATATATATATATATTGTTTAACCCAAACCAAGTTTTTTTTTAAAAAAAATATCTCTTGCTGAGCTGTATAGCTCACTCTTGCCTATGTTTACACCACAGCTATAGCCGATGCCGCCGATACGTCGCACCACGCCCCGGAAGTGGGTAAGGGTCGGGATGTATGATAGAGATCTGTCGCCTATACCCGAGGTAGCCCTTATTTATTAATATTCAGGGTATGTGTAACGTGTGTAAGATAACTAAGGAAAGATTGTAATATATTTTGGTTGTGAATATGCTTCCTGTAGAAGTATTATTCAGCAACACTACTTATATATTTTGGGTCTGTAATAATAATAACTTTACTTTAACTGTTATCATGTTGGATATTGTTCTCTGAGCATATGACTGGCGTATGTGTGTGGATATAAGTGTGGGGTCAACAGCATGCGTATATAACATCATTAAATTATTTAAGTACCAAGAATATAATTTGTTTAAATGGAAATTGGACCGTGATGACCTGGATCCCTGACCCCGGATCTAGGGCTGTCACAGAAATGGTATCAGATCCCAGAGTCATATTGCTCAGGAACGAGAGAGTTAAATGGCATGGTACGAATATAAATATAATAAAACGTGGGAACTCATATCGAGTTCAAGGTCGGGCTATCGGATATAGTACTGAACCTAAGTATGGATTAAGATTATATATATTATTACTGATATAAGTTATGTCTCATTATAGGAGGAGGAGCGGACTGGTGAGGCGAGTCATGATGGATGGCGAGGGATTTCTGAGGAGGAGGCTATACAGTTAGAGGAGCGCGATGTTGAGATCCCTTCACATGTCATAGCAGGTTTGAGGAGGAGAGCTAGAGCTAGAGCTAGGCATCAGTACTTAGATGCTATGTCATCAGCACCCCGTGTTCAGAGACAGAGACCACCAGCTAGATTGGGTGAGGCAGATTATTCGATGGCACTAGTACCATACGTAGGAGGACCGAGACCAGCAGTCAGGACAGATCAGGTAGGTCACGCTAGAGTGAGGCCAGAGGTTGTAGAGGAGGACGTTCCACCATCTAGGCGTCCTAGGATTGAGACTGAGACATAGGAGCAGCCAGTATTTAGAGACATCCAGATGATTTCCCTACCACCTGCCCCAGTGCCAGCATCTGTACTATCACCGTCACTGAGTCCAGACCCATTGGATGACCCTGAGGAGGAGATAGACCCTTTTGAGGACTCGGACCCTTCAGAGGAGTCAGAGCCAGATACAGCTCCATTTGATGATCCACCCCCACCTGCAGTCCCACCTTCACCTATAGAGGCACCCCCACCGCAGGATCATCCACCAGCAGGAGATGCTATTCATATTACTATATCTCCATACTATCAGCTTTTGGAGGGACGATTGGCAGAGTCCCGTCATATGGTGGATATGTTGTTGCAGAGGTTGACTGGGCCTTCGGGCAGGACAGCCCAGATTCCAGAGGGGATATCCGCAGGACTGATCAGTATTGAGATGAGGTCACTTACTCGTATCAGGGAGTTGACAGCAGGGAGAGGGGCGCCAGAGTGGAGGGATGAGGTAGATCAGGTTATCTTGTCTGCTATGGCCCAGCTGAGGGATATCATCAGAGCAGGGCTACCGTGAGTTGCAGTGGGAGTTCTTAGTCCTTAATCAGACTATAGTCACCTTAGTGGTGTCATTTTGAGGATTAGTCTAGTATTTACTGTATTAATTCTAGTTTGATTAGAGGACTAGTAGTAGCACTATTGTTGTATCAGTAGCATGTATTAGTATCTTTTGAGGTTTAAACTATGTACATTATGAAGCATCTATTTTAATGAAAAATATATTTGCAGGTTGTAACGTATTTATCTTGACCAACGTAGTTTACTTATATTCGGTTGAGTTGTTTTATATCTGGATATTGATTATAATGGTGTATAAAATGTGTAAGTTGATGGTATAATTACTGCATATGGAAATGATGGACATTATGCCCCAAATTTGGGAAATTAATGGAAAAATTTTATTTATCTACTTTCAGAATCATGCCACCTCGAAGGAATACAAGAGCAAATCCAAATGTTGCAGACCAAGGCAGCAATACTGTAGAGAATATTAGACAGCATGAAAGGGCTATCGATGAGTCGGATTATGAAGAGGAAGATTATGAAACTACTGAACAGGAAGGGGACCAAAGGGGAGACCCATTGAATCAATTTATGGACCTATTGAGACAAAATTTAGCTGTGAACCAGAACCCTCAACCACCACCAGTTCCACCCAACACAGTGGCCAATTCGTTTCGTGCATTTAAGTCACTAAAACCCCCAGAATTTGAGGGGACTGTGGACCCAGTGTTAGCCAGAGCATGGCTAAAAGAGATGGAAAAAGCCTTCGAGATATTGAACGTGGATGCGGGTCAGAAAATGATCTTTGCTGCATATCTCCTGAAGGGAGAAGCAAATTATTGGTGGGAGTCAAAAAGGAACTTGGAATGAGCGAGAGTGATAACGTGGGAGAGATTTACCATGATGTTTCTAGAAAAGTATTCTCCCAAATATCTGGAAAACCAAATGGAGACGAAATTCTTGGAGTTGAAGCAGAATAACCTCTCAGTGGCTGAATACGAATCCAAGTTTACGGAACTGTCTAGATTTGTGCCGGAGTTTGTGAACTCCGAAGAGAAGCGAGCAAGGAGGTTTCAATTGGGATTGAAACCGTGGATACAAAACCGGGTGGCGGCCTTTGAATTGACGGATTATGCTGCGATAGTTCAGAAGGCATCAATTATAGAAGCGGGGAGTGAACAGGTACAGAGAGAACGAGAGAATAAGAAAAGGAAAGCTGAAAGCCAGAGAGGAAGTTCAACTGGGAGAAACTTCCCTAACAAATTCAGTAAAGGACAGGGGTCTCAGAATACGAGGAGTCCAGGGTTTAGTAGAAGCCAAAGCGAGACGGTTAATCAGGGGAGTAAACCCTCAGGAGCATCCCAACCTAACCAATCAAGACCACCTCTACCGGATTGTACAACTTGCGGTAGGAAGCACACAGGTGTCTGTAGACTGCCAGGAATAACTTGTTACAAGTGTGGACAGAAAGGGCACTATTCCGACAAATGTCAATCGATAAACACTAATACCAAGGGAGACCTCAAGTGTTTTCAATGTGGAAAAGTGGGGCACATGGCTAGAGACTGACGTTCTGGTGGTTCATCTGCGACAAGGCAAAGTGGTATTGCTTCAAATAGACCTCCTACTGCCAGAACATTTAATATGATATTGAGGGACGCAGTGAGGCATCCGGATGTGATAGGAGGTACGCTCCGACTCAACTCTTTTAGCGCAAATGTTTTATTTGATTCGGGAGCGACCAAATCTTTTATATCCCAAGACTTTGCTAATAAATTGAAACTTAAAGGAGAATCATTACAAGAACCTCTACGGGTAGAGATAGCTAATCAGGAAGTCATTCCAGTTAAACAAGTATACCCAGATTGTGACCTAGAAATCGAGGGATGTCGGCTTCACGTAGATTTAATTCCTCTGAAATTAGGAGAATTTGATGTTATTCTAGGTATGGATTGGTTATCAAAGAATGAAGCTAATATAGACTGCAAGGGAAAGAAAGTAAAGATAAAACTACCAGAAGGTAGAGAATTGGTGTTTAAAGGGCAAAGGCAAGGTAAACAATTTCTGACTAGCATACAAGCTAAGTACTCAATGAATTGGTGCTACTAAGAAGGCACCTGACCTTAGTAGGATTCCTATAGTCAATGAATTTACGGATGTATTTCCAGAAGATCTTCCTGGATTGCCACCTGATAGGGAAATAGAATTCGCTATCGACCTAGTGCCTGGAGCAGCCCCAGTTTCAAAAGCCCCGTATAGGCTAGCCCCAGTCGAATTAAAGGAATTAGCTTCCCAACTGCAGGAATTACTTGATAAGGGTTTTATTCGACCTAGCGTATCTCCGTGGGGAGCACCTGTCTTGTTTGTTAAGAAGAAAGATGGAAGCATGAGGCTGTGCATAGATTACAGAGAGTTAAACAAGTTGACGATCAAGAATAAATATCCTTTACCAAGGATAAATGATTTGTTTGACCAATTGAAGGGAGCTGAGTATTTCTCAAAAATAGACTTAAGATCCGGATATCACCAGCTAAAGATTAAACCTGAGGATATTCCTAAGACAGCGTTTCGTACACGTTATGGACATTATGAGTTTTTGGTTATGTCATTTGGTTTAACTAATGCCCCAGCAACTTTCATGGACTTAATGAATAGGATTTTCAAGAAATATCTGGATAAGTTTGTTATAGTCTTCATTGATGATATATTGGTTTATTCAAAGACTAAGGAGGAACATGAGGAACATTTAAGGATAGTTTTAGAAACCTTGAGGCAAGAGCGGTTGTACGCCAAGTTTTCAAAGTGTGAATTTTGGTTGCAGGAAGTTCAATTCTTAGGACATGTGATAATTAAGGAAGGAGTGCTAGTTGATCCTGCAAAAGTAGAAGCGATTTCAAATTGGGAAAGGCCAAAGATCCCAACGGAGGTAAGAAGTTTTGTAGGATTGGCTGGATATTATAGGAGATTTGTGCAGGATTTTGCTAAGATAGCAACACCGTTAACCCGACTCACTCGTAAAACTGAGAAGTTTGTGTGGACTGATAAGTGTGAAGAAAGTTTTCAGGAGCTGAAGAAAAGGTTAGTAACAGCTCCAGTACTAACTTTACCAGATGAGAAAGGGAACTTCGTAATTTTTAGTGACGCATCCCTTAAGGGCTTAGGCTGTGTACTTATGCAGCATGGTAGGGTGATTGCCTATGCATCAAGACAATTGAAGGAATATGAGTTGAGGTACCCTACCCATGACCTAGAGTTAGCTGCCATAGTATTTGCTTTGAAAATTTGGAGGCATTATTTGTACGGGGAAAGGTGTGAGATCTACTATGATCATAAGAGTTTGAAATACATATTTACTCAGAAAGAACTAAACATGAGGCAGAGAAGATGGTTAGAATTGATCAAGGATTATGATTGTGAGATTCACTATCACCCCGGGAAGGCCAATGTGGTGGCCGATGCTCTTAGTCGAAAAGAGAAGTTAAGATGGTAACTGTATCCGAGGAGTTGATCAAAGATCTTGAAAGATTAGAAATCGAAGTGAAAACACCAGAAGAAGGTCAAGAGAGTTTAATGGAAATTAGGATCCAACCACCGTTGTTAGAAAAGATTCGGATGTGTCAAGAAAAGAAGATGGAAGAAGAAGAGAAGTCCTCTGAGGAGATAATGACAGGGGAGGAGATCAAATGTGAGAGAGATGAAAAGGGAATCATGAGGTACGCATCAAGGATATGGATTCCTAATGTTCAGGAATTAAAAGATGAGATTTTACGAGAAGCTCATAATTCCCAGTATTCAATTCACCCAGGTAGCACCAAAATGTATCAGGATTTGAGGGAACTTTACTGGTGGCCAAATATGAAAAAGGATGTTTCGCAATGGGTACTTAGGTGCTTAACATGTCAAAAAGTGAAAGCAGAACATCAAAGACCGAGTGGATTATTGCAGCCATTAGAGATTCCTGAATGGAAATGGGAACATATTGCCATGGATTTTGTAGTAGGATTACCAAGGACTAAAACTAACCACAATGCTATATGGGTAATTGTAGATCGGCTAATCAAATCAGCTCACTTCCTTCCAATTAACGAGAGATATTCAATCGATAAGCTTGTAGACATATACTTGAAGGAGATCATAGTCAGGCATGGTGTTCCTGTAACTATCGTATCAGATAGAGATCCACGATTCAACTCTAGATTTTGGAGGAGTTTCCAGGAGTGTGTTGGAACTAAATTGAACATGAGCACCGCGTATCACCCATCACTACTAGAAAAACTGGAATAGACATCGCCCTTTTAACATCGGTTTGGAAAGCCACTGATGTTAAAAAGTGCTTTAACATTGGTTTTTCTAAAACCGATGTCTATTGGTTCTGTGACATCGTTTCTTTTAGAAACCGATGTTAAAAATACCTCTTTAAAAAAAATTATTTTCCCACCTCCCTTTCCCTCCCCCAACCACCAACATTTCACCAAATTTTTTGTACTTAGAATATTTTCCCCCCACACGGCAATCAAAAAACACCTGATTCCCCCTTTTCTCACAACTTAATTTTCACCATGTAAATTAAAATTAATTAAAATCAAAAAAACAAAATCAAAAACTAAATCTAAACTAAAACACATGTATCCCCTTTCATCACTCTCACTCTCATTCTAAATCTAGAACATGCCCCCCCTCTCTCTCTCTCTTCCCCCGATTCCCCCTTTTCTAAGAACCCTAACTATAACCCGATTCCCCCCTTGTCTCAAGCTCCAGATAAGGATTATTTATTCGTATAAGGATGATTTGTTCAAATCAAAAGCTCCAAAACTCACATTAATAAGTGGGTAAGCTTTAATCACTATGTATGTAGTTAGAAACCCTAATTTCTTAACTTTGTTTTTTATTATTTTGTTTACAAGAGCAGTTGTTAGAGGGATGGCTCGAATTAGCTCCATCTGTCTTCTTGCAATTAGTAAATGGGTTCGAATTTGCTCTGCCTTCTTCCAATTAGAGGTTATTTTGTATATTCGTTTTTGTTGTTGTGTTCAAGATGTTTGTGTATATTCCTTATTGAGTTTGTTGTGTCTTTAAATTAAGTTTGTTCTTTGTTCTCACAATTTTTGTATCTTAATCTTTTTTGTTTGTTTGATGCAACTGACCAAATAATCTTTCAGGCAAATACTTTCCGTAGCTGTTTTAACCGCCACTAATAAACTCAGATGGGATGTTTTCTTGAACATGATGCTGGTCAGTGCTAGAGGAGCACTAATAAACTCAGATGGGATGTTTTCTTGAACATGATGCTGGTCAGTGCTAGAGTCGTCATCTCCTCCTATGAATAATAATCTGTCTTGCATTTCATTACTAAACATTGGATGTGACCCAAATATTTGATACTATTTCTATGATATTCTTGCTTCTCTTTGTAACTTGTTCATTGAAATTGAAAACTTTTGGTGACTTTGAAGAATTTTTTTCATATATCAGGGACACCATGGACCGTAAATGAGCATAGGATGCCAACTCAAGTGGCTAGCCATGCTCAAAAGTATTTCATTAGAATGACGATAGCTGAAAAGAAGAACCGTCGAGCAGCCCTTTTCGACATTCCATTCAAAGAATCAGTACACCATCTCTTTTGATTCATTCCTCCCCAATAATGTTAACCTCCCTCCCCCCTCCAATCATCTGACTTTATTCTTGTGATTTTACAAAATTTACCTCCCCACACTCCTGCTGCACCTTTCAGTGCTTCAGATGATTCCCAACAGGTGATATTTTCACACCTAAGTGAAAAAAGACAAGCTTACATTCGTCTTAGTAAATAAGTATTATATTAAAGAAAATTCTCTACAGGTTATTGACGCTGCTGTTGCTCCTCCTATGAGGACTAGTGAAATCCGTAGACTGGTTAGTCAAATATTTCCTCAAAAGTATATGATTATTCTGACCACCACCATTTTAATTTTTATTTTCTGATCTTATAGGAGTTGTCATCAGCTCATACTGTAGCTTCTGAGAAAAAGCCCCCGCTTTCACCCAAGAACATAAATTTTGTTCAGGATACAGGTCATATGGCATACATGGTAAGTAAATGTAATATATGTGCATAGATATACAATAAACTTTATATTTTCATCCATTTCCTGATCCACTTCTCTTACACCAACCACCGGAGAATTGTATAGTGCCTACTGAGGTAGTTTTAATATTTTGTATAACCTCAGTTTCTATTACAGTTTGCTAGATAATCTCATTAGGAATTTTACTTAGATGTCTATTTCCAACTGCCTATAAATTTTCCATTACGTTCATTAATTTGAGCTTTGCCTTTTGCCTAATGGTCTACATTTTTTTAAAAAATTTAAGATGATAGGGTTTGCATCAGGTCTCAAAATCATACAAAATATTGTTAGACTTGATACTTTAAACCATTTACATTTACAGTAGATGGTAAAAGTCATGCTACACCTTGATACTTCAAACCTATTCCCATTTTTAGACTTGATTTCTAAAATCATAATGTTTTAATAATACTATTGCTCATAAGCCTTAAGGACGAAAACTAGCACAAGACAGAATTTTTTGCCTCTGTAAGTTCTCTGGTCATGATAGGTAATGCAACGTGCTTTTTTGTTATTTACAGTTTTACATTTCTGTTTGTACCATAGTACTTCTTGGAGCAGCCTGGAATGGAAGTTGCAGAGATTCAGCAAAACAAGGATGGTTTTTAGAACAATATCAACCCCGGAGATGGCAAAATTTTCTTCAAGAGGTCCAAACACCCCAACTCCTGATATAATCAAAGTAAGCTGGACTGCAATTCCTTATTCTAAAGAGTCACTCTTCAGCAAGAGAACTAATGTTCCTGTATTAATATAACAATTTATGCCTTACAATTGTAATTGCCAAATGTAACCCGACATCACAGCACCAAAAATCAATATATTACCTGCATGGTCTCCATTAGCAATAGAAGCTGCTGGTGAACGATCAGTAGACTATAACATATTATCTGGTTCATCTATGTCTTGTCCACATGTCTCTGCAATCGCGGCCATCATAAAATCATGTCATCCTTCTTGGAGTCCAGCCGCAATTAAATCTGCAATAATGACATCAGGTTTGCTCGAAATCCAAACTAAATCACATTTATTATTTTCCTGACTAGTTCAAAAATATAATACCTTTTCTTGTTGGAAAAAATAATCTAAACTTGTTTTAGTTGTTTATTTATTTGTTTGAGTTTTATTTATTTTAAATAATTGGCATTTGTTAGCCACGTTGTTAAAGTAGACTGAGTCTTGTTTGTTCAGTTTATTTAGGAGAGTCATAGGGCAGTTAGGAGTATTGGAGGAGTGCTAGCAGAGCGTTTCTAGTTAGTAGGGAGTCAATAGAACTTATTCTATATTTATTCACATTGCTGTACGTTGTTTTATTTTCAAGGAAATAAGAATATCATTTCTTCTGGTGTTCATCACAGTAAACAAGTGTGTGGGTTGTGTATTTCCTTCATTTCTTGCACCAACAATTCTTGATAATTATCAAGATCTCATCAGAAGAATATCATTACAACACATGACAGAATCGAATAAATTTTACTGAGTAGCCCCCACAAAAAAACAATAAAATGTAACAGTTACAAATTGTAACAATTTTATCTCTCCACTACTTCAACTTCAAGGGTTTAACATTTAGTTTTTATGGCCGTGAAATTTGAGTTCAAGGTTGAAAATGGAGATGAAGGGGAATAATTGTATTGGAAACTCTAACACATGCAATGATGATATTCAAGGGACTCTGGGAGATAAGTTCATGCAGTGCTCAGATGATCAGGTTATGGTTCTTGAGCAATTCTTTGTGGAGTGTCAGACTCCAAGTTATTCGATGAGGCATGCAATGATTCGTGAGAATTCTGTGCTTTCTGGCCTCGACTCTCAATAGATCGAAGCTTGGTTTGAAAATCGTAGTTAAATGTTTTTGATTCAGGGTTTGCCTATTCTTGCTTTGCATATTTCCGTATGTTCATTAGTAAGTTTGTTGAGCTAATTGTAATGGACAGTGAAATGTCATTTCTAAAAAAGGTATAAGTTTTTCCTTCGATGCAAAATTGGTATATAATTATAGTAGCATTCCTTGTAATTTTTCTTGTGTTTACACATTTCAGTGGAATGCCAAGACTCGCAAGGTAACTTGTTCAAGGGCCGAGCTTTATGAGGTCCGATGTGAGACTCTTAGCCTTATTGAAAAATTTGTATAAACAAGGCCTAGGAATAACAAGTTTTTGTGTAGTAGTTCTAACTTTGGCACTACTTTCATATTTGATGAATTAGATTTTGGATGAATTGGATGTACGTAGTTTGGATATTTTGGATGGTTTGGATTATGTGGTTAGTTTTAATTTGAATTGAAATGTAGTTACCGATATTTGGCTTTGGTATATATTGGCATTTTAATTTCATTATATTAGTTTTGGTTTGCCATTTTGATTTTGGTCTTGGTTTTTTGGGCATGTCATATATACAGGGCATCCACATATAAAAAAAAACAAATCAGACATCACTTTTGCAAAAAACTTATGGTAAATATGAAAAAGTAACAACACACCTATATGCAACGATGTAAAAAGAATAGAAACACATCAGCTTCAGATTAAGAAACCGATGTAATAACGTACAATAGACATCGGTTTCGAATAAGAAACCGATGTAATAATGTACAATAGACATCGGGTGTTTACTAAAAAATCGATGTAAATTCACAACATAGACATCAGTTCACTACTAAGAAACTGATGTTAAACATTAACATTGACATTAGTTACATTTAAGAACTGATGTTAATTGTTGACATGGACATCAGTTCTGTATTTTTTCGATGTTTATGTCTTGATTTATATTACATGTCATATGTTTAAGATGATATAAATTTTGTATTAACGTAAAATTCACATGATAGTCATGACATATTACTGCAGAAACGATGTCTAAAATTACTACAGACATCAGTTCTTTGGTCAGAAATGATGTCTATAAGTACTACAGACATCGGTTAAAAACCGATGTCTAAGACCCATACCTTTCTCTACACATGCGAAGACATCGGTTCTGGATTTACATAGACATCGATTTTTAACTGATGTCTATTGACGTTTTTCTAGTAGTGCATAAACGGATGGACAGAGTGAGAGGACAATCCAAACATTAGAGGATATGTTGAGAGTTTGTTCTTTGGATTGTAAAGGAAGTTGGGATGATCATCTGCCATTGATTGAGTTTTCCTATAACAATAGTTATCATTCAAGCATAGGAATGCCACCATATGAAGCTTTGTATGGCCGAAGATGTCGATCCCCTTTATGTTGGGAAGAAGTAGGTGAACGAAAGATTTTGGGTCCAGAATTGGTTCAAAAGACACGGGATATAGTAAGATTGATCAAAGGACGCTTAGCAGCAGCTCAGGATAGACAAAGGAAATATGCAGATCTTAAACGAAAGGATATGGAGTACGAAGTGGGAGATTATGTCATGTTAAAAGTGTCGCCATGGAAAGGATTGATGCGATTTGGAAAGAAGGGAAAGTTAAGTCCCAGATATATTGGCCCTTTTGAGGTTCTTAAGAGAGTGGGAAAACTTGCATATGAGTTAGCACTACCCCCAAGTTTGCAGCATGTTCATAATGTGTTTCACGTATCTCTATTAAGAGAATATAGACCTAATGCAAGTCATGTCTTAGAATATGAAGTTGAGGAAATACAACCAAATCTAACTTATGTGGAAAAGCCAGTAGAGATTGTTGATCGTAAGGAGCAAGTCCTAAGGAACAAGACTATTCCAATAGTTAAGGTGCTCTGGAAGAATCGAAGGATAGAAGAAGCCACATGGGAATTAGAAAGCGCTATGAGAGAAAAGTACCCAAATCTATTTTCAACATGATTCCGGGACGGAATCCTTTTAAGGGGGGGAGACTGTAAGAACCTAGATTTTTGGAAGAATTAAAACTTTTGTTGTAAATGAGTATGTAAGTGAATAGTGATCATGGCTATGATGTACTTTTAATGAATGAATATTTTAACGAATTTGGATTCGAAGGTTTATGTGCAATAAATGATGAAATTGGTTGAAGATTTAGATAAGAATAATCTATCGTCTAAAAAGGGAGCTATGGTATTTAAAGAAAAAGGGAGTTAATCTCATGTTATCAAAATCGATATGTGGTACAAGTTAAGTGATTTTGTAAAAGAGATTGAGGATATTCGAGAAAGCGTGAGGACATTTTTTTTCGAGCAAGAAATAAAGAGGAAATAAACAAGGAATATTGGAGTTAATATTGATTTAAGGAAATTGTGCCACATTAGAGAAATAAATAAATAAACAGTTATAATATATGAATAATAATAATAATATTATAATTATATTATTAAAAAGTGCAAGGGAATATAATTGGTGGGAAAAAGGAGAAATTCAAGGGACTTAAATGCAAGTCAACCATAAATAAGATGGTCTTTAAGTATTAATACCAAAAGGGGTATGCATGTTTTGGAGCCTACAAGTGGCACCCTTGGATGTTTGACAACACATAAAAGAGATGCATCCAAGTATTAATACCAATAATACAAGGATTAAATGAGTATTAGCTAAAAAAAAAAAAAAAGAAACAAACACCCTTGTTTTGGTGCTCTCGGCCAAGGTGTAGAAAGGAGGGGAGGAAGGAGATTTCACCAAGCAATTATTACAATTAATAGCCTATATTAAAGAGGGAGAAGAGTAGAAGGTACGGTTGTAAACTCATCATCATTTACTAAGTTAATTATGATCCAAAAATTTAAGAGAAAGTGATGATGAATAGTAATTACATAAACTAACTCTTTGTTTCATGGCTTCTCTTGATCATATAAGCTATACCAAGGCTAGATAAGGTTCAAACAAGGCTTGATAAGCTCACTTATACACCAAGGAAGGTATGATATTCTTGAAACCCTAGCTTGAATATGAGATTATGCATGGCTTATGAGATTAGTTTATGTTAAAGTTAGAGAGCATGATTATCTAAGTATATATAAGTGTTTGGTTGAATATGAATGAATGTTGTGCTTGTAACCATGGATGGTAAGATGACCACATGGTGTAGGGATTGAAATATGAGTTGAGCAATGGATTTGGAAAGGTGGAAATTTTGGAATTAGCCGATTTATTATAATGCCGAAATTGCATTTAACACTTAAAACAGAGAATACCCGAGAGAAATAGCTCCTGACCTTGATGAATAGTTAACCCACCCTTATAGATTTCGACCCATAGATCGTTTTACCGCAAGAATCGAAGCATTTTGACGTACGGTTTAGGAGATATAGCTGATTTACTAAAAGTCGTTCAGAAATGTAAGTGCGAGTTCGTAAAAACAATTGAACCCCTATAACTTGATAAATTCAGTGGATAATCTGGGTAATTAAATATTATATATCATAAGGAAGGTGTGGGAGAAAACCTCATGTCAAAATAAGCATTTTTCAATTTTATAAAAATGTTTGAATCGAGGTTAAGTGCGAATAAACCTACAAAAAGGACACTTGGTGATAACTTTGAAAACCACTTAGAAAATGAATACTAAATGTTGAGGTATGATCTTCGCGAGTAAACAATAAACCCTAAGACTTATATAGCTTAAGTATCTATCATGTATAGTGTAATGACGTAGCTTGATAGCGAATAAGTGTCAGCTCATAATGGCAATAATAAGGGTTAACATAGAAACGTATTTTAGCTAAGTAAAGTAGATACTTGGCTTATCAAAAATGTCAAGTGATTGACAAGAATAATTTTGGATTGTTTATAGATCGCCGGACGGACCAGGGACACGTTATACCTACGACCCTTCCAGGCAAGAGTTCTTTAAACTTTGCTTTAATAAATTATAAATGCTTGGAAAAATGGTTTCACCGAAAATGTGTCTACGCATATATGATTTCATATTGCCACTGGGCAAGGAACGTGTTTCCTAATTTCTGAAAAAGATTTATGAACATGATTAATACAAGGTACTTTATGTATAAAAGAGGTAAATGAGTTATGGAATGATGAAAGGAATTTTCTGAATAAATGTTTTCGATAAAAAGGGGAATTCAATCTTTGGGACTGAGTTCAATGCGGTCCAACTTGCAATATTATATTTCCGGCCCATGTGTTGCCGAGGGGGGATTGTGGAGAACTTTCCTCCAGGGGGATGCAGTGGAGAACCTTCCTCCTTCTACTAGTAGTAAAAAGGGACAGATACGGAGGGCGACTGATCATCGTCCTGACGTATTTGGTTACGGTGAAAATTCCCCTAAACTCTTAAAAAGGGATTGTGAAAATGTTTTTGGCAGTAAAATCTTACGTGTAAAAAAAAAAAGAAGAAGGAACAATATGAAAAGTAAATGCTTTAAGGAATTTGAAGAGAAGCTGATATTATATTTGCATCGAAAGAAAAGTGATGTTGAATTTAAGTATAAGTAAGTTATGTTGGTGTGTGGTTGCACAAGCAAGATTTCTATACGCACATTTGGACATGTTTATTATTGTTCAAGCATGACTTAAATGTTTTCAGAAAAATGTTTTATTAATGCAAACCTTATTATAAATGTTCTTAGAAAATGTTTTCTTCATTTTGTTTTACAAATGCACCCTTTTACATTTTATTTAAAATATTCATGTTAGGAATATGTTGTACTTGATGATAACTTCACAATCAATCAAATTGTTTAAGGTTTTGTAGCTGTCAACGGATGAGGATTTATAACTCTATCCGTTGACAGGTAGCTCATCAACGGATGAGGTTTTGTAGCACACTGCAGTATCTCTATGTTATCAGTTGATAGTGTTTTTATCCACAGTCATGTTGACTATCAACGGATAGGCAGAATAGGGTAGCCAATTGTAAATAAGCTATGCTATGTAATTCTGTCTAAGTGAAAGTGTATCAACGGATGAAGACTAAACTCTATCAACGGATACAACTCAAATCCACTCTATCAACGGATACAGCTCAAGTCCCAACATCAACGGATACTGCTCTATACATCATCAACGGATGTCAGTATACATCATCAACGGATGTCAGTGTACATCATCAACGGATAATCATTGACACTGATTTCTATGATTAGCTGGAGATTAGCAGTTGATAAGGACATGTTTGACTGACAGATCACATGAGTTGAAAGTAGATACAAAAAGCAGTATGGCAGCCATACTTTGGAAACACAGAAGAAAGAAGCATTCCATTTACACTATGAATACAAGAAAGGTGCAGGAGACATGTCTGAACACAAGGACAACCTTTCGGCTACATGTGTATTTGGAGTGTAGTAGCAAGTCAACTAGAATTAGATTAGTATTATCTTATTCCAGTAGTACTTGTAAAACTTGGGATATATAACCAAGTGTAGCAACTCTTTGTAGGTTAAGAAAACAGACATATTTGCTTAGGGTTTCTTGAATATCCTTAGAAGCAAAGAGTTGTAAAACGGCAGCTGTGTACATTTTGTATCACAAAGTTTTCTTCAAATAAAAGCTTCAGGTGGTGCATATTAACCACCTGATTTTATATATGTATGTGTTTAAATCTTACATTGCAATTATCTCTTCATAAGTTTCTGAAGTTCTTATCAGAAATTTATAAATATCAAGAATTGTATTCAACCCCCCCCTTCTACAATTATACAAGAGTGTAATCTGGGAATAACAATTGGTATCAGAGCAAGCTTCTAACATATTTGAAGTTTAAAGATCAACACACTTCCAACATGTCTAAGAAGGATTATGGAGTGAAGATTCCAGTTCTTGATAGAGAAAATTACTTTCACTGGAAAGTAAAAATGCGTCTACATCTCTCGTCTATTGATGAGGGTTTTGTGGATTGCATTGACAAGGGTCCTCACGTTCCAATGAAGACAGCAACAAGAGTTGGCCTGGCTGATGATGTGCCTGACACTTTCATTCCCAAACCTGTTTCTGAGTGGAGTCTTGAAGATATTGTAGAAGTCCACAAAGACAAAAAGGCCATGAATATTCTGTTCAATGGTCTAGAAACAGACATGGTTGACAATGTTATTAACTGCACTACCGCCAAGGAAGTATGGGACATTATTCAAACCCTGTGCGAAGGAACAGAACAGGTAAGGGAAAACAAGATGCAACTACTAATCCAACAGTATGAACATTTTCACTTTAAGAGTGGAGAAACATTGAATGATACATTTAGTAGATTTCAAAAGCTACTAAATGGTTTGAAACTGTATGGAAGAGTCTATCAAGTTAAAGACTCTAATCTCAAATTTCTGAGATCACTGCCCAAGGAATGGAAGCCAATGACTGTTTCTCTAAGAAACACTCAAGAGTACAAGACATTTACTCTTGAAAGGCTCTATGGAACTTTAAAGACCTATGAGCTGGAAATGGAGCAGGATGAAGAGATTGAGAAGTCTCAAAAGAAAAGTGGGTCAGTTGCACTTGTTGCCAATTTGGAGCAAAAGGAGGAAAGGACAGAAACTGCTAGTTCTACACCAAACAGGGAGGTTTGTAAAAGTAGAGCAGAATCAAGCAGGAGCAAGGAAAAGGTGTCTGAGGAATTGAATGCCCTTCAGCAGGATGAATTGGATGAGATAGATGAGCACTTAGCTTTTCTATCTAGGAGATTCTCTAAGCTGAAATTCAAGAGAAACTCTGGGATGGCCAAGCCATTTAACAAGGATTTTTCCACAAACAACTATGTGGATAAATCCAAAATTAAATGCTACAATTGTGGGATTGCTGGTCATATGGTAAGTGAATGCAGGAAACCTAGATCTGAGAACAAGGGAAAGCCAACTGAGGTTGTTGACTATAAGAAGAAATATTTTGATCTTCTCAGGCAGAAAGGAAAGGCATTCTTGACCCAAGAGTATGACTGGGCTGTTGATGACAATCATTCTGATGATGATGCTGAGTTAGTCAACCTTGCTTTAATGGCTGATTCTGGAGAGCAGGAAGCAAGTTCAGCTAGCAATCAGGGAAACAGAAGGAATCTATGGTACCTAGACAGTGGATGTTCTAGGCACATGACAGGAGATTCAACCCTGCTCACAGAGTTCAAGGAAGGAGCTGGCCCTAGAATTACCTTTGGAGATGACAGCAAAGGATATACTAAGGGATATGGCCTGATTTCAAAAGACAATGTCATCATTGAAGAAGTGGCTTTAGTTGAAGGTTTAAAGCACAATTTGCTGAGTATCAGTCAGATTTGTGACAAAGACTATGAAGTAAAGTTCACAAAAGAAGCCTGTGTTGTTTCTGCCAAGGAAGACAACAATGTGGTATTGACAGGATTTAGAAAAGGAAATGTTTACATAGCTGACTTCAATTCATCATGCTCAGAATCCATTACTTGTCTCTTCAGCAAAGCAAGTAAGGATGAGAGTTGGCTATGGTATAAGAAGCTGTCACATTTGAATTTTAAAGTTATGAATGATTTGGTAAGAAAGGATCTTGCTAGAGGAATCCCTCATTTGGAGTTTGTCAAAGATGGGCTATGTGATGCCTGCCAATTAGGGAAACAAAAGAAATCATCTTTCAAAAGCAAGACAGAGTCATCCATTGTTAAGCCTCTTCAATTGCTGCATATGGATTTATTTGGTCCAGTAAATGTCATGTCTATTTCAAAGAAGAAATACTGTCTGGTGATTGTAGATGATTTTTCTAAGTTCACATGGACTTTCTTCCTGCACTCCAAGGATTGTGCAAGTGAAATCATTATCAATCACCTCAGAATGCTAAACAATGGTTCTGAAGACAGAGTACAAAGGATCAGGAGTGACAATGGTACTAAATTCAAGAATTCCACAATGAAGATTTTCTGTGAAGAGAATGGAATTGTCCATGAGTTTTCTGCTGCCAGAACACCTCAACAAAATGGGGTTGTTGAAAGGAAAAACAGAACTCTCATTGAAGCAGCTAGAACAATGTTAAGTGAATCAAGATTACCAACATATTTCTGGGCTGAAGCTGTCAACACTGCATGCTTTACTCAGAATATTTCCTTGGTCAATCAAGCTAGAGGAATGACTCCTTATCAGTTATTAACCAACAAGAAACCAACTTTAGCTTTTCTACATGTCTTTGGATGTAAGTGTTTTGTGCTAAGGAATCATGGAGATAATTTAGGCAAATTTGAAGCAAAGGCAGATGAAGCTATTTTCGTTGGATATGCAGCAGGGAAAGCCTACAAGGTCTACAATCTAAGAACCAACATTGTTATGGAATCTGTACATGTTGTGTTTGATGATCAAAAGATTCTAGGCCTAAATGATGAAGGTTACCATGAAAAGTTGGAATTTGAGAATGAAGGTGAAGGAAGAATGTACTATGATGATGATGAGGAGAATGAAGATCATGACCACAGAGATCCACCTAGAGCTGTTACACCAACTAGAAGTGATGCTTACACTGAAAATGAAGCATCCGTTGATAGTCATTCTGGAGCATCCGTTGACAGTCATTCTACAACATCCGTTGACACTATTAGAGATGCATCCGTTGACAAAAATTCTCAAGCATCTGTCGATAGGCAAAATGATGCATCCATTGACAGTCAACTTCATAACTCAGCAAGGACAACAAACTCAGGGGGAGTTTCTCAAGGTCAAAATTCAATGCTAAATCAACATGATCATGGAAATGAAGCAACCTCATCAAGATCAAATCTTCCACCTGCAAGAAAATGGACTAGAAATCATCCATTTGAGTTAATCATTGGTGAATCAAATTCAAGAGTCCAAACTGGAAGGGCCACTCAAGCAGAATGTCTATACAGTAGCTTCCTGTCTCAAGAGGAACCTAAGAAAGTGGAAGATGCCCTTCTAGATCCAGATTGGCTGTTAGCAATGCAAGAAGAGCTAAACCAATTTGAAAGAAATAAAGTATGGAAACTTGTGCCCAAACCTGATGATAGAAGTGTCATAGGTACTAAATGGGTTCTCAAGAATAAGATAGATGAAAATGGCATAATTGTGAGGAATAAAGCTAGATTAGTGGCAAAGGGCTATTCTCAAGAAGAAGGAATAGATTTTGATGAAACTTTTGCTCCAGTAGCAAGACTTGAGGCAATAAGAATCTTTCTAGCCTATGCAGCACATGCCAATTTCAAAGTCTATCAGATGGATGTCAAAAGTGCCTTTCTAAATGGGGAACTGGAAGAAGAGGTCTATGTCCATCAACCTCCTGGTTTTGAGGATCCAGAATTTCCAGAATATGTATATCTTCTCATGAAAGCACTTTATGGTTTGAAGCAAGCACCAAGAGCCTGGTATGACACTTTATCTCAATTTCTTTTGGAGAACCACTTCACTAGAGGTACAGTAGATAAAACCTTATTTCATAGGGATATTAATGGCTCTTCAATACTTGTTCAAATCTATGTAGATGATATTATTTTTGGGTCTACAGATGAGAAGCTTTGCAAAAAGTTTGCCAAACTTATGCAAAGTAGGTATGAAATGAGTATGATGGGTGAATTAACTTACTTTCTTGGCCTACAAGTAAAGCAAGTTAATGAGGGCATTTTCATAAGTCAAACAAAATATATTTATGATCTCTTAAAGAAATTTGACTTAATGGATTGTACATCTGCTAAAACACCTATGGCCACTGCAACTAAGCTTGAGTTGAATACTAAGGAAAAGTCTGTGGACATCTCAAGTTATAGAGGCATGGTAGGTTCACTTTTATACCTAACAGCTAGTAGACTTGATATAATGTTTTCTACTTGTCTTTGTGCTAGATTTCAAGCTGATCCTAGAGAGTCTCACTTAATAGCTATTAAAAGAATTTTCAGGTATCTCAAGGGAACACCAAACCTTGGCATTTGGTACCCAAGAGAATCTGGTTTTGATCTAACTAGCTATTCAGATGCAGATTATGCAGGTTGCAGAGTTGATAGGAAAAGTACTACAGGTTTGTTCGCACAAAATACACGCAAGCGCACGTGGACAACAAGTAATATAAAAGCAAGTAAGATTCGTTCCCGCAGAAATTGTATACTTTGATTTATGCGTCTAAGCAACAATGTTTGATTATCGTTCAATGCTAAGACAAAAGACAAATTGGGTTTTGATTTTATATTATGCTAATCAAATTTACTAATTATTAAAAGAGAATGATTTAATTTATGAATAGAAACATAGGGTCCTAACTTCATTAAATACATCCATTAGAGATCATGCCTTTACTCGATTTGTATGGTGGTTACGATAACTAATCGGACAACACGGAGTAAGTATACGCTACCTTTCAGTACACGCACACCAATCTACACAATATCCACAAAAGATAGAAATCATGCAGGCACCAATTAGGTCTAGACTCTATATGTCTATAGAATTTGAAAACCTAAAGGTTGAAGAGCAAGTTATCCATAAGGATTACATAAGATAGTATGAGATGGTTAAAATCACACCACTAATCATGAAATCAATCACGAACATATGCTAGCATGGTAAGTTCTAAATCTAGAGATCCACTGTCGCTTCACTAAAGATTAACAAGATAGATGTTCGCGACGCATCTATTTAATTAATTCACAACCATGCAAGGATATCGCAAGTCACCACATGTATATCAATTAGGCAATCACTACTAATTTCTGTAAATAAATTCGTTAGGACCCCATGACGGTGATTAGTTCATAGTTGAACCGTTCATCATCATGGGGTTCGATGAAAATATGCTAATAAACATGACTAGAATGAAGAAAAGAATAATATTAATTAATAAGGGTTTAGGAACAAATCCGAAGAATGCCAAGTTACAAAAGATAGGTAGATCTTGATCCGTTGCTTGTCACGAACAATCGATCATTCACTCCTTAATGTTAACAAAATAAAACCCTCCGTACTGATTACAATGATAACCAGAGTTTTTATAGGCCCTAAAAACCAAATCATACAAGGAAACAACTCAGAATTGCATTAACATTCGAAAAGGGCAAAACTGTAAAATTTTCCAGAATTCAGGCTGAGCGGCCGCCTAGAATCTTGAGCGGCCGCCTGGACAATTCCCCCTGAGCGGCCGCCTGTGAGCTTGAGCGCCCGCCCGGACAACTTCCTGGAATTTCTGATTTTCATGGTAATTGTTGTTCCTTGCTTCGTCTTCCCTCGCTCTTCTGGAAACCTTCTTAAGCAAACACCTTGGGCCTATATCCAAATAACATCTTCAATTACCAACTCCGATCCTGAGATAAAAAATCCTGCACATTTCCACTAAAAACTAATCAAAACACGACATACTTGAGGCCAAAACTATCAATTCAAGCCGACATAAGACGTTCTAAGTAGATATAAAATCCACTTATCACACCCCCAAACTTGAACCGATGCTTGCCCTCAAGCATAAACAATATACAAACTAACTAGTACCACTTCCGTAGGTGATCACGGTTGCATTTGGCATATGCAACAAGCCCTTTAAACCCCTAGGCAGCCCTAGTGGACGAGTAAGGTCTCGTGAGGGCCTATAGTGAATGTACCCACAAAATCCAACTGACACAAACGACACAAACAATGCAATGCATGAATGAATGCAACTAAATATGAATGCAAAGGATCCCCTCAAACTAACCAACACCACTTAGCAAGCAAATATCTCCATGAATGCAATCAATCCAAACAGAGCTCGACTAAATTCCGGTATACTAACAATACATGATCAGAACGTGCGTGTGTGCAATGCTCGACAGATATACTCCCAAACCGGATCAAAATCATACATATTCTTTTCCAAGACAATCACAGAGTTATAAATAGAATGAACGTTAAACTCAAGATCACTTTCGATACACCTCTATACTCCTCTAAAGTAGACAGAAATTCATGCTTTATTATGACTCAAACACAATATGTACACAACACACATGCTTATTTGATCGTGCAATGGATGAGACCCCTAAAGGCTTATACAATAATACCCATGTAGCGAGCGTTGGGTTAGTGGATCCCAGACTATAAAAGCCTTAGGTCACTGGGCACAAAGTCCCCAAGAACTTAATTGCTCGAGTATTAAAGAGCTCACCCTGATCAATTCTGCATACTCAGACTCTCACAACATTTTTTTTTCTTTTTCTTTTTTTTCTTTCCTTTTTTTTTTCTTGCATTTTTTTCTTCTTTTTTTTTTCGTTCACATGGAATCTGGAATGAGAATTCTCAATTCCAACCCTAGACTACTCATAAACATGAGCCGGCTACTAGCCATTTGACGCCTAGCCAACAAATACAAACCCAACATATTAGCATGAAATTTCTGTTTTCCCCCAAACTTGTATTTTGGTGTTCCTTAATCATCAAGAGAATAAAGCAAATTCTATCGATAAACAAGTGATTAAATCCTAAATCCAAACAAGCATGACGCAACCTAGTCCAAGAGCAAACGACGAGACTGTGTAAAAATTTTATTCATGAAACATGCATGTCAATTTCAACAAAATTTAAAATCAGCCCTCTGTTCATCCTTTTCACACCCACATCAACATCTACCTACCTTATGGCATCAGCTTATTATAAGGGATCATGAAAAATGCATGTAATGCAACTATATGAACTCACATACAAAACTCGACAAACATGCAACAGAATGCTCTATATGACAGGTATCATGCATGAAACTAAACTACACATACAAATATGATGCAATATGACTTCCTATATGAAAACAGACAACATTAGTAACCTTGAAATCTCCCCCCAAACTTAAAATCTGCCATGCCCTCATGGAAGAAAATACAAGGGTTAGCAACATACCTACAACTCTGCTGAATCATCATCATCCCCCTCCTCATCAGAATCAGGGGGTGGGTAGACAGTGCGAGCACCATAAACAGGCCACTGAGCGGAAATACCTGCTGAGATCAAAGCAGAAGTCATATCCTCCGCATATTGACGGTTGCTCTCATGCATAGCGTCAATGCGCCTATTCAAGCGACGAAACTGAGCTTCCATAAATCCAACTGACAACGCATCACCATGAGACGAACTAGCGCGAGCTCGCGGAACCCTAGGAACCTGCGGCACTCGTGGTGGCATACCGCCTCGCTCAGCCGCAGTAATAATGTAGCCTAACCCACGGCCATGGGGAACGCCGCCTGGCCATTCCACCATCCGCTCAATAAGGGCGTCATCAATAGCCCCCAACGGCATCAACACCGGCTCGTCCTCATCCCACCTCACACCAACTGCCCGACATAACTCAGTAACTAGAGAAGGATGAGGAATCGACATTGTGGCCCCCGAACGCAAAAACCTGATAATATTCTGATGAATGATGTGACCCAAATCAATGTAATGTCCATTAATAATAGCCCAGAGCAGAATGGCCCTCTCAACTATCACATCATGAGAATGAGATGATGGTGAAATAGACGCACATACAAACAGATTCCAAGCCCTAGCATAGCGGTTCAAAGCCAAAGATGGAAACGAACGAGGCTCATTAGTCCCGGCCCTAGTCTTCCAAACGGTGCCCGGAACACACAACTGCTCCACAATATCCTGAAGATCCACATCGGCCTTGGTCTTATGCGTCCAATCCTCAACCCGTCTTCCTCTATTCGGTTGCAGCAAGACTCGACGAATCGCATCTGGAGTATAATCAACAGTCAACCCCCGAACCACTGAGTACCCATTCGTCTCCCCCTTAGCATTAGCGTAAAATTCTCGAACTATGCTCAACGGGGCTGCTGTTGGAGATTCACAAAACGGTGCCCAGCCCAACTCCTCTACCAAAACACGCAACTCCCCTGCCTGAAACGGCAAGAATCCCCTCTCTCTAATCACCGTCCTTGTCATTAACCTATTATATTCACTTTGAGCCTCCGGTGATATAAACTTCTCAACCTCCCCCAAACTTGAATCTGAACCCGAGGAGGGGTGATTACTACTGCTCCCCGCACTCCTCTCAACAACCCTTTGACGCTTTGGTGCCATGATCAATTAACAAAATAACTCTTTATTTCACAATCACCAATGAAGATAACAAATCCACAACTAACCCCCAATTGGCAAATTCACAATTCGTATGCAATGAAATTAATCAATAATGAGAAAAGAAAGTTACCCACACGAATCCGAGAGGTGAATTGCTTTAAAAACTTCCCCAATTTGAGTGAAAATACTTGTTGCTAGGGTTAGGGTTAAGCAAGATGAGTTTAGATAGGGTGGAGTGTATGTATATATATGGAAGATAAATGGAGAGATATGAGATGGGATTGTAATCTAGGGGTGAATTAGGGTTAGGGAAGATATATGAGGGCAATAGGGAGTAGGGAATGAACCTAGACCTAAATTATGAGGTTGGGAGAGGTTTTAAAACACAAAAACGTGGGGAAAAAAAAACTGACCAGGGGGTTGCTCGAGCGGCCGCCCAGAAGCTTGAGCGCCCGCCCAGAACTGACAGTAGGAACCTTGAGCGGCCGCCCAGCCTGGCGCGCGCCCGCCCGCCCAGCCTGCTCACTGATTTTCTATTTTTTTTTTTTTTTTTTTTTTTTTTAGGAAAAGAATAATACTACAACGTATCCTCGCATGGGTTGCCTCCCACGAAGCGCTCTTTTACCGTCACTAGCTTGACTGGATTCGCGGACGTTACGTTTCCGTCAAAACGACGGATTCCGTTTCACGGTTCAATGGATCCCCGATATGATAATGTTTCAAACGCTGTCCATTCACCTTAAACGCCAACTCAGATGATGTCTCAAAAATTTCAACCGCTCCATGCGGGAATACGGTTTTCACAGTGAACGGCCCCGACCACCTTGACTTGAGCTTCCCCGGAAAGAGTTTGAGACGGGAATTGTACAGCAAGACTAGTTGACCAGGAACAAAAGTCTTCTGAATCAACCTTTTGTCGTGCCACCTCTTAACTTTCTCCTTATAAATCTTGTGGTTCTCGTAGGCCTGCGAGCGGAACTCTTCTAACTCATTCAACTGTAGTAACCGTTTATCACCAGCAGCCTTAGTATCAAGATTCAACTTCTTTATCGCCCAAAGTGCTTTATGCTCTAGCTCCACCGGCAAATGACATGCCTTGCCAAACACCAGCTGATACGGTGACATTCCCAACGGTGTTTTATATGCCGTTCTGTAAGCCCAAACAGCTTCGTCTAACTTCATCGACCAGTCTTTCCTTGACGGATTCACGACCTTCTCTAGAATCCTCTTGATTTCACGGTTAGATACCTCCGCTTGACCGTTTGTCTGAGGATGATAAGCAGTTGCAACACGATGTGTTACCCTGTACTTAGCCAACAATGCAGTGAACTGACGATTGCAGAAATGAGTTCCCTCATCACTAATAATAGCTCGCGGAGTTCCAAAACGGGTAAAGATTTGCTTATGAAGAAAATTCAACACAACCTTAGCATCGTTGGTTGGTAAGGCTTTCACCTCAACCCATTTCGAGACATAGTCTACAGCTAGAAGGATGTACTGATTATTACCTGAAGACACAAATGGACCCATGAAGTCGATTCCCCACACATCAAAGATTTCTACCTCGAGAAGCATGTTGAGAGGCATCTCATTCCTCCGAGAGATATTCCCCACTCTTTGACACCGATCACACCTCAAAACGAACTGGTGAGCATCCTTAAACACTGTAGGCCAATAGAACCCTGCTTGAAGAACACGAGCTGCTGTTTTCTCCCCTCCATAGTGACCCCCATACACAGTGGAGTGACACTCTGTCAATACATCTTCTGTTTCACCATATGGAATACAACGTCTGATAATCTGATCAACGCCTTGTTTAAACAAATACGGCTCATCCCAATGATACCCTTTCACATCATGTAAGAACTTCTTCTTCTGAGCATATGACAAGTCCGGAGGAATAATACCACTAACAAGATAATTTACAAAATCTGCAAACCATGGCTCCTCTTCTTGTATCCTGAAAAGTTGTTCATCGGGAAAAAATTCGTTAATCACAGATTCAGACTGTACATTCTTACCGTGCTCCTCTAACCTCGAAAGATGATCCGCCACCTGATTCTCGGTTCCTTTTCTGTCTTTAATCTCCACATCAAATTCTTGAAGCAATAGAATCCATCGGATCAATCTCGGCTTTGAATCCTTCTTTGACATTAAATACCGGATGGCTGCATGATCTGTGTATACAATTACCTTCGTGCCAAGCAGATAGGCACGAAACTTCTCAAAAGCGTAAACCACCGCCAAAAGTTCCTTTTCTGTCGTGGTGTAATTCAATTGAGCGTCATTGAGGGTTTTACTGGCATAATAAACCACAAGAAACATTTTCTCCTTCCGTTGCCCAAGAACAGCACCAACGGCAAAGTCACTCGCATCACACATTAGTTCAAAAGGCTGGCTCCAGTCAGGTGCAGTGATCACAGGTGCAGTAATCAACTTTGTCTTCAATAGCTCAAAAGCAGCTAGACAGGCTTCGTCCATTTTGAAAGGAACATCCTTTTCTAACAGGTTGCACAGAGGTTTAGAAATTTTCGAGAAATCCTTGATAAAGCGACGATAGAAACCAGCATGTTCCAAAAAGCTGCGAATCCCCCTCACAGAGATAGGTGGAGGTAAATTTTCAATAGTAGAAATTTTTGCTCTATCCACCTCAAGTCCTTTATTAGAAACCTTGTGCCCCAGGATGATTCCTTCCTGCACCATAAAATGACATTTTTCCCAATTCAACACCAGATTAGTCTCTACACATCTTTTCAACACCAGACTCAGATTGTACAAACATGCTTCATATGAAGATCCAAATACTGAAAAGTCATCCATAAAGACTTCGACATTAATACCAATCATGTCGGAAAATATAGCCATCATACATCTCTGAAACGTGGCTGGGGCACCACAAAGTCCGAAGGAGACTCGTCTGAATGCAAAGGTGCCGAACGGACATGTGAAGGTAGTCTTCTCTTGATCTTCAGGTGCGATGCAAATTTGATTGTATCCAGAATACCCATCAAGGAGGCAATAGTACTCATGACCAGCCAACCTGTCTAACATCTGATCGATGAATGGTAGAGGGAAGTGATCCTTGCGAGTAGCCTTATTCAGCTTGCGATAATCCATACAGACTCTCCACCCAGTGACGGTGCGCGTTGGAATCAGCTCATTTTTCTCATTGGTAACCACGGTCATCCCCCCTTTCTTAGGTACACATTGAATTGGGCTCACCCAAGAACTGTCTGAAATCGGGTAGATAATACCCGCATCAAGCCACTTCAGAATTTCTTTCTTCACCACCTCCTTCATTATCGGATTAAGACGACGCTGATGTTCCACCGTTGGCTTATATCCTTCCTCTAGCAGAATTTTATGCATGCAATAAGAAGGACTGATTCCCTTTATATCTGCTATGGTCCAGCCAATGGCGGCTTTGAACTCCCTCAAAATCCTTAAGAGCTTTTCCTCTTCACTTCCTGACAAGTTAGAGGCAATAATAACAGGTAAAGAAGATGCTTCACCTAAAAATGCATAGCTCAAGTGGTCCGGCAGTGGCTTAAGTTCAAGTGTCAGAGCTTCCTCAATAGATGGTTTGAGACGAGCTTGTGATTTTTTTAACTCTTCTAGCCCAAGAGACTCGATAGGCAACTTAAAGCTTTTCCTCCACGGAGTTGCCTTCAACAATTGAAGCTGCTCTATTCCTTCTTCGTCTTCCATAGTAGACTCACCTGTCAAAACTCTTTCCAACGGATCAGACATCAACAACTGACCGACTTCCGTCTTTACTGAAGATTCTACCCAATCCATCTGAAAGCATTCTTCCTCGTCTGAGGGCAGTTTCATTGCCTTAAACACATTGAAGGTGATAATCTGATCTTGAACCCTCATTGTAAGCTCTCCCTTTTGTACATCAATCAAAGTACGGCCGGTCGCTAGAAAAGGCCTTCCCAAGATTATGGGAATCTTCTTGTCTTCTTCAAAATCAAGAATCACAAAATCGGCCGGAAAGATAAGCTTATCAACCTTGACCAAGACATCTTCAACTACACCCCTCGGGTATGTAATAGAACGATCAGCCAATTGTAAAGACATATTGGTAGGTCTCGGTTCCGGCAAACCCAGTTGTAAGAAAACCGACAAGGGCATAAGATTAATGCTGGCACCCAAATCACATAAACATCTGTCGAAAGACAGATTTCCGATGGTGCATGGAATAGTGAAACTCCCTGGATCTTTTAGCTTTGGTGGCAATTTCTGTTGCAGAACGGCACTACACTCTTCTGTCAGTGCTACAGTGTCCAACTCCTCGAGTTTGAGCTTCCTAGAGAGAATTCCCTTCATAAACCTCGCATAGCTGGGCATTTGTTCCAGTGCTTCCGCAAAAGGAATGTTGATTTGAAGTTTCTTAAACACCTCGAGAAACCTGGCAAACTGCCTATCATTTTTTTGCTTCTTCAATCTGCCTGGATATGGAGGTGGTGGAAAGATTTTCGTATTCTCCGTAGACTTCTTTGCAAGAACTGTCTCGTCCAGATTTTTCGGCTGCACAACCTCACTAACCAACTGCTCAACTGCTGTATCCGATTGCTTTTGTACCTCTTCTTCTTCTTCAACAACTGGCTTCGAATTGCTTGTCACCTTACCGGATCTCAAGGTGACAGCTTTCACATGCTCTTTACCATCTCTCTTTCCTGGGTTAGCCTCAGTGTCACTAGGAAGAGTTCCTGCCGGTCTGTTTAGCAGGGCACTAGCAAGTTGACCGAGCTGATTTTCCATTATCTTCAGAGATGCCCCTTGACTCTTCACTGCCATCCGCAATTCTTCCAGTTCAGCTTTTTCATTAGGATATTGACCACTATTCCCCTGAGATTGCTGTTGGAAACCTGGTGGCTGAAATTGTTGCTTAGGCTGATACTGCTGATACTGTTGCTGAAATCCTTGATTGAATGGTCTAGAGGCAGGATGTTGCCCTTGATTTTGCTGATAATGTTGTTGTTGTTGAACACCGCCCTGATTGTTACTCCAGCTAAAGTTTGGATGATTGCGGTTATTCGGATGATAAGTAGCTGGCACTGGCTGCTGTGGCCTCTGATAATTACTCACGAACTGTGCTGATTCAGAAGAAATCGCACATTGAGTTGTATCATGTGCGCCCGCACACAACTCACATACACTAGCAACCTGCTGTAAGCCGTAATTAGACAACGAATCCACCTTCATAGCCAAGGCTTGCAATTGAGCTGTAATAGCTGTCGCTGCATCCACTTCCAGAACACCAGCTACCTTACCTTGAGACAACCTCTGAGTAGGATTTTGATATTCGTTGGCAGCCATCATCTCAATAAGTTCATAAGCCTCATCATAGCTCTTTGCCCATAGAGCTCCACCAGATGCTGCGTCTAACAAGGGTCTCGACTGAGCACCCAACCCATTATAAAAGCAATTTATCACCATCCAGTCTGGCATCCCATGGTGTGGGCACTTCCTGAGCATCTCCTTATACCTTTCCCATGCCTCGCATAGAGATTCTCCCGATTGTTGCGAAAACTGAGTAATGGCATTCCTGATAGCTGCTGTTTTAGCCATAGGGAAGAATTTCGTGAGAAATTTCTGTGCAAATTCTTCCCATGTAGTGATAGAACCTGCTGGTAAAGAGTGTAACCAGCTCTTAGCTTTATCCCTCAGAGAGAATGGGAAAAGCCTCAGCTTCACAGCATCTTCTGACACACCATTTGTTTTGAAGGTATCACAGATTTCAATAAAACTTCGAATGTGCATGTTTGGATCTTCAGTAGGAGCACCTCCAAACTGCACTGAGTTCTGTACCATCTGAATCGTGCCTGGTTTGATCTCAAAAGTATTAGCTGCGATCGCCGGCCTGACAATGCTAGATGCAATGTCATTGATCTTAGGCTGAGAGAAGTCTTTCAATGGCTTTGGCTCTGCCATCTCTAAAGTTTCAAGTTCTTCTTCTGTTCGGTCCTCTTCTCGATCTTTGTTTTCCAGCTTTTCTTGGAGAGTTTTCGAACGCGTTCGCATACACGCTCAAGTACCTGAATTTCAAAGAATCAACAAGGAAACAATTAGTAACCAATCCGAGTCAGTGAACTTTAACGACCACTGATGTCAAACACATAAACTATAACAATTCCCCGGCAGCGGCGCCAAAAACTTGTTCGCACAAAATACACGCAAGCGCACGTGGACAACAAGTAATATAAAAGCAAGTAAGATTCGTTCCCGCAGAAATTGTATACTTTGATTTATGCGTCTAAGCAACAATGTTTGATTATCGTTCAATGCTAAGACAAAAGACAAATTGGGTTTTGATTTTATATTATGCTAATCAAATTTACTAATTATTAAAAGAGAATGATTTAATTTATGAATAGAAACATAGGGTCCTAACTTCATTAAATACATCCATTAGAGATCATGCCTTTACTCGATTTGTATGGTGGTTACGATAACTAATCGGACAACACGGAGTAAGTATACGCTACCTTTCAGTACACGCACACCAATCTACACAATATCCACAAAAGATAGAAATCATGCAGGCACCAATTAGGTCTAGACTCTATATGTCTATAGAATTTGAAAACCTAAAGGTTGAAGAGCAAGTTATCCATAAGGATTACATAAGATAGTATGAGATGGTTAAAATCACACCACTAATCATGAAATCAATCACGAACATATGCTAGCATGGTAAGTTCTAAATCTAGAGATCCACTGTCGCTTCACTAAAGATTAACAAGATAGATGTTCGCGACGCATCTATTTAATTAATTCACAACCATGCAAGGATATCGCAAGTCACCACATGTATATCAATTAGGCAATCACTACTAATTTCTATAAATAAATTCGTTAGGACCCCATGACGGTGATTAGTTCATAGTTGAACCGTTCATCATCATGGGGTTCGATGAAAATATGCTAATAAACATGACTAGAATGAAGAAAAGAATAATATTAATTAATAAGGGTTTAGGAACAAATCCGAAGAATGCCAAGTTACAAAAGATAGGTAGATCTTGATCCGTTGCTTGTCACGAACAATCGATCATTCACTCCTTAATGTTAACAAAATAAAACCCTCCGTACCGATTACAATGATAACCAGAGTTTTTATAGGCCCTAAAAACCAAATCATACAAGGAAACAACTCAGAATTGCATTAACATTCGAAAAGGGCAAAACTGTAAAATTTTCCAGAATTCAGGCTGAGCGGCCGCCTAGAATCTTGAGCGGCCGCCTGGACAATTCCCCCTGAGCGGCCGCCTGTGAGCTTGAGCGCCCGCCCGGACAACTTCCTGGAATTTCTGATTTTCATGGTAATTGTTGTTCCTTGCTTCGTCTTCCCTCGCTCTTCTGGAAACCTTCTTAAGCAAACACCTTGGGCCTATATCCAAATAACATCTTCAATTACCAACTCCGATCCTGAGATAAAAAATCCTGCACATTTCCACTAAAAACTAATCAAAACACGACATACTTGAGGCCAAAACTATCAATTCAAGCCGACATAAGACGTTCTAAGTAGATATAAAATCCACTTATCAAGGTTCTTGTCAATTTCTAGGAAACAGGCTTGTGTCATGGTTCAGTAAGAAACAAAACGCAGTCTCCACTTCTACAGCTGAAGCTGAGTACATTGCGGCTGGAAGCTGTTGTGCACAGATTCTATGGATGAGAAACCAACTCATTGACTATGGTCTAAAAGTTGAGAAGATTCCAATTTTCTGTGACAACACAAGTGCTATTGCCATCACAGGGAATCCAGTGCAACATTCGAGAACCAAGCACATTGACATCAAATACCACTTCATTAGAGAACATGTGATGAATGGTACAGTAGAAATGCACTTTGTGCCAAGTGAAATGCAGCTTGCAGATATCTTCACCAAGCCTCTTGATGAATCCACATTCACAAGATTGGTAGGTGAGCTAGGTATGCTTAACTTGTCATAATTTCTAGTGATATTTGATTTCAATGAATTGAAGCTGGAAATGTGTTTTGATTTACTTGAAAGTTAAAACTTTCAGAAAAAATTTTCTGCAGAAATTTTATCCGTTGATAGTATAAACACATTACTAGATTTTTGCATGTCAACGGGTAACAGGCTATCCACGTCATCAACGGATAAACTGTATCTCAACCGTTCATTCTATATCCGTTGATATACATTTTTTTTTAACCGTTGGTAACCGTGTATATCTAATCATGGCTGTACTTATTCTCTTTTTATTTATTATCTGACAGTTACTTTTGACCAATGGAGTAATTACTTTTAATTATTTCATTTTTAATTCTTGAAAAATATAAAAGGCGGACTTGTACTCTCACATCTCACTTTTATTCATTTTCAAGCATATCAAAAGTTAACTGCATCTTCTTCCCTAAAACTCTCTGTAACCAAAGTTCAATCACTTCAATGGCGCCTATTGTTAAGATGATGTCCTCCACTGGGTTTACCTATGAGAAGAACAATTTCGCGGCCTTTGTTGACACAGTGAATGCTCCAGAAGCTTACCACACTTTGATGAGTTTCGTGAAGAAATGCAAACTGTCATATGCTATGACGGCTACCACTCCCTTAATCCACGAGGTAATTGAAGAAATGTGGACATCTGCTGAGTACAATGGTACAGATGGTACAATTGCTTTTTCTTTAAAGGGTAAAAACTATGTGGTTAATTCTGATGTAATAACTGCTTGTTTAAAATTGCCTGAGAATAACTATCTGAAAGTACCTACTGATGCTGAAATTGTTGCCATGCTTAATTATATTAATTATGCCCTTAGTACTAAAAACTTAGGGAAAATTGCTAGAAAAGGAATGGTTAAAGAATGGAGCTACTTCTGTGATGCCTTCATTAAAACTTTTTCAGGAAAAATTAGTAATTTTGATGCTGTTACCCAGTCCATGCTAACAATGATGTGTATGCTTTTAAATGATAAATTCTATAATTTTGGCACATTAGTTATGTATGAGATAGCTGCAAAGTTGGGTAAAAAGGAAACTAGGAGCAAGAATATCTACTTTGCTAGATTTTTAATGCTCTTAGCACTGCATGTGTCTGAGAATAAGCTATCCATTGCTAACCCGGATAGCAAGTTCCAATGTTTTGTTCAGGAGAAGAGAGTATTAAGTGACCTGATTCGAATGAACCTCAATGCAGGAGTACAGTTGGTATATCTACCAATTGTTCAGGTAACTATCTCTAACTCTGAAACCCCTATCTCCAACCCCCAAATTTCTTTGCCTTCTAGTGTCACAATGGAGTCTGTAGTTGTGACCAAACAGGCTCCTACCAAAGTGACCAAATCCAAAGTTCCAAAACCACATTCTAAAAGGCAAACCTCAAGTGTCTCTCAAAAGACACCTGTTGTAAAATCTACCAAACCTCTTGAGGGGAGTGTGAAGGTGGTAGTGAGTGGTGAGGGACAGGGTGAACATCAAAGAAGCCCTAAGGATAAGGAAGGAGAGATGAGTGCAACCACCATTTCAGTCTCTCAAAAGACTGCTAATGTAACTACAGGCCAAATTCTAGTTACACTCTCCCAAAAGAGTGTGACTACTGAATCAAGTTCCCCACAAGGAACACTGCACAAGAGGGTTAGGGACACATATAGCCCAATCTCAAAAACCTATGGAAGAAGAGTGAAATCTAAAACCACAGGGGAATCACAGGGTGCACACACTGTACAGGAAACTGTACCTTCTCAAACTCAGTTTGATGTGGCTTCAATAAATGTGGAGTCACAGCCCATTGATCTTAATCTTCAAATCGACACACATTACAATCCACCATCACCAACTCCTTCTCTGGATGTGGATATGATATCTACATCAATTCCTGATTCTCCATCTTTAAGATTCTTGGAGAAGCCCCACTCTGTAATTGGTGGTCATCATCTTTTAGATGATTTGTTGGACCATCAATCTTCCCTTCCAGAATTCTCAACACAGACTGTGGCCTCGAACTTAAAATCAATCTCCACAGATTCAGTGTTGGTTTTCTCTTCAACGGATAGAATTATTCCTTCCTCAACGGATATCCTTCATCCGTTGACAAGTGTTTCTCCATCAACGGATGCGCCTCTATCTAGCCATCCGTTGACAGCTATAACTACTCCATCAATGGATATTCCTTATCCGTTGATAACTCACTCTACCACTGCTATATCTGACATTCCAGTGTCAAGTGTAGAGGAGTTCTCAGTAGTTGAAACACTTTTAGGTTTGAGGGAAGGGAGTGAGAGGCTGCCTTGTGAGCAGGCAAAAGGAGAGATAGATAATGAGAGGCTGGCCAATTCTTCCGGTCAGGCAAAAGGAGAGTTTGAGAGTTCCACCTTAGTAGGTGAAGGTGAGGGTGTGAGAGGTGTGAGCCAAGGGGAGCCCTTGATGCAAGAAAAGAGAGATGAGGGGAGAGAAGGGACTACAGGAGAGATAAGGATGGAAGAAGCAGCCATTGCTAGTGAGTCAATGGGGGTTGAGGATGCATCCAAGGAAATGGAATTTCAAAGAGAATATCAGTCCATGATTGACTCCATTTCTTTGGATGCTGAAACCTTTACTCACCCTGTTCCTGCCTATCAAATTCTGGCACAACAGGGCAATGTGGAAGCAGAGGAGGCAATGCACCTAGTGCACACCTCACAATCTCTACTTAGAGCTAAGGAATCTATAGCAGCTCTGCCAACCACTGCTGAGAGTGATGAATTTGACAATTCTGAAGATGAAGACAGCCAGAGCTCTGAAGATGAAGGTGGTAGAAGTATTCATGATTTTGCATTTGCTCAAAACTACACCTATCATCAACTTGATATGGAAATCATAAGGCAATATAAATCTGCCCTGGCTGAGCACCCAGAAGCAGATCCACAGAGAAAGGTTGTTCTTCAACAGGCAATTGACTCCCTAAAGTTACAAAAGATGCAAATGGTGATTCAGAGATCCAATTTAGAGGAGGTCAAACAAGAAATCAAGGATGTGAAGATCTCTGTGGATTCCAAGCTAGAGCAACTAGCTCCTACAGCCACTCAGAGGGTGTTGCAACAAAGGTTTCTCAAAGAAGACAACCTGGCTAAATCTGTGCAACTTCTCACTTCAAGAGTGGAAAAGATGGAATCCCAGATGGAGCAATTTCTTCAACATCAGAAACTGCAAACCCAACTGCTAGAAAGGTTAGTTGCAGCCCCAACTTCTAGTCAAACCCATGATGCTAACAAAAAGGGGGAGAAAGTGGAAGAGGCTGTGGCAACTACAAGTCAAATCTTAATTTCTGAAAGAAGGGAAGCAGCAAGTGAGGGGGAGCAGCAGCCTACCATAGTGGTCAATCCACAAGAATTCATTGTCACAGCTTCCCCCAGCTAATCCAAACCTCTATCTGAAGAGTTTGATCTTTCAAACTTGACAGAAGAAGAAAAGCTAGCCAAAATTGAAGCTCTCCAAAAGATGAAAGAAGAAAACTATGAAAGGATAATGAGGACAGAAAGATTGATCAATCAATCTATTGCATCAACTCTGTTCTCTAGCCAAACCTCAGCTCCAACAATATCTACAACAATTCTGAAGGTGCTCACTCCAGCAATTGTGGCTCCTACATTCTATGATGCTGAGCCTTCTCATGTTAAGGAATTTGAACCCTACATCAAATCAAGACCCTTCTCACCACCAAAAGCAAATGGGAAGAACAAGTTACAACTGGACTTTCCATTTCCCAAGGATGATGAAGAGAAGTTGATGGGTAAGGCAATCAAGGAATTCAAGGAGAAGACTAACAGTTGTGTAAGAGAATGGATGGCTGTAATCATAAGGAATGGAAAAGTTCTAAACATATCCAACAGCCATCCTAGATTTGTTGAAGCCAAGAGAGAAGAGACTTCAAGGCTGCTAAGAGAATCTTAACCAAGCACTGAATATCAATATGAAAACTCAGATGAGAAGCAAGCAAGGCTGGCTCAAGAGTTATTGGATGAGGTAGAGGATGAATTGAGGGAACCTGAGGAAGTCCCCAAATTCAAAAAGAAAGGGAAATCAGTCCCCAAATCCAAGAGATTAAAATCACATGCAAGGAGGCCTGTCTCTCCAGAAACTGAAAACAAAGAGACAGTTGGTTCATCACGACCTATTGATGTAAAAGTATTCAACCCAGATGTAAATTTCCATGGTGAGCCTATAGTACCTAAAGAGGAACCAATGAATCTTGACTCCATTGAGGTTCCTTCATTCTTGTTGAAGCCTCAACAGAAGCCTACATAGAAGAAAAGGAAACCAAGGAAGCAACCTTCAAAGGAACCAATTCAAATTGCTAGGGTACCTGCAATTGTCAGGCAGCCAATCTTGGAAAACAAGGATGATTTTATCTATCAGGCAGATATTGAAGAATACTCTGACATGAATCTTTATCTGGATGAATTGTCAGAAGTAAGAGGAATTGACAAATATAAACATTTGCCTGAAAGATTGGTCTTTGTATACAAGGGAGGAACGGAAAGGACATGGCCACTACAAAGGGTTCTTGGAGAAAATTATCATACCTTAACCAAAGTGTTCTCTGCAATCAAGAGATACACAGGGTTTTCCAAGATAGCAAAAGGGGAGATACTGGACAAAATAGAACAAATAAGGAGGGATTGGAACTCACCATCAAGTCTACCAAGGAAAATGAAGATCCCATACAATGGACAGAAAATCCACCTCCAACCTTTCTGGATGATGGAGTTCAGGGATGAAGATGGTAACAGGAGATTCTTCAGGTTAGAAGACCAACTACCAAAGGATAGTTCTAAATACCTGAGATGGCTACAACAGAAGCTAAATCCAAAGGTAGATGAAGAAGATGCCTTCTATAGGCAACTCCAAATACAGATTGAGTCCAACTCTGCCAAGGAAGGAAAATCAAGGGTGATGCCAACAAGAGGAAAGAAACAGTCCTAATCTGCTCAGTCTAGAGGAGCACTTCTCTGTAAATTTCTCAAACTTTCAGTTTTTAATTATTGTAGCTTAATACAATTTATGTATTGTTCTTTATATATCTTTAGGAATGTTTTGTTATCATCAAGGTCCTGAATTTATGCTTTATTTCCATCAAGTATAAATTGGGGGAGATTGTTAGGAATATGTTGTACTTGATGATAACTTCACAATCAATCAAATTGTTTAAGGTTTTGTAGCTGTCAACGGATGAGGATTTATAACTCTATCCGTTGACAGGTAGCTCATCAACGGATGAGGTTTTGTAGCACACTGCAGTATCTCTATGTTATCAGTTGATAGTGTTTTTATCCACAGTCATGTTGACTATCAACGGATAGGCAGAATAGGGTAGCCAATTGTAAATAAGCTATGCTATGTAATTCTGTCTAAGTGAAAGTGTATCAACGGATGAAGACTGAACTCTATCAACGGATACAACTCAAATCCACTCTATCAACGGATACAGCTCAAGTCCCAACATCAACGGATACTGCTCTATACATCATCAACGGATGTCAGTATACATCATCAACGGATGTCAGTGTACATCATCAACGGATAATCATTGACACTGATTTCTATGATTAGCTGGAGATTAGCAGTTGATAAGGACATGTTTGACTGACAGATCACATGAGTTGAAAGTAGATACAAAAAGCAGTATGGCAGCCATACTTTGGAAACACAGAAGAAAGAAGCATTCCATTTACACTATGAATACAAGAAAGGTGCAGGAGACATGTCTGAACACAAGGACAACCTTTCGGCTACATGTGTATTTGGAGTGTAGTAGCAAGTCAACTAGAATTAGATTAGTATTATCTTATTCCAGTAGTACTTGTAAAACTTGGGATATATAACCAAGTGTAGCAACTCTTTGTAGGTTAAGAAAACAGACATATTTGCTTAGGGTTTCTTGAATATCCTTAGAAGCAAAGAGTTGTAAAACGGCAGCTGTGTACATTTTGTATCACAGAGTTTTCTTCAAATAAAAGCTTCAGGTGGTGCATATTAACCACCTGATTATATATATGTATGTGTTTAAATCTTACATTGCAATTATCTATTCATAAGTTTCTGAAGTTCTTATCAGAAATTTATAAATATCAAGAATTGTATTCAACCCCCCCCCCCTTCTACAATTATACAAGAGTGTAATCTGGGAATAACAATTCATTAGATGCATATCAAGTATTTTGAAGTCTTTCTTTTATATATATATATATATATATATTGTTTAACCCAAACCAAGTTTTTTAAAAAAAAAAATTTATCTCTTGCTGAGCTGTATAGCTCACTCTTGCCTATGTTTACACCACAGCTATAGCCGATGCCGCCGATACGTCGCACCACGCCCCGGAAGCGGGTAAGGGTCGGGATGTACGATAGAGATCTTTCGCCTATACCCGAGGTAGCCCTTATTTATTAATATTCAGGGTATGTGTAACGTGTGTAAGATAACTAAGGAAAGATTGTAATATATTTTGGTTGTGAATATGCTTCCTGTAGAAGTATTATTCAGCAACACTACTTATATATTTTGGGTCTGTAATAATAATAACTTTACTTTAACTGTTATCATGTTGGATATTGTTCTCTGAGCATATGACTGGCGTGTGTGTGTGGATATAAGTGTGGGGTCAACAGCATGCGTATATAACATCATTAAATTATTTAAGTACCAAGAATATAATTTGTTTAAATGGAAATTGGACCGTGATGACCTGGATCCCTGACCCCGGATCTAGGGCTGTCACAGTAATCCTGGGAAGAACCGGACGTCATGCGTTCAAGGCTGTTGCCTCTACCTATCACATGAAGATCAAGTTTCCAACCCGGAATGGTGTAGGAGAACAGAAAGGGGATAAGGAAATGGCTAGAAGTTGCTATGTGGCTGCTTTGAGAGCCAATGGAGTTGGGGGGCAGGTCTTTCCAATTGAAGACATGGATGTCCGTAATGATAATGAGCACCGAGGGAAGCCAGCAGAGGACTTGATCCCCATACCTCTAGAGCTGGGCGACCCTGAGAAAGTAACTTATATTGGAGCTTCTCTGAAGAAACCCTTGAAGGGAAAGTTGACAGCATTCTTACAAGAGAATAGCGATGTGTTTGCTTGGACAGCAGCTGATATGCCAGGGATTGATCCCCAACTCATAACTCACAAGTTGAATGTTGATCCTGAACGGAAGACAATAAAACAGAAGAAAAGGAATTTTGCTCCTGAAAGGCAAGAGGCTATTAGGCAAGAAGTTGACAAGCTCTTAGCGGCTGGGTTTATTAAAGAGATTCAGTTCCTCGAATGGTTGGCTAACCCTGTGATGGTAAAGAAGGCAAATGGGAAGTGGAGGATGTGTATAGATTTCACTGATTTGAATGATGCATGCCCGAAGGATTGTTTTCCCCTACCAAAGATAGACATGTTGATAGATGCCACAGCTGGACATGAGATGTTGAGCTTCATGGATGGATTCAGTGGCTACAATCAGATTAAGATGCATAAGGATGACATCCCAAAGGTATTTTCGTAACTGACTTCGGTGTTTTCTGCTATCTTGTTATGGCTTTTGGTCTAAAGAATGCAGGCGCTACTTATCAACGACTACTGAATAAGATATTCACTCATCTGATAGGAAAAACCATGGAGGTCTATGTTGATGACATGTTAGTCAAGAGCCTATTCAAGGCAGATCACATTAAGCACCTCAGAGAGGCATTCGAAGTGTTGAGGCACCACAAAATGATGTTGAATCCAGCCAAGTGTGCTTTTGGTGTTGGATCTGGAAAATTTTTGGGTTTGATGGTTTCAAAGAGAGGCATAGAGGACAACCCTAACAATATCAAGGCGATTTTAGATATGGAACCGCCGCGCTCTATAAGAGATGTGCAGAAGTTGACGGGCCGAGTAGCAGCTTTAGAAAGATTCATCTCCAAGTCTGGTGATAAATGCTTGCCTTTCTTTCAAGCATTGAAGAAGGTGAAAAATTTTGAGTGGACACCTGAAAGCCAAGAGGCCTTTGAACAATTGAAGAAATACATGGCAGAAGCCCCGTTGTTTGCCAAGCCTAGCCCTGGAAAGACTCTTCACTTATATTTGGCGGTATCCGAACAAGCACTGAGTACCGTCCTCATTCGCGAAGAGAACAACGTTCAAAAACCTGTCTATTATGTGAGCAAGGTGTTGCATGGGGTAGAGTTGAACTACTCTCCCATTGAGAAGTTTGCTTTGGCATTGATAACAGTCTCGAGGAAGCTACGACCGTACTTCCAGGCACACAAGATTGAAGTCCTGACAGACCAGCAATTGAGGAACATATTGCATAGCCCGAAGGCCAGTGAAAGATTGATTAAGTGGGCAATCGAACTTAGAGAATTTGACATCGCATATAAGCCTCGAACAGTCATCAAGGCTCAGGCATTAGCTGACTTACTGGTTGAATGTACCATTGGCAACCAAGAAGTTGGGGGCCAGGAGATAGTGACCACCCCTGGAAGAAAGGATAAAGATGAAGAGCTTGTACGTGATTAGAAGGAATATAGGGTGCTCTATTTTGATGGAGCATTAAAAACAAAATCTAGTGGTGCAGGTTTAGTCTTGCAAAGCCCCGATGGGTTCACAGTTGAGTATTCTTTGAAGTTGGACTTTCTAACAACCAACAATGAAGCTGAGTATGAAGCCTTGATAGCCGGGTTGGGCTTGGCCAGAATCATGAGGGTCAAGAATCTCAAAGTTTGTGGGGATTCAAGACTAGTAGTATCGCAAGTGAATGGTGAATTTGAAGCCAAGGATGAAACTATGGCGAAGTATTTGAGAGTTGTGAAAGCTGTTATGACTCAATTTGAGGAGTGCTATGTGGAGCACATTCCGAGAGAAGAGAACGTTAAGGCCGATGCCCTGTCTAAGTTCGCTTCTTCTGAGATGGAGAATTTGAAAAAACAACACCTAGAGGGGGGTGAATAGGTGTTTATGGTTATTAACGTAAATTTATGAACTGTTTTGAAAATAACTGAAAACAGCTTGCTGTTTGTAATAACACAGTTCACAAACAGCACGCTGTTTATATCTAAAATGTAATGCAGAAAGAATATAAACAGTAAGTAAAAGAGACACACAATCTTTTAGCCAGGTTCGACCCCTAATCCCCTAAGGTCTACGTCCTGGTCCCTTACCAAACTTGGTAAGAGAATATATTATTGATCAACTATAATCCAATTACAAGATACAACAATATATCTCCCTTAACCCTTGCTGCTTACAAACGGCTTGTTGTTTACCTGTGCTGAACCAACCCTCTAAGTACTACTTCCCAAGTATACTTCTCTAGTCTAGTTCGACTCACCCTAAAACCTGAAGCCAATCTTGTACAGCAACAAAACAATACACTTTGAACAATACAAATGTTTTGAAAGAATACAACTCAACCTATAAATCCTCAAAATAATGAATATGCGTGTATGAAGAGATTTGAAGGTTTGGAAGGGTTTAGCAATGTAAGCTCAGAAGTTGTTTGAGTATTTCTTGTTTTATGCACGTTGTATTCAGTACCAAGAACTGATAATACTCAGTTCTTATATAGGTGAACAAGAAGGGTTTGAAATTGTTTGATAAAAATTCCAACGGTATGAATTTAATCCGTTAGAGAAGAAGCAATGCTTTTGAGCATGAAGAAATACTTTGATAATATGCAAAGCTGAAATCTGGAGCGTGTATAGAGATAAGAATGTGCAGGGAACAATGTTATGATGAGTCCCATGTGATATATTTTGAGTGGAGATAAGGTGGTGTATTAAAATAAGGTAAAGTAACCTTATTTAACCAAAAGGAATATTTGCTTGTCTCCAAAAGCTTGAGAGGTGGGAATGTTCATTATATATTCTGAGGACCTTTACATATAATCTATATATCATTTCCTCTTGATGCTCTTTGATTTTCCCGAATGGATCTTTAATTCCATCAGACACAATCAGCTTGCTGATTGTACAATTGGCATGCTGTTTGTAACAATTGGCTCGCTGTTTGAGGTATACTGATTATGAAATCAGTAAGCTGTTTTGTCCTGCAGAAACAAGTTAGAGCACACACAAATGGCATGCTGTTTTAACCTGCAAAACCAAGTTAGAACTAACACAATGACATGCTATTTTATATTTGTAAGCGCCAAATAGCTTACTATTTGTCATCATCAAAACCTAGGAGTTTCAATCTCCCCCTTTTTGATGATTACAAATCTTTTTAGGAGAATTTTGAAACTCCCCCTAAATTCCTACATCTCAACATTAGATATAAAACAATAATTATCTGAAGGTTATGAGCATTAATATAGCATATCCAGGATAAACTTAAACTTAGTGGATAACCATAACACAAAGCAACATATGCCACATAACCATTTCAACAGGAATAAAAACCAGTTCAACAGGAATAATAAAAATTCAAGTACCACAACAGACATAGCAAGTTCCATAGACATAAGACATAAACCGAGTTCAACCATAAAACATAAGACACATTTTGAATTCTCCTAAATTCTCCCCCTTAATTCATCAAAAACTAAGGGTCACTTGTTTGAGCATTTGACTTGGTAGCCTCTGTATCTGTGTCATCTCCAGGAGCATCCTTTGCAGCAGCTTTGGCTAAGTTGTCCAACCCTTGACCATGTTCAATTTCTGAGTGAGCAGTAGATGTGTTACCAACTGTCTTGAGCATTAATTCCTTCATTGTGGTGACTTGAGAGATGAGATCCTTCGTATCACCCTTAATGGCTTGGAATTCAGCCTTGAGATCCTGCACATCAGTTCTGATTGCTTGAGTATCATTTCGAAGGGAAATGATCTCACTAGTCATGATTGTCATATCGGCTTGTAGAGATTGAGACACCAAGTTCTGAGTTGCAATTTGAGGAGCTGTAGAGGTAGTAGGATCATCATGTGGTGGATCATCTTGAGGAACCACAATTCTAGACAACACACCATCTTCAATTTGCAGATTGTTTAAAGTCAGAAACTTCTGGTCCATGCAGTCCTTAACAACAACCTTAGTCATACCCTTGACATTGACATTAAACAACTTAAACACTTTGGATAGCCAAGAAGCATAAGGCAGTCCACTAACAGATTTCTCCACTGTAGCTTGCATCTTTTTCAAAATAAAGGAGGACAAATCAAAGGATCTTCCAGTTAAAATCATAGCCACAATCACCACATCTTGGCAAGTGAAATTTGATTTGTTTCCCACTCGAGGACATATATGTGACCTAGCTATCTTAAAAACCAGGTGAGCTAAAGGAGTTACTATGGTGGTAGGAGGAGGGTTTGTGTCTAAGGGCTTGATATTACCCATTAAGACTTGTAACTGATCATCAACACTAAAATCAGGAAGGGACACATACCCCTGAGCAGTATAAACATCAGTTGCACTATCCATTTCAATTTTAAGAAGCGAACTTAGGATTGGAGGATTCAATTGAATCTTCGTACCTCTAACCGTGGATATCGCATTCCCAAACTTATCAGTTTGCAAATTAGCATAGTATTCCCTTACTAAATCAGGATAAAAATAATTAGGCATATCAGAAACGAACGACTCTAGACCAATATCTTGAAATAGTTTCATTACACCACACTCATCGAAGAGAGGAGTAATCTTACTTGATAGAGGTTGGCCGTTGATGATACCCCGATTTTCCAAATCCAAATCCTTGTACCGTTCTTCACACTCAGGAGAAACAAACACTGGCGACATGGTCATTTTGAGCTTCTTCGATTCTGGAGTTAGAGTGATTTCATCACCACTTTCTAGCATAATAGTTTCCTCTTTTTTTGAAACAGATGGAGAAAGTTCCCTACGAGCCCTAGTCTTTCGAACCATGTTAGGAGATGGATAAACCCTAATTTCCGCTTAATCGCCGCTGAAAAACCCTAATCTCCGCTTAGAGAAAGAGAGGGTGTGTTTGAGTTGAAATGAACCGGCTAAACCGTGTCTCTCTAGTTTTGATTGATTTTAGGGGAGAATTTAGGTTTAATTAATAAAACTAAATTCTAATTAAATAAACAATTGATAAGCACATTACTATTGTTAAAACAGGCAAATTTCTCAAATTTTAATTTTAACCATGATTTCTTAAATTATGAGTTTAAATTAACATTCATCTAAACTTTAGCAATTTTCTTAGCACATAATCATTTAGCATGTTATAGCAATAATCAGAATATAATCATGGCTATTTTTACAAGTAGAAAACCAGAGGAGACAAACAGCATGCTGTTTGTAACTAGAGTTAGGACAAATGGTAAGCTGACCTGTTCAGTAACTGACAACCAGCACGCTGTTTACATAGAGCACATACCAAGTTGCATTCGAATGACTGAGAATCTTTCTTCAGCAAGGGGCTTTGTGAAAATATCAGCTAGTTGATATTCAGTTAGAACAAAGACCAACTCTATCTTGCCCTTAGCAACATTGTCTCTCAAGAAATGGTGTCGAACATCAATATGCTTCGTTCTTGAGTGATTCACAGGATTCTTAGAAATGCTAATGGTGCTAGTGTTGTCACAGTTGATTGGAACCTTTTTACATTTGATATCAAAGTCCCTCAGAGTTTGAATCATCCATAGAAGTTGAGGACAACAGCTCCCAGCTGCTAGATACTCCCCTTCTGCAGTGGATAAAGCAACTGAAGTTTGTTTCTTGCATTGCCAAGAAACTAGGCTTTTTCCAAGGAATGTACAAACACCACTAGTACTTTTTCTATCAATTAGGCAACCTGCATAATCTGCATCACTATACCCAACAAGATCAAAAGTATTTGTGATAGGATAAAACAAACCAAGAGAAATGGTACCACTTAAATATCGAAATATTCTTTTAATGGCATTTAAGTGAGATTCTTTGGGGTTTGATTGAAACCTTGCACAAACACATACACTATACATTATGTCAGGTCTAGAAGCAGTTAAATACAGTAGGCTTCCAATCATACCTCGATATCTTTTAATATTAACAGCCTTACCATTTTCATCTACAATCAGCTTGCTGTTTTGCACCATGGGAGTTGATTTTGGTTTTACATCTTCAAACCCGAATCTCTTCAATAGACTTTGTGTATATTTGGATTGGTGCACAAAAATTCCATCTTTAGATTGCTTGATTTGAAGACCCAAGAAGTAATTGAGTTCGCCCATCATGCTCATTTCGAACTCACTATGCATACACTTGGAAAACCACTTACACATAGATTCATTAGTAGCACCAAAAATAATATCATCCACATATATTTATACAATCAAAATATCTTTACCATTTTGCATAATAAATAATGTGGGATCAATTTTACCTCGAGTGAATCCATTTTGGATTAGATACTTACTAAGACTTTTGTACCAAGCTCTAGGGGCTTGCTTTAGACCATAAAGAGCCTTCTTTAACTTGAATGCATAGTTTGGAAATTGATCATGCTCGAATCCAGGAGGTTGTTTAACATAGACTTCCTTTTCTAGCACACCATTTAGGAATGCACTCTTTACATCCATTTGATATAGCTTGATTTTCTTGAAACATGCATAAGCCAGAAGCATCCTTATTGATTCCAAACGAGCAACAGGAGCATAGGTTTGATCAAAATCAATGCCTTCTTGTTGGTTGTAGCCTTGAGCTACAAGTCTTGTTTATTTCGAGTAATGGTGCCAAATTCATCAACTTTGTTTTTGAACACCCATTTAGTTCCTATAAGTGAGGCATCCTTTGGTGGCTTGACAAGTTCCCAAACATTACATCTTTCAAATTGATTTAATTCTTCTTGCATGGCCATGATCCAATTATCATCTTTAAATGCATCATCTATATTTTTAGGTTCTTCTTGAGCTAGGAAGGCTTCATGAGCACAATAATTTGCCTTCCCTCTTCTTGTAGTAATTCCATCAGTAATGTCACCAATGACTAACTCAGGTGGATGATTCTTGACCGTTATTTTTGCCCTTGGTAAAGAATGTTGAGCTATTTCTTCATGAGTTGTCTTTCTCATCTTTGATGGTGGTGACTGTTCTTCTCCATCATATAGAGGCAATTTTGCAGTAGCCCTAGATCCTCTAGGACCTTCCAAAGTCATTTTTGCTATTTTTGAAATTGAATCTTCCACTTCAGCTTGCTGTTTTGAGCTTTCAGCTTGCTGATTGTCAGTGTCTACATCCTCTTTGGCTTGCTGACTTTCGGTATCACTTTCATCTTCAGCTTGCTGATTTGAACTGCCATTTTGCAGATTTACACTTCCAGCTTGCTGATTTGCACTTCCAGCTTGCTGATTTGAACTTCCAGCTTGCTGATTGTCAGTGACTTGAGGTTGCACATCTTCTTCACCTGCAAATCCTTCCTCAACTCTTGGTAGATCATTGTTAGGTTCTTGAAAAGTAACATCAATAGATTCTTCAACAATATGCTTATTAATATTATAAATTCTATAAGCTCTACTTGTTAAAGAATAACCAAGAAATATGGATTCATAGGATTTAGCATCAAATTTACCATCTTTACCAATTGTTTTGATGACAAAACACTTTGAACCAAAAATCTTGAAGTAACTGATATTTGGCTTCTTGTTTCTCAACAATTGATAAGGAGTTTTGTCCAACATTGTCCTGATTATGATTCGATTCAACAAATAGCATGTTGTATTCACAGCTTCGGCCCAAAAGCTTCTAGGTAGCTTGCTTTCTTGCAGTAGAGTCCTTGCTGTTTCTTGAAGTGACCTATTCTTTCTTTTCACCACTCCATTTTGTTGTGGAGTCCTTGGAGCAGAAAATTCATGAGAGATTCCCTTTTGTTCACAAAATGTGATAAATTTGTCATTGACAAATTCACCTCCTCTATCACTTCTTATACCTACAAGTCTTGTATCATGCTTGTTCTCAAGTAGTTTAATCAGTTTCTCAAATTCATCAAAAGCAAAATTTTTAGTACTAAGAAACAATACCCAAGTAAATCTAGAATAATCATCTACAACTACAAAACCATATTTTTTACCTCCAATACTTTTATAAGATTCTAGACCAAATAAATCTAAGTGCAGAAGCTCTAAGGGTTTAGAAGTAGATACCATTTTCTTAGCTTTGTGAGTACTTCGAATTTGTTTACCCAATTGGCATGCTGAACATACTTCAACCTTAGTATATTTCAGTTTTGGTAGTCCTCTGACCAGATTCTTACTTGAAAGTTTATTGATCAAGTCCATGTGTGCATGTCCCAACCTCCTATGCCATATATATGGATCATTGTCGATTGCAGCCAAACAACATGCTGTTTCCTGCATTTCGAAGTCTAATACATATATATTTCCTTCCCTTCTAGCAACTAGTGGGATTTTGTTAGCACCAATAGTAATAATAGTTTTATCTATGCCAAACTGAACAAAATGTCCATCATCAAATAATTGAGTGACACTAAGTAAATTATATGAAAGACCTTTGACATATTGAACTTTATCGATCGAAATATTACTATTACCAATAGAACCAATACCAAGGATTCGAAGAGTTTTGCTATTGCCAATTGTAACTCTTCCTCTTTTCTTCATGATGAGACTTATGAACTGAGACTTGTCTCCACACATATGTCTAGTGCAACCGCTATCCAAGATCCATTATTTCGACTTTATTTTGGCGGCAAGACATATCTACAAAACAAACAAACACAAACTTAATGTTTTGGTACCCATATAGGTTTGGGTCCAAACTGGTTAGTAGCAAGAATATATAACACATTTAATTCAGCTTTCTTGATCCATTTTTGGATCACTTTTGGTGACTGTTGGCGTGCTGTTTGTCTTCTGTCAGGAGCATTCTGGTATGCTGTTTGTCGCCTGACTGGTCCATTCTAGTAAGCTGTTTTCCCTTTATCATTGATTTGAACCACACAATGAATTTCCAGATGGCCTTTTCCACCACATTTGTTGCATGTTTTCCAAGGCATGGCATAATCATAAGGTATGCCATTTTTACCATCATATTTGAGGACTCCAAGCTTCTTGTGTATGTCCATGCCAACTCCTTCTTTGACTACAGGAACTTTTGCCTTCTTCATCATTGTCTTTAAGGTGTCTTCTCCTTGTACAAAAGTTTCCATCCCTATCTGGAGGTCCTTGACCTCTTTTTCCAGAAGAGATATCAAATCAGCTTGCTGATTGATAAGTTCAGCTTGCTGTTTTCTCTTTTCCACAGATTTTGAGGATTCGGCTTGGTTTGACTCTGTGTTCTTGAATGATTGTATGCATTCATTTCTTTCTTCAATCTCTGACTTCAATCTCCTAAGTTCTTTCATAAGAACCTCATTTCTTTGTAGAATCACTTTGTTGACTCCTTCGAATTGAACTAATTTCTCCTTTAAATCAGTAATAAGATCATTGTGATTTGTTTCTGGATTCTTCTCAGCCATTAAATCAGCAATCATTTTCTTTAACTGATTGTTGTTCTTTTCTAGCTTGCTATTCTTATGTTTTAGTTCCATAAACTCAATTATGGATACATGATTTGGTACCTGCACGGTTAGTTCTTCTAGCATATTATGAGATGAATTTAAATCAGAATATATTGAATTTACCTCACTTGCATCATCTTCTGAATTCGAATAATCACTATCCACACAATCTTCTTTTATGGATCCTAGTGAACTTTCTTCATCATTTAGACCTACAAGGGCCAAATTCACCATGTCTTCACTTGAGTCATCACTGGAGTCTGAATCATCATCACTCCAAGTCAGTAGAGCCTTTGCTTTTCTCTTGTCCTTGAAAGCAGCTTGCTGTTTGGACTTTAGCTTAAAACAGTCCTTCTTAAAATGGCCTGGTTTACCACATTCGAAACAAGTTTGTTCCTTGGCTTTCCTTTTGGAGTATTCACCTCTTTCCCTTTTCATTCTATTTTTATTTTCAATCAGCCTCTTGATCTTTTGTGAGATGAGTGCCATTTCTTCGTCAGATTCTTCATCAGATTCAAAACAGCTTGCTGTTTGCAGACTCTGGCTTGCTGTTTGTAGAGTGAAGAGCCAAATTCCTCATTTTGGCTCGGGGAACCCGAACATCTTCAGCCTGACCTTTGCTTATCTTGCTTTCAAATTGTTCTAGCTCTGCAAACACAGCTAGGTGATCCATAGTGTCGATTGTTGAGGATGATTCCAAAGCCGTGACCTTGGCTTCATAAATAAATGGTACCGCACTTAATACTTTCATGTTAATTTCATCTTGTGGAATGTCTTTTCCAAGTCTCTTTAATGAGTTTATAGTAACTTGGAACCTTGCTTGACCTTCTTTGATAGTTTCATCATCCTTGAGCTTGAAGTTTCCAAAATCATTCATTAGTTTGCTAAGCTTCACCTTCCTCAAGGTTTTTGATCCTTCATGATAGGTTTCCAAAGCATCCCACATTTCTTTTGTTGTTTTTAGGGAGGAGACTTTGTCATACTCAGCTTGATCTAGAGCATTCATTATGGAGTTTCTAGCTTCTCCATTAAAACCACATTTGATAATTTCATCCATAGTGAGATCATCAACATCTTTCGGTTGATTCTTTTCATCCAGGAATTGATAATCTCCTTTCTGTACAACTCTTAACACCAGTGGCCTCTTGGATAAGAATGTTTCCATTCTACATTTCCACCAGTTGTAATTTTCTGATCCAGTGAGGAGAGGAGCCCTATAATCGGCTTTTGCTTCAAGATAATGTTCTGCCATGATCGATACTTTCCTGTTACAGAATTGTTAGTAAACCAAGGCTTTGATACCAATTGAAAAACAACACCTAGAGGGGGGGTGAATAGGTGTTTATGGTTATTAACGTAAATTTATGAACTGTTTTGAAAATAACTGAAAACAGCTTGCTGTTTGTAATAACACAGTTCACAAACAGCACGCTGTTTGTATCTAAAATGCAATGCAGAAAGAATATAAACAGTAAATAAATGAGACACACAATCTTTTAGCCAGGTTCGACCCCTAATCCCCTAAGGTCTACGTCCTGGTCCCTTACCAAACTTGGTAAGAGAATATATTATTGATCAACTATAATCCAATTACAAGATACACCAATATATCTCCCTTAACCCTTGCTGCTTACAAACGGCTTGCTGTTTACCTGTGCTGAACCAACCCTCTAAGTACTACTTCCCAAGTATACTTCTCTAGTCTAGTTCGACTCACCCTAAAACCTGAAGCCAATCTTGTACAGCAACAAAACAATACACTTTGAACAATACAAATGTTTTGAAAGAATACAACTCAACCTATAAATCCTCAAAATAATGAATATGCGTGTATGAAGAGATTTGAAGGTTTGGAAGGGTTTAGCAATGTAAGCTCAGAAGTTGTTTGAGTATTTCTTGTTTTATGCACGTTGTATTCAGTACCAAGAACTGATAATACTCAGTTCTTATATAGGTGAACAAGAAGGGTTTGAAATTGTTTGATAAAAATTCCAACGGTATGAATTTAATCCGTTAGAGAAGAAGCAATGCTTTTGAGCATGAAGAAATACTTTGATAATATGCAAAGCTGAAATCTGGAGCGTGTATAGAGATAAGAATGTGCAGGGAACAATGTTATGATGAGTCCCATGTGATATATTTTGAGTGGAGATAAGGTGGTGTATTAAAATAAGGTAAAGTAACCTTATTTAACCAAAAGGAATATTTGCTTGTCTCCAAAAGCTTGAGAGGTGGGAATGTTCATCATATATTCTGAGGACCTTTACATATAATCTATATATCATTTCCTCTTGATGCTCTTTGATTTTCCCGAATGGATCTTTAATTCCATCAGACACAATCAGCTTGCTGATTGTACAATTGGCACGCTGTTTGTAACAATTGGCTCGCTGTTTGAGGTATACTGATTATGAAATCAGTAAGCTGTTTTGTCCTGCAGAAACAAGTTAGAGCATACACAAATGGCATGCTATTTTAACCTGCAAAACCAAGTTAGAACTAACACAATGGCATGCTGTTTTATATCTGTAAGCGCCAAATAGCTTACTGTTTGTCATCATCAAAACCTAGGAGTTTCAGAATTATGGAGGGAGTGTTTGCTTTCAGGTCTTGAAGGCCCCGACCATCAACTCTAAGTTTATAGCACCGATTTATGTAGGAAGCTGTTGGATAGATCCCATCAAAGCTCACATCGAAACCGGCTGGCTCCCTAACAATGCCTTGGAGGCACAGAAGTTGTCAGTGAGAGCATTGAGATATGCCTTGATTGAGGGCAAACTTTACAAGAGGTCATTTGTCATCCCATACTTGAAGTGTTTGAGGCCCAAGAGGCAAAGGAAGCTTTGAAGGAAGTTCATGAAGGTATCTGTGGGTAGCACTTGGGGGGCAGAGCCCTAGCTCACAATATTACTCGTTTGGGATTTTATTGGCCAGAGATGTTGGCCGATACGCAGAATTATGTCAAGCGGTGCGACAGATGTCAAAAGCACGCTCCCGTTGTAAGGCAGCCGCCTGAGATGTTAACGTCGATTAACTCTCCTATCCCATTCGCCATGTGGGGAATGGATATACTTGGTCCTTTTCCCGTAGCTTCAGCACAAAGGAAGTTTCTGTTAGTAGCCATCGACTACTTCACCAAGTAGATTGAGGCTAATCCCTTGGCCAAGATAACCACCAAGCAAGTTGCTCAATTCTTTTGGGAGAACATCAATTGTAGGTATGGAATCCCACGTATCCTTGTAACAGATAATGGAACACAGTTCAACAGTGAGGAGTTTAAGAAGTATTGCGAGGAAAATGCTATTGAGCTTCGTTTCACTTCAGTAGCTCACCCTCAAGCAAATGGACAGGCAGAAGTAGCAAACCGTATTATCCTGGATGGACTAAAAAAGAGAGTCGAACGCTCAAGGAATACTTGGGTGGATGAGTTACTGCCCATACTTTGGGAATATCGCACCACCTGTAAGGTGACGACCGGAGCAACCCCGTTTTTGTTGGCTTATGGAGCCGAGGCAGTTGTGCCCTTAGAAATTATGCATGCATCACCTCGGGTTGAAGCATTTGGGCCTGAGACCAACGGAGAAGGCATGAGACTTGATCTTGATCTGATTGATGAAGTTAGGGATGAAGCACACGCCAGGAATGCAGAGCATCAGAAGAGAGCATCTTTTCATTACAACCAAAGGGTTAAGGAGAGGTTCTTTCGACAAGGCGACTTAGTTCCAAGGAAGATAGAGGCTTCTGGAGTTGGCCAGAAGGGGAAGCTAGCCTCTAACTGGGAAGGGCCATATCGAGTCAAGAAGACATTAGGACAAGGTTCGTATAAGCTGGAGGACGGGAATGAGGTGCCCCGTACTTGGCATGTAGTAAACCTCAAGATCTATTATGTTTGAGCTATCCTTGTAAGGACTTAGCTTTTTATCTATTCATTAGGAGAAGTAGAAATAAGGTATGAAGAAACCATCCCAGGGCCGAGCGCCCTGAGTAGGACAATAGTAAACTATGTAAGGGTTGAACCCATTTCGAATTATTAATTCAAGTTTGTTTTCCATTCTATGATTCTATGATTTTATTTATGTGCCAAGCACCTGTTGAGTGTAAGTCTAGAAAGACCAAGTACCGAAAATAAAGAACATACGAGTAAAGGAAAACAACTACATAGATAAGATGCCCTGAAGAGCCCAGGTTTAAGTTATTGACATATCAAATAAAAGTCTAAGTCCATGAAGGACCCCGAATGAAAATAAACACAGCCACAAGCGGCTAACAAGGCCATGCAAGGCCACTTACTCATGTGGGGCTTCTTCAGAACTCTCTTCCTCGGTAGAACCCTCCTCGTCCGAATCGTCATCAGAGACGCTATCATCTTCCGCTGCAACTACTGTCGGCTGTGCCCCAGTCCTCTCGACCTCTTCCCCTCCTTCTCCCTCTTCTTCTTCTTCGGAGGAGCTAGAAGAAGGGCTTGCTTCATTTCGAAGCCTCCTCCTGCCCGGGATTGGCTGACGAATCATCCCATCCCGCCTCGCTGGCATAGTCTTTTTTCCCATGAGAGCCCGAGGAAGATGAGTCGTGGCTGGCAGCTTGAACAGCTCCTTTAGAGCTAGATCCAGAACGTCGATGGTTACCTCTAGAACCGGATCCCGATGTCTGAGGAACAGTTTTAGTTCCCGAACCAGAAGCATGATAAGCCAAGTTTCCTCCACCAGCACCCAAGTTAGGGCAAGGAAAGTCCGATGGGATGACAACTTAGGGATGCTTGTGACTCACAACTTTCATTGCCTTGTTCCAACCAACGGACATGTTGAAGGGGCGCACCTCATTATCATGCTCATCCATGAATTTCAGAAAATCTTCGAACCTATGATAGGCCTCAATCACCTTGTCAACATCAGATGCTTTCTTTCTGGCTAAAGAAGCAAGTTGTTTGCGGGAGGATAAAGCATCCGCTTCGACACAGATAACCTGAGAGTGCAAATCTTGAATTTCTTCCTTGAACCTTGCTGAATCATTCTTCAAAGATACATTCCCATCTCTAAAGGCCTGGCCTTGGGTAGAGACAGTTTGAAAGTAAGCATTAGCCTGCAAATCGGGAAGTTGATAAGGCATAAGGAGTTTATAAAGTCAAGATCAATAACAGTACCGAACTCATCAGAAGGAGTGTCATACCTGATATAAGGCTTGAGCGCCCATAAGCTGAGATTCATCCATCTTGTCGCCCGCATGAAAACTTACTTGATCGGGAGGAGTGATTGAAAGCTTGGACCAGTCTAGAGCTAGGTGAGGGCTCCCCAAGACTGAGTCTTGTTCGCAGATACCCCATGATGGAATGAAAGGGGTCCTAATACCCCCGTCAGCGTTTCGGGATCTTTTCCCGCCTTGGGAGCATCCTTCCAAGAAGTGAGGAATGCGAGGCTTAGTGGGATTCAGTAGTTCCTCAGCCTTTTTCTTCATTATTTAAGTCACAGTCGGTTGGTTCTCGAGACGACTGTCAATCTCCTCAGCAGCTGAAATGCAATATGAAAAATATCGAAATAAGAACAGATAGAGTTCATAATAGCTAAGTAAGAAAGTTACCCTCGATGGAAAGAAAGCTAAGGCCAGCCTTAACAAGATTCTTTTCATTCAAAAAAATCTTGTAATTGGTACGGCCATCATCAACAAGAAGTTATCTCGATCTAGTAGTTCTGAATCACTAAGTTCACACACTAAATGTGAACTATCCTCCACAGATCCAAATCTCTTCACAAAGAAGTTACCCCAATCACCACCTTCCCACTCAAGAATTACAAACTCCCTCTCCAAGAAATGTTGAGAATCTGGAAAGGAAAAGGGATTCACTATGTGTGGAAGTTTGGGACGGTGTTGTAAACTGATCTATCCTTTCTTGCAGTCAGAAGAGTTCCTGGCCCCGAAGATACTCCGAAACATCGTAGTAGACAATGGGATGCCCAACTGGCGGCATCTTATTATGAATATAATGATGAACCTCCAGGCGTTGGGATATAACTAACAGGGGTGGATTTGAAGCTCCGCAAGAAATCTGATGATAAAAGGATCGACCGGGAATCTGAATCCAGCGTCTAGGGCACCCCAGTGAACGCAAATCCTCTTAGGATGCCAGTTGCAGGTTCTGTCTGTTGGGCTTTGAAGACAAACCTTAATAGCACTTGGAAAATGGTATGTCTTCCTGATTTCTTTGACATCTCGCTCCCTCAACTTACATGGACTATGAAAGGAGTCTAAGCTTGCACTATTAGGGAATACTTCCCTCATAATGCTTAGTAGATCTAGCAAGGATTCAAATCTATGCTCAACATATGAAGGGGGTTTTATTTTTTCCTTACCTTTGGCGGTCCTCATCTTGCTCCTCTTGGCAAATGCTTCCATCATGGAGACCGGGGGAGCAGTTGCGTGGTTGCCTTCCGACATCTTGATCTTGAACTTGAAACTTGATCTTGAACTTGGAACTTGAAACTTGATCTTGAAGCTTGATCCCCGACTGGGACTAGAAAGCTAGAGAGCTTAAAAACTTGAAAACTTTGAAATGAATAAATGAAATGAAATGATGGCTACCTCTCTTCTTTTAAAGAAGAAGCATGACCTGCTATATCAGGTTGAAGTTCAGCCTGATTCGCATTAACAGGTCATCTATCATTTATAGATGAAAAAATACAAAAGTTAACCATTTTATACGGAAGGAATCGCTATAATTCATACAATCCAGAGAAGAAATAGCAGATATAATTGTTGAAATTGCAAAATAAATGACCTTCGAAAGGCTAATTGCGCTTAAGAAGTTAAATAAGGAGATTAACCTTGAGCACGAGATTAGCAATGCTGATTATAAGTTCAGGAGTAATCTTGCTAAAAGTCACGAATAACCAAAATAGTGACTTGTGATCAACATCCGTGATCCATGATTTCTTTTAGGACCATGGATGATTTTAGATCCGGGATCCATGATTTCTTTTAGGACCACGGATGATTTTAGATCCGGGATCCATGATTTCTTTTAGGACCATGGATGATTTTAGATCTGGGATCCATGATTTCTATAAAAGCCACGGATGTTTTTAGGTCCGACCACGAAGTGGCCGACCACGACACCCGGAGGGCCGTGGCCGATCACGAAGCAGCCAACCACGACACCGGGAGGGCCGCAGCCGAACACGAAGCAGCCAACCACCGCGCCCAAAGAAGCCGCAGCCGACCACGAAGTGGCCGACCACCGCACCCGGGGAGCGCCAGCCGACCACCATGTTTCGAGGGCCTTCGGTCGACCTCCGACTGGCCGATCACGGACTACCCGTAGATCCAGCCGATCACGGGTGGTTTGTGATCCCAGTCCTCGAGTTTTTTCGGCCAACCACGATTGATTTTCAGTGCTAGAACGAAGTCAACGTTTAGTGCCGTTTAGAACCGTTTAATGTCGTTTAGCGTCGTTTAACATTGTTTAAACGTCATTCAAGGCTGTTTAGCACTGTTTAGTGCCGTTTAGTGCCGTTTAGTGTCGTGTAGTGCCGTTTAGCACCGTCTAGCGCCGTTTAGCATCGTTTAACATTGTTTAAACGTCGTTCAAGGCTGTTTAGCGCTGTTTAGTGCCGTTTAGTGCCGTTTAGCACCGTCTAGCGCCGTTTAGCATCGTTTAACATTGTTTAAACGTTGTTCAAGGCTGTTTAGCGCTGTTTAGTGCCGTTTAACGTCGTAAACGCGTCGGTCGCTCCACGCTTTACATCAAGACAATAATCGTGAAAACACTAGTGTACAAAGGTAAACCCCGACCCAAGTCTCGAATATAGACGGTTAAAAACTTCAAGGAAAACCTGATCAGTTTTCCTAGAAGTTTGGGGGCAAATGACATGGGCTAAAAGTAAGCCCTAAAGACATATTTAATGTGGCATTAATTAGACCCAGCATGGTCCAAACGTGGGGCCCATTTATGGGGCTCCAAACCTTAATTAAATATTAATTACGTAATTAATATTAGGGGTAATAAACAGCTCAGCAAATAAGAGTCAAATAAGTATTCTACTCCTGCTAGACTTAGCCTCTAAGGTATCCAATTCAACATGGAAACTGATTCCTACAAGGAAGGAGTCTAGAACTTTCCTCAAGGAGGTGACTTGCTCGCCAAGTCTCCGAATCCTACCATAATTCTAAGGCTTCTCAACCTATATAAAAGGCCTGACCCATCATTCTTAGAACTACGTTTTGGCTTAATCCTCGAATAAGGACATACAAGCCACTACGTCCTTGGTGTGCCCTTGCCGCCATAGCCCCGAGGACGAACACCAAGAACTACGTCTTGGCTTGATTCTCAATACGAGATACGTAGGCACTCTGTGAGGACCGACTAGTCTCGAACACGGAAACAGCCATTAAAGCACGAAGCTCCCGAACCCTAGCATTAAATACAATTTCGTAACCTAGTTTTTATTCCACAACAGGTATATTAAATTTTAGTTTGTTTACTCGTAAAATAAGATATTTGAAAATGAGTATCAACAATCTTTTTTCTATTTGATTAATTTGTTAAAACAAAATATTGTCTATAAAAATAAAATCAAATGCGTAATATATAAATACGTAATCGCATTATTATATATGTGTCCTTGTAATTTAATTATCTTGTTCAATAACATGAAATTCATTTTTCTTTGACAATGAGTACATTTTTCGGATATATTAAAAGAAAGCGTTTACGTAGCTCTGACAAATCATTTGTGTTGTATATATTCATGTCGTGTAGTATGGGTTCTTGCATGAAAATGACATAAAATTAAATCATGTACCTGAAACTCAAACACAAAATAACATTAAATTAGCCGAATTTATTCGTGTGCACGAGACGAAATAAAATACACGAATAGAAAAAATATGACAATTACATGAAATATTACTCTATATTCAAGTTATAAAAGTATGTAACTAGTAACCGAGAACAACATTGAGATGCTATTAAACAAAACTAAGAGTAGTATACACGATGTAAAGTTATCCAAACAAAAGAAAACCCTCCTTGTTATTTTTTTTTTCTTAATTTTTTTTTCTTATTATTAAGTATTTCTCTTTATTTATTTTATTTCTTGTTAATTTTATTGCATTTTTTTGTTAATTTTTTTTCTCTGCTCTAACTGATACTATTACTTTAATTCAACAATATAAAATTAAAAGGCACATTTTTATTAAAAACAATATATAATTTTAGTTGTATCGTCCTATTTAGTTATCAGTATTAATGATTTCTATAACAAAGTTCGTAGCTGCTTCTCTCTCTCCTCATCTCCCAAAAAATGCTAAACTAAAGTTTGGGAACTAACATCGGCTTTTTGGTCGATTATCAGCACCTTTTTTAATAGTTTTTTCTTTATTTTTCTTTGTTTTCCAATAAATATCTTTTTTTACTGGAAGTTTAATACCCCGTGGTGGGTTTTATTTACCGATATATTGGATTTTGTACTATCTCCTTGTGAATGATAAGCTCCCATCTCTATTTCTTGATTTTACTTTATTTTTTGATAAATATCTCTTTTAATAAGAGTCTAATACCCCGTTGGTGAATTTTGTTTGCCAATATATTGAATTTTATTATATTTATTCATTGTTTTTTATAGTATAGAATCATAGTTATGGTTAGTTGTTCCAATACATTCAAACTAATCAAATATACATATTTCATACGACTACAACAAATTGTTAGATTATTTTGCCAAAAATTTTATATTTTAATGATATAAACGAGTGATGTACCACAACTTCATAATTGAAGATATTTTCAACGATTGGATGAATGAAACCTTATTCGATTTATTGTTTAATGTGCTTGTTCAAATTTGATTGTTTTTTTTAGATGTTGTAAGCGCTTTTATTCATAAATTATTTATCTATAAAAAAAGTGATTTATAAGAATATTTGTATTGAGTTGACCAATTTATTATGAAATTTTTTATTGTACCTTATGATTTTGGATTGAGAATTTAAGATATTAAAATATTAAATATAATAGATAAAAGTCCAATCCGTTACCGAGCTAATATAGATTATGTATGATCCATTCCGAATATATTATAATCTATATATATTTTAAATATTTATGTAAATATATTAAAAATATATAAAACCTATCTAATATATAAAATTTTACATAAATAATATTATTTTGGAATATAAATTTGGATTTGTCAATATGTATGTCATAATTTTAATTCTTTTCGTCAAAATTTTTAAATTTTTTTTTTAAATTAAAAAAGTAAAAAAACAATTTTTTTTAAATTTATTAAAAAAAGGTGAATAACAAAAAGAACCTTCTTAAAAAGAGAATCGAAAGAACCATTTCAAAACATTAATTTTAAACAAAAAAAATTATGAATATATTTATATCTTTACCGTGCTTCTAAAAAATCAATTACAAACAAAAATTTGTTTATAAATTTTTAAAAAAAAACTATGATTAATTTTTAGAATTTGTTTTTGAATCTCATAAATTTTGTGAATCTGAATTTGAATCTCAGTAATATTTTTCAAAAATTGTGTATAATTTCCTTTTCAATATGTAATTAATGATTCAATATTGATTTTAAAAATTATATAATAATAATTAAAAGATAGTAGAAAAATAATTTCGTAAAAGTAAATTAATAAAATTTTAAAATCCAGTTTTGAATAGATTCACTAGTTACAATGGGCATGCCTGAGTAATACAACTAGGAAGCTAGCTGGAAGCATCAATCTAATCCACATAGACAGGTCTCTAAATGATGAGGCTGACCAACTTGCAAAAGAGGGAATGCATAGGTTGTAAATCATTGCAGGCTGGGTTCAGTAATTACAATAAGCATGCAAAATTTCTACACAGATTCGACATTATTGCAGCACCCCAAGCCCCCCACCCCACCCCACCCCACCCCACCCCACCCCACCCCACCCTACCCTACCCTACCCACCCCAGCTCGCTGGCCATCACCTAATTGGCCATCTCGTATGTATATCTGGTTTGCTGCTTCTCGAAAGTCAACTATGCATACTGCATGCTTATATAATAACAATCTGCATTTACTTCAGTTGTGTGTAAAATTAGTGCAAGTTTCAAGCAATCATTCACCTCAATTGAATGTAATCTCTCCTTAATTACACCGCCTCCATTGGTCACCTCTACTTAGTGGGAACTTGACCTTTTTACTAGCCCTTGTTATAAACCCCCTCCGCTTCAGTCATTCTCAGTCCATCCTTCTTTCTCGTTTATTAATTTCTCTTCCTCTTTTGTCTCTCTATGGTCTATCACTGGATCCCCCCCCCTCCCGGTGCTCTCAAAGTTAACGCCCACAGCTCACACTCCACCATCACTCTCCCAAATAGAAACAATACTAGTATTGGTGCTGTTTACAGAGATGCCAATGGCCACCTCAAACTACTTACCATTGGCGTCATACCTCGTTTATCTAGGGTGGGGAATCAACTCTTGGCTATTTACATATCATCATGTTATCATTGAAACAGACAATTTTGAAGCCTATAATGCAATCAGGAACTTCAACATTGGAGCACAACCTGCCTTTTACCACATCATCAACCAGATTGACATACTGCTCCATAACAACTCTTGGATATGTGTGCTTGGATTGGTCATCCTTGCTCATAACAAGGTAGCCCGGTATGCTGCTAGACTCGCCATGGAGGTCTGTGACAGGTTATACACCCTCGAACACCAAGTTGGTGGAGTAGGGGTGCTTCTCGACTCAGACCTTAGCATGTTGGTGAAGTACTCTATGAACTGGGTCTGTGACAGGTTATACACCCTCGAACACCAAGTTGGTGGAGTAGGGGAGCTCCTCGACTCAGACCTTAGCATGTTGGTGAAGTACTCTCTGATTAAGTGGATGAACTGGGTCTAAGTCAAGAGAATCCCCCAACATGTTGTTCTGGAAGTTGAATAAAATGAGCCTCAAATGGGCAATGGCGAAGTGTAGGAAGGCATGATTTTTGGTAACAACAGGTTTATCGAGATCAATCTTTTCGCTGATGACCCTCCTGTAGCACCCCCAGATCCAGGGTCTGGGATCCGGTCGTTACGGTCTCCAATTCTATCCACAATACTTGAACTTACTTCAACTCAAAATAAATTACATCTTTATGACCCAACACCACAATATAAAACACACCCGTTATAGTCCCAGAGATGAAATCAGAGTAACAATCAAATCTTATTAATCACATTTGGAGTTCTTACAACCCAAAAGAATTACAATATAAATACATACTCTTTGCCATCCATTCGCATAAGTCATACTAGCCCATATACTTGGTACTGAAAGAATGAATCTATCCTACCAATAGCTTTCTCTTCGGCTCTGGTAGTCTCACCGTCCTCGCCAACATCGAGTGCACCTTGTGCGAGTCATCTGGTCTAGCTGTTGTTGTGATATAATAATAAAGCAAGGGTGAGCAATAGCCCACCAACAATAATGTATAACTGAGCGATAATATATAATAGTTCAAAAGTATCTTTCAGACCATATGCCATGCATTTACGGAAATGATGCCAGTATAACATAAACGATGATGTTACAAGGTAACTCAAAATGCATATATAGGTGGAAATATCTGCTATGTCAAAGATAAGCCAGATATTATCATTTATCATAAAAGAGGAACTTGCAGGAAAATATTGCAATTCCAATTATAAATAATCTTCCAATACTACCAACAATGATAATGTTGCAGAAAAATAAATGAATTTGAATGATGAACTATTGCTGGAGTATTCACCGCGCCCCACTATTCCAATCCTTACGATGATCAGTCGCAGATTGTACAGCTCAATTTAGATTTACTACCGGTAGAAGGAAGAGCTGACGGATTTACTTCTCTACTGCCCTGTTAGATATCCCCGGCCAACGGTGGGGCTAAATGGGATGGACCGGCGCTACTCGGCCTCTTACACGACTCCAAGTTCGAAAAGAAGTTCACGACTCTGAACGTAAAGTTCGTCCCCCTTTCCCCAAGTATGATACTTGTTGATAAGACTCCACAAAGTAGTCGTATCTAGTTGGAAAGGAAAAATTCAACATCATTTCTCCCAAGCTGCTGCTTGTTAGAGGATACCATCTTGTTCCAATAATCTTACCCCTCGAATGATGAGAAGGTTACTCAAAGATTCAATTGATAAACAGCAACCAAGTTGCGAGTGAAAAGAATAGTTTTACAAGATTTATGACCGGGAAGTCAACAAGATAAATAACATTGCTCAAGTAGGTTCCCCTATAATATGGAAGTTTGAACGAGCATTTAAATCCTTTTAAGATAGATTTAAATGAAAAAAATAAAGAGTTGGGAACCTTTCCTTGATAAAATAGTCGTAAAAAGACTCCGAAATATTTTACATAATATCTGGAGGTGAAAGATAATCTCTGAATAATATAAATCATTTTAAAAAGAATTAAATAAATATTCCAAGAATATTTATTAACTCAATAATAATTACGGAATATCATTTAATCATAATATTGCTCGTAAGTAATCCTCGAATGAATATATAGAATTTATTTACTAAATAAAACCCTCCTTAAATGAATATTCAGAATAATATTCATTAAATAATTAACTCCAATAAATATTTAAAATAATATTCAATAAATAAGTCAAACCTTAAATGAATATTTGAAAATAATATTCATTTAGTAAATAATATTCTAAATGAATATCCAAATAATATTCATTTAGTAATCAAAACTTTAAAGGAATATTCGAAGTAATATTCTTTAAGTAAATAGAACTTCCAATGAATATTTTAAAATAATATTCATCAAGTACATAAAACCTTAAATGAATATTAGAAATTAATATTCATTTAATAAATAAAATTCCCATGAATATTAAAGTAATTATTCATTAAATAATCAAACTCTAAGTGAATATTCAAAAATAATATTCACTTAATATTTCTCGGCTGAGATAATATTCAAATAACATTCCTCGAAAGATTTCCAAGTAATTGATACTTTATGGAAATATAAATAATGTTTAATAATAACATTCCTCAAGATAAATAGTAATCTGCCGTTGGAATCCCTCCGGGTTTCCATGACTATCTATATCTCAAAATACCGTCTCCCGGTCTATATTTAAGAATGAATATCATATGCGCTTCGCTAAGGGTCTTACCGAAACAATCCGGCTTATAATTGATAATTCGTATCTAGTCTATAAGCTAGTATCAATTCAGGGAACAGGTATCATAATATAATTTGACAATAGGCATGCATGCTATGGCATATGTAAAACGGCAATCACATATATATATTATCACAACAACAGGTTCAAAGTTTTGAACACTTGCTTGGTAATCGGGTGTGGGTAGAGATAGCGTGTCCTGGGTCTGCTCGATGATCTATAAACAATCAGAACATTCGAGATTAACCACTTAACACCTTTTAAAAGTCTAAGTATAAACTTCACTTAAGTCGAAACACGTTTTCGAATTATCTCGTTATACGCCTTTTAGTGTAACTCTTTTTATCACCGACACGATCCGACATTTGTTCGTTATTAAGACATGTCATCATACCCACACTTGGTATATACTTAAGTCGTATAAGTTCTAAAGTCGATCGATTACGAACCGAGATTATACCTCGAGTTTTATCGTCCGTTTCCTAAGTGTTTTACCAAAGTTATAACCAAGCGGGTTCTTAGGGGTTCATTCGCGTTTAACTTCGATTCAAACATTTTTATAAAATCGGAGAACGATCCGTTTGACATGTGGTTTTCTCTCGCACCTTCCTTATGACCCCTAGTATTTATTTACCAAGATTCGCCATTGAGCAACATGTTTTACGAGGGTTCAATAGAAGTTACGAACTTTTACTTACGGTTCTGAACCAATTTTAGTAATTTGACCATAACTCCTAAACCGTAAGTCGAAATGTTTCGATTCTCACGCCAAAACGATCTATGGCTCGAGATCTACAAGGACCAGTCATAATATTACCAAGTTCAGGAAATTATATTAATTGTCATGCTCGGTTTCTATGTGTTAACAAAAATTCGGCATTACGACGGCTATAAATCGAATATTTCCAAATTCCAAACTTTCCAGTAATCATAGTTTCCACTCCAAACAACATATACATGTTATTTAACCATGTACTAAGGCCAAGAAATGCCTTTCCGTTCATCTAAACTATTTTATCCTCTAATATCAACAAATCACTACATAAGCATGCTTTAATCATCACCATAATCATACTAATCTAAAAACTCATCAAGAACATCATTAAACACAAAGTAAGAGCTACGGTTTTGGTGAGATATACCTTCCATGGAGTGGGTAAAGACCTTGCTAAGCCTTGTAGAGTCCTTGTATATCCTTAACCAAGCTTAGATCATCCAAGAAATCAAGAAAACCAAGATTTGTTCTTGAAAGTTACTATTCACCGTAGACTTTGATGATTTTATTGAAAATGGAAAAAGTGGTGTTTGAGGCTAAAATTTCTAGGGTATCATTTTTATGAAATATAAGATCTACCATAAAAATTTGGAGATCAAACAATGGTTGGAAGGTTGATTTTTGTTTTGAATTAGGAGGGAGGTCGAATGGAATGAAGAAATGGGAGAATGGAGTTGTTTGGCTTGCTTCACTTTGCTCTCATCTACTTTTGTGTGAATTATTGCTTGGTTTAGAAAATATCTTGTATAAAGTGGCTTTAATAAAGTGACTATGTCATTGCAAGCATCACTTGAGCCATGTGTTAAGATCTTGTGGTGTTGATGAGGTGTTAAGGCTTACTAAGTAGTTTGATCTCTAATGTTACTAGTTAGCATTGTAACTAGCTTGGTCACTTGGTCTTATCCTCTTGCACATGCATGCATCTTGCTCCCCTGCTTGATTCCTTGTCCGGTTAATGCTTAATTCATTAATCATTCGAACGAATAACTCAATCGTTTCTAGTTAGAGTTTTACCGAAAACCGTAATAATATTTACACCATCATTTTCAATTCTTTTTAATAAATCTCGAATCCATATTCCTTAAATCCTTTCAATAATTCCTAAAGTCTTTCAGTGTCCAGGGAAATCTCGAAGAAAATAAAAAGTGATGTTTTTCAGAATCCGATAGCTTTTACATACACTCTTTTTCCTCCTGGATCACTAATACGAACTCAGAATTTCGTTCCGGGTACTTCTATATAGCATCGTCCAATAATATTCCTAGTTCCACCAAATCACTATTCACTCTTTGCTCTTTCTTTTATTCCCTATATTTATGACAATGTCCATGTTCTCTCTCGGGCGTCCCTTAACCCTTTTACGGAACCATAGGACTAATTGTTATCGATCTGGATGACATGAGAATATTCTCCTGCTTGGAATTGCCACATTTTATTCCCTTAGGAGATAGATTATTCTTATCTAAGTTGTCAACCACTAGTATTCTTCATGACATATAAATATTTGAATCCAAATCCATTCCATTCATTCATTAGAGCTGGTGACCTTGTTGTCGGAATCATTGTTCCTCATTTAATCAATACTTAATAAAAAGTTTTAATTCTACCGAAAATTTGGGTTCTTACACCTCCACTAGATGATGTAGACTGAGTTCTCTCTCGCCCCCAATCAGCAGTGTACCTCTAGGCCTTTGCTTGTAGTAGTTCTAGTCGAAGTAGAAGTCATCGAAGTAGTAGTCCCGGTTGTAATAAAAGCTGTAGTTAGGTCTAGTCTAGGTCTCAGTAGTAAGCTGGCTGCTATACTGTTCTTCTGGTTTCCCCCTTTGAAGGTTCAATAATATCTTGCCTATCTAAAAAAAAAAACACATATAATCTAAAGAACAAGAATTGTGTCACATATGCTAGAATATTTTATGAGTAATGCTAGAGAATCAAAAAAGGCTCCCAAAAAAATGTCCAAAATGATGTGACGGAATTGACTTGGTAAAATGAGGTGTTTTAATTGGGTACTCATATTAATGCACGCGGGTCCACATTATTAGTTATTATTGCCAACAAATAACAAGCAGACATTTGACATTTTGGACAAATTTTTATAGTATTTCTGATATTTTATTTAAAAGTAAGCTAGTAATAAATTGAAATGGGCAATTAATGTTTCCAGCACGTAACCGTTCGTATGAGCGTTACATTCACATGAAACTAGAATTTATTTATATCTGATAAAAGCCCAACCCATGAATCATGATAAGAGCCAAAACACCCCTTTCAGATTTTTAAACTAGCCGTTAGATACTCCCATTTTCAAAGATACTCCCATTTTCAAAACATCGTTTGTATCTCTTCCTCTTCTCCTCCTCATTCCAGCTTTGGATCCACTTCCTTCTCCAATCTCTCTCTCTCTCTCCAAATTCCCATCTTCAAACTCCTCATCGGATCGGATCGAATTATTCTTTTTCGGTAACCACTTCCTATCCTTCTTTGATTTATATATTTTTAAATTTAATTCTACTTGAAGTACTTTATTTATTTGATTCTGGTAGAATTTGATACCTAAATCGTGTACAATCTCTTGCACCAATTTCACTTTTTGTATCCTAGTTGTTCACACATTCATATAATCATTTTTATTTATTTATTTATTTTAGTTAGAGTCAAGATTTTAAGCTGAATTTATACTGGGAGAGTGGAATTAATTAAACAATTGAGTGTAAAATTAACATTCTGTAGCAATGAATTAAAGAAACTTGAAAAAAAATGTATTCTTACTGAAGAAATGACTAGTTTAGTTGAAATTATTAGCTTCGATTGAGTGATTGTTATATTATATGTTTGGGTTTTGTTCCTATTGATCCTCTGTGTAAATTGGGGGTGAGAAGATATACTTAGTAATTATTAGTGATTTATGATCTGTTTGTGTTGTTAATGAGAAATTTACATACCCAAAACAAGTGAATTACCAAGGGGACGTGCTTCGTTCATGGTTCATGAACCGCGAGAAGCGGAACCATCCAAATGGAGCCTAAAAGAAGTGATCCATATGTTTGAGTTTCACAATGAATGAACTTAGGTTTGATGCATCTCAATGTTGAAAGTTGGATTTTTTGTAATAATATGAGTTTTTATTGTGCAGATTATTATTTGATTGAGGGAAGATTAATTGCTTAGGCTTCTCTTGTGGTTGCGAGAGGCCTTGGCTTTATTTATTCGATTGTGAAAGTTTTTTGATTGGTTTCGATTTTTACAATCAAGATGACAGTTAGAAACCCTGGTACACCAGTTTCGAAAATAGATAGGACACCTGCATCCACACCTGGAGGGAGTAAAAGTAGGGAAGAGAAGATAGTGGTCACGGTTAGGTTGAGACCGTTGAATAAAAGAGAGCAATCTGCGAAAGATCAGGTAGCATGGGAATGCATCGATGAACAAACTATTGTTTACAAACCGTCGTCTCATGAGCGTGTTGCTCAGCCGTCTTCATTCGCATTCGGTAACTAATAGAGAACTCTCAGCTACGAGTATTACTGTTGGGCATTTGCTTTTTAATAATGTAAACCGAAAGTAATTTCCTTTACTTTTTTCTCCTTCTTCAGATAAAGTGTTTGGTCCTGCTTCTTATACTGAAAATGTGTATGAAGATGGAGTGAAGAACGTTGCATTGTCTGCGTTAATGGGAATTAATGGTAAAACATAGTTTACTAGATTATCTAGTTTACTTTGTGTTCTATCGTTGGTTGCTACTTCGTAAGGTTGATCTCTCATCCCTTATTTTGCAGCAACAATATTTGCATATGGTCAAACTAGCAGTGGAAAGACATACACAATGAGAGGGATCACAGAGAAGGCCGTTTATGACATTTACAAGCATATAGTTAATGTAAGCTACATCTTAATCTCTTGATGTTCAGAAGTGTTAATAAAGTATTCAGTTACAAAGAACTGAAATAAAAAAGTTAATGTGAAAAATATGAAAAAAAAAGTTATTATCCAAGGAAACTTCTGTCTGATTTTGAGATATAGATATTGTTGCTAAGAACCAGTGGCAAGACTTTAGGCTTAGCTCAACTAAGAAATTACACTCAAGTGGTCGCTACTGTTTCATAGACGTTTCTTTGCTTCATCGTTTCTCTATGTAGATCACTGAGGCATAAGCAAACAATTCAAACTATTGATGAGAATTGGGATCTGATTTTGCAATTTTTGTTTGTCGAAACAGACTCCGGAAAGAGATTTTCGAATAAGAATTTCAGGGCTTGAAATCTATAATGAAAATGTCAGGGACTTGCTGAATACTGATTCTGGGCGTAATCTAAAGCTACTAGATGATCCAGAGGTAATATCCCAGCAAACTTGTTTGAGAGTCGATTATTTTTTTGATTTTACTTTCTACCTTACCTAATTATGGTCTTGTTATATCTAAATGCAGAAAGGAACCGTGGTCGAGAAATTGGTAGAGGAAACAGCAAATGATGACCAGCATTTAAAAAGTCTGATCAGTATTTGTGAGGGTAAGACTTGAGATTTTAATAATTAAATTTGACATGGATAGCATAGCATGTCTTTCCTGGTAAATTTATATCGTACAAGTTGGTCATTTTTTTGTTCATTTTTGCAGCACAAAGACAAGTAGGGGAAACTGCTCTAAATGATACTAGCTCAAGGTCTCACCAGATTATAAGGCTGGTGAGTTGCATACTCAAAAGTTGTTATTTGATGACTGAATAAAAATTGAAACCTATGTAACCTTGTCTTTCATTTACATATGCAGACAATTGAAAGCACACTCCGTGAAAATTCAGACTGTGTGAGATCTTACGTTGCCAGCTTGGTAAAACAAAAAAACCTTTTTTTGACATATTTCTGCTTTTATAACTGAATCTATCAGAACATGTTCAACGCTAATGCAAAAATGGCTATAGCCATTCTTATATCTAAATAAAAACTCATCCACCAAATACATTTCCCACCATTTTTTCTACGAGAAGATGATGTGGCAAGGATGATATATAAGCCATATTACGTTGCCAGCTTGGTAAAACAATAAAGATCTTACGTTGCCAGCTTGGTAAAACAAAAAAACCTTTTTTTGACAAATTTCTGCTTTTATAACTGAATCTATCAGAACATGTTCAACGCTAATGCAAAAATGGCTATTCTTATATCTAAATAAAAACTCATCCACCAAATACATTTCCCACCATTTTTTCTATGAGAAGATGATGTGGCAAGGATGATATATAAGCCATATTTTGCTTATCCATTTATGCAATTTTTTTTCAACTATAACTATATAGCACCAAGTATATCTATGCTGTGAACTTGCTTTTAGCTAATATAGTCATGATATGAGAGTTCATGTTGATTTTATGCAGAACTTTGTAGATTTAGCCGGAAGTGAAAGAGCTTCACAGACAAATTCAGATGGGGTTAGGCTCAGAGAAGGATGCCATATTAACCTCAGTTTGATGACTCTTACAACTGTAATCAGGAAACTCAGGTATGCTTCACTGATAGCATAAAGTTTAAGATATGATATCATATTAATCAACAGATTTCATTGGAAGAAAAACTGCCCCTGCTAATCTCTTTATTAATTATTGCTTTAATTTTTTCGATACTTGCCTACTTCCGTTCATTTTCTGTTTAATTATCTGAGAAATAAATATGTAGTACTTGAGGTTTTACCATTTTACTATTGAGGTGTTAAATACATAGAATAGAATATTTTTGATGTTCTGCATGTTGGACGTGATTAATAGTTTTGCAAGTGTTATTCAAACAATATAATTTGGTGATCCATAAAAATGAATTTTCAAGATCACTAGTACCTACAGAATAGATGGTAGACAATTTTGAAGTCCACACAGGTTCTGTTTCTTAAGAAGCTTCTTGATGTTTCACAAACTACTTGTATAATTTATTAAAAAAATTGTTTTTGTAGTGTTGGAAAAAGAAGCGGTCACATTCCATATCGAGACTCAAAGCTCACACGCATATTACAGCACTCACTTGGTGGTAATGCACGCACTGCCATCATATGCACTTTGAGTCCTGCATCTAGCCATGTGGAGCAATCCCGGAATACACTCTTCTTTGCTACCCGAGCCAAGGAAGTGACGAATAATGCCCAAGTAAACATGGTATGTAATTCAATTTTTAACACATGGTGTATGTGTTCCTTACAAAATAGGGCTCCCTAACCATTTGTTATAATCAGGTTATATCTGACAAGCAGCTGATTAAGCATTTACAGAAGGAAGTAGCTAGGCTAGAAGCAGCACGCACACCAGATCCACTAACTGAAAAAGATTACAAAATTCGGCAGGTACATTAGCAGTCAAATCCTCTGTCTTCTGGTAGTATTGATTAAAAAATAATTATTCATGTACTTCATGACTTGTATACTTAGATGGGGAAAGAAATTGAGGAACTGAGGATTCAAAGAGATCTTGCATGGTCTCAGGTTGATGAGTTGCGACGAAAACTTCAAGAACCACAGGTCTCTCTTCCTTTTCCAGAACACCTACATACAAGTTTAGCTCTCACTTTAAGTCTGTTTTGTGTGAGTTTTTTTATTTGATTTGTGGTAACTACTTGATTCAGGTTTTACAGACGACTGAATCCCGCAGTCCAATTGTTAAAAAATGTCTCTCATTTTCCGGGGGCTTATCACCAAACCTTATTGGCAAAGAGCCAGGTCATCTGGAAAAGACAAGAAATACAATGGGAAGACAGACCATGAGGCAGTCCTCTACTGCTCCTTTCACACTTATGCATGAGATCAAAAAGCTTGAACACCTCCAGGAACAGCTTGGTGAGGAAGCAAACCGAGCACTGGAAGTACTGCAGAAAGAAGTTGCTTGCCATAGACAAGGTAACCAGGATGCTGCAGAGACGATTGCTAAGCTACAAGCGGAAATAAGAGATATGTGTGCAGTTCGACCAGCTCCTAAAGAAGTTGAAGTGGAAAGTGGTGTTTCTGTTAACAAAAGTATCAGTGCCAACCTCAAGGAAGAAATAACCAGACTTCACTCACAAGGAAGTAACATTGCTGAACTTGAGGAGCAGCTTGAAAACGTTCAGAAGTCCATTGACAAATTGGTAATGTCTCTTCCAAGCAATGCAGACCAAGAGTGTAATGCTGAAGCATCTGAAAAGACCAAAAATTATTCTAAAAAGAAAAAGCTGCTTCCTCTTGCATCAAGCAATACAGCAAACCGACAAAACTTTATAAAATCTCCATGTTCGCCATTATCATCTACAAGGCAAGTGTTTGATTCCGAGACTGAAAATAGAGCTCCAGAATATGACGACAATTGTTCCAATGAAACTCCATTAGTTTTGGGAAAAGATGCTCCACTAAAGAGTGAGGAAGGCGGTGATGTATCATCAAAGGAAGGTACTCCATATCGCCGTACAAGTTCTGTTAACATGAAGAAAATGCAAAAGATGTTTCAAAATGCAGCCGAAGAGAATGTTAGAAGTATAAGGCAATATGTAACAGAGCTCAAAGAACGTGTTGCTAAGCTGCAATACCAAAAGCAATTACTTGTCTGCCAGGTAATTTGTCTTTTTTTCCATATGTCGCTCATTAATTATTCCGATTTGTTCATATTCATGTAAATTAGAGCACTGATAATCTTCCACCAGGTGCTTGAGCTTGAGGCAAATGAAGCAGCAGGGTATGATTTGGAGAATGATGAGAACAAGCCTGAAATACAAGAGGAGTCTCCAATATCATGGACTGTAACTTTCAGGGAACAAAGGCAGCAGATCATTGAGCTGTGGGACGTTTGTTTTGTCTCTATTATTCATAGGACTCAGTTCTACTTGTTATTTAAAGGAGACCCTTCTGATCAGATATACTTGGAAGTAGAGCTTAGGCGACTAAATTGGCTGCAGCAGCACTTGGCTGAAATTGGCAACGCAACCCCAGCTCATACAGGAGATGAACCCACAATCTCAATATCTTCAAGGTTTTCCCCAAATTTAGGTTACCTATTTATTAAATTGTTGTGTACTAATTTCCCAAAAATTAGATATGCACAAGTTATGTTCACTAATTGCACCAGTTTTTTTATGTAGTCTTAAAGCATTGAGGCGTGAAAGAGAATTTCTTGCAAAGAGATTATCTGCTCGTCTTAGTATGGAGGAGAGAGAAGCGTTATACATAAAATGGGAAGTTCCGTTAGAAGGGAAGCAGAGGAGAATGCAATTCATTAACAAGCTTTGGACAAATCCACATGATTCCAAGAATGTACAGGAGAGTGCGGACATAGTTGCGAACCTCGTAGGTTTACGCCAGAGTGGTAACTTGTCTAAGGAGATGTTTGAGCTGAACTTTGTGCTTCCATCCGACAAGAGACCATGGATCATGGGCTGGTCCAACCCGATCTCAACCCTTCTCCATTTGTGAGAAACCAAATTTCTTCTAATTATTTTTTAATTTTTTGTTAAATAACATTCTTTAATGTATATGATGCTTGCGAGTCTTATTCCAAGTAGTGATTGTTCTTCTGTACAATAATTTGAATCAAAATGCTTCTGATTGCTCTTAATCTTGAAGATCAATTAGTTGACTGTAATGTTTGCTTCATTTGAAGATAAAAGATATTCAGTACTGTTCTCAATCTGTCTCTTCCAATTTCCATTTGAACCGGAAACCTTTTAACGTGGATCTAGAAGGTCAACAAGTATTGTACATTTCGCCAATGAACTGGTTACTAATTTGTTCAGGCTAGAAACCAGACCGTGTTATTGTCTGCCAGCTCCATAAGTCTTCCCAGAACCTAGGTTGTTACCTTACTGTTTTGTCTAAAGTCAAGATGAACCTATATGTACATAAACTACCAAAACCAGTGGCGGAGCCAGCCTCATTGGTGAGTGGGGGGCAAAAAAAAAATAAATTTACACACTATCTATATAATATACAAATTTCATTTTAAATAATTGCATTAAAAATATGCTTATTAGGTCATAGGAAAATGATACTTTCTAATTCTTATCGGTGCACAGTGCATGAAATGTACACAACACAAGCCAAATTAATACCTCAGCTTCTAGGTCCATTTCTTTAGTTAATAATGGTACTTAAGTGGCTACACATATCAAATTCATAAAATCCAGTTTAACATGAATGCATACTGACAAGTTCATGTATATTACATGAAGTTAATAAAAAAAATTAGAAATTCTAGTGGGGTCCGATGACCCCACCTGCCACCCCTGTATCCGCCCCCGACCAAAACAATTTACAGAACACCGCGTTTTCATGAAAAACTATTTCTGAAACAAATATTCCAGAACAAGAACTGTTTGTTGATTTATTCTCGTATATTAAGATGCTTGTAATGTTTTAGAATTAGCTTAAACCTCCTTTTTCATGTATTTGGTTTCACGATCGTATACAGGTCATGTTTTATTCAAAAAAAATTATGATTCTCTGCTTTCATTTGAGAGTTACAAATTATTCAATGTTGTCCTGAATATATTTGGCTTTGCCACCGGTCATTCATTTCTTACATTGTCATTTTTTATGTAGTAACTGAATTTACAAATAAGTTATAGGACAGTGCAGTCTAATAGGCAATAGCTACTACTGCACGTACACAAGTTTTACATATGAGAACGGCAATTCACATTGTTTGTAGATAACGAGTATTATTTTTGGACTTGCCAGTTGTTAGTGACTTTTATTACAGCAGAACATTCAGTGGTTCTTGATAGGCTAGAATTAGCCCTTGACCAACCAGACCCAACTTGGGGTCCAAATCGTAAGCAACAAGTCCAATTTGTGAGAATATGAGAAAGTGAGGCCGGATCCGGAGACACGTAACTTCCACCCCAGACTAGAGGACCCTAGATTGATGACACTCAGCACACGTGGGATTTCAGTTCAGCGAATATTGCCACACCTAGCGCTGACCAGCACTAAGTGCCAATGATTGGCAGGTGTCAACCATGTCTGAGATAACCCCTACACACTTTGACCACCAGCTCCCCACTAGGGACACGTGTCCAGCATCCCGATGATTCAGGAGTCCGTACCCCAAGATCCAACGGCCATGAGTAGAGGTAACACACCCTTAAACCTTATACCTTGGGCTATAAATACCCCTAGTGAATAGAGTTTCGGGGTTGGTCATTATTACACACCCACACACACTTATTGCTCTTGAGATAATCGCTTGATTATTATCTTTAAAGCCAACCCTTATTCTCACGCTGGAGGCACCTTGGGACCAAACCCCCCTTCCGGTGTTGTTTTGCAGATACCCCACAATAGCTACACCATTTCCGGGCAGGAGTTGACGAGGAAGAACTCAATCAAGTTCTAGAGTTTTCATTGGCCGCTAGAAGGAGGGGCTGAACCTCCGAACCCCTTAACTCCGAATCACACCACCAAGCTATACAAACCCCAGATTATATAGAACCAACAGCTTATAGTAACCATGACTAGAGGAAGCAAGTCCACACAATGAAAAACACTTAGCAACCCCAGAGAAGAGCACCTCAACCCGATCCCAAAGCAAAATTCAACTGTTAAATGCTAATCCACCCATTCTTGAGAGAATTGGGATTGGGCCCGGAGATGCCCGGGTTACCATAGAAGTCAACCAATACAAATACACCGATGTACCCATTGCAGCTATGCACATGGAAAACTTAACAAGAAAAGATATCGCTGAGGCAATCTGGGCCTACCGTAACCGGCCACCACCATTACCTGAACCCGAGCAAGCCGAGAACTCCGAGGGGTCCGGAGATTCTCACTGATCCCGTGCCTCAGTCTTTGACCGCCTCGGAGACAAGGGCAAAAGAAACTAGAAGAAAGCAACCTACAAAGCCCAAAGCAAGAACAAAGATGATGAAGCTACCAAGCTCAAGAGGTTGGAAGTGCTCCGGGAAAAAATTAGGCAAAAAGAACAAGCTAAGTTAGATCTCAGAATCCAAAAGCGACTTCAAAAAGAAAAGGAAAAAATGAGAAAGTCAGGATCCAAAAGGGCCTACAGAGAAATCAGTTCGGAGATCATTTCCGATGAGGATGAGCCCAAAGAAAACCTAGTGTAAATGATACATGATCTCCAAAGAAAAGTAAACAATGACTCCGGAAAACCTAGTGTAAATGATACATGATCTTCAAAGAAAAGTAAACAATGTCTCCGGATTCGAGGTCCAAGATACCCTCCCCCCTTCAGCCATTTTTTTGAATCCATCCCCAGGCAAAAGAACCTTAAACACTACAACTTCGATTCCTTCGATGGGCTGGGAGACCCGGAGGAACACCTCAACTACTCTGAGCAGACAACCCTGATATACTTCTACAACGACATAACCAAGTAAAGGTTCTTTGCCACTATATTGATGGAAGGAGCCTAGAGGTGGTTCAACCGGATACCATCCCGGGGCATACACAGCTGGAAAGAATTCAGAGAAGCCTTCCTCAGGAGATTTTGTGTAACACCCCAGTCCCACATCGAGGAGATTTGAACTTTAGTTTAGTTTATAAGGCAATGTACTACTACTAAGTGCACCAACAAATATGATCTTTTGGGGGCCTGTGGTGGGCTTGTGGACTACCCAAGTTGGCTGCAATTGGGTCAGTATGCTTTGGCTTATTTCGGATTCGATATAGGGGCTTAACCCGATTTTCGAGAAAGGCTCGGGATTTGACCCGGGTTGTCACATATGGTATCAGAGCCGAATCTCAAAAGCTTGATTCGTCAAGTTACCGGAGGTGGGGACACGAAGGCTGGTGGTATTCCGGAGGTGGGGACACAAAGCCAGCTGATATTATCCCATAATGGTTATAGAGGAAAGATCTTGGACCTATGGGCTATCCGTTCAGGTCTGACGAGGACGTCAGGAGTTTAAGTGGGGGAGTTTGTAACACCCCAGTCCCTAATCGAGGAGATTTGGGACTTCAGTTTAGTGTATAAGGCAAAGTACTACTACTAAGTGCACCAATAAATATGATCTTTTGGGGGCCTGTGGTGGGCTTGTGGACTACCCAAGTTGGCTGTAATTGGGTCAGTATGCTTTGGCTTATTTCGGATTCGATATCGGGGCGATTTTCGAGAAAGGCTCGGGATTTGACGGGTTGTCACATTTTGGGCAATCTAGACACATGAGTTCCACATGTGCCATCTCGAAACTATAAGGTAGTATGATAACGAAGCCCTATCAGCCTATATGAGGAGATTCCAGGAAGCCATCACCAAAATCACCAACCTTGATGAGCGTGAAGCTTTGAGCATTTTTCGAAGGAACTTAGACCCGGAGCACAATGAAAGATATGTCGTAGAACTCATCAATAAGGAACCCCAGAGCCTACCTGTAGCTTATGCAATGGCAGCCAAATTCATCAAGGAAACTGATGTCCTACAAGTCATGAGGATTACCAAACAAGGTACATCTTCTAGCCGAAATAGAGAAGATCGCTCCAAGAGTGATTATTAACCGGACAAGAAATTTAAACCCAACAAACAAAGCAACTAAATCCCAGCCTCATAGGCCATAGCTAATCGTCCTGGACAAAAGCCACTTTTCCAAACCTAAATCTGATGCCAAACCCCCGAGGACCGAGAAAATCGAGCCAGACCCGAGCCAGAATGGACGCCATTAAACCGATCCCGGGTCGAGATAATGAAGGAGGTCCGGGGCATACCCTTCTACTACCCTCCAAAGCCAATGGTCACAGCCCTAGAGAACCGTCCTAGCCACAAGCATTGTGATTACCATGCAACCCACCACCACACGGAGAACTACTTATCCCCTAAAATTTTCATTGAGGACTAAATTAACAAAGGGAATATGGGCCAGTATCTAGCCCAGAGAACAACGGAAAGAGGAGAATGGTCCGGGGCTCAATAAACCAAGAATGTGGTGCATGTGGTATTGGGAGGCTCCAGCTTTCCCCCAAGAAGCCTGGACTTCGGGGATGAAGTGATTTTGATAGAATCTATCCCCGAACAAATCATATCATTCAGCAATGCTGATTTTGAAGGAGTGGATCCCAACCACAACGAAGATTTGGTGGTCAGCCTAGATATTGCTGATAATGAAGTAAAGTGAGTTCTTGTTGACAATGGCTCTTCAGTCAACATACTGTTCAAACATACCATGGACAGGATGCAGCTCGGCAACATCAGAATGAATGAATGCAAAGAAGACCCACTATATGTCTTCGGCCATAACTTAGTCCCCATTCAGGGAACCATCTACCTGCCTGTCCAGTTCGGGTGCGCTCTGAAACAGATAAATCACATGATCAAATACTATGTGATTAACACTCCCTCTTCCTACAATGTGATCCTGGGACGTCCTGCCCTGACTAAACTCCGAGATGTGATTTCAACCCCACACCTCAAACTTAAATTCCCGACATCCTTCGGGGTTGGGGAAGTGAAGGGAGATACTGAGACAGCAGGCCGTTGCTATGGCCAAGCTCTTGTAATGGCCGAAACCGAACCGGAAAACAAGCGAAAAGCCTCCTACTACCACAAAAACCAAAGCAGAAAGAAACACCAAAGTCAAACCCGTAAAAGGCTCGGGAAATAGGTACAGAACATTGAGAGCACCGAGAACCATAGTCAAGAGGCCAACACCGCCAAAGCCCGAGAATACCTAGCCTCGAATTCTCATGCCCAGATCCAGAAATCATCCCTGGTAAAAGACCAAGCCAAAGTTCAGCCCGCCATGGAAACTGAAACAATTGAGCAGATAGAGGGAGACTCTGAGAGAAAGAAAAAGATTGGGGCTCGGCTAGAAACTATTTTCAGAGAAGAACTCATTCAGCTACTCCAAGAATATTCAGATGTATTCGCCTGGAGCCAGGTAGACATGCCCGGACTCCAAGATTTCATAGCAATGCACAGCCTAGATGTAGACCCCAGAAAGAGGCTAGTAAAATAGAAAAGACGAAGCTTCGCCCCGGAGAGGCAAAAAGCTATTGATGAGGAAGTGAAGAAACTCCTCAAGGTAGACATAATTTGTGAAATCAAGTACCTGGAGTGGCGGCTAATGTAACACCCCCAGATCCGGGGTCGGGGATCCGGTCGTTACGGTCTTCATTTCGGTCCATAATACTTGAACTTACTTCAACATAAAATAAATTACATCTTTATGACCAACACAACAATATAAAACACACCCGTTATAGTCCCAGAGATGAAATTAGAGTAACAATCAAATTTTATTAATCACATTATGAGTTCTTACAACCCAAAAGAATTTCAATATGAATACATACTCTTTGCCATCCATTTACATAAGTCATACTAGCCCATATACTTGGTACTGAAAGGATGAATCTATCCTACCAATAGCTTTCTCTTCAGCTCTGGTAATCTCATCGTCCTTGCGAGCGTCGAGTGCGCCTTGTGCGAGTCATCTGGTCTAGCTGTTGTTGTGATATAATAATAAAGCAAGGGTGAGCAATAGCCCACCAACAATGATGTATAACTGAACGATAATATATAACAGTTCAAAAGTATCTTTCAAACCATATGCCATGCATTTACGGAAATGAAGCTAGTATAACATAAACGATGAAGTTACAAGGTAACTCAAATTGCATATATAGGTGGAAATATCTGTTATGTCAAAGATAAGCAAGATATTATCATTTATCATTAAAGAGGACTTGCAGGAACTGTAAGAACCCCAAATTTTGGATATAATTAAAACTTTTTATTATGTACTGAGGTAATGGTGAATAGTGATTACGACTACGATGTAACGATTGAGATAATGAATGAAAGGAATAGATTTGGATTCAAATGTTTATATGCCATGAAGAATACTAATGGTTGACACTTTAGATAAGAATTATCTATCTCCTAGGGAATTGAGATTTGATAATTCTAAAGGAGAAGATTATTTTTATGTCATCCAAATCGATATCTGTTATTGGTCCAGTGGGTCCGTAAAAAGGTTAAGGGACGATCGAAAGAGATCAGGGACAATTGTACAACCCTAAGAGGATGAGTAAAGAAAAATGGATGGATAGTGATTTTGGTGGATTTAGGAATATTATTAGACGACGCTATATAGAAGTACCCGGAACGAAATTCTGAGTTCGTATTAGTGATCCAGGGGGGAAAAAAGTGTATGTAAAAGCTGTCGAATTCTGAAAAACAGCACTTTTATTTTCCCCGAGATTTCCCTGGACACTGAAAGACTTAAGGAATTATTAAAGGGATTTAAGGAAAATAGGTTCATGAATTATTAAAGAGAATTGAGAATGATAGTACAAATGTTAGGACGGTTTCCGGTAAAACCCTAATTAGAAATCTTTGCGATATTCCCCCGAACGATCAATGAATTGAGCAATAATCGGAAAAAGAAACAAGCAGAGAGCCAAGATACAAGCATGTGTAAGTGGATAGGATCAAGTAACCAAGCTAGTTACAAAGCTAACTAGTAACATTAGAAATCAAACCATTTAATAAGCTTAAACACCTCATCTCACCACAAAACATTAACACATGTCCAAGATGATGCATGGGATGACTTAAGCACTTTAATAAAGCCACTTTATGCAAGATATTTTCCATACATCACAATAATGCACATTAGATTAGATGAGAGCAAAAGAAAAGCAAGACAACTCCATTCTCTGCATTTTCTTAAACCTGCCCAGCAAGAACCACTATGAAAGAAAAATTCATATCTCCATTTCTACCCATGATAAAATCACCAAATTTTAACCATAGCTTCTCCGCTCCATGGGCAAGGTTCGTTCCAAATTTCATAGCAATCAAAGTAGTATAGCCTAGTCAAATCCATGCTCAAAGTTGGGGAAACAAATCAGCCCAGTTTCTGTCCAGTGGAAAAACAGACCTCAAAACCCTAGCTAGGAAGCTTCAAATATGATGATCTAGGACTCAAAACAAATCTTATGAAGAGCCCAAGATGTGGTAAAAATTTGAGAGCTAAATTCTTATTTTTCAATTTTATATGATTTTTACAAGTTTAGGATGAATAGTAACTTCCAAGAACTAATCTTTGATTTCTTGTTTTCTTTGGTTGATCCAAGCTTTGTTAAGGCTATACAAGGACTAGAGCAAGCTTAGTAAGGCTAGTAAATACTCCAAGGAAGATAATTATCTCAAGAAACCCTAGCTCTTAGTTTAAGTTTTGATGATTATTGGATGATTTTGAGATTAGTTATGAAATGGTGTATTATAACCATGATTATGTAATTAGCTTTATTGATCTAAGAGATATAATGAATATGATGGTGAAGTATGATATTTCTGGACTTGTTGATATGAGAATCATGTGTATAAGATGTATGTATGCCCGGTGTGGCTTGGTGATTGTTGTAACAATTTAGAAACGTCCGATTTATAGCCGTCGTAATGCCGAATTTTTGTTAACACTTAGAAACCAAGCATGGCAGTGAATATAATTTCCTGACCTTGGTAATATTGTGACTGGTCCTTATAGATCTCGAGCCATAGATTGTTTTGGCGCAAGAATCGAAACATTCCAACTTACGGTTTAGGAGTTATGGTCAAATTACTAAAATTGGTTCGGAACCATAAGTAAAAGTTCGTTACTTCAATTGAACCCTCGTAAAGCATATTACTCAGTGGAGAATCTTGGTAAATAAATACTAGGGGTCGTAAGGAAGGTATGAAGAAAACCACATATCAAACGGATCATTTTCCGATTTTATAAAAATGTGGGAATCGAAGTTAAACGCGAACGAACCCCTAAAAACCCGCTTGGTTATAACTTTGGTAAAACACTTAGAAAACGAACGATAAAACTCGAAGTATAATCTCGATTCGTAATCGATCGACTTTAGAACTTATACGACTTAAGTATATACCGAGTGTGGGTATGATGACATGTCGTAATAACGAACAAATGTCGGATCGTATCAGTTATAAAAAGAGTTACACTAAAAGGTGTATAACGAGATAATTCGAAAACGTGTTTCGATTTAAGTGAAGTTATACTTAGACTTTTAAAACGTGTTAAGTAGTTAATCTTGAATGTTCTGATTGTTTATAGATCATCGAGCAGACCCAGGACACGCTATATCCACCCACACCCGATTACCAGGCAAGTGTTCAAAACTTTGAACTAGTTGTTGTGATAATATATATATGTGATTGCCATTTTACATATGCCATAGCATGCATGCCTATTGTCAAATTATATTATGATACCCGTTCCCTGAATTGATACTGGCTTATAGACTAGATACGAATTATAATTTATAAGCCGGACTGTTTTGATAAGACCCTTAGCGAAGGGCATATGATATTCATTCTTAAGTATAGACCGGGAGTCGGTATTTTGAGATATAGATAGTCGTGGAAACCCGGAGGGATTCCAACGGCAGATTATTATTTATTTTAAGGAATGTTATTATTAAACGTTATTTATATTTCCATAAAGTATCAAATTACCTGGAAATATTTCGAGGAATGTTATTCGAGTATTATCTCAGTCAAGAGATATTAAGTGAATGTTAGTTTCGAATATTCATTAGAGTTGATTATTTAATGAATATTATTTTGATATTCATTGGAATTTTATTTATTAAATGAATATTATTTTTCAAATATTCATTTAAGGTTTGACTTATTTATTGAATATTTTTTTAAATAATTATTGGAGTTTAATTACTTAATGAATATTATTTTGAATATTCATTTAAGGAGGGATTTATTTAGTAAATAATTCTATATATTCATTCGAGGATTACTTACGAGCAACATTATGATTTAATAATATTCCGTAATTATTATTGAGTTAATAAATATTCTTGGATTATTTATTTAATTCTTTTAAATTCTTTTAAAAATGATTTATATTATTTGGAGATTATCTTTCACCTCCATATATTATGTAAAATATTCTTTCATTCATTAAATACTTCCGACTAAATAAATATTCTATAAATATCTATTCCATACTTGGAAACAACTTCAATGTTGTTTATTCTTCTTCAAATATTATCTTCGACCTTCGATCATTCTGAAAATTCTTCGGAGTCATACGATTAATATTATATTAAGAAAGGTTCTCAAGATTCCATTCTTCACTCGAATCTATCTCTTAAATTATAAGGGAACCTAACTTGAGAAAGGTTATTTATCTTGTTGACTTCCTGGTCATAAATTATCCTTTTCACTCGCAACTTGGTTGCTATGGACTCATAAAGTCTGTGTGTACCTTCTCATCATTCGAGGGGAAAGATTGTTGGAACAAGTTGATATCCATTAACAAGCAAAAGCTTGGGAAATGTTGGTGAATTTTCCTTTCCAACTAGATATGACTACTTTGTGGAGTCTTATCAACAAGTATTTCACTTGGGGAAGGGAGGACAAACTCTACATTTCAATGCTGTGGATTTATTCGAACTAGGAGTCGTGTGTAAGAGGCCGAGTCGCGTGGTCCATCACAAGGCCTAACCATTGGCCAGGGAGTTACTATTAAAGGTAATCGACAAATGGAGCCGTCAGTTCTTCCTTCTACCGGTAGTAAACTATATTGGGCTGTACCATCCCCGACTGATCATCAGGGAGTGGGACAGCTGGCGCGTGATAATTAACTCACGTATTGGTTCATCTCCCAAATTGATAAATTCCCTGCAACACGTATCGAAGAGACTTCTTTCAGGTTGACGGTGTCTTCTGCAACACGTATCGAAGAGAATTTTTTCAGGTTGTAGGACTTCAAAAAATGTTAATAACTGGAATTGCAATATTTTCCTTGCAAGTTCCTCTCTATATGATAAATGATAATATCTGGCTTATCTTTGACATAGCATATATTCCCACCTATATATGCATTTTGAGTTACCTCGTAACTTCATCGTTCATGTTATTCTGGCATCATTTCTGTAAATGCATGGCATATGGTTTGAAAGATACTTTTGAACTGTTATATATTATCGTTCAGTTAAATATTACTGTTGGTGGGCTATTGCTCACCCTTACTTTATTATTATATCACAACAACAGCTAGACCAGATGATTCGCACACGGCGCACTTGATGCTGGCGAGGACGATGAGACTACCAGAGCCGAAGAGAAAGCTATTGGTAGGATAGATTCATTCTTTCAGTACCAAATATATGGACTAGTATGACTTATGTAAATGGATGGCAAAGAGTATGTATTCATATTGTAACTCTTTTGGGTTGTAAGAACTCATAATGTGTTTAATAAAATTTGATTGTTACTCTGATTTCATCTCTGGGACTATAACGGGTGTGTTTTATATTGTTGTGTTGGGTCATAAAGATGTAAATTATTTTATGTTGAGGTAAGTTCAAGTATCGTGGATAGAATTGGAGACCGTAACGACCGGATCCCGGACCCCGGATCTGGGGGTGTTACAGAAATGGTATCGGAGCGTACGTTATAAACCCCAGAGATGAGGTGACGTTAAAATAATAAATTCACTAAGATAATAAGAACTCTTGCCAAGTTCATATTCGGACTACTTAATGTAGTGATGACATATAAAACCCTTATGGGAACTCTTATGTATCATGATAGTAACCTAGCTCGATATCGTATCGATGAGTAAGGCGACAGACCTTGAGGCATACGAGCAACAACACGATAATGCTTTATATGCTGAAGATCAGCGGGTAAATTCGATGGAGTACCCTACCGGAGACCCGGAAGAGGTTCCAGCAAATAAGGAAAATCCTATTAGGATAAGGAGCTTACCCTTGAGGAATGAGGGCTGCAGCCAGAAAGACTGTGATGATTAAGATATGGTGCTCAGAAAAGTGAGCATAAAGAACTGAGCTATTAGCAAGAGAACTGAAGATTCATGTTGGATTCATAGCCGGACTACCGGATGTAGTACCAGCAAGTAAGACGGATTGGAAGAATTACTTGAGGTCTTATATGGGGATATATATAATCCTTAGAGACTTTCATATTAATGAGAAAAGAGTTAGAATGATGCATGATTATCAAAGACATCGATATAGGACGGGGAGCAGAGTCTCCAGGAGCAGTTGAGATAGAGGCAGCAAGTGCCATATCATTGGATAAATGAATTAGTGTGAATATTGTCAATAGTAATTCGCCATGAGAAGGCAGATTTTATAGGTTATAATCTATAAGGTCGAGCTGAGATTGATGAGGTGGTTTTATTCAGGGAAATGTTCATTTTATGAATGAATCAGTTAGAAAGTAAAGACATTGGGAAGTGACAGCATGATTGGATAAAGTTATATAAGGAAGTAGTAAGCCAGACAATGATCTCAGAACCTACCGTAAGATAATACCAGTGAGTCAAGATGAACGCGTAATGAGACTACTGCTAGAGACTGAGTATAGGGTTAATTTCAACTCAGTAAAATGATGAACCAGAAATGTTAGATGCATGTGATTCAGAGGAATATTAAATTCTTTCTTTGAATGGATTATAGTAATTACATTAAGTTTACTCTGATGTGGAGTTATAATGGATAAAGTAATATGATCAGCAGTTAAAAAGAAAAATGTGAGAAAATCTTCCTGGAGCTAAAAGATGAAATTGGTAATGACCAAGAGTTGGCATTGGTTAATGGAGAAAGGAGACTTTGTGCTTCCAACGATGCTTCACATAAAGGATTAGGATGTGTGCTTGCGCAGCACGATAAAGTACTTGCGGAGGCATTCGGATAGCACGGTTCACCAGGTTCGGATGGCCCTACTAGTGCCAATTTTGTGGAACAACCAACTCCGACGGTAATGTTCCTTCTGAGATTAGTGGTCAGGTGGACTGACATTTGGTTATTGAATATCAGGATGTATAGGTATCAGGATGTTGTGACAGGTTTCAGTTTGAAACTGTTGAGTCCCTTCTAAGGGATGTATATAATTGGTTCCTCTCCAGTGGATAAATTTCCAACCTGATGACGATTATTTCTTTACTTATGACTGCTTATGGTTCTACCTACTTGGGGGTTCATAGAACCATTCTTCAGGTTTCGAAACTGGTCTCCTTAATTTTACCAGTAGGTGGATAGATTGACCAAAATATCCCTGATTCTGGAAAGAAATCCGGAGAATTTTGGCAAACCTTGTCTTTATGATTATCAGAGAACATCATTGAAAAGAATGGAAACTGGAGCGAACCCTGTGGATTGGGTAAGGTTGCTGTCATATGGGTTAGTAGACGGACCCTGAGTATTACAATCGATGGTAGAGATAAAATGATGAAGTGAGATTGGACGGAAACAGGAAATGTAAGTAAGAGAAACCAGCCGGACTAAGAAACTCCGGTATTGACTTAAGTGAAAAGGCTGTTATGCCAGGAATGGTAAGCTTGCGTGGCACGCGGGATTAATAAGAATAGTTGAAAAGATAAAAGTAGAGGAAAGGTGACCGGAGATGGTGCCGAGTAGTCGATTAAGACTTATATGAAGTAAAGTTTTGGAAAGGTAGAAAGGTATCAAAGAAGAAGGCACTATGCCGGCAATTGCTAGAAAAGTAATGCTATTAGACAACCCCTAAAATCATATATAATTTTAGTGTGGCCAGTTGAGGCCAAGACACAAAGGATTATCAAGTGACTAGACCAGCAATGAAAGGACAAAGCAGGGTTGCTTCTAAGTAAGCACCGACTGCAAGGGCTTCTGATATAAATGAAACATTAATGAGATCGTAGGAATCTTCTACTGAACCCTTGCAACCCATGTTTTGATTAGGAATATACTAGAACTTTTTGGAATGGGGTCACCCGTACTAAAGTGATTCATGTATATACGATTGTCCAAGATTACGAGTAAAAATGGAAGTATAGTGACTTGAGATGTATGATGTTAGGGTATCATGAATACCATGAATATATTATGATGGAGGAAAGTAAACAATGAAGGTATATGAAGAGAGTATAGAAATGGTCGGAGATTGATCAGTATGTTGTAGAAATTTTGCCTAAGGTAAGTACCTTTGAGAAGGAGCATAAGCACTAAGAGGTTCACGTTGAATTCGACCAATATCATCCAGAACATCCTTGCTACCATTACCAAGTTCTGTAAGAAAGCAGATAGACATACTTTGTCTTTTGGAAGGTCAAATAGGCTGACAACTATCTGAAAGAAGAGGTTAGCATTAAGCCACCGATCGATTATCAAATGAGAATGATTGAAAAGAGACCATTATTAAGAATACATGATCTGATTGCCAATTATAGGATGCAAGAATTCCTTGGCAGTTGAATTATGGATAGGATATCCATAAATTAAGACAAACCTTGGGGAATGCACAAGGGATGACATTAACCCTAATAAAGACATTGTGAATTCAGATGATATGAGTTGGATTTGCTAAGGCAACAATGACCGTAAGGATTATTAAAAAGAGTTCTGGAAAGAACATAGATAGAATTATTAGAGTATTGATCAATGACGTCTTGCTATACCCTGTACCCAGAAAATACAGGAGGAATGATAAGGATGACCTAAGAAACCTTACAAGGAAAAAGGTAATATTCCGAACTTCAAAATGGAAGTTTGGTAAGGAATGTATGACATAGTAACAATAATGCCAGATGAGGCATGTATGAAACCCTGAGGAAGTATGGATTAAACCTATAAAGGTTGAGAGTATCCTAAGATAAGGAAAGAACTAAGAAAAGAAGTATCCTAAGTAGGATTGGGAATAAACGTGATAAAGTTCCCAGGGTAGGTGGAAGCAATGACTTATGGAAAAAGACTGATAGATATATTTTTCTCCTTCAGCAGAGCTTAAGGGAGAATGCTTTCACCCAACAGTGATGGGAATGTATCTAGAAAACATGGATTACAAGGAATTATTATTATCAGGAAAGGCCAATGAGGTGGCCGATAGTCTAAGTATAAAGGAATAATTACAAATGTTCATAAACAAAATGATATTTGGAAAGACCTTGAAGGTCATATCGGAGTGGAGGAATTTACATTCCTTTTGATGATTGTACAAGAATCGAAGGTAATAATAGTTTAAGTAAAGATTCGATTCCTGATGGGGTCTTAAGCATATTACGTACCTTAGAAGGTCCCGTTTTGAGGCAAACCAGGACCATGAGATACAAAATTGACTAAGTAAACCGTTAAGTTTCCAGTCTTTTATGGAAGCTGCATGAGTGATAGTTTCATCAACCTGACATAGCTACGATGCTTGAAACTCTTATGCGATTTTATCTACTTCATGTAATATCTACATCAAGTTCAGGAAGTATTCCTTATGGATAAGGAATAGTGATTACTTTGTCTCCCTAAAGGATTTGAAACCCGTATGGTTAGCTATTAATGCACTACGTAAACAACAAGCGATGGTGATTCTTCTAAGAAAGTAGATGACAACGTAAAGATAAAGAAAGTGCTGCTATTGATAAGCTAAATGGCATGTTGATGAATGACAAGCAAGTTTGTGTTAGTATACTTCTGCACCAACGAGATAGAGAATATGAGGTTGATAATTCATGATGCTAAACGTATTCCCGTAGAAAGAATTAATGAGACTTAGAGAGAAGGGTAGTTGAGCCCGAGACTTATTAGGCCACCAAAGAGTTTAAAAGTGTTCGGAAGGTGGCATTCGAGCCAGTGTTACCCCCAAAACTTATAGCATGATCGTAACGTGTTTCATGTGGCAAGGCTACGCCAGTAAAATACAGATGCTCGATAGATGATAAGAGTATGAGCAGGTAGGTATACAACCTGTGGAAAATCACGGGTAGAAAAGAACAAGTGATGAGAAACAAGTTTGGCAGAAGAAGATTATATTGGATCTAAGTTAAAGAAATCGGCCAGATTCATTTCAGAGGTTTTAAATTGGAATAATGTGATGAATATAGAGTAAATATGACGGGATACCAATAAGGAGGTGCCAAGTGCAAAAGATGCCTCAATAAAGAGGTGACGGTGGAGGTAAATAATAGAAGTGAATAAGAATCAGCTAATAAGAAGGATGTGATTGATAAAGAAAAGGCTGGGAAAGCAACTATGGAATGTGAAGCAAGGAATGTTATGAATGGATTAATAAATATGTTTTCTGATGAATTCTCGGGATGACAACCTGAGAGGTTCAAAGATTTTCCAAAAGTAAGTGTGCTAAGGTTGAACCAGAGTATAGGTCCATAGAATAGTGGACAAAGCAGCAAAATATGTTGACACATGAGGTTGCGATCAAATAGTATTGGATATAATTATGATTATTTTCTTCTTTGATGAACCTCTATAGTTCAGAGGTAAATTTTGAGTATGATATTTTACAATCATGAAAACTTTCTATAATCCTTTAGAATTCTTTTCTTTTCTTCTCTCTTATTCATTTTCTTTATGAATTGAGAAGAACAACCCTTTAAGGAGGGGAGGTACTGCTACGTGACTATCTGTCTATGTGATAGAAGTCTAAGCGGAATACCATAACTTGTTTAATTGCTTGTCAAGTACTAAAGGCTGGCCCCCTTCTGTACTAATGATGCAATATAACAAATGTTCAATTGATTATAGTGATCTCTCAATAAATCTTTCCACTTCTCTATATTGATCGAGATTGCGAAGATTAAAGCGATCAGGAAATGCACAGTGCGAGCGAGGTTATCACCGAATTCACAGCACGATAGTGATACCAAAGCCATTGCAGGTATCAATAAGGACAAGACTGTGTAAGAGCATAACCCGGATAGTGTGTTGTACGAAAAGTAGCAAAGTAGATGCAAAAGGATAAAGTAAGTATTGTAGCACCAGTAGATGTGCTAAGAAAGGGTAGAACGACTAAGAATTGATCTGGAAGCTGAAAGGTGAAACGACAGACAAATGACTCTTTGCTTCCTACCTGATTCCAGGACGGAATCCTTTTAAGGAGGGGAGATTGTAAGAACACTACTAGAAAAACTGGAATAGACATCGGGCCTTTAACATCGATTATAATTGCCACCGATGTTAAAAATGTTTATGACATCAGTTTTTATAAAATCGATGTCTTTATGCTATTTAGACATCGATCCCTTGATTCAACCGATATTAAAGATCCCGTAAAAAAATCTCATTTTCCCTCTTTTAACCAAATTTCTAACTTTCCCTCCCTTAGCCAAATTATCCCTCGTAAAACATCCCCCTCTTTACCAAAATTTCCCCCCTTTCTAAAAAATTTCCCCCTTAACCAAAATTTCCCCCATTCAAATCAAATCCAAGAAAGTAAAAACAAAACACATAAAATCACAAACAATATTCATTCAGCTAAAAACAAACACACCCACTCAGCCCCTTTCTCTGAAGAACCTTAGAGACCCCCTCAAGAACGCTAATCAATCAGCTAATCAATCTCGAAGCTAGCTAATCAATCTTGAAGAACAACAAAGCTCGAACTCTTCAACTCGAAAGCTCGAAGTCTATCTTAGTTGTGTTAGTCTCTCTCTCTCTCTCACTCACTCACTCTCTCTCTCTCTCACTCTCTCTCTCTGTGTGTGTGTGTAAGGAGTTAAATTTGTATGCTTCGCTTGTGAATTGTGTGAATTTACCTGGCTTTCCTACCAGGCACGATAATGTGGATATTGTTGTAATTAGGGAGAATACCAAAGGCGAGTATGCTGGACTTGAACATGAGGTTGTTCCTGGTGTTGTCGAGAGTCTTAAGGTATCTTCTCCTCTCTCTCTTCCTTCTTTTACTTCATTTTGTTTTATGCTGTCTTGTTTATATGGATAATGGACTTTACTTACTTGCTCTTGTACTGTGTCGTTTGTTTGTGATTGTTGTTTGTAGTATGATCATCTGATTATCTTTCAATTTTCACATTCTTACAAGATTTTTTAATTTCACTGATTGTCTGATATTCTATGTCTAAACTTTATGGATTACGAAGGTTGTGGGTGGTATTGTAGTTAAAGCTAAAAAATGAGTAATCTATATAACGATTTATTTGGTATCTGTGTGTTTTGAAATTTAGTACCTATAAATGCACTTGTTGTCTGTTTGATAGAAAATTTAGTTACCTGTTTCTGCCTTCCTCTAACATTAAACACATCTAGAGTCTTGTTTATTAATATTCAGGAATGTTATAAACAATATTCAGCTGGGGCTCTTGGATTTTAAATAATTCCAGGTATTAAGTTCACAAAGCTCTTCATTAATGGAAATTTTGTCGACTCTGTTTCAGGTTTTTCTTAAATTCATTTTTTACACTTGATTGTTCATATCACTAGTATATATTCAAGATTACATTACCACTAGTCTTTAATACATGCACCATATAATCAGTACATTAGAATTCTGAGTTAGACAATGTTTTCAGAAATCTACTTGCTCCCATTTATTTATTTGAACTCTGTTCTAAAATGAAATTAACAGGCAAGACATTTGAGACCATAGATCCAAGAACAGAAGATGTATTAATAACAATTGCAGAAGGTGACAAAGAAGATATTGATGTAGCTGTTAAGGCTGCTCGTGAGGCTTTTTGATCACTGCAATATGTTGAAATGCCATGTGTTTGATTTATGGGTTTTGTTTAGTGTAATTAAGATGTCTGACTTGCTATCCTCTGATTGATCTTTTTATTAGGAGAGGGGTAGGATAATGATGAAATTTGCGGACTTAATTGAAGAGAATGTAGAGGAAGTAGCGGCATTGGATACAATTGATGCTGGCAAATTGTTCGGTTTTGGGAAGGCATTGGAAATTCCTTCTGCTGTAAACACTTTGCGTTACTATGATGGTACAGCAGATAAAGTTCATGGAAGCACTCTGAAAATGTCTAGAGAATTCTAAGCATATACGTTACGTGAACCAATTGGAGTTGCTGGAATTATCATCCCATGGAATTTCCCTAGCATCATGTTTTTCTACAAAGTTAGCCCGGCTTTAGCTGCTGGATGCACCATGATTGTTAAGCCTGCTGAGCAGACGCCACTTTAGCAGCGGAGCTCTTTTTGGAGGTTTATATAATAAGGTATGATGAAGTACTGGAACTAGTTATCTGTTTTGACTGTCATTTTCTTAGATTATTAGCGATTTCAGTTCATGAAAAATGGGATAATCAAAGTGTTCAATCATTTTTTTCACTTGCAGATTTAGGACTTATTCATTTCAGATGGGGATAGATGTTGCTAATTTTGCTGTCCCTGCGCCTGATCTTCCTCCTACTCGTGCTGTAAAGGTAACGTATGATTTTAAATCAAAAGCTATTTAAATTTTGTACCTCAAATGGACTAAGACTGTAACTTAACATTAATGATTGAAAAGAACATTATGTGGGATGGAGGCATCAGATATTGTAACATGATTTAAGGAAAATTTATTTGTATAAAAATTGTTGTGCACACAATCTTGCAGAGTATCCTTGATCATCTTTCCTACTGGCTGATGACCGATGTACCTTATTACCCTGCATTATTTTCTTTCAGGTCCTGCCACCAATAATTATTGTGAAGGCAAACAATGGAGTGCCCTCCGAGAGTCTTAAGTTTCAACGGCTTGCTTGTGTGGACCTCTGAAAGATTAAAAAAGAAGAAAATGAAGGCCCTTATATCTCAGATATGTATGAAATTGTCGAACAATTGGTTTTCTTGTCGAACAAATGGTTTGCTTGTCGAAGTACATGCAATTGGTTTGTAAGCTAGTTAATTATGATAGCTAGACATATTATTTCGGTTATGTTAGTTGATGTAAAGATTGGATGTTTTGTGTTTGGTAAATGGCAAGTGCTTATAACTATTTTCGTATTTTGTATTTTGGTTTGATTTGAGTTTTTCGGTGCATATAAAAAGAATATTGTATACTAATACCTGAACAAGAGACATCGATTTTTAACAAATAAACCAATGTCCAGAAAAGCTAATACATCAAATACTTTAAAAAAACTGATGTAATATGTTAAACATTACAATGAAAATGGATAGAAACCGATGTCTAAACCCATCATAGACAACGGCCAAAAACCGATGTCTGAAGTTATGACCTTTCTCTACACTCACATAGACATCGGTCAGATTTTTTTTACAACGGCTAGAAACCGATGTCTAATCCACTTTTTCTAGTAGTGGAACCCCAAATTTTTGATATAATTAAAACTTTTTATTATGTACTGAGGTAATGGTGAATAGTGATTACGACTACGATGTAACGATTGAGATAATGAATGAAATGAATAGATATGGATTCAAATGTTTATATGCCATGAAGAATACTATTGGTTGACACTTTAGATAAGAATTATCTATCTCCTAGGGAATTGAGATTTGATAATTCTAAAGGAGAAGATTATTCTTATGTCATCCAAATCGATATCTGTTATTGGTCCAGTGGGTCCGCAAAAAGGTTAAGGGACGATCGAAAGAGATCAGGGACAATTGTACAACCCTAAGAGGATGAGTAAAGAAAAATGGATGAATAGTGATTTTGGTGGATTTAGGAATATTATTAGACGATGCTATATAGAAGTACCCGGAACGAAATTCTGAGTTCGTATTAGTGATCCAGGGGGGAAAAGAGTGTATGTAAAAGCTATTGGATTCTGAAAAACAGCACTTTTATTTTCCCCGAGATTTCCCTGGACACTGAAAGACTTAAGGAATTATTAAAGGGATTTAAGGAAAATAGGTTCATGAATTATTAAAGAGAATTGAGAATGATAGTACAAATGTTAGGACGGTTTCCGGTAAAATCCTAATTAGAAATCTTTGCGATATTCCCCCGAACGATCAATGAATTGAGCAATAACCGGACAAAGAAACAAGCAGAGAGCCAAGATACAAGCATGTGCAAGTGGATAGGATCAAGTAACCAAGCTAGTTACAAAGCTAACTAGTAACATTAGAAATCAAACCATTTAGTAAGCTTAAACACCTCATCTCACCACAAAACATTAACACATGTCCAAGATGATGCATGGGATGACTTAAGCACTTTAATAAAGCCACTTTATGCAAGATATTTTCCATACATCACAATAATGCACATTAGATTAGATGAGAGAAAAAGAAAAGCAAGACAACTCCATTCTCTCCATTTTCTTAAACCTGCCCAGCAAGAACCACTATGAAAGAAAAATTCATATCTCCATTTCTACCCATGATAAAATCACCAAATTTTAACCATAGCTTCTCCACTCCATGGGTAAGGTTCGTTCCAAATTTCATAGCAATCAAAGTAGTATAGCCTAGTCAAATCCACGCTCAAAGTTGGGGAAACAAATCTGCCCAGTTTCTGTCCAGTGGAAAAAGAGGCCTCAAAACCCTAGCTAGGAAGCTTCAAATCTGATGATCCAGGACTCAAAACAAAGCTTATGAAGAGCCCAAGATGTGGTAAAAATTTGAGAGCTAAATTCTTATGTTTCAATTTTCTATGATTTTTACAAGTTTAGGATGAATAGTAACTTCCAAGAACTAATCTTTGATTTCTTGTTTTCTTTGGTTGATCCAAGCTTTGTTAAGGATATACAAGGACTAGATCAAGCTTAGTAAGGATAGTACATACTCCAAGTAAGGTAATCATCTCAAGAAACCCTAGCTCTTAGTTTAAGTTTTGATGATTATTGGATGATTTTGAGATTAGTTATGAAATGGTGTATTATAAGCATGATTATGTAATTAGCTTTATTGATCTAAGAGATATAATGAATATTATGGTGAAGTATGATATTTCTGGACTTCTTGAGATGAGAATCATGTGTATAAGATGTATGTATGCCCGGTGTGGCTTGGTGATTGTTGTAACAATTTGGAAACGTCCGATTTATAGCCGTCGTAATGCCAAATTTTTGTTAACACTTAGAAACCAAGCATGACAGTGAATATAATTTCCTGACCTTGGTAATATTGTGACTGGTCCTTATAGATCTCGAGCCATATATTGTTTTGGCGCAAGAATCGAAACATTCCGACTTACGGTTTAGGAGTTATGGTCAAATTACTAAAATTGGTTCGGAACCGTAAGTAAAAGTTCGTAACTTCAATTGAACCCTCGTAAAGCATGTTACTCAGTGGCGAATCTTTGTAAATAAATACTAGGGGTCATAAGGAAGGTATGAAAGAAAACCACATATCAAACGGATCGTTTTCCGATTTTATAAAAATGTGGGAATCGAAGTTAAACGCGAACGAACCCCTAAAAACCCGCTTGGTTATAACTTTGGTAAAACACTTAGAAAACGAACGATAAAACTTGAAGTATAATCACGGTTCGTAATCGATCGACTTTAGAACTTATACGACTTAAGTATATACCGAGTGTGGGTACGATGACATGTCGTAATAACGAACAAATGTCGGATCGTATCAGTAATAAAAAGAGTTATACTAAAAGGTGTATAACGAGATAATTCGAAAACGTGTTTCGATTTAAGTGAAGTTATACTTAGACTTTTAAAACGTGTTAAGTAGTTAATCTCGAATGTTCTAATTGTTTATAGATCATCGAGCAGACCCAGGACACGCTATCTCCACCCACACCTGATTACCAGGCAAGTGTTCAAAACTTTGAACCTGTTGTTGTGATAATATATATATGTGATTTCCATTTTACATATGCCATAGCATGCATGCCTATTGTCAAATTATATTATGATACCCGTTCGCTGAATTGATATTGGCTTATAGACTAGATATGAATTATTAGTTATAAGCCGGATTGTTTTGATAAGACCCTTAGCGAAGGGCATATGATATTCATTCTTAAGTATAGACCGGGAGTCGGTATTTTGAGATATAGATAGTCGTGGAAACCCGGAGGGATTCCAACGAAAGATTATTATTTATTTTTAGGAATGTTATTCTTAAACCTTATTTATATTTCCATAAAGTATCAATAACCTAGAAATATTTCGAGGAATGTTATTCGAGTATTATCTTAGTCGAGAAATATTAAGTGAATGTTAGTTTCGAATATTCATTAGAGTTGATTATTTAATGAATATTATTTTGATATACATTGGAATTTTATTTATTAAATGAATATCAATTTCGAATATTCATTTAAGGTCTTATGTACTTGATGAATATTATTTTAAATATCCATTGGAAGTTCTATTTACTTAAGGAATATTATTTCGATTATTCCTTTAAAAGTTTTGATTACTAAATGAATATTATTTGGATATTCATTTAGAATATTATTTATTAAATGAATATTATTTTTCAAATATCCATTTAAGGTTTGACTTATTTATTGAATATTATTTTAAATAATTATTGGAGTTTAATTACTTAATGAATATTATTTTGAATATTCATTTAAGGAGGGATTTATTTAGTAAATAATTCTATATATATTCATTCGAGGATTACTTACGAGCAACATTATGATTTAATAATATTCCGTAATTATTATTGAGTTAATAAATATTCTTGGATTATTTATTTAATTCTTTTAAATTCTTTTAAAAATGATTTATATTATTTGGAGATTATCTTTCACCTCCATATATTATGTAAAATATTCTTTCAGTCATTAAATACTTCTGACTCAATAAATATTCTATAAATATTTATTCAATACTTGGAAACAACTTCAATGTTGTTTATTCTTCTTCAAATATTATCTTCGACCTTCGATCATTCTGAAAATTCTTCGGAGTCATACAATTAATATTATATTAAGAAAGGTCCTCAAGATTCCATTCTTCACTCGAATCTATCTCTTAAATTATAAGGGAACCTTACTTGAGAAAGGTTATTTATCTTGTTCACTTCCCGGTCATAAATTATCCTTTTCACTCGCAACTTGGTTGCTATGGACTCATTAAGTCTGTGTGTACCTTCTCATCATTCGAGGGGTAAGATTGTTGGAACAAGTTGTTATCCATTAACAAGCAAAAGCTTGGGAAATGTTGGTGAATTTTCCTTTCCAACTAGATACGACTACTTTGTGGAGTCTTATTAATAAGTATTTCACTTGGGGAAGGGAGGACAAACTCTACGTTTCAATGCTATGGATTTATTCGAACTAGGAGTCGTGGGTAAGAGGCCGAGTCGCGCGGTCCATCACAAGGCCTAACCATTGGCTAGGGAGTTACTATTAAAGGCAATCGACAAGTGGAGTCGTCAGTTCTTCCTTCTACCGGTAGTAAACTATATTGGGTTGTACCATCCCCGACTGATCATCAGGGAGTGGGACAGCTGGCGCGTGATAACTCCAGTATTGGTTCATCTCCCAAATTGGGAATTCCCTGCAACACGTATCGAAGAGACTTCTTTCAGGTTGACGGTGTCTTCCGCAACACGTATCGAAGAGACTTCTTTCAGGTTGTAGGACTTCGAAAAATGTTAATAACTGGAATTGTAATATTTTCCTTGCAAGTTCCTATCTATATGATAAATGATAATATCTGGCTTATCTTTGACATAGCAGATATGCCCACCTATATATGCATTTTGAGTTACCTCGTAACTTCATCGTTCATGTTATTCTGGCATCATTTCCGTAAATGCATGGCATATGGTTTGAAAGATACTTTTGAACTGTTATATATTATCGTTCAGTTAAATATTACTGTTGGTGGGCTATTGCTCACCCTTGCTTAATTATTATATCACAACAACAGCTAGACCAGATGATTCGCACAAGGCGCACTTGATGCTGGCGAGGACGATGAGACTACAAGAGCCGAAGAGAAAGCTATTGGTAGGATAGATTCATTCCTTCAGTACCAAATATATGGACTAGTATGACTTATGTAAATGGATGGCAAAGAGTATGTATTCACATTGTTACTTTGATTTCATCTCTGGGACTATAAAGGGTGTGTTTTATATTGTTTTGTTGGGTCATAAAGATGTAAATTATTTTATGTTGAGGTAAGTTCAAGTATTGTGGACAGAATTGGAGACCGTAACGACCGGATCCCGGACCCCGGATCTGGGGGTGTTACAGGAAAAATATTGCAATTCCAATTATGAATAATTTTCCAATACTGCAAACTATGATAATGTTGCAGAACATAAATGAATTTGAATGATGAACTAATGCTGGAGTATTCACCGCGCCCGCTGTTCCAATCCTTACGATGATCAGTCGCAGATTGTACAGCTCAATTTAGATTTACTACCGGTAGAAGGAAGAGCTAACAGATTTACTTGTCTACCGCCCTGTTAGATCTCCCCGGCCAACGGTTGGGCCAATGGGATGGACCGGCGCTACTCGGCCTCTTACACGACTCCAATTTCGAAAAGAAGTTCACGACTCTGAACGTAAAGTTCGTCCCCCTTTTCCCAAGTATGATACTTGTTGATAAGACTCCACAAAGTAGTCGTATCTAGTTGGAAAGGAAAATTCAACATCATATCTCCCAAGCTGCTGCTTGTTAGAGGATACCATCTTGTTCCAATAATCTTACCCCTCGAATGATGAGAAGGTTACTCAAAGATTCAATTGATAAACAGCAACCAAGTTGCGAGTGAAAAGAATAGTTTTACAAGATTTATGACCGGGAAGTCAACAAGATAAATAACATTTCTCAAGTAAGGTTCCCCTATAATATGGAAGTTTAGGGAGCATTTAAATCCTTTTAAGATAGAGTTAAATGAAAAATAAAGAGTTGGGAACCTTTCCTTGATGAAATAGTCGTAAAATGACTTCGAAATATTTTACATAATATCTGAAGGTGAGAGATAATCTTCGAATAATATAAATCATTTTAAAAAGAATTTAAAAGAATTAAGTAAATATTCCAAGAATATTTATTAAATCAGTAATAATTACGGAATATTATTAAATCATAATATTGCTCGTAAGTAATCCTCGAATGAATATATAGAATTATTCACTAAATAAATCCCTCCTTAAATGAATATTCAAAATAATATTCATTAAATAATTAACTTCAATAAATATTTAAAAGAATATTCAATAAATTAGTCAAACCTTAAATGAATATTTGAAAATAATATTCATTTGGTAAATAATCTTCTAACTGAATATCCAAATAATATTCATTTAGTAATCAAAACTTTATAGGAATATTCGAAATAATATTCCTTAAGTAAATAGAACTTCCAATGAATATTTTAAAATAATATTCATCAAGTACATAAAACCTTAAATGAATATTCGAAAGTAATATTCATTTGATAAATAAAATTCCAATGGACATCAAAGTAATTATTCATTATATAATCAAACTCTAAGTGAATATTCAAAAATAATATTCACCTAATATTTCTCGATTGAGATGATACTCAAATAACATTCTTCGAAAGATTTCTAAGTAATTGATACTTTATGGAATTATAAATAATGTTTAATAATAACATTCCTCAAGATAACTAATAATCTGCCGTTGGAATCCCTCCGGGTTTCCACGACTATCCATATCTCAAAATACCGACTCCCGGTCTATATTTAAGAATGAATATCATATGCCCTTCGCTAAGGGTCTTACCAAAACAATCCGGCTTATAACTGATAATTTGTATCTAGTCTATAAGCCAATATCAATTCAGGGAACAAGTATTACAGTATTAACTTGAAAGTAGGCATGCATGCTATGGCATATGTATAGCAGCAATCATATATATTATCACAACAACAGTTCCAAGGTATTGGAAACTTGCCTGGTAATCGGGTGTGGGTAGAGATAGCATGTCCTGGGTCTTCTCGATGATCTATATACAATCAAAACATTCGAGATTAACCACTTAACACCTTTTAAAAGTCTAAGTATAAACTTCACTTAAGTTGAAACACGTTTTCGAATTATCTCGTTATACACCTTTTAGTGTAACTCTTTTTATCACCGATACGATCCGACATTTGTTCGTTATTAAGACATGTCATCATACCCACACTTGGTATATATTTAAGTCGTATAAGTTCTAAAGTCGATCGATTACGAACCGAGATTATACCTCGAGTTTTATCGTTCGTTTTCTAAGTTATAACCAAAGTTATGCTTTTAAGGGGTTCGTTCGCGTTTAACCTTGATTCAAACATTTTTATAAAATCGGAAAACGATCCGTTTGACATGTGGTTTTCTCTCATACCTTCCTTATGACATCTAGTATTTATTTACCAAGATTCGCCACTGAGTAACATGATTTATGAGGGTTCAATTGAAGTTACGAACTTTTACTTACGATTTCGAACCAATTTTAGTAATTTGACCATAACTCCTAAACCGTAAGTCGGAATGTTTCGATTCTTGCGCCAAAACGATCTATGGCTCGAGGTCTACAAGGACATGTCATGTCCATAACCAGTTAATACAATTAACCCTAATTTGATGCACGAATTCTTTAAGGTTATCGAAAATCGGGCATTACGACGGCTATAACTCGAACGATTCAAATTCGTACATGCCTCAAGCATATCATCAAAACAACTCATGGCTTAACAACATCATTTACTACTGTCAAGAGGCTCTAAGGCCAGTGGTAAGGTCTCATGACCACCACACAACATAAACATAACAAATCAAGTCTTAAACAACTATTAACACAACAATCAAGAACTCATCTTGCAACCCACCTAAGATCTCATCAAAACTTCATAAAAATCAAAGTAAGATCTAGGGTTTATGTGAGATATACCTTCCTTGGAGTATTTACTAGCCTTATAAAACCTTGTATAGCCCTTAGAACACCTTAAACAAGCTTGGATCATCCAAAGAAACAATAAAACTAAAGTTAGTTCTTAAAAATTACTATTCATCAGTTCAAAGATCTGCAAAAACGAGGCCCTTACCTTGCTTTCTTGGACGAGGCTGCTAAAGGAGAGTTGTAGAGAATCTAACCAGATTTCCAACAAGCTAAAGAACACCAAATTTCATTGAGAAACGAAGGAGATATGGCCGTTTGAAAATCAGTCCAGAAACTGTCAAGCATCAGGATAGTTTGCTTCTTCAACTTGGGGAGGTGATTTGACTAGGCTATACTACTTGGATTGCTATGAAATATGGAGAGAATATTGACCATGGATTGGAGAGGCTTTGGTTAAAATTTGGTGATTTTATCATGGATAGAAATGGAGATATGAATTTTCTTCCTTGAGGGTGTTCTGCTGGGCAGTTTGTGGAGAATGAGAGAGATATGGAGTTTCTTTGCTTCTCTTGCTTGGTGTTGTGTAATAAAATGAATTATTGATGAGAGTAAGATAATATCTTAGCCATAAATCCACTTTATTAAAGGCATGAGGTCATGGATGAGGTTCTTGGAGTGGACAAGTGTTGATGAATTGTGGTGAGGAAGCTAAGTGCTTGTCCTGCTCTCTAAGTGTACTAGTTACTCTTGTAACTATTTACTTACTTGGTCATATCCACTTGCACATGCATGCATCTTGATCTTATGCTTGTTCTTTGTCCGGTTATTGCTCAATTTCATTGATCGTTTGTAAGAATATCTCAAGGATTTCTAGTTAGAGTTTTACCAGAAACCTTCTAAATATTTATAATACTATTCTACATCTTTCTCAATAATTCCCGAATTAAATTCCTTAATTCTTATTAATAAATCCTTAAGTCTTCCAGTGTCCATGGAAATCTCGGAGAAAATAAAATTGCTGTTTTTCAGAATCCGACAGCTTTTACATACACTTATTTTCTCCCTGGATCACAAATACGAACTCAGAAATCCGTTCTGAATACTTTTACATAGCGTCGTCTAATAATATTCTCATTTCCACTAAAAACACTATTCACTCTTTATTCTCTTATTATTCTTTTAGGGCTATATAGATGTCCCGATTCTCTTTCGATCGTTCCTTAACCCTTTTTCGGAACCACTGGACTGATAACAAATATCGATTTGGATGACATAAGAATAACCTTCCCCCCTGGAATTATCAAATCTTAATTTCCTAGGAGATAGATAATTTTTATCTAGATTGTCAACCAATAGCATTCTTTATGACACATAAGTATTTGAATCCGTATTCATCCCATAATAAAAGTTTTAATTCCAACCAAAAATTGGGGTTCTTACAGTTTCCCCTCCTTAAAAGAATTCCGTCCCGGAATCAGGTAGGAAACAAGAGTCGTTTGTCTGTCATTTCATCTTTCAGCTTCCGGGTCAATTCTTAGTCGTTCTACCCTTTCTCAGCACATCTACTGGTGCTACAATACGTACTTTATCCTTTTTCCATCAATTTTGCTACTTTTCGTACAACACACTATCCGGATTATGCTCTTACTCAGTCTTATCCTTATTGATACCTGCAGTAACATTGGTATCACTATCACACTACGAATTCGGAGGTAACCTCGCTCGTACTGTGCATTTCCTGATCGCTTTAATCTTCGCAATCTCGATCAATATAGAGGAGTGGAAAGATTTATTGAAAGATCACTATGATCAATGAACATTTGTTATATTGCATAGTTAGTACAGAAGGGGGCCAGCCTTTAGTACTTGACAAGCAATTAAATAAGTTATGGTATTCCACTTAGACTTCTATCACACAGACAGATAGTCACGGAACAGTACCTCCCCTCTTTAAAGGGTTGTTCTTCTCAATTCAAAAGGAAGATGAACAAGGAAGAAGAAAAGAAAAGAATTTCAAAGAATTATAGAAAGTTTTCGTGATTGCAAAATATCATACTTAAAATTTACCTCTGAATTATAGAGGTTTATCAAAGAAGAAAAATAATCGCAAATGTATCAAATACTATGTTATCATAACCTCTCGTGTCGACATATCCTCGCTGCTCTATCCACCATTCTATGGACAAATACTCTTGTTCAATCTTAACGATACTCACATTCTAGAAATCCTTCAACCTTTCAGGTTAAATCTTAGATTTCTCACTTGACATCATTATTACTGACATTCCATATCATATTACTAGCTCTTTCATATTCATAACAATAACACTATCAGGTGGTCATCCCAAAGGTTTATTAGAAAACCCATTCATTAATCCATTCATAACATTCCTTGCTTCACATTCCATAATTATCTTCCCCATCTTTTCTTTATCAATCACATCCTTCTTATTATCTGATTCTTATTTACTTCTGTTATTTACTTCCACCTTCATCTTTTTATTGAGACATCTTTTGCACTTGGTACCTCCTTATTGGTATCTCGTCACATTTACTCTATAATCATCACATTATTCCAATTTAAACTTTACGAAATGAATCTGGTCGGTCCCTTTAACTTAGATCCAATATAATCTACTTCTCCCAACCTTGTTTCTCATCACTTGTTCTTTTCTACCCGTGATTTCCCACAGGTTGTTCTTCGTAAGTCAGACCAGATCGTATATCTACCTGCTCGTACTCTTATCATCTATCGAGCATCTGCATTTTACTGGCGTAGCCTTGCCACATGAAACACGTTACGATCATGCTATAAGTTTTGGGGGTGGAGCCGGCTCGAATGCCACCTTCCGAACACTTTCAAACTCTCAGGTGGCCCAATAAGTCTCATTAATTCTTTCTACGGGAATACATTTAGCATCATGAATCATCAACCTCATATTCTCTATCTAGTTTACGCAGAAGTACACTAACACAAACTTGCTTGTCATTCATCAACATGCCATTTAGCTTATCAATAGCAGCACTTTCTTTATCTTTACGTTGTCATCTACTTTCTTAGAAGAATCACCATCGCTTGTTGTTTACGTAGTGCGTTAATAGCTAACCATACGGGTTTCAAATCCTTTAGGGAGACAAAGTAATCACAATTCCTTATCCATAAGGAACACTTCCTGAACTTGATGTAGATATTACATGAAGTAGATAAAATTGCAGAAGAGTTTCAAGCATCGCAGCTATGTCCGGTTGATGAAACTATCACTCATGCATCTTCCATAAAAGACTGGAAACTTAATGGTTTACTTCGTCAATTTTGTATCATGGTCCTGGTTTGCCTCAAAACGGGACCTTCTAAGGTGTGTAGTTTGCTTAAGACGATATCGGGAATCGAATCTTTAATTAAACTTATTATTACCGTCGATTTTTGCACAGTCATCAGAAGGAATGTAAATTCCTCCACTCCGGTATGACCTTCAAGGTCCTTCAAATTATCATTCTGTTCCCTCGGTATGCACATTTGTAATTATTCCTCTATACTTAGACTGTCGGCCATCTCATTGGCCTTCCCTGATAATAATAATTTCTTGTAATCAATGTTCTCTGGATATATTCCAACTCAAATTTTTCTACCTTATTCCCATCACTGTTGGGTGAAAGCATTTTCCCTTAAACTCTGCTGAAGGAGAAAAATATATCTATCAGTCTTTTTCCATAAGTCATTGCTTCCACCTTCCCGTGGGAACTTTATCAAAGTTACTCTCAATCATCCTAGGATATTTGTTCTCTTAGTTTTTTTCTTGTTCTAGGATAATCTCAACCTTCTTTGGTTCCATCCATACCTCATCATGGTTTCATACATGCCTCATCTGGCATTATTGTTATTGTGTCTTACATTCTCTACCAAACTTCTATTTTGAAACTCATAATATTAACTTTTTTTTCCTTGTAAGGTTTCTTAGGTCGTCCTCATCATTCCTTCTGTATTTTCTAGGTACAGGGTATATCAAAACATCATTGATCAATACTCTAATAATTCTACCTTTGTTCTTTCCAGAACTCTTTTTAATAATCCTTACAGGTCATTGTTGCCTTAGCAAATCCAACTCATATCATCTGAATTCACAATGTCTTTATTAGGGTTAATGCCATCCCTTGTGCATTCCCCAGGGTTTGTTTTAATTTATGGATATCCTATCCTTAATTCAACTGCCAAGGAATTCTTGCATCCTATAATTGGCAATCAGATCATGTATCCTTAATAAGGGTCTCTTTTCAATCATTCTCATTTGATAATCGATCGGTGGCTTAATGCTAACCTCTTCTTTCAGATAGTTGTCAGCCTATTTGACCTTCCAAAAGATAACGTATGTCTATCTGCTCTCTTACAGAACTTGGTAATGGTAGTAAGGATGTTCTGGATGATATTGGTCGAGTTCAACGTGAACCTCTTAGTGCTTATCGTTCTTCTCAAAGGTACTTACATTAGGCAAAATTTCTACAGCATACTAATCAATCTCTGACCATTTCTATACTTTCTTCATATACCTTCATTGTTTACTTTCCTCCGTCATAATATATTCATGGTATTCATGATACCCTAACATCATACATCTCAAGTCACTATACTTCCATTTTTACTCATAATCTTGGACAATCATATACACATGAATCACTTTAGTACGGGTGGCCCCATTCCAAAAAAAAAAGTATAGTAAATTCCCAATCAAAACATGGGTTGCAAAGGGTTCAATAGAAGATTCCTACGATCTCATTAATGTTTCCTTTCTATCAGAAGCCCTTGCAGTCGGTGCTTACTTAGAAGCAACCCTGCTTTGTCCTTTCATTGCCGGTCTAGTCACTTGATAATCCTTTATGACTTGGACTCAACTGGCCACACTAAAATAAAAATATATGATTTTAGAGGCTGGCTAATAGCATTACTTTTCTAGCAATTTCCGGCATAGTGCCTTCTTCTTTGATACCTTTCTACCTTTCCAAAACTTTACTCCATATAAGTCTTAATCGACTAGTCGGCACCGTCTCCGGTCACCGTTCCTCTACTTTTATCTTTTTAACTATTCTTATCAATCCCACGTGCCACACAAGCTTACCATTCCTGGCATAACAACCTTTTCACTTAAGTCAATCCCGGAGTTTCTCAGTCCGGCTGGTTTCTTACCTACATTTCCTGTTTCCGTCCAATCTCACTTCATCATTTTATCTCTACCATCGATTGTAATACTCAGGGTCCATCAACTAACCCATTTTACGGCAACCTTACCCAATCCACAGGGTTCGCTCCAGCTTCCATTCTCTTCAATGATGTTCTCTGATAATCAAAAAGACAAGGTTTGCCAAAATTTGCCGAATTCCTTTCTAGAATCAGGGAAATTTTGGTCAATCTATCCACCTACTGGTAACATTATGGAGACCAGTTTCGAAACCTGAAGAATAATTCTATGAACCTCCAAGCAGGTAAAACCATAAGCAGTCATAGTTAACGAAATAATCGTCATCAGATTGGAAGTTTAACCTCTAGAGAGGAACCAATTATATACATCCCTTAGAAGGGAATCAACAGTTCAAACTTAAACCTGTCACAATGTCCTGATACCTATACGTCCTGATATTCAATACTACCAAATGTCGGTCTACCTAACCACTAGTCTCAGATGGAACATTACCGTCGGAGTTGGTTGTTCCACAAAATTGGCACTACTAAGGCCATCCGAACCTGGTGAACCGTGCTGTCCGAATGCGTCCGCAAGTACTTTGTTGTGTTGCGCAAGCACACATCCTAATCCTTTATGCGAAGCGTCGTTGGAAGCACAAAGTCTCCTTTTTCCATTAAGCAATGCCAACTCTTGGTCATTACCAATTTCACCTTTTAGCTCCAGGAAGATTTTATCACATTTTTCTCTTTAACTGCTGATCGTATTACTTGATCCATTATAATTCCGTGTCGGAGTAAACTTAAGGTAACTACTATAATCCATTCAAAGAAAAGAAGGAATTTAATATTCATCTGAATCACATGCATATAACGTTTCTAATTCATCTTTTAACTGAGTTGAAATAACCCTATACTCAGTCTCTGACAGTAGTCTCATTACGAGTTCATCTTGACTCACTGGTCTTATCTTTCGGTAGGTTCTGAGATCATTGTCTTGCTTACTACTTCCTTATATAACTTTATCCAGTCATGCTGTCACTTCTCAATGTCTTTACTTTCTAACTGATTCATTCATAAAATGAACATTTCCCTGAATAAAACCACCTCATTAACCTCAATTTGGTTCCATAAATTACCACCTATGATATCTGCCTTCTCATGGCGAATTATTACTGACAATATTCATACTAATTTATTTATCAAATGATATGGCACTTACTGCCTCCTTCTCAACTATTCCTAGGGACTCTGCTCCTCGTCCTATATCGCTATCTTTGATAATCATACATCCCTCTAGCTCTTTCCTCGTTAATATGAAAGTCTCTAAGGATTCTTATCTATTCCCGTATAAGATCTCATGTGATTCTTCTAATCCATCTTACTTGTTGGTACTACATCCAGTAGTCCGGCTACGAATCCAACAAGAATCTTTAGTTCTCTTTCTAATAGCTCAGTTCTTTATGCTCATTTTTCTGAGCACTATACCTTAATCATCACAATCTTTCTGGCTGCAGCCCTCATTCCTCAAGGGTAAGCTTCTTATCCTAACAGGATTTTCCTTATCTGCTGGAACCTCTTCCGGGTCTCTAGTAGGGTACTCTTATCGAATTTACCCGCTGATCTTTAGCGTATAAAGCATCATCGCGCTGCTGCTCGTATGCCTCAAGGTCTGTCGCCTTACTCATCGATACGATATCGAGCTAAGTTACTATCATGATACTTAAGAGTTCCCATAAGGGTTTTATATGTCAGCACTACCTTAAGTAGTCCGACTATGAACTTGGCAAGAGTTCTAATTATCTTAGTGAATTTATTGTTTTAACGTCGCCTCATCTCGGGGTTTATAACGTACGCTCTGATACCATTTATGTAACACCCCCAGATCCGGGGTCCGAGATCCGGTCGTTACGGTCTCCATTTCGGTCCACAATACTTGAACTTACTTCAACATAAAATAAATTACATCTTTATGACCCAACACAACAATATAAAACACACCCGTTATAGTCCCAAAGATGAAATCAGAGTAACAATCAAATTTTATTAATCACATTATGAGTTCTTACAACCCAAAAGAATTTCAATATGAATACATACTCTTTGCCATCCATTTACATAAGTCATACTAGCCCATATACTTGGTACTGAAAGGATGAATCTATCCTACCAATAGCTTTCTCTTCAGCTCTGGTAGTCTCATCGTCCTTGCCAGCGTCGAGTGCGCCTTGTGCGAGTCATCTGGTCTAGTTGTTGTTGTGATATAATAACAAATCAAGGGTGAGCAATAGGCCACCAACAATGATGTTTAACTGAACGATAATATATAACAGTTCAAAAGTATCTTTCAAACCATATGCCAAGCATTTACGAAAATGATGCCAGTATAACATAAACGATGAAGTTACAAGGTAACTCAAATTGCATATATAGGTGGAAATATCTGCTATGTCAAAGATAAGCAAGATATTATCATTTATCATAAAAGAGGAACTTGCAGGAAAAATATTGCAATTCCAATTATGAATACTTTTCTAATACTGCCAACTATGATAATGTTGCAGAACATAAATGAATTTGAATGATGAACTAATGCTGGAGTATTCACCCAACATATTAAATTTAGAAAGTTATATTATCTATTTTCAATATAGAAGAAAACACTATCATTTAGAATACTATCAAATATGTTTTATTATATATTAGTATCTTCTATAATTTATTTTCCTAACACTTGACACCGTGCCCGCTGTTCCAATCCTTACGATGATCAGTCACAGATTGTACAGCTCAATTTAGATTTACTACCGGTAGAAGGAATAGCTGATGGATTTACTTGTCTACCGCCCTGTTAGATCTCCCCGGCCAACGGTTGGGCCAATGGGATGGACCAACGCTACTTGGCCTCTTACATGACTCCAAGTTTGAAAAGAAGTTCACGACTCTGAACGTAAAGTTCGTCCCCCTTTCCCCAAGTATGATACTTGTTAATAAGACTCCACAAATTAGTCGTATCTAGTTGGAAAGGAAAATTCAACATCATATCTCCCAAGCTGCTGCTTGTTAGAGGATACCATCTTATTCCAATAATCTTACCCCTCGAATGATGAGAATGTTACTCAAAGATTCAATTGATAAACAGCAACCAAGTTGCGAGTGAAAAGAATAGTTTTACAAGATTTATGACCGGGAAGTCAACAAGATAAATAACATTTCTCAAGTAAGGTTCTCCCATAATATGGAAGTTTGAGCGAGCATTTAAATCCTTTTAAGATAGATTTAAATGAAAAATAAAGAGTTGGGAACCTTTCCTTGATGAAATAGTTGTAAAATGACTCCGAAATATTTTACATAATATCTTAAGGTGAGAGATGATCTTCGAATAATATAAATCATTTTAAAAAAAATTTAAAATAATTAAATAAATATTCCAAGAATATTTATTAAATCAATAATAATTACGGAATATTATTAAATCATAATATTACTCGTAAGTAATCCCCGAATGAATATATAGAATTATTCACTAAATAAATCCCTCCTTAAATGAATATTCAAAATAATATTCATTAAATAATTAACTCCAATAAATATTTAAAATAATATTCAATAAATAAGTCAAACCTTAAATGAATATTTGAAAATAATATTCATTTAGTAAATAATCTTCTAAATGAATATCCAAATAATATTCATTTAGTAATCAAAACTTTAAAGGAATATTCGAAATAATATTCCATAAGTAAATAGAACTTCCAATGAATATTTTAAAATAATATTCATCAAGTACATAAAACCTTAAATGAATATTCGAAAGTAATATTCATTTAATAAATAAAATTCCAATGGACATCAAAGTAATTATTCATTAAATAATCAAACTCTAAGTGAATATTCAAAAATAATATTCACCTAATATTTCTCGACTGAGATGATACTCAAATAACATTCTTCGAAAGATTTCTAAGTAATTGATACTTTATGGAAATATAAATAATGTTTAATAATAACATTCCTCATGATAAATAATAATCTGCCGTTGGAATCCCTTCGGGTTTCCACGACTATCCATATCTCAAAATACCGACTCCCGATCTATATTTAAGAATGAATATCACATGCCCTTCGCTAAGGGTCTTATCAAAACAATCTGGCTTATAACTGATAATTCGTATCTAGTCTATAAGCCAATATCAATTCAGGGAACAAGTATTACAGTATTAACTTGAAAGTAGGCATGCATGCTTTGGCATATGTATAGCAACAATCATATATATTATCACAACAAGAGTTCCAAGGTATTGGAAACTTGCCTGGTAATCGGGTGTGGGTAAAGATAGCGTGTCCTGGGTCTGCTCGATGATCTATAAACAATCAGAACATTCGAGATTAACCACTTAACACCTTTTAAAAGTCTAAGTATAAACTTCACTTAAGTCGAAACACGTTTTCGAATTATCTTGTTATACACCTTTTAGTGTAACTCTTTTTATCACCGATACGATCCGACATTTGTTCGTTATTAAGACATGTCATAACACCCACACTTGGTATATACTTAAGTCGTATAAGTTCTAAAGTCGATCGATTACGAACCGAGATTATACCTCGAGTTTTATCGTTCCTTTTCTTAGTTATAACCAAAGTTATACTTTTAAGGGGTTCATTCGTGTTTAACCTTGATTCAAACATTTTTATTAAATCGGAAAACGATCCGTTTGACATGTGGTTTTCTCTCATCCCTTCCTTATGACCTCTAGTATTTATTTACCAAGATTTTCCACTGATTAACATGCTTTACGAGGGTTCAATTGAAGTTACGAACTTTTACTTACGGTTTCGAACCAATTTTAGTAATTTGACCATAACTCCTAAACTGTAAATCAGAATGTTTCGATTCTTGCGCCAAAACGATCTATGGCTCGAGATCTACAAAGAAATGTCATGTTCATAACCAGTTAAGATAATTAACCCTACTGTGATGCACGAATTCTTTAAGGTTATCGAAAATCGGGCATTACGACGGCAATAACTCGAACGATCCAAATTCGTACATGCCTCAAGCACATCATCAAAGCAACTCATGGCTTAACAACATCATTTACTACTGTCAAGAGGCTCTAAGGCCAGTGGTAAGGTCTCATGACCACCACACAACATAAACATAACAAATCAAGTCTTAAACAACTATTAACACAACAATCAAGAACTCATCTTGCAACCCACTTAAGATCTCATCAAAACTTCATAAAACTCAAAGTAAGATCTAGGGTTTAGGTGAGATATACCTTCCTTGGAGTATTTACTAGCCTTATAAAACCTTGTATAGCCCTTAGAACACCTTAAACAAGCTTGGATCATCCAAAGAAACAATAAAACTAAAGTTAGTTCTTAAAAATTACTATTCATCAGTTCAAAGATCTTCAAAAACGAGGTCCTTACCATGGTTTCTTGGATGAGGCTGCTAAAGGAGAGTTGTAGAGCATCGAACCAGCTTTCCAACAAGCTAAAGAACACTAAATTTCATTGAGAAACGGAGGAGATATGGCCATTTGAAAATCAGTCCGGAAACTGTCAAGCATCAGGACAGTTTGCTTCTTCAACTTGGGGAGGTGATTTGAATAGGCTATACTACTTGGATTAATATGAAATTTGGAGCGAATATTGCCCATGGAGTGGAGAGGCTTTGGTTAAAATTTTGTGATTTTATAGAAATGGAGATATGAATTTTCTTCCTTGAGGGTGTTCTGCTGGGCAGTTTGTGGAGAATGAGAGAGATATGGAGTTTCTTTGCTTCTCTTGCTTGGTGTTGTGTAATAAAATGAATTATTGATGAGAGTAAGATAATATCTTGGCTTAATGAACTTTTAGCCCTCGAAGTTTTGTACGAAATACCTATCAGCCCTCAATGTTTTAAAACGTTCCTTTTAGCCCCTGAAGGATCCGTAAAGGTCCAATTAACCCTTGTACCGGTACGAAAAATTGTAACGGTACGTATCGGATGGGTAAAATAGACATTACATGTGTTTGTTATAATTTTTTTTTAATTTGTACCGGTATAAGGGTTAATAGGACCTTTCCAGATACTTCAGGGGCTAAAAGGTACAACGTATTAAACTTGAGGGTTTGATGGGTACAAAAGGTCGTTACTATATCATCTAGTTTAATTCAGCCACCACTATCTCCATACCCCTCGAGTAAGACTTACATACACTCTTCTCTCTTTGCTTACCACTATCAAAATAAATATATGGAATTCATAATGCTACATCCTATAAGCAGATCGAAGCAGAGGCCAATGCAAGGGTGCTGAGCTTGAATTTAATGCATAATCTACTATATAAACACCATCATTGGATGCTAGTTTCTTCACAAATCAATCTATTATTTAGTAATTTTAGTCTAAATATTCTTCTTCTTTTGATCATGGTCGGGTGAAGCAAGCCTTCTTCATCAAATGTCTTCAAGGTGTTCTGTTGCCCGCACACACTTCTTCCTACAATTTTTTCTTCTATGGTTTTAGGTTACACTAAATAATTTTTTAAAAATATATATTGAAATTTTAAGATATTTAACAATAAATTTAAAAATAATGTTAAATTAAATGATGAACATATGTAAATTTAAACTTAATAATGAAATTTATTTAAATAAATTAAATTTTATATTAAATCAAAAATTAATATATTAATTTATAATAATAATATATGATAGTCCGTGCTTTGCACGGGTTATCGGCTAGTATATAATTATTATCAAATCATATCATTTAAAATTTTAAGCATGCAAAATTCATGTCTTAAATTTTTTAATTCAAATTAAAAAAAAGTTTCCATTATATTAAAGAACATCCGTACATCGCACAGGTTTTAAGCTAGTAGTATTAGAAAAACAAAATTACTAAAATTTGAAGAACACATGTTCGAATGTATATTTCAAAGATCAATATTTTTTTTTATTAAATGACAAAAGGTAATCATAAACACCATCTAAAAACTTGCAAGCTGCAACGGTGAATTTATTGAAAATTTAATCTTTTTTTATTCGAATTAAACTCTACACTGTAATAGTGCTTTGGAGGTAAAAAATTTATGGGAAATTTGTATGATATGTCCCAAATTAATAGATCATTTTGCAAATATGTCCCATCTTATTGATTTATTAATTATATGTCCCATTATCAGTTTTTAAGTTTTAGAGAAAACAATATACCCTTTTTTCTAAATTAATTACTATTATAAGTATACTAAAATTTTAAAATTTTAATAACTAAAATAAATATTTTTTATATTTTTTAGTACAAACCAGTCAGGGGTCCTTTTTTTAATTTTAACCATAAAATAAATTTTTTATTTTGTTTTTTTCTTACACAGGCCCCGCCAGGGGCACCCTTAACCAAATAAAATATTAAAATTTATAATTTAAATTAAACAAATCATGTTTTTGTGAGACATTATATTTTAAAATAAATTTGATTAAAAAGGGTACAATGGTCCTTTTCTGTTAAAATTTGATTGAAAAACTGATTTTAGGATAGATTTGAAATTTCAAATATATATAGGACATATTTACAAACCATGTTTTAAATTTAGATATATTATTAAAAAACCCAAAATTTATCTTGTAATAACATATTTTAGATGAGAATTCTTGATATACAAAGATCTATTGTATCATTTTTTTTTATTAGCCTTCTTATATTTATGTATAATAATAGGATATATTTGTATATAATTAAATATTTTTTTATTATGTAATTTATAGAGTCGAACATGTTGACGTATGATAGTACACGTTTATTATCCCTATTACTCTTATTATATAAGAATAATAGGATATAATTAGTAATATCTAACTTATAATTATATAAGAATAAATTTTAATTGATCATTAATATACATAAGATATTAGTTTAATTAATGTTTCTCTATTTTTATTTAATAATATTTACATAATTAATCATTAGAATTATATGTAATCCATTGTAATTGTATAATATATATACACAAATCTATACATATGGATATACACACTTCTTTAAAATCGCATGAGCGTAGTACACGTTAGTGCTACGAGAGTTTTATAAAAAATAGACATTATTAAAATAGAATATTTAAATACTTAATACTTCAAATATCGAATTACAATTTTCAAATATCTATAATAAAATTTTATTTATTTCAAATTTCAAATTAATAGCATGTAACTGAATTAAACGTTAGTGTATGTAAGTCTTACTCGAGTGGTATGGAGATAGTGGTAACTGAATTAAACTAGTAGATATAGTAATGACCTTTTGTACCCATCAAACCCTCAAGTTTAATACGTTGTACCTTTTAGCCCCTGAAGTATCCGGAAAGGTCCTATTAACCCTTATACCGGTACAAATAAAAAAAAATTGTAACGGACACATGTAATGTCTATTTTGCCCATCCGATACGTACCGTTACAAATTTTTGTACCGGTACAAGGGTTAATTGGACCTTTACGAGTACTTCAGGGGCTAAAAGGAACGTTTTGAAACATTGAGGGCTGATAGGAATTTCGTATAAAACTTCGAGGGCTAAAAGGTCATTAAGCCTAATATCAAAGCCATAAAGCCACTTTATTGAAGGCATGAGGTCATGGATGAGGTTCTTGGAGTGGACAAGTGTTGATGAATTGTGGTGAGGAAGCTAAGTGCTTGGCTTGCTCTCTAAGTGTACTAGTTACTCTTGTAACTATTTAGTTACTTGGTCATATCCACTTGCACATGCATGCATCTTGATCCTCTGCTTGTTCTTTGTCCGGTTATTGCTCAATTTCATTGATCGTTCGTAAGAATATCTCAAGGATTTCTAGTTAGGGTTTTACCGGAAACCTTCTAAATATTTATAATACTATTCTCCATCTTTCTCAATAATTCCCGAATTAAATTCCTTAATTCTTATTAATAAATCCTTAAGTCTTCCAGTGTCCAGGGAAATCTCGGAGAAAATAAAAGTGCTATTTTTCAGAATCCGACAGCTTTTACATACATTTATTTTCCCCTGGATCACTAATACGAACTTAGAAATCCGTTCTGAATACTTCTACATAGCGTCGTCTAATAATATTCTCATTTCCACTAAAAATACTATTCACTCTTTATTCTCTTATTATTCTTTTAGGGCTATATAGATGTCCCGGTTCTCTTTCGATCGTTCCTTAACCATTTTTCGGAACCAGTGGACTGATAACAGATATCGATTTGGATGACATAAGAATAACCTTCCCCCTTGGAATTATCAAATCTTAACTTCCTAGGAGATAGATAATTCTTATCTAGATTGTCAACCAATAGCATTCTTCATGACACATATGTATTTGAATCCATATTCATCCCATAATAAAAGTTTTAATTCCTACCAAAAATCGGGGTTCTTACAGCTAATGTGGTGCTAGTCAAAAAACCAAATGGAAAGTGGAGAATGTGTGTTGATTACACCAACCTGAACGATGTTTGCCCCAAAGATCCTTACCCACTACCCAGCATAGACCAGCTAATTGATGCAACTTCGATTTTATAATGTTGCGCTTCATGGATGCCTTCTCCGGGTATAACCAAATCAAAATGAACCCGGCGGACATTGCTAAAACTGCCTTCATTACTCTTAGAGCTATTTTTGCCTACAAGTTCATGCCCTTCGGGCTAAGGAACGCCGGGTCAACTTACCAGATCAAAAACCATTGAGGAACATGTCCCCAATCTGCGGGAATGTTTTGAAAACCTGAGGAAGCATGAAATTAAGCTCAATCCGGACAAGTGCACATCGGGGTCGGGGCAGGAAGGTTCTTGGGCTTCATGATCAGCTAGAGGGGGATTGAAGCCAACCTCGAGAAAATTAAAGCAATCTTAGATATGCAGCTTCCCCGAACTCAAAAGTGTTGGTGTATACTGAAAATATCTATTTGAAATATATACATTTATCTGTGGCCTATTTTGTTGAGAATCATTTAAATGTTTACATGCGATCTAATATTATATATTGTGGACAATCTAGTATCAAATGGGATACAGAATATTAGATTGTTAAATACGGTTTATATAATATAATAAGGTTCACAGCACAGGTGGTGTTGGACAATCCACTAGTATGGCTGTAGTATTATTTAGATTAGTTTATATTGACTATTAAATAATACTAGTATACTTTGTGTATATTGAAGAGGATCAAATTTAGAATTGTTCCCTTATACTGATTAAGAAGGTGAACTAAGATTCTATGTTATTATTAATGCTTAGGTTCTTAATCCTGATATAGTAATTGACACGTGTATATTATTTACATGCTTTGATTTATATATGAAATAATTCTTTTGAATTATATCATTATATTTTGGGTGATCGAATTATATACATGGTGGATATTATTTATAGAAGGAATCCATGTGATAAGTGGATTTTTATCCACTTGGATCGCTTCATTTTGGCTTAAATTGATCGCTTGTATCTCAAGTATTTGTGTGTTTTAATATGTTTTGTGTAGCTGTGTAGGTTAGCAAAATGCTAGCTATGATTGTTGATTTTCGTTGGTCTTGGAGTTTAAATTGAGCTTTGGAATGAAGGGTGGTGAATTTCCCCAGGCTACCATGAGGATTCATAATTCAAGAATTGAAGAACGGGAAGTGGCAAAAGAATCGGAAGAGAAAACGGAAGAGAAATGAGTAAATTATGGGAAAATCGGATTTGCCGGTAGGTTGCGCAGTCTACTTTGTTTTGGCCATATCTGGAGTTCTACAAGTCCGTTTGAGGCCCGTAAGCTGTCCACGCGAAGCTTGGAGAATGTTCTAGAGCATAAAAATATTTCTGGCAGAATGCAGAGCGCGGGCGCGCCGGATTTGCACGGTTTTGGAGCGCGGCCGCGCCGGTAGAATTGCTGAGAGGATTTTGGAGAGCGCGGGAGCGCCCGTTTTACACTAAAATGGAGCACGGCCGCGCCTGCCACCGCCAAACTCGGACAGAATGCTGCTGGAAACCGATTTTGAGAAGGAAATTGCTTTGTTTGCTAATTCTAATCATTATGGAATCACATGAACGGTCAGAAACTTCCAGAATCAGACTTATACATGGAATTTGCAATTCTATTTCATTCAAAGATGGAATTTGCCAATCTTCTATTCCAACTCAAAGAAGGCAATTACTTGGAGAAGAGGACACTTGGGGCTATAAATACACATCTTGGGGGACAGAAAAAACACACACCATTACATATCAATTACTTAGTTTTATTTGTATCTTTCATACTTTGTTTTTATCATGGTTTCATCAGATCCCATAATGACGAGAAGTTCGATTATGAACTAATCGTTGTCATGGGATTCTAACGGATTTACTTATGGAATTTAGATGTTGATTGCTTAACTTGATATAGGTGTGGTGAAATTGCGATATCCTTGCAGGGTTGTATTTAATTCATATAGATGCGTAACTAACATCTATCTTGTTAATCTTTAGTGAAGCGACAGTGGATCTTTAGATTTAGAACTTGCCATGCTAGCATAAGTCCATGAATGTTATTCATGTTTGTGGTGTGTTTCTAACCGTCTCATACTACCTTATGTAATCTTATGGACACTTGATCTTCAACCATTATGTTTTCAAATTCTATAGACATATAGGGTCTAAGCATAATTGGTGCCTGCATGATTTCTATCTTATGTGGATATTGTGTAGATTGGTGTGCGTGTACTGAAAGGTAACATATACTTATTTCGTGTTGTCCGATTAGTTATCGTAACCACCACATGTATTGATAAAAAGGCATGATCTCTAAAGGAAGTTTGTATTGAAGTTAGGATTCCATTGTTCATATTGCGTAAGTAAATTGATTTTAATTATCGTTAGTTAGTTAATTCTTAGTTGATAATTTGCATCTTAGTTAGTTTAGTTAATTAAAACTCAAATTTGTTATTTGTCTTAGCAGTGAGTAATAACCATACATTGTTGCATAGGTACAATAACTGAATTAAAACCTTAACCAGATCTCTGTGGGAACGAACTCGACTTATTCATATATTACTTGTGACCACGTACGCTTGCGTGATTTTGTGTTAACAAGTTTTTGGCGCCGCTGCCGGGGATCATCGGTGTTTTATTTTTGGTTTATGTGCTTGTCAATAGTGGTCGTTAGAGTTCACTGACTCGGATTAGTTACTTATCTATTCTTGTGTAGTTCGTTGGTGTTTCAGGTACTTGTCAGAGAGCGTTGACTTTGAAGATGGATTTTCTAAATTACTATGGAGTTCAGCAGGTGGGTAGTGTTTGTGAGCTATGTGCGGGCGCACATGAGACGAATCAGTGCTGGAGCAACCAAGGTGGTATTCAACAACCTCTGCAGCCCTATCAGCGGTATCAAGGTCAACAATATGGAGCACAGCCTTACTATCCTCAGAATTTTCTACAGCAGCAGAACCAGGATTTTCAACAACAGCTAGGGTAGAATTTTCTACAGGAGTATGACCCGTGGCAATCTGAACCTCTGAGTTCTGAGGAACAACCATATTTTCCATACCATCCTCAACAGTACCAGCAAGATGTTCCAGATATGACATATTTCTTTGGAAGTGAAGAGTTTCAACATCAGCAACCTACTCCTACTTTTCAGTCAGATGAGGTTCCTACTATGGAGGAGCTTAGGATGCTTGTAAATAGTAGTGAGAAGTCTATCAAATCTTTGGAGATTCTAGTTGCTCGAGCTGTGAGTGCTGTGAAACAAGAGAAACAACAATTCATACAAGAGGCAATTCCAGAAAGTAACTGTGACTTGGAGCAAGGTACTGCATGCTTAATTGAGGAAGACAAATTCCAAGGTGAGGTGAGCGTTCACAAGCCATGTGAGGAATTTGATCATGCTAGAATGGTGGATGATTTGGAAAGGGCACTATTTGGGACAGACACTGATGAGCTACACAAATTTAAAAAATTGGTATGTGCGTACCAAGAGGCTGAAGAACATGGGAAAGATGCAGGTCTTCTACTTGACTCAGAGTTTAAAGATGGAGGTAGCGCATTAGAGCCAATGGAGGAAGTTCTTTTTGAGGAACCAAAGGCTTCAACAACTTACATTTACCCTCCTCCATTATATTCAAGCGAAGCCCGCGAGTGTGTGTTGTTCTACAAATTGACAGATTTTGGTCAGCAGATGAAGGCATTGGAATAGGACATATTTGTTATACGAATAGGCCAAGCGAGGAGAAGGGGCAGAAAGTGTGCCGCCGTGATGACGATGAAGTCACGCGAAGAGAGGACCAGGCAAACTATTATTATCCTTAATGGAGGTTTGGACGTAACGTCAAGCTATTGACGTTAAAGAAGCGCTTCTTGGGAGGCAACCCAAGCATTGTTGTATACTGGTATGTTTTCTACTTTCCCTCGTATTTACTTGCATTCAATGAGGGCATTGAATATTTTAAGTTTGGGGGTGGTTTGAGGGATAAGTAGTGTATATATATGTGATTGTTAGTCATTGTGTTCATGTAGGATTTCATGCTTTGCATATTAGTAGTAGTAGTCATGCATATATGTTCGTATTATTTATGTTTGTTTCATATAGGACATTCTGTTATTGTGGTATGTATGTTCATATAGTTGGATGAGCATGGCATGTGTTTTCATGATCCCGTAGAGCTTGCTAATTCTGACTGGTAGGTAGATGTCTAATTGAGTGTGGTAATGATGAATAGAGGGTTGACTTATAGTTTCTATGAAATTGACTTATGTGTTTCAGAAACAAAACTTTTACACAGTCTCATTGGGTGCTTTTGGGCTAGGTTGAGGTCATGCTTGTTTGGATGTTTTGAGATTTAATCACTTGATTATATTTAGAATTTTCGTTATTCCCTTGATAGCGTAGGAATACTTAAGTCTAAGTTTGGGGGAAAACAGGGATTTCATGCTTAATTGTAAATAATTGTCAATAATGGCTAGGCGTCAAATGGCTAGTAGCCGGCTCATATTTATATGAGTAGTCTAGGGTTGGAATTGAGAATTCTCATTCCAGATTGCATAGAAAAAAAAAAGAGAAAAAAAAAAGCAAAAAAAAAGAGAAAAAGAAAAGCAGAAAAAAAAGAGTTATGTGAATTGTTTTATGCAAAATTAACTAGGGTGAGCTCTTTAATACTCGAGCAATTAAGTTCGTGGGGACTTTGTGCCTAGTGACCTAAGGCTTTTATTAGTCTGAGATCCACTAACCCAACGCTCGCTACATGGGTATTATTGTATAAGCCTTTCGGGGTCTCATCCATTGCACGGTTAAATAAGCATGCTTGTATATATTTGTCGTAGTAGTTAGTAATAAAGCATGAATTTCTGTCTACCTTGGATAAGGATGGAGGTGTTCCTAGGTTATGAAGTGTCTACAGTCTATTCTATTTATAAACATGTGATTGTCTTGACGAAGAGCATGTATGATTTTTGACCTAGTTTTGGGAGTATTTCTGATGAGCATTGCACACACGCACGTTTCTGTTCATGTATTGTTAGTATACGGGAACTTGGTCGAGCTCTATTTGGATTTAGTTGCATTCTCTAAGATATTTGCTTGCTAGTTGGTTTTGGTTAGTTTGAAGGGGATCGTTGCATTTTCATATTAGTTGCATTCATGCATTGCATTGCATTAGGTTAAATGGATTTTGTGGGTACATTCACTATAGGCCCTCACGAGACCTTACTCGTCCACTAGGGCTGCCTAGGGGTTTAAAGGGCTTGTTGCATATGCCAAATGCAACCGTGATCACCTACGGAAGTGGTACTAGTTTGTGTAGATAGATTTTTATGTTTATGCTTGAGGACAAGCATCGGTTTAAGTTTGGGGTTGTGATAAGTGGATTTTTATCCACTTGGATCGCTTCATTTTGGCCTAAATTGATCGCTTGTATCTCAAGTATTTGTGTGTTTTAATATGTTTTGTGTAGCTGTGCAGGTTAGCAAAATGCCAGCTATGATTTTTGATTTTCGTTGGTCTTGGAGTTTAAATTGAGCTTTGGAATGAAGGGTGGTGAATTTCCCTAGGCTACCATGAGGATTCATAATTCAAGAATTGAAGAACGGGAAGTGACAAAAGAATCGGAAGAGAAAACGGAAGAGAAATGAGCAAATTATGGGAAAATCGGATTTGCCGGTAGGTTGCGCAGTCTACTTTGTTTTGGCCATATATGGAGTTCTACAAGTCCGTTTGAGGCCCGTAAGCTGTCCACGCGAAGCTTGGAGAATTTTCTAGAGCATAAATATATTTCTGGCAGAATACAGAGCGCAGGCACGCCGGATTTGCACTGTTTTGGAGCGCGGCCGCGCCGGTAGAATTGCTGAGAGGATTTTGGAGAGCGCGGGAGCGCCCGTTTTACACTAAAATGGAGCGCGGCCGCGCCTGCCACCGCCAGACTCGGACAGAATGCTGTTGGAAACCGATTTTGAGAAGGAAATTGCTTTGTTTGCTAATTCTAATCATTATGGAATCACATGAACGGTCAGAAACTTCCAGAATCAGACTTATACATGGAATTTGCAATTCTATTTCATTCAAAGATGGAATTTTCCAATCTTCTATTCCAACTCGAAGAAGGCAATTACTTGGAGAAGAGGACACTTGGGGCTATAAATACACATCTTGGGGGACAGAAAAAACACACACCATTACATATCAATTACTTAGTTTTATTTGTATCTTTTCATACTTTGTTTTTATCATGGTTTCATCAGATCCCATAATGACGAGAAGTTCGATTATGAACTAATCGTTGTCATGGGATTCTAACGGATTTACTTATGGAATTTAGATGTTGATTGCTTAACTTGATATAGGTGTGGTGAAATTGCGATATCCTTGCAGGGTTGTATTTAATTCATATAGATGCGTAACTAACATCTATCTTGTTAATCTTTAGTGAAGCGACAGTGGATCTTTAGATTTAGAACTTGCCATGCTAGCATAAGTCCATGAATGTTATTCATGTTTGTGGTGTGTTTCTAACCGTCTCATACTACCTTATGTAATCTTATGGACACTTGATCTTCAACCATTATGTTTTCAAATTCTATAGGCATATAGGGTCTAAGCATAATTGGTGCCTGCATGATTTCTATCTTTTGTGGATATTGTGTAGATTGGTGTGCATGTACTGAAAGGTAACATATACTTATTTCGTGTTGTCCGATTAGTTATCGTAACCACCACATTTATTGATAAAAGGGCATGATCTCTAAATGAAGTTTGTATTGAAGTTAGGATTCCATGGTTCATATTGCGTAAGTAAATTGATTTTATTTCTCGTTAGTTAGTTAATTCTTAGTTGATAATTTGCATCTTAGTTAGTTTAGTTAATTAAAACTCAAATTTGTTATTTGTCTTAGCAGTGAGTAATAACCATACATTGTTGCATAGGTACAATAACTGAATTAAAACCTTAACCAGATCTCTGTGGGAACGAACTCGACTTATTCATATATTACTTGTGACCACGTACGCTTGCGTGATTTTGTGTTAACAAGTTTTTGGCGCCGCTGCCGGGGATCATCGGTGTTTTATTTTTGGTTTATGTTCTTGTCAATAGTGGTCGTTAGAGTTCACTGACTCGGATTAGTTACTTATCTATTCTTGTGTAATTTGTTGGTGTTTTAGGTACTTGTCAGAGAGCGTTGACTTTGAAGATGGATTTTCTAAATTACTATGGAGTTCAGCAGGTGGGTAGTGTTTGTGAGCTATGTGCGGGCGCACATGAGACGAATCAGTGCTGGAGCAACCAAGGTGGTATTCAACAACCTCTGCAGCCTTATCAGCGGTATCAAGGTCAACAATATGGAGCACAGCCTTACTATCCTCAGAATTTTCTACAACAGCAGAACCAGGATTTTCAACAGCAGCTAGGGTAGAATTTTCTACAGGAGTATGACCCGTGGCAATCTGAACCTCTGAGTTCTGAGGAACAACCATATTTTCCATACCATCCTCAACACTACCAGCAAGATGTTCCAGATATGACATATTTCTTTGGAAGTGAAGAGTTTCAACATCAGCAACCTGCTCCTACTTTTCAGTCAGATGAGGTTCCTACTATGGAGGAGCTTAGGATGCTTGTAAAGAGTAGTGAGAAGTCTATCAAATCTTTGGAGATTCTAGTTGCTCGAGCTGTGAGTGCTGTGAAACAAGAGAAACAACAATTCATACAAGAGGCAATTCCAGAAAGTAACTGTGACTTGGAGCAAGGTACTGCATGCTTAATTGAGAAAGACAAATTCCAAGGTGAGGTGAGCGTTCACAAGCCATGTGAGGAATTTGATCATGCTAGAATGGTGGATGATTTGGAAAGGGCACTATTTGGGACAGACACTGATGAGCTGCACAAATTTAAAAAATTGGTATGTGCGTACCAAGAGGCTGAAGAACATGGGAAAGATGCAGGTCTTCTACTTGACTCAGAGTTTAAAGATGGAGGTAGCGCATTAGAGCAAATGGAGGAAGTTCTTTTTGAGGAACCAAAGGCTTCAGCAACTTACATTTACCCTCCTGCATTATATTCAAGCGAAGCCCGCGAGTGTGTGTTGTTCTACAAATTGACAGATTTTGGGTCAGCAGATGAAGGCATTGGAATAGGACATATTTGTTATACGAATAGGCCAAGCGAGGAGAAGGGGCAGAAAGTGTGCCGCCGTGATGACGATGAAGTCACGCGAAGAGAGGACCAGGCAAACTATTATTATCCTTAATGGAGGTTTGGAAGTAACGTCAAGCTATTGACGTTAAAGAAGCGCTTCTTGGGAGGCAATCCAAGCATTGTTGTATACTGGTATTTTTTCTACTTTCCCTCGTATTTACTTCCATTCAATGAGGGCATTGAATATTTTAAGTTTGGGGGTGGTTTGAGGGATAAGTAGTGTATATATATGTGATTGTTAGTCATTGTGTTCATGTAGCATTTCATGCTTTGCATATTAGTAGTAGTAGTCATGCATATATGTTCGTATTATTTATGTTTGTTTCATATAGGACATTCTGTTATTGTGGTATGTATGTTCATATAGTTGCATGAGCATGGCATGCATTTTCATGATCCCGTAGAGCTTGCTAATTCTGACTGGTAGTTAGGTGTATAATTGAGTGTGGTAATGATGAATAGAGGGTTGACTTATAGTTTCTATGAAATTGACTTATGTGTTTCAGAAACAAAACTTTTACACAGTCTCATTGGGTGCTTTTGGGCTAGGTTGAGGTCATGCTTGTTTGGATGTTTTGAGATTTAATCACTTGATTATATTTAGAATTTTCGTTATTCCCTTGATAGCGTAGGAACACTTAAGTCTAAGTTTGGGGGAAAATAGGGATTTCATGCTTAATTGTAAATAATTGTCAATAATGGCTAGGCGTCAAATGGCTAGTAGTCGGCTCATATTTATATGAGTAGTCTAGGGTTGGAATTGAGAATTCTAATTCCAGATTGCATAGAAAAAAAAAGAGAAAAAGAAAAGCAAAAAAAAAGAGAAAAAGAAAAGCAGAAAAAAAAAGAGTTATGTGAATTGTTTTATGCAAAATTAACTAGGGTGAGCTGAGCTCTTTAATACTCGAGCAATTAAGTTCGTGGGGACTTTGTGCCTAGTGACCTAAGGCTTTTACTAGTCTGGGATCCACTAACCCAACGCTCACTACATGGGTATTATTGTATAAGCCTTTCGGGGTCTCATCCATTACACGGTTAAATAAGCATGCTTGTATATATTTGTCGTAGTAGTTAGTAATAAAGCATGAATTTCTGTCTACCTTGGATAAGGATGGAGGTGTTCCTAGGTTTTGAAGTGTCTACAGTCTATTCTATTTATAAACCTGTGATTGTCTTGACGAAGAGCATGTATGATTTTTGACCTAGTTTTGAGAGTATTTCTGATGAGCATTGCACACACGCACGTTTCTGTTCATGTATTGTTAGTATACGGGAACTTGGTCGAGCTCTATTTGGATTTAGTTGCATTCTCTAAGATATTTGCTTGCTAGTTGGTTTTGGTTAGTTTGAAGGGGATCGTTGCATTTTCATATTAGTTGCATTCATGCATTGCATTGCATTAGGTTAAATGGATTTTATGGGTACATTCACTATAGGCCCTCACGAGACCTTACTCGTCCACTAGGGCTGCCTAGGGGTTTAAAGGGCTTGTTGCATATGCCAAATGCAACCGTGATCACCTACGGAAGTGGTACTAGTTAGTGTAGATAGATTTTTATGTTTATGCTTGAGGACAAGCATCGGTTTAAGTTTGGGGGTGTGATAAGTGGATTTTTATCCACTTGGATCGCTTCATTTTGGCTTAAATTGATCGCTTGTATCTCAAGTATTTGTGTGTTTTAATATGTTTTGTGTAGCTGTGCAGGTTAGCAAAATGCCAGCTATGATTGCTGATTTTCGTTGGTCTTGGAGTTTAAATTGAGCTTTGGAATGAAGGGTGGTGAATTTCCCTAGGCTACCATGAGGATTCATAATTCAAGAATTGAAGAACGGGAAGTGGCAAAAGAATCGGAAGAGAAAACGGAAGAGAAATGAGCAAATTATGGGAAAATCGGATTTGCCGGTAGGTTGCGCAGTCTACTTTGTTTTGGCCATATCTGGAGTTCTACAAGTCCATTTGAGGCCCGTAAGCTGTCCACGCGAAGCTTGGAGAATGTTCTAGAGCATAAAAATATTTTTGGCAGAATGCAGAGCGTGGGCGTGCCGGATTTGCACTGTTTTGGAGCGCGGCCGCGCCGGTAGAATTGCTGAGAGGATTTTGGAGAGCGCGGGAGCGCCCGTTTTACACTAAAATGGAGCGGCCGCGCCTGCTACCGCCAGACTCGGACAGAATGCTGCTGGAAACCGATTTTGAGAAGGAAATTGCTTTGTTTGCTAATTCTAATCATTATGGAATCACATGAACAGTCAGAAACTTCCAGAATCAGACTTATACATGGAATTTGCAATTCTATTTCATTCAAAGATGGAATTTGCCAATCTTCTATTCCAACTCAAAGAAGGCAATTACTTGGAGAAGAGGACACTTGGGGCTATAAATACACATCTTGGGGGACAGAAAAAACACACACCATTACATATCAATTACTTAGTTTTATTTGTATCTTTTCATACTTTGTTTTTATCATGATTTCATCAGATCCCATGATGACGAGAAGTTCGATTATGAACTAATCGTTGTCATGGGATTCTAACGGATTTACTTATGGAATTTAGATGTTGATTGCTTAACTTGATATATGTGTGGTGAAATTGCGATATCCTTGCAGGGTTGTATTTAATTCATATAGATGCGTAGCTAACATCTATCTTGTTATTCTTTAGTGAAGCGACAGTGGATCTTTAGATTTAGAACTTGCCATGCTAGCATAAGTCCATGAAGTTATTCATGTTTGTGGTGTGTTTCTAACCGTCTCATACTACCTTATGTAATCTTATGGACACTTGATCTTCAACCATTATGTTTTCAAATTCTATAGACATATAGGGTCTAAGCATAATTGGTGCCTGCATGATTTCTATCTTATGTGGATATTGTGTAGATTGGTGTGCGTGTACTGAAAGGTAACGTATACTTATTTCGTGTTGTCCGATTAGTTATCGTAACCACCACATGTATTGATAAAAGGGCATGATCTCTAAAGGAAGTTTGTATTGAAGTTAGGATTCCATGGTTCATATTGCGTAAGTAAATTGATTTTAATTATCGTTAGTTAGTTAATTCTTAGTTGATAATTTGCATCTTAGTTAGTTTATTTAATTAAAACTCAAATTTGTTATTTGTCTTAGCAGTAAGTAATAACCATACATTGTTGCATAGGTACAATAACTGAACTAAAACCTTAACCACATCTCTGTGGGAACGAACTCGACTTATTCATATATTAGTTGTGACCACGTACGCTTGCGTGATTTTGTGTTAACACCATGTCCTGATAATATTTGGGTTAATGATGTCCCCTTGAAAGCAAAAAAAGATTTAATTATATAAAACAATGCAGGTGGATTTATTCCAGCATAATTAAATACGGTTGAGTGGATAATCAAGGATAAAAGATATTAATTAAATGAATTATCAGTAATTTATTTAATTAATGGACATGCGATATTTTAAACATGGGGAATTTAATAAGCAAATAATATTGGAACCGAATTAATTAATTAAATTACAATATTAGGAAAGGTAGTGCAAATATTAATTCTTTAGTGGAGTGAATTAATATTTAATGACATTGGGCTAGGCCCAGAATGTCATTGGGAGGCCTAACCTAATTATCCATGATCCCTGCTGTGGCATATATATATTCCTATTCTCTTCTCGCTGAGGGGGGTCGGAAAACATTATGATTTTTTTTGGAGGCAGCCACCTTGAAGCAAGAAGAGAGGCAAAACTTGGGAGCACGAAGGCCACACTTCGCTCAAGGGGAATCGAGGAATACAGCAGAAGACGTGGACTTGAATCGCCTACGTCGTAGCGATTAAGGTTAATTTTCTGTTCGTACTCTTTAATTTATTGTATCATAAATCGTAGGGCCACGATCTGATTGTCCCAAAAATTGGCACAAGAGCTAGGTTCTATGGTTTTGCAATTTTTTATATGATGTCCATGTCGTAATTATATATGCATGTATATAGTTGTAGGCTTGTATAATCTGTTTTGCAGGTTGTTATCCACTATTATGGCCAAGTTTTTATAATTATGTGATTGGATCGCATGTGATTTAATCGTGGTTATTTTTGTTTGGTTTCTACGTGGTTTATCGTGGTTGTAAATCACAAGGGTTGATCGTGTTAGAATAGATTTTACAAAATTAATTTTGTATTAGGCCTATTTTTTATGTAATTGTTTGATGGATTTTGTCCGCTGCGTAGCTGCTGGTGTCGTTTTGTTCCTGCGGCGGCTGAACTCGGTCAACAAATTCAAAGTGACGTGAGGAACAGGCGAGGGCATCTAGCGCGTGAGAAACACGCAATCCATCCAGCGCGTGTACAAAACGCGCGTTGCATTTGCTGAAAACAAAAAACGGCAGACATGAATTGAAATATTTGTTTAGTTTTTTAATATTTTGATTTGGCAGGCGCTTGGTTTACTTCGAAGTGGCCGACAACTTCCGAGCAAGGGCTGCAACTATTTATTTTTAGGGGCCATAATAGTGGATTTAATTAATGTTATAATTTTTTAATTCTGCTATTTACTTTTTAATTATTGTTTTAAATAATTATTACGTGTGTTGTTAATTATGTGTGTAATTTTTAATTGCATGTTAAACATAATTAGGACGACATGGACATAGATATTTTATTCATTATTTTAATTAAATGTTATATGTTGTTAAATTATGTGTGTATTTTGAATGAATGTTAGATATAGTTGTAACGACATAGGCCCCATTTAATTTTAAAATTCCTCAATTTTTTAATAAAAAATTCTAAGTGGGTGAGGGAATTAATTAGGAATTAAATCCCACGGTCTCCATTATTTTGTATGTAATATAACTTTTTAAATAATGTAGATGGTATATATGATCACCTAACATGGTGTACTATTTACAGGATTTTAAAAGGTTGTAGAAATTACTAGAACAAAATTCTTAAATTAAATTACAAATATTGAAAGGTATATAGATCACCCTAACGTGACGTACCAAGTTTCATAGAATTCGTTACGAAAATTGAATACTATTTTTGATATTGACTATGGAGAATTCTGTCTAGGAATTGGGTATTAAGCGAGGCCATTGTGTGTGACGCCCCTAGATCCGGGGTCAAGGATCCAGGTCGTCAAGGTCCAATTTCCGATCAATATCAATATCTCTTTAGTCTTTTTTTTCTTAATACTTACGCAATTGAGCCCACACTAATACACACACATGTACACCAGTCATATGCTCATAGAACAACATCCACAATATTTAAAAGTTTAAAGTTAACAGTTATTACAAGCCCAGAATTTTACTAAGTACATTGTTCAACAAAGCTTCTACAGGAAGCATTTCAACAACCAAAGTTTATTACAACTTACACACTTAATTTACATAAGTATACTAAGCCCTTTCGCTTGTCACTACCTCGGGGATAGTCGTCAACACTCGCTCAAAAGGTCGCCTTTCCCTTACCCTCTTGCGGGGTGTGGTACGTAGTATCGGCATGGGACCTAGCTGTTATATACATAAATAGCAAGAGTGAGCTATAATAGCTCAGCAAGATAATATTGTAAACTAGAATTTTAAATGTGAACAGGTATACATATATGTATATGCATATATAATAGCAGAAAACAATTAAAATCCTTAAGGAAGAATAAAGCTCTTATTTAATAATACATCATCCACTTACTATTATAAGAAAGAAATCTAAAATAATATAATATCAGTTTTTCTTCATCTGTAACCATAATTCCATCATCTCATATCATTATTTTGTTTTCAGTATAGAAATCTGAAAACCATTGTCTACACTTTCTTTCCAAAAACATTGGGGATATTTGCTGTCGCCTGATACGTTAGGACGATGATCAGTCGCCTAATCGTACCTGCTCTCTTTTTACTACCGGTAGAGGGAATGAAGATCATCCCTGGAGGAAGGCCACCTGCTAACATCCTCCCTTGGCATCTTCGTGCCGTAATAAAAATAATAAATGCTGGACTGTGTCGCACACAGCCCTGACACATCATTATTCCCTTTTTAAAATATCATTCCACCTTTCCATTTTCTCGCTTTCATTTCCACATATCATTCACTCATATCATTTCCATTCTCGTACATTACTTCCATAAAATATATATATAACATAATGCTTTGATTATGATCCAGACATCTCTTTCATATTCAGGAATCAAATATACTTTTATATTCATAAAATATTCCGTCTATTTTGAGAGTAATGAATGATAATCAAATAATATCTATTAAACCACTGATACTCAAAAAGAATATTTTTAATATAGTATTATAAACCATATAACCCTAGATAACAACTGATACCATTCTCTTTCACCTCTCTTTACCATAAAGCATATTCGCTCCGTTCATAATCATATCCACATTCATATTTCATAATTTTTATCCATTTCTCTTTAATTCCGATATCAGGTAAATAATTCTTAGCAATATGGAAAACATAGAATAACCTATATATTCCATGAAATCATTTACTTTGAAAATAAAAATAGTTTTCCAAGGTAAGGATAGAAGAAATCTTGCCTCGGTTTCGGTATCCTGACGGTATGGCTCGTCCATCTTCCGGAGTTTCTATAAACACAAAAGGACTGTCGTTAGAACCACATCTCTTACTCACTACACTCTTGTATAACATTACCTTTGAAACTTTAATGTATGTTTAACGTATTACTATTTCCCCAAAGGTTCAAGGACTTAAACATTTAAAACCTTAATCGAAGTTTCAGGGGTTTTCACTATTTCCCCTAACGATCACACTTAACTGTAAAATTCTCAGAAAATATGGATTTCGAATTTTACCACAATGTCAACTGGTAACAACTCTTTGACGACCTTATTACACTATCCCAAAGTTTCATAATTTTTAAAAATGTTTAAGTATGGTAGTTATAGCCTCAAAGTTGGTACAACAAAGACTAAAACTGACTTTTCTCCTAAACCGTTCATCAGATTTTGACGCACCTTATATTGAAACGATCTATGAACTAAGCTCTATCTCATCATGGTCACAAGAGGGTCTGGTCAGTAAGGTACCGTACGTATATAAATGCTAAAAACAGGGCAGTTTAGGAATCTAACGAAAATCGGACATTATAACGGCTATATTTTCATACTTTCCATAAATCCAACTCCTCCAAATCAATTATCAAACACAATAATCATCACCTACACCATGTGGTCTTCATTACCAGCCATGGTTACAATCCCAAACACTTCCATATTCAACTTTAATCACTTACAAACACATGGATCATCATAATCTTAACATTTACACCACTTAATCACTAAACCAAACAATATCCATCATAAATATAAAAGAGCAAGCATGATTATACCTTCTTGAAGCTTTGATAACCCTTAACAAGCCTTGGTAACCCTTAAACAACCTTACACTAGGTTGGATTAACTAAAAGAACCATGAAAATCAAGTTAGTTTCTTGAAAACTACTATTCATTACTATTCACCTTCAACTTCTATGATTTTATTACCTTGCTAAATGATGATGGTTGGCCTTGAAACTTTGTAAATGATCCTTCCTAACCTCCAAGAAGCTCCATAAATTTCCTCTTGATTTTATCTTGATGCTAGCTAGGATTTTTGTTTTTATTTTCCTCTTTTTTTTCTATTTGGCCGAATGGTATATTGAAGAAGGTGGGGAGAGATTTTTGTATTTTTGTTGATCTTATATTGCTAATCTCTTGTTACTCTAGTGTATGGTGGAAGCTTGGAAGATATTTGTGATTAAAAGCCATGCTAAAGTACTAATTTACCCTTAAAATTAGTTAGTGGAAAGTGATGTCATTTTGATGATCCAATAAATCCCATTTTGATTTTCTAAGTATAATGTTACTAATCTTGGATAATAATAATGTGGTGTGTATCCTTGTTATATTACTAATCTTGGTTGCTTGGTCTCCATACTCGTCTACTTGTGATTCGTTTCGAATGTACCTCATTATCTCTGTGATTTTCGAAATCATTTACGAATCCAATTTCCTTGGGTATTCTCTTAACTTAATAATCCCTTGGTTTAATCTAAATTCACTAATACCTCAATATATAATTCTTATAGGGTTTCTAAGCTCCCTAATATCAAAAAGAGGCTTATTCGAAATCAAAATCCTAAAAATCCATATTCAGGAATTCCTGGAATCTATCGTCATTTCGAGTCACTTATTTTCAATGTACAACACTAATATGGTTTCTGTTTATTCATTTTCCATCTCCAATATAGAGTACCTACATATCATTTCCATAAATCCTCAAATTTTACTATTCATGTGATCACTGTAGCATTGCTAAAGTTAGGGTTATTACAGTCTTCCCCCCTTAAAAGGATTCCGTCCCGGAATCATGTTGGAAATGTCCATAGGTATCTTTTTCATTCACACCTTCTAACTTCCGCACTATTTCCTCTACCCTTTTCCTTTCATAATATCTCTATCTTGTTTGCGCGGAAATACACCAATATCACTTCCTTGTCATTCATCAACATGCCATTTAGTTTATCAATAGCAGTACTTTTACTGTCTTTTCCTTACAATTTCCATCATGTTTCCAGTCATTCCATGTTATTTCGTCTCTCCTTCCACTTTTGACGAAGATATCCGCCACGACATTGGCCTTTTCTGAATGGTAGTGTATCTCACTTATGGTTTGACCATCTTCTGATCTCTATCATGACATAAATATTAACACCTCAATATTCCTATAGCTCCTCTCTGTAAAATTTTCTAGAAAATAAGCTCTAATAATATTCTTTAAAACAATTGTAAGAAAATACTACCTATAATATATATTTCCTGTTCGTCTCAACGAGCTTGTGTTTTCCCAGAACATTCTTACTTTTCTTTTCATAACGTTTCCTAGCCCTTAACAGATACTGATTTTCTTTATCTATATCATTAACTTATTTATTCCATTAATTGATTAAGTCGATCCTTAACCAAAGACTTACACACAAAATTTAAATCGAAAAACAAGTACCTGTATCCGCATTTGGTTTCGTCAACGCTTCCCCTAAGGTCATGTTGTACACTCTAGCAGTAGGCCTATTTGAAGCAGTCACACTCTGTCCTGGCGCGTATGACCCACCGGAACGGCAATCTCTAGCAATGTGTCCTAATTCCCCACACTGGTAACACTTAACATCTCTTTTATGGTTTGTATCAGTTGATGGGCACTGGTTAAGGTAGTGTCCTTTTTGTCCACACTTAAAACAAGTTACTCCCAGCACCCTACAAACTCCTATATGCTTCTTACCACACGTCTCACAATCTGGTAATGGTGGTCGTGATGGATTGGACTGAAATGTTCCTGACGATTTACCACCCTGATTTACCGTCTCACTAGTAGTCTTGTTACCCCCCGACTTTCCCAAAAATTGAGATTTTTGTCCTCTACCTCCTTTGTTAAAGTAGCTTCCCTCACTTGAACCTCCTTTCGGGCCCTCAAATCTTCTTTTCTTATTCTGTCGACCTATTTGAGCCTGTTCACTCTCGGCCTCTATAATAGATGCCTTTTGAACCACTGCAGCATAATCAGTCAACTCAAATGGGGCCACTCTCGTTCGTAACCAAGGTTTCAATCCTTGTTGAAACCTTTTCGCTCGTTGTTCTTCAGTACGCACAAACTCGGGAACAAACCTCGACAGTTCTATAAATTTAGTTTCATACTCTACCACTGTTAGGTTATCCTGTTTTAACTCCAGAAACTTTATTTCCATTTGGTTTTCTAAATACCTAGGAGAATACTTTTCTAGGAACACCCTAGTTAAACGCTCCCAGGTTATCACTCCCGTTTCTTCTAGGTTCTTCTTAGCTTCCCACCAGTAATTTGCCTCTCCCTTTAAGAGATAGGCTGCAAAGACTGTTTTCTGATCTTCCTCTATCCTCAGTATTTCGAAAGCTTTCTCCATTTCTTTTAGCCATGCCCTGGCTACTACTGGGTTAGTGGTTCCCACAAATTCTAGGGGCTTTAATGACTTAAAGGCACGAAAAATTAGCTGCCTGATTGGGGAGAACAGGTGGTGGTTGAGGATTCTGTGGATTCGTTAAATTCTGCCTTAATAAGTCCATGAATTGGGCAAAGGGATCACCTCCCGGGTTCCTTTGTTGGCCAGTTGATTCCTCTTCTTCTTCTTCATGATTTTCTTCATTATGAGCATTTTCGTTCAGTCTATTACCTTCTATATTTCGACTTCTTTCGTCTCTCTCATTTGCCCTTGCATTCGCTCTACTATCACGTCTAGGCGGCATAGTTCTGTACATAACAATAGTCCTTATTAATTACCCGAATTTGGGTTACAATATACATCATTGCTATATACAGAATTATATCATTAATTAACTCATTTGCACATCACAATATTCTTATCACGCGATTTGCATCTAGTTATATTATAAGTTTAGTAGGTAAGTGTATCGCCCTTAACACGATAGCCTTTCCATTAAGTCAATCACCTTTTATACATCAATGTTTTTGAGTCTCAACATTTATTATTAAAAATGCAACAAAAATTTAGATAGAAATGCACAAACTTCATTAATTTACATAAATATTTTACAACTTGGGTACATGGTTCAAAACCTACAAACATAACTGTACATACTAATCTGCTACAGCAAAAGTGCTACTAACTGTCTTCCAATCAGACTGGGATTAAAACAGCAACCAACTAAACTAATCCCCCAAAAAGACATCAGTAAGATGACTAGTCTGATTAGTGACGTAGACTACTATCCCGACTCACAGTCCTGCCCTAATAATGTCCCGGATCTGGACTACCATAGACGTGACTGTATCCACTATCGCATCCCTCCACTCTGGGTCTCCTCTATCAGCTAACAACCTCCTAATGTCTCCCAGGGCCCGCAGCTCAATACTCACTAATCCCAAAGATATACCATCAGGAATGATGCCTCCTCTCCCTCTTTCTGACCTCTGCATCAGTGTGTCTATCACTCGGCGGGACTCCTCCAAATGACCTTGTAGGGCAAAGTACTCCATCAACAGAATGGCTGGTAGTGAGTCACCTGTCGGTAAGGGTGCCTCCTGAGGGGGCACAGCAGCTGGGGCAGGTGCCTGTACAGGTGGCGGTGGTGGAGGTGCAAATGGTGGGGATGGAGGAATAGACTCGGTATCTGCATCCTCAGACGGATCTCCCTCTATCTCATCCTCTGAGAAGATAAAATGTCCGGGCGGAGTGAATGGCTCAACTGGATCCTCTAGAGGGCCAGGACTCGGTGAGGGAGATGGGACTGGTGATGGTACTGGAATAGGCAAGGCAGGGGTAGGTATCATATGGATATCGGTCCACTCAATCTCCTCCTCCTCCTCCTCCTCAGCTATAACTGACAATCTAGGCCTCTTACGTAACGGCCTCTCCTCCTCCGGAATCTCCCATCTCACTCTGGAAGGACCTGCCTCATCAGATCCTGTAGAAGGTCTACCCATATATGGCACTATGGGCACAGCATCTCTCCGTCTCTGCTCCTCTGCCTCCTCTCTCTCAAATCTCTCTCTAGCCGCCGCCCGACGTCTCTCCCTAAGGTCCTCGACTGCATACTCAGGGACCTCTACCCCGGCCAACTGAAGATCTAGGAGCTCCTGCTCTGACATCCCTAGCCACTGGGGGTCCTGACTCGGCTCACCCATCTCCACTCCCTATAATAAAACATAAAATTCTATTAGTAACAGTCTATAAAATTATATATGCTTAAAGTAAATACTACCTGCGATATACCACCCCTGAACTTGATGGAAGTTCACAATTTATATAACTGATACATTTATTATTATCACTTTTGTTCTTGAGCATTACGACTCTTAGCTCTGATACCATCTGTGACGCCCCTAGATCCGGGGTCAAGGATCCGGGCCGTCAAGGTCCAATTTCCGATCAATATCAATATCTCTTTAGTCTTTTTTTTCTCTTAATACTTACGCAATTGACCCCACACTAATACACACACATGTACACCAGTCATATGCTCATAGAACAACATCCACAATATTTAAAAGTTTAAAGTTAACAGTTATTACAAGCCCAGAATTTTACTAAGTACATTGTTCAACAAAGCTTCTACAGGAAGCATTTCAACAACCAAAGTTTATTACAACTTACACACTTAATTTACATAAGTATACTAAGCCCCTTTCGCTTGTCACTACCTCGGGGATAGTCGCCAACACTCGCTCAAAAGGTCGCCTTTCCCTTACCCTCTTGCGGGGTGTGGTACGTAGTATCGGCATGGGACCTAGCTGTTATATACATAAATAGCAAGAGTGAGCTATAATAGCTCAGCAAGATAATATTGTAAACTAGAATTTTAAATGTGAACAGGTATACATATATGTATATGCATATATAATAGCAGAAAACAATTAAAATCCTTAAGGAAGAATAAAGCTCTTATTTAATGATACATCATCCACTTACTATTATAAGAAAGAAATCTAAAATAATATAATATCAGTTTTTCTTCATCTGTAACCATAATTCCATCATCTCATATCATTATTTTGTTTTCAGTATAGAAATCTGAAAACCATTGTCTACACTTTCTTTCCAAAAACATTGGGGATATTTGCTGTCGCCTGATACGTTAGGACGATGATCAGTCGCCTAATCGTACCTGCTCTCTTTTTACTACCGGTAGAGGGAATGAAGATCATCCCTGGAGGAAGGCCACCTGCTAACATCCTCCCTTGGCATCTTCGTGCCGTAATAAAAATAATAAATGCTGGACTGTGTCGCACACAGCCCTGACACAGCCGCTTACGCAAGTCTGTTGCAATCCCCCTTTTTATCACATCATTATTCCCTTTTTAAAATATCATTCCACCTTTCCATTTTCTCGCTTTCATTTCCACATATCATTCACTCATATCATTTCCATTCTCGTACATTACTTCCATAAAATATATATATAACATAATGCTTTGATTATGATCCAGACATCTCTTTCATATTCAGGAATCAAATATACTTTTATATTCATAAAATATTCCGTCTATTTTGAGAGTAATGAATGATAATCAAATAATATCTATTAAACCACTGATACTCAAAAAGAATATTTTTAATATAGTATTATAAACCATATAATCCTAGATAACAACTGATACCATTCTCTTTCACCTCTCTTTACTATAAAGCATATTCGCTCCGTTCATAATCATATCCACATTCATATTTCATAATTTTTATCCATTTCTCTTTAATTCCGATATCAGGTAAATAATTCTTAGCAATATGGAAAACATAGAATAACCTATATATTCCATGAAATCATTTACTTTGAAAATAAAAATAGTTTTCCAAGGTAAGGATAGAAGAAATCTTGCCTCGGTTTCGGTATCCTGACGGTATGGCTCGTCCCTCTTCCGGTGTTTCTATAAACACAAAAGGACTGTCGTTAGAATCACATCTCTTACTCACTACACTCTTGTATAACATTACCTTTGAAACTTTAATGTATGTTTAACGTATTACTATTTCCCCAAAGGTTCAAGGACTTAAACATTTAAAACCTTAATCGAAGTTTCAGGGGTTTTCACTATTTCCCCTAACGATCACACTTAACTGTAAAATTCTCAGAAAATATGGATTTCGAATTTTACCACAATGTCAACTAGTAACAACTCTTTGACTACCTTATTACACTATCCCAAAGTTTCATAATTTTTAAAAATGTTTAAGTATGGTAGTTATAGCCTCAAAGTTGGTACAACTACGGTTTCTCGACTTTCGAACGTCTTTCACTAAAACTGACTTTTCTCCTAAACCGTTCATCAGATTTTGACGCACCTTATATCGAAACGATCTATGAACTAAGCTCTATCTCATCATGGTCACAAGAGGGTCTGGTCAGTAAGGTACCGTACGTATATAAATGCTAAAAACAGGGCAGTTTAGGAATCTAACGAAAATCGGACATTATAACGACTATATTTTCATACTTTCCATAAATCCAACTCCTCCAAATCAATTATCAAACACAATAATCATCACCTACACCATGTGGTCTTCATTACCAGCCATGGTTACAATCCCAAACACTTCCATATTCAACTTTAATCACTTACAAACACATGGATCATCATAATCTTAACATTTACACCACTTAATCACTAAACCAAAAAATATCCATCATAAATATAAAAGAGCAAGCATGATTATACCTTCTTGAAGCTTTGATAACCCTTAACAAGCCTTGGTAACCCTTAAACAACCTTACACTAGGTTGGATTAACTAAAAGAACCATGAAAATCAAGTTAGTTTCTTGAAAACTACTATTCATTACTATTCACCTTCAACTTCTATGATTTTATTACCTTGCTAAATGATGATGGTTGGCCTTGAAACTTTGTAAATGATCCTTCCTAACCTTCAAGAAGCTCCATAAATTTCCTCTTGATGCTAGCTAGGATTTTTGTTTTTATTTTCCTCTTTTTTTTCTTATTTGGCCGAATGGTATATTGAAGAAGGTGGGGAGAGATTTTTGTGTTTTTGTTGATCTTATCTTGCTAATCTCTTGTTACTCTAGTGTATGGTGGAAGCTTGGAAGATATTTGTGATTAAAAGCCATGCTAAAGTACTAATTTACCCTTAAAATTAGTTAGTGGAAAGTGATGTCATTTTGATGATCCAATAAATCCCATTTTGATTTTCTAAGTATAATGTTACTAATCTTGGATAATAATAATAATGTGGTGTGTATCCTTGTTATATTACTAATCTTGGTTGCTTGGTCTCCATACTCGTCTACTTGTGATTCGTTTCGAATGTACCTCATTATCTCTGTGATTTTCGAAATCATTTACGAATCCAATTTCCTTGGGTATTCTCTTAACTTAATAATCCCTTGGTTTAATCTAAATTCACTAATCCCTCAATATATAATTCTTATAGGGTTTCTATGCTCCCTAATATCAAAAAGAGGCTTATTCGAAATCAAAATCCTAAAAATCCATATTCAGGAATTTCTGGAATCTATCGTCATTTCGATTCACTTATTTTCAATGTACAACACTAATATGGTTTCTGTTTATTCATTTTCCATCTCCAATATAGAGTACCTACATACCATTTCCCTAAATCCTCAAATTTTACTATTCATATGATCACTGTAGCATTGCTAAAGTTAGGGTTATTACATTGTGACTCCTCCGAGACCTGGGAATTATCCATTAATATATCAAACAGATGTATTTGGTTTGACTAATTTAAGATTTGATAATGGTATACACTTAGCTATGAAAAATAATATATAGTCCACCCTAACGTGGCGTATTATTTAGTAATAGGATCGAAGTAATATTTAAACAAATTTAAGTGGTATATATGTCACCCATCGTGGCGTACCATATACTTATGGTGTTTAAATATCAGTGCATTAATTTTAATTAATTGTTAGAGGAAACCAATAGGTTTTAAGATTTGTGCAACCCTCTGATTATGTGTTACATGTATGATTCTCAAGATTAGATCATTATGGGCTCTAATCCACTATTCACCATACTTAAGGATAACAAACTTACTGGACCAAAATATATTGCATGGAAACGTAATTTAGACATAGTGTTGACTGCTGAGGAGTACAAATTTTGCACTTATGAACCCAAGCCAGATCAGCCTGCTGAAGACGCTCCTGAAACTGAGAAGGAGTATTATAAGCGGTGGGTTAAGGCTGATGAGATGTCGCGATGTTACATTCTGGCAGCAATGTCAGGTGTTTTGTAGCATCAGCATCAGGCTAGGCCAAAGCTTCAGATATGCTCTTTAATCTCAAGGAACTTTTTGGAGAACAGAATAGGGCTGCTAGGCAAGTAGCAATGAAGGATTTAATGAACACTCAGATGGCTGAAGGAACACCTATAAGGGATCATGTTCTCAGGATGATGTCTTATCTGAATGAGATGGAGATCCTTGGAGCTGATATTAATGGGGAAACCCAGATCGGTATCATCCTTATGAGTCTGCCCAAAAGTTTTGAGCAGTTCCGCTTGAATTACACCATGAACAAAATGATGTATAGTCTCGCAGAACTTCTGACAGAACTTCAGGCAGTTGAAGGACTCTTTAAGCAGAATGTTCAAATGAATGTTACTGAGAAAGCTTCTTCCTCTAAGCCGAAAGGCCAAAAGAAGAAGAAAAAGACTCAGACACAGAAAGCTGGAAAGGTTGCTAATGCATAGGGAGTTCAAGGTGCTGTGAAAAAGCCTAAGGGCAAGTGCTTCAGGTGCAAGCAGTCAGGTCACTGGAAATAGGATTGCCCTCTTCCTAAGAAGACAAACAATACTGGTATGTCTCTTTCTCTAGTTACAGAAACATATATAGCGGCTATATCTACGAGCACTTGGTGTGTAGATACAGGAGCCACTGACCATGTTTGTAACACTATGCAGGGGTTCCAGCAAACCAGAATGCTTAGAGATGGCGAGATATATATGTTCATGGGAGATGCTACGAAAGTAGCAGTTGGAATAATTACATTATCTTTTGGCGATGATAGGATTTTGGTTTTGAACAATTATCTTTATGTACCTTCATTTAAAAGAAATTTGATTTCGGTTTCTAAACTTTCCATAGATGGTTATAATGTTTGTTTGGATCGTAATGTTTCAATTATGATGAATAAACGAGTTATATGTTCTGGTACATTGCAAGACAATTTATATATTATTAATCCTATCCATCCAATGTTGCAACAAAAGGAAACTAATAACATTTTTTCTAGCCCAAACAAAAGAAAGAAACCTTCTGAATTGAACCAAACATATCTTTAGCACTTAAGATTAGGTCATATTAACTTGAAGAGGATTCAAAGACTGGTAGTAGATGGGCCATTAGGCTCGTTGGCAGTGGAGCCATTTCCAGTTTGTGAATCCTGCTTGGAAGGTAAGATGACTAATAGGCCTTTTAAAACAAAAGGGGAATAGAGCCAAAGAAGTGCTAGAATTGGTTCATACTGATTTATGTGGACCTATGAGTATCCAAGCAAGAGGAGGTTATGAGTATTTTGTCACTTTCATTGACGATTATTCTAGATATGGGTATATTTATTTGTTGCGCCGCATGTCTGAGTGCTTTGAAAAATTCAAAGAGTACAAAGCAAGTGCGGAGAAGCGACATCTTGGAAAATGTATCAAGTCACTACGATCAGATCGTGGTGGCGAATACTTGCTTGGAGAATTTAGGGAATATTTATCAGAAAATTGGATTACATCCCAGTTGTCTGCACCTGACACACCTCAGCAGAATGGTGTAGTAGAGAGAAGGAATTGGACTCTTTTAGAGAGTGTTAGATCGATGATAATTTATTCAGATTTACCCAAGTCGTTCCGGGGATATGCTATAGAAACAACGGCTTACCTTCTGAACTTGGTACCTTCTAAGTCAGTTCCCAAGACTCCAATAGAATTGTGGACTGGTAGCAAACCAAGTCTAAGAAATATTCGGATTTGGGGTTGTCCAGCACATTTGCTGAACAAGAACGCAACCAAGTTAGAATCTCGTACAGAAGTAAGGCTGTTTATAGGCTATCCTATGGGAACGAAAGGTTATTCATTTTATAGTCCTAGGGATCGAGATATCATTTTTAGCACCAATGCTAGATTTTTAGAAGAAGACTAATTAATGAACCACAAACCCATGAGTAGTGTTGTTTTAGAGGAATTAGTAGGAGGAACAGATAATCCTAAAGAGCCAATAGTACAAGTAGAACAACCACAAGAAACTACACAACTTGACAATAATACTGCACGAGTGCCTCGTCGTAATGGGAGGGTTGTTCAACAATCAGATAGATTCATATTTTTGGGAGAGTTGTTAACACAATATCACGCAAGTATACGTGCTCACAAGTAATATAGATAAAATCAAGTTCGTTCCACAGAGATCTGGTTATGGTTCTATTCAGTTAGTGCACCTATTCAACAATGTATGGCTTTAATTCACTGCTAAGACAATAAACAAATATGGTCTTTAATTATCTAAATTAAACTAAGATGCAAATTATTAGACTAAGAATTAATTAATGACTGAGATTTAAAACTGAATTACTTATATGAGAATAAACATGGGACTCTAACTTCATTAACTACATCGCTTAGAGTTGATGCCTTTAATCAATGCATGTTATGATTTTGATAACTGATCGAATAACACGAAACAAGTACACGCTACCTGTCAGCATACGTATACCAAACTACTCATACATCCACAAAAGGGATAGAAGATGAATAGACACCAATTATGCTTAGACCCTATATGTCTATAGAATTTGAAAACATAAAGGTTGAAGAACAAGTTACTCATATTGATCACATAGGGCAATATAAGTATTTTCATCTTATACTACGAATCATATTGAAAACCAATTATGAACCTATGCTAGCATGACAAGTTTTAAATATCAAGATCCACTTTCACTTCACAAGAGATTAACAATTTAATTTAGATGTTAGCTACGCATCTAAAAGCATTAAGATTAACCATACGAGGATATCAAGAATTCATCACACACAGATCTTTAAAGCATTCACACTACTAAGCTACATAGATAAATTCGTTAGAATCCCATGACAACGATTAGTTCATAATTGAACCATTCGTCACCATGGGATTTGATGAAAACATGGTATGAAACAAAATATGAATGAAAATAAGAATATTATTAAAACAAAGAGTTGAGAAAACAAATCTAGAATCCAGAATAACGCCTAAGAAAAGAACACAAAAGATGAAGTAGATCAAGATCCGTTGCTTGTCACGAGTGTTTGATCTTTCTCCCCTTTTCTCCCTTACAATTCTATGCTATATTATGTAACGATCCAAATTACAATGCTAAGATGTGTTTTTATAGCCCTAGAAGTCTTGCACAGCAAGAAAATATCCTAAAATACAATTAGAATTCGATTCTGGTGCAAGAACATGCCTAAAAATACGATTACAACTCAAATTAGGGCAAAATAGTAATTTTTATCAATTTCTGGCCGACCAGAGCGCACCCTGCGCACCTAGGGCGCAGCCTGCGCACTTCACTCCTGCCCTAGGGTGCAGTCTGCCCCCTTACTGAGCAGTCTGCCCACTTTTTGGTGATTTAGGGCGCAATCTGCACTGTTAGGGCACTCACTTTCTGTCCAGATTTTTATTTTGTTTTAGATTGATAGAAAATTCTCCAAGCTTCACGTGGACTGCTTACGGGCCTCAAACGGACTTGTAGAACTCCAAATATGGCCAAAACAGTGGAGACTGCGCAACGTACCCGGAAATCCGAATTTTCCACAATTTGTTTATTTCTCATCCGTTTTCTCTTCCGATTCTTTTGCCACTTCCCATTCTTCATTTCTTTGACTCATGAACCTTCACGATAGCCTAGGGAAAGACTTCATTCCTCATTCCTATGCTCGAATTCAACTCCAAAATTGACGAAAACATCAACCCTAATCGATATTTCATGAACCTGCACAACTAAACAAAAACACATCAAAACTTCAACAAGCTTGAGTCCAAGACAATCAATTTAAGCCAATATGGAACGCTCCAAGTGGATATAAAATCCACTTATCACACCCCGAAACTTAAACCGATGCTTGTCCTTAAGCATAAACAACTAAAAGCTAACTAACTAACTAGTACCACTTCCGTAGGTGATCATGGTTTCATTTGGCATATGCAACAAGCCCTTTAAACCCCTAGGCAGCCCTAGTGGACGAGTAAGGTCTCGTGAGGGCCTATAGTGAATGTACCCACAAAATGCATCTAACTAAACAATGCAACACAATGCAATGCATGAATGCAAATAATATGAAAATGCAACGATCCCTTTCAAACTCACCAAAACCAACTAGCAAGCAAATAAGTCAAAGAATGCAACTAAATCCAAATAGAGCTCGACTAAGTCCTCGTATGCTAACAATACATGACAAAAACGTGCGTGTGAGCGATGCTCATCAGATATACTCCTAAAACTAGATCAAAATCATACTCATTCTTCACCAAGACAAGCACATGTTTATAAACAGAATAGACTGTAAACACTTCATAACCTAGAAACACCGCTATCATCATTTGAGTTAGACAGGAATTCATGCTTTATTACTACAACTACAACACATAACAATATATACAAAACACATGCTTATTTAACCGTACAATGGATGAGACCCCAAAAGGTTTATACAATAATACCCATGTAGCGAGCGTTGGGTTAGTGGATCCCAGACTATACAAGCCTTAGGTCACTTGGCACAAAGTCCCCTCGTACTTAATTGCTCAAGTATTAAAGAGCTCACCCTGGTTAATTTTGCATTTAAACTATTTACATGACTCTTTTTTTATCTTTTTCTTCTTTTGTTTTTTTTTCGATTTTTTTTTTTTTGATTTTTTTTTTCAAAATGCAATCTGGAGAGAAAATTCTCATCTCCAACCCTAGACTACTCATATGAATATGATCCGGCTACTAGCCATTTGACACCTAGCCATTATTGACAACTAGAATGAAATCCCTGGTTTCCCCCAAACTTAGACTTTAGTGCTTCTATGTCATTAAGGGAATAACGGAAATTCTAAATATAATCAAGTGATTAAATCTAAAACAACCAAACAAGCATGACCTCATCCTAGCCCAAAAGGAAACGATGAGACTATGAAAATACTTTGTTTCTGAATCATGCACGTCAATTCCCAGGAACTATAAATCAACCCTCTATTCATCATTACCACACTCAATTAGACATCGACTTACCAATCATAATTGGCTCATCCTAAGGGATCATGAACTATGCATGAATGAAAATGCAACTAAAATGGACTCACATGGTATAAAAATAAAATAACAGAAAGTCCTATATGAAACAAACATAAATAATACGCACATACATGCATGAATTACTACTAATATGCAAAATATGATATCTATATGAACACAATAACACATAATCACAAAAAAACTACATATACACTACTTATCCCCCAAGCCACCCCCAAACTTGAAAGATTCAATGTCCGCATTGAATGGAAGTAAATACGAGGAATAATAGAACATACCTACTCATCGGAATCACATGGGTTGCCTCCCACGAAGCGCTGCCGTTAACGTCATTTAGCCGGACAAATATGATTCAAATCATGGTGGCTCGAAGATCGCATTCGACTTGTCCTTATCAGAAGGACCATTCACCCATTGGTTAACAACCTTCTTTCTATCTTCCCACATCTTTTCTAAATCAAACTTCACCTTGACTCTTCCTCCAATCGATTTTTTTCTTTTTCTTCTTCACACCTCTAAGGTGTTTATGCATCACATTTGATTGATAAGAACCCTCTTCTACCTTATCATCCATGATCCACCTTAAGGTTAAGGTTAATTATCTGTTCATACTCTTTAACTTATTGTATCATAAATCGCAGGGCCACGATCTGATTGTCCCGTCAAGAAGGACATCCAGAAGTTGGCTGGGTCCCTAGTAGCCCTGAGAAAATTTATCTCCAAATTCGCAGAAAGATGCTTACCTTTTTTCAACCTTCCCAAAGGAGCTAACAACAAGAAAGAAATTGTGTGGAGCCCGGAATGCCAAAAGGCCCTAGACACCATCAAGGAATATCTGTCATCTCCACCTGTGTTAAAAAAAGCTGAGCCCGGGGAACCACTATACTTGTAGCTCTCTACCGGGCCTCTGGCCGTGGCAGCTACCTTAATCCGGGAAAATGGGGAAAATCAACAGCAGGTATACTATGTGAGCCAAGTCTTGAAGGATGCAGAAACTCGATACCCCAACCTGGAAAAATTTGCTTTTGCCTTCGTTTTGGCCTCAAGAAAACCCAGACACTATTTCCAAGGTAGAGAAATCAATGTAGTGATAGATCAACCATTGAGGTCAATTATTCACAAACCTAATGTCTCCGGCCGCCTGGTAAATTGGGCGATCGAACTCAGCTAGTTCCACTTAACCTTTGTGCCCCAGACAGCAATCAAAGCCCAAGCCTTAGTAGATTTCTTGGTGGAATGCTCATTCCCGGAGCCTCAGACAACCCACCAGACCACAGGACCCGAAGAGAATGCAACCTCCAACTCCGTGGCCTGGTTACTACATGTTGATGGATCCTTAACCAACAATCGATTCGGAGCCGGGCTGATTATGATGAACCCTGAAGGATTCCTCACCAAACAAGCCATAACCTTTAGTTCAAGCAACCAACAATCAAGTTGAATATAAGGCCCTTCTAGGTGGACTAAGGCTAGCCCAAACTTTGAGGATCCAGTGACTGAATATACATAGTGATTCATAAATTATTGTAAGACAAAACGGAGAATACACAGCTAAAGACCCTAAACTGGCCTAGTACCAACCCTGGTCAAAAACCATCTATCCTCTATCCTGGAGTACCAGGTCAATCAGATCAACAGAGAAGACAATTCCGAGGCTGACGAACTCTCAAGGCTAGTCCAGAATTCAGCTGAACTGGACAGCTCGGTACACTTTGAAGAACTGGAGAAGCCAGTTATTGAGCAAGATGAAATAATGGAAATTGATGATAGTCCAAACTGGATGACCCCCTTCGTCCATTACTTGGAGAAGGGAGAATTGCCCAAAGACAAGAATGAAGCCAAAAGGTTGAAGAACAAGTCAGCAAGTTCTTTATCGAAGAGGGGCAGCTGTACCGGAGAACTTTCTCCTGCCCGGTCTTGAAATGTGTGGGCCCGGAAGAAGCTGAATATTGTTTGAGAGAAGTGCATGAAGGAATTTGCGGAGACCACATGTCTGCAAAAGCCTTGGCTTAAAAAATTATCAAACAGGGTTATATTGGCCTACCATTCACTCCGACGTAATAAAATTGTCAAGAAATGCAGAAATTATCAGCTATTCAGTAATGTTCCTAGACAGAGCCTAGCTCTACCCTCCTCAGTCCTATCCCTAATCCCCTTCGCAGTCTGGTGCATAGATATAATGGGACCTTTCCCCCGGGCCAAGGGCGACCTGAGGTACCTCTTGGTAGCTATTGACTACATGACTAAGTGGGCTGTAGCAAAAGCAATGAGAACTATAAACCAGCAGGATTGCATCAAGTTTATGGACAACATGTTGATGAGGTTCGGGCAACCTAGAGTCTTTGTTTCGGATAATGGTCCCTGGTTTGTTGGCTCAGATTTTGAAAGCTACTTGAAAGAAAGGGGCTTAAAGCACAAAAAATCCTCGGTGGCCTATCCCCAAGGCAATGGAGAAGTGGAAGTTACAAACAGAATTCTGCTGAGGGGGATCGAGAAAAGGCTACAAGAGAGCAAAAACAAATGGCCAAAGGAGTTGCCAAATGTACTCTGGGCCTACCGTACTAGCCCAAGATCTGGGACGGGAGAAATTCTATTCAAACTAGCCTACGGGACTGAAGCCATGCTACCAATTGAAGTGGGATCCCCTTCCCATAGAGCAAACAATTTTGATGAAATTGCCAGTGAAGAAGGACTGGAAGCCAACTTGGAGTTGATTGACGAGGTTAGGAATAAGGCTATGAAAAGAATGGAGAAATACAAGGAAAAGACAAGGGAATACTTCGGGAAGAAGTCAAGATTTAAGAATTTTCAGATCAGAGATCTAGTGCTCCGAGACACTGAAGCCTCAGACCCCACCAATACAGGAAAGCTTATGCCTAAGTGGGATGGTCCCTACAAGTCAAAGAGGTGCTTCATCCTGGAACCTACAAGCTCAGCAACATGGATGACACCGAGGTCCCAATACTTAGCACGACCTTAGACTCAGAAAGTACTATCAATAGGCCCGAGAAAATCAGCAGAGAGATGAATATTTTTGGGTTAGAGTGGGAGAAAAAGAAAGACTTTTGTAATCATTCAGTTGTTAATGAAAAAGAGTTTGGTTTTCTTTTATACATTTTCTTCTAAATATTTTCTCTCATACGACGGCAAACAGCTATAAGATTAATTTCTACTTAGGGAGCTTGCTAACTTTCCAGGTATGGCTAAACCCCGGGTCATAGGAGTGTTGGGACAATCAGATCTTGGCACTGCAATTTTTGATACAATACATTAACGAGTACGAATAGAAAAGTCACCTTGGTAACGATTGATTCCACGCTCTTCTATTGTATTCCCAAATTCCCTTAAGCGAAGTGTGGCCTTCGTCTTCTCAAGTTAACCTCTCTTCTTGCTCCTGGGTGGCTACAAAATTTTTTCGACCAACCCCCAGCAAGAAGAGAATAAGAATATATATAGGCTACAATAGGGATCATGGACAATTAGGTTAGGCCTTCTAATTACATCTTGAGCCTAGCCCAATGTAATTAAATATTAATTCAATCCACTAAAGAATTAATATTTGCACTACCTTTCCTAATACCGTAATTTAATTAATTAATTCGGTTCCAATATTATTTGCTTATTAAATTCCCCATGTTTAAAATATCGCATGTCCATTAATTAAATAAATTACTGATAATTCATTTAATTAATATCTTTTATCCTTGATCATCCACTCAACCTTTATTTAATTATGCCGGAATAAATCCACCTGCAGGGTTTCACATAATTAAATCTTTTTGAGCTTTCAAGGGGACATCATTAACCCGAATATTATCAGGACATGGATTCCTTCAATAAATAATATTCACCATATATATTATTCCATCACCCAAAATATAATGAAATAAATCAAAAGAGTTATTTCATATATAAATCAAAGCATGTAAATAATATACACGTGTCAATTACTATATCTGGATTAAGAACCTAAGCATTAATAATAACATAGAATCTTAGTTCACCTTCTTAATCAGTATAGGGAACAATTCTAAATTTGATCCTGTTCAATATGCACAAAGTATACTAGTATTATTTATTAGTCAATATAAACTAATCTAAATAATACTACAGCCATTCCAGTGGATTGTCTAACTCCACCTGTGCTGTGAACCTTATTATATTATATAAACCGTATTTAATAATCTAATATTCTGTATCCCATTTGATACTAGATTATTCACAATATATAATATTTAGACAACATGTAAACATTTAAATTATTCTCAATAAAATAGGCCAGAAATAAATGTATATACTTCAAATAAATATTTTCAGTATACACCAACAATCTCCCACTTATACTCAAAATATTCTATGAGTATATCAGTGTTTATTTAATCCACTATTACACAGAAAACTATGTGTCCATCCATCTGACTCCTATCGCTTCCACATGTCTGTCAAAAACCTTGGCTGGCAAACTCTTTGTGAAAGGATCTGCCCGGTTGTCTTCTGATGATATGTGAGCCACAACTATATCTCCTCGCTTTACGATTCCTCGTATGAGATGATACTTACGTTCAATATGTTTAGCTGCTTTGTGATCTCGCGGTTCCTTCGAATTTGCCACAGCACCAGTGTTATCACAATACACTGTCAAGCTCCTAGGCAAATTAGGTACCACATCCAAGTCCAAAAGGAAGTTCCTGAACCATACAGCCTCCTTTGCAGCCTCAGAGGCCGCCACGTACTCGGTTTCCATGGTAGAGTGTGCAATGCATTTCTGCTTTACACTCCTCCATATAACAGCTCCACCTCCCAAAGTAAAAACATATCCCGAGGTCGATTTCCTCTTATCCCTATCTGATTGGAAATCTGAATCAGTATATCCCAAAGGAAATAGATCTGAGGCCTTGTAAATTAACATATACTCCTTAGTCCTTCTCAGGTACTTGAGTATAGTTTTTACTGCACTCCAATGTTCCTGACCTGGGTTCGACTGATATCTACTAACCATGCCTACAGCAAAGCAGATGTCAGGCCTCGTACATAACATAGCATACATTAAGCTTCCACATGCCGAAGCATAAGGAACTGCTTTCATGCTCTCTATATCCTTAGGTGTCGAAGGACACTGCTCCTTGGATAGAGCCACTCCATGCTTAAAAGGTAGAAAACCTTTCTTAGAGTTCTGCATGTTAAAACGAGTTAATACTTCATCAATGTAGGCCTCTTGAGATAAAGCCAACATCCTTTTCTTGCGATCCCTTATTACTTTGATCCTAAGGATGTATGCCGCTTCACCTAAGTCCTTCATTTCAAATTGTTTGAACAACCATGCCGTTACTGATGACAACATCTTAACATTGTTTCCAATGAGTAAAATGTCATCTACATACAGTACTAGAAAAACCACTACATTACCCTCACTTCTCTTATACACACATGATTCGCTTGGACTTTGATCAAATCCATATGACTGGACTGCCTTCCAGTCCCTAGAAGCTTGTTTTAGCCCATAAATAGACCTCTTAAGCTTACAAACAAGATGCTCTTGGCCTTCCTTAATGAATCCTTTTGGTTGTTGCATATAGATGGTTTCCTCAAGACTTCCATTAAGGAAAGCTGTCTTGACATCCATTTTCCAAATCTCATAATCGAGATGAACTGCTATAGATTAAAGAATCCGGATCGACTTAAGCATAACAACCGGCGAAAAGGTTTCCTCATAATCGATCCCTTCTTTCTGAGTATACCCTTTCGCAACAAGTCGTGCTTTCCAGGCTTTCACCTTTTTGTCAGATCCTCTTTTCTTCTTGTAGATCCACATACATCCAATGGGTTTTACACCTTTGGGTGGTTCCACGAGCTCCCAAACTTGATTAGAATACATAGATTCCATCTCAGATTCCATTGCCTTTTGCCAAAGATCTGCATCTTTATCTAGAATTGCTTCTTCGTATGTCCTGGGATCCTCATCATGTTCACCAGAGACCAAGTCCGAGGACTCTCCCAAAACATGAATCTATCAGGTTGTTGAACAACCCTCCCACTACGACGAAGCACCGGTGTGGTATTAGTGACAGGTTGTGCATATTCTTGTGGTTGATCTACTTGTACTATTGGCACTTGGGGATTATCTGTCCCTACCACTAGTTCCTCTAAAACGATACTACTCATGGGTTTGTGTTTCATTATATAGTCTTCTTCTAAGAATCTAGCATTGGTGCTAACAATGATATCTCGATCCCTAGGACTATAAAATGAATAACCTTTCGTTCCCATGGGATAGCCTACAAACAGCCTTACTTCTCTACGAGATTCTAACTTGGTCGCGTTCTTGTTCAGCACATGTGCTGGACAACCCCAAATCCGAATATGTCCTAGACTTGGTTTGCTACCAGTCCACAATTCTATTGGAGTCTTGGGAACCGACTTAGAAGGTACCAAGTTCAGAAGGTAAGCCGCTGTTTCTATAGCATATCCCCAAAACGACTTGGATAAATCTGAATAACTCATCATCGATCTAACACTCTCTAAAAGAGTCCGATTCCTTCTCTCTGCTACACCATTCTGCTGAGGTGTGCCAGGTGCTGACAACTGGGATGCAATCCCATTTTCTGATAAATATTCCCTAAATTCTCCAAGCAAGTATTCGCCACCACGATCTGATCGTAGTGACTTGATACATTTTCCAAGATGTCGCTTCTCCGCACTTGCTTTGTACTCTTTGAATTTTTCAAAGCACTCAGACTTACGGCGCAACAAATAAATGTACCCATATCTAGAATAATCGTCAATGAGAGTGACAAAATACTCATAACCTCCTCTTGCTTGGATACTCATAGGTCCAGATAAATCAGTATGAACCAATTCTAACACTTCTTTAGCTCTATTCCCCTTTTCTTTAAAAGCCCTATTAGTCATCTTACCTTCCAAGCAGGATTCACAAACTGGAAATGGCTCCACTGCCAACGAGCCTAATGGCCCATCTACTACCAGTCTTTGAATCCTCCTCAAGTTAATATGACCTAATCTTAAGTGCCAAAGATATGTTTGGTTCAATTCAGAAGGTTTCTTTCTTTTATTTGAGCTAGAAAGAATGTTATTAGTTTCCTTATGTTGCAGCATTGGTTGGATAGGATTAATAATATATAAATTGTCTTGCAATATACCAGAACATATAACTCGTTTATTCATCATAATAGAAACATTACGATCCAAACAAACATTATAACCATCCATGGCAAGTTTAGAAACCGAAATTAAATTCCTTCTAAACGAAGGTACATAAAGACAATTGTTCAAAACCAAAATCCTATCATCGCCAAAAGACAATGTAATTATTCCAACTGCAACTACTGCTACTTTTGTAGCATCTCCCATGAACACATATATCTCGCCATCTCTAAGCATTCTGGATTGCTGGAACCCCTGCATAGAGTTACAAACATGGTCAGTGGCTCCTGTATCTACACACCAAGTGCTCGTAGATATAGCCGCTATATATGTTTCTGTAACTAGAGAAAGAGACATATCAGTATTGTTTGTCTTCTTAGGAAGAGGACAATCCTGTTTCCAGTGACCTGACTGCTTGCACCTGAAGCACTTGCCGTTAGGCTTTTTCACACCACCTTGAACTCCCACTGCATTAGCAATCTTTCCAGCTTTCTGTGTCTGAGTCTTTTTCTTCTTCTTACCTTTTGGCTTAGATGAAGAAGCTTTCTCGGCCACATTCACTTGAACATTCTGCTTAAAGAGTCCTTCAGCTGCCTGAAGTTCTGTCAGAAGTTCCGCGAGACTATACATCCTTTTGTTCATGGTGTAATTCAAGCGAAACTGCTCAAAACTTTTGGGCAAGCTCATAAGGATGATATCGATCTGGGTTTCCCCATCAATATCAGCACCAAGGATCTCCATCTCATTCAGATGAGACATCATTCTGAGAACATGATCCCTTACAGGTGTTCCTTCAACCATCTGAGTGTTCATTAAAGCCTTCATTGCTACTTGCCTAGCAGCCCTATTCTGTTCTCCAAAAAGTTCCTTGAGATTAAAGAGCATATCTGAAGCAGTGGGCATAGCCTGATGCTGATGCTGCAAAACACCCGACATTGCTGCCAGAATGTAACATCGCGACATCTCATCAGCCTTAACCCACCGCTTATAATATTCCTTCTCACTTTCAGGAGCATCTTCAGCAGGCTGATCTGGCTTGGGTTCATAAGTACAAAATTTGAACTCCTCAGTAGTCAACACTATGTCCAAATTACGTTTCCATTCAATGTAGTTTGGTCCGGTAAGTTTGTTATTCTTAAGTATGGTGAATAGTGGATTAAAGCCCATAATGATCTAATCCTGAGAATCATACATGTAGCACATAATCAGATAGTTGCATAAATCTTAAAACCTATTGGTTTCCTCAAACAATTAATTAAAATTAATGCACTAATATTTAAACACCATAAGTATCTGGTACGCCACTATGGGTGACATATATACCACTTAAATTCGTTTAAATATTACTTCGGTCCTATTACTAAATAATACGCCACGTTAGGGTGGACTATATATTATTTTTCATAGCTAAGTGTATACCATTATTCAATCTTAAATTACTAAAAAGACCGGATACCACCATTAAATATTTCAAATCAATAATCGATAATAGGATAATTCCCAGATCGGGGGGAGCATTGTCAAGAGGCATCACTTAAGACCCCTTTCTAGACAGAATCATCCTTTCTCTCTATATTGAAAATCTATATTCAATCATTGGCACCCTTCTAATTAATCGAATTCTATGAAACTTGGTACGCCACGTTGGGTGGCATATATACATTTCAATATTCGTAATTAATTTAGGAAGTTTGTCCTAGTAATATCCATAACACTACCTGACACCATAAATCATACACCACGTTAGGGTGGACTATATACAATTTATATTCGTCTTAGTGTTAAATTACATACAAGCAATAATGGAGACCGTGGGATTTAATTCCTAATTAATTTCCTCACCCACTTAGAATTTTTATTTAAAATTGAGGAATTTTAAAAAATTAAATGGGGCCTATGTCGTTACAATTATGTCTAACATGCATTCCAAATACACACATAATTTAACAACATAAAACATTTAATTATAGCAATAAATAAAAAATCTATGTCCATGTCGTCCTAATTATGTTAAACATGCAATTAAAATTACACACATAATTCACAACACACATAAATAATTAATTAAAGCAATAATTAAAAAAAAATTAATTAGTGGAATTAAAATTAAAAAAACATAATTTAAATCCACTATTATGGCCCCAAACAATTCAGTGCCGCCCCTGTTCGTCAAAATTGTTGCTGACCACTTCATAAAAAACAAGCGCGTGCTTGAGGAAAATAAAATCCGGCTTCCAGAGATGGCTGTTGCGCAGCGGCTACCAGCGTTACAGACCAAAGATGCCTGTTGCGCACTTGCAGTATGCGTGACATTACTCTGAAGTCCTGTTGCGCATCTTGGTCCTGCGCAACACCAGTTCTATAATTGGTAACGCAGACCAGGCCTGCGTTACAGGCAGTCAGCAGTTATTCCAGCGCCGCAGCCTCCTGCTTCTGTTCATTCTGTACCTTTTTTTTAACGACCAACAACAAATCGAACCAGCAGCTTAATCGAACAATCAGCTACGCAGCGGAAAACTTTATTGCTCCGTTTCGATTTCCGATCGCACGTAATTGTTACAAAATATCCGGATCTTAATAAAATCCAACAAACAATTACAAAAAAATATATATAATACAAAACTAATTTTGCAAAATCTATTCTAACACGATCAACCCTCGTGTTTTACAACCACGATAAACCACGTGGAAACCAAATAAAATAACCACGATTAAACCACGTGGGATCCAAGCACATAATTAAAATTACATGGCCATAATAGTGGATACTAAACAACCTGCAAAAGATTATTATCCAAGCACACCACTATACACATGCATATATAATTACGACATGGACATCGTATCAAAAATCGCAGAACCATTGAACCAGGCTCTTGATACCAATTGTTGGGACAATCAGATCTTGGCACAGCGATTTTTGATACAATACATTAACGAGTACGAATAGAAAAGTCACCTTGGTAACGGTTGATTCCACGCTCTTCTATTGTATTCCCAAATTCCCTTGAGCGAAGTGTGGCCTTCGTCTTCTCAAGTTAACCTCTCTTCTTGCTCCTGGGTGGCTACAAAATTTTTTCGACCAACCCCCAGCAAGAAGAGAATAAGAATATATATAGGCTACAATAGGGATCATGGACAATTAGGTTGGGCCTTCTAATTACATCTTGAGCCTAGCCCAATGTAATTAAATATTAATTCAATCCACTAAAGAATTAATATTTACACTACCTTTCCTAATACCGTAATTTAATTAATTAATTCGGTTCCAATATTATTTGCTTATTAAATTCCCCATGTTTAAAATATCGCATGTCCATTAATTAAATAAATTACTGATAATTCATTTAATTAATATCTTTTATCCTTGATCATCCACTCAACCTTTATTTAATTATGCCGGAATAAATCCACCTGCAGGGTTTCACATAATTAAATCTTTTTGAGCTTTCAAGGGGACATCATTAACCCGAATATTATCAGGACATGGATTCCTTCAATAAATAATATTCACCATATATATTATTCCATCACCCAAAATATAATGAAATAAATCAAAAGAATTATTTCATATATAAATCAAAGCATGTAAATAATATACACGTGTCAATTACTATATCTGGATTAAGAACCTAAGCATTAATAATAACATAGAATCTTAGTTCACCTTCTTAATCAGTATAAGGGAATAATTCTAAATTTGATCCTGTTCAATATACACAAAGTATACTAGTATTATTTATTAGTCAATATAAACTAATCTGAATAATACTACAGCCATTCCAGTGGATTGTCTAACTCCACATGTGCTGTGAACCTTATTATATTATATAAACCGTATTTAATAATCTAATATTCTGTATCCCATTTGATACTAGATTATTCACAATATATAATATTTAGACAACATGTAAACATTTAAATTATTCTCAATAAAATAGGCCAGAAATAAATGTATATACTTCAAATAAATATTTTCAGTATACACCAACGAGGAGCATTATGGCCCGAAGCTAAACAATAATAAGCTCAATTCCTACTTGGGGAGTCTGCTAACTTTCCAGGCATGGCTAAATCCCGGGTCATAGAAGCACTATGGCCTGGAGCTCAACAACAAAGCAAACTCCTACTTGGAAAGTTTTCAAGATTTCCAAGTATGGTTAAACCCCGGGAAAAGCAACTAAGACCACATTACTCCCCCATTCGGATAAGCTGAATGAGGTAGTGGGGTGGGGACAATAAAAACTATACCCGGGATAAAATAACACAGGAAAATTCCTACTTAAAGACATTACTATTTGTAAACTTCGGGCTTAGGCGTAGCCCAGAAACTAAAAGCAAAAGCTAGAAATAGAAGTAACACAAAAAAATATAGAAAAAATAGTAGTACATAAATGGTGAGTAGGCCGGGCTGACCAATATCACGAAACACCCATGAGTTGCAAAATATAGAATCATAAAAAGTTAGAGTTACACAGCACATGTTTGAACTGAAGAAGAAATTACATGGGCATAGCCCGAATTCTGGGCGCAGGCAGTGTAGATCTTCAAGCTTGAGGAGGTGGAGAGTTGGAGGTGGCCACATAAGGAGCAGGCTCACCTTCCCCCCGTATAACGCCCTAGAAATTTCGTAATTATAGATATTATTATTTAATAATTAAATGTGAACTATATGAGGTGAATTTTTTTTTAGGAATTGAATATATGTGACGTCATGCTTACATGTTTATGTGATGATTTATATGTGAAATGTGGGTCCGTGTATTTTTATTTGAACTTTGATGGCTAAAATCTATTTAAATTGTGTAATATTGATCTTTGAAAACTTTTATAAAATCATCGGAGTATTTAAAATCTCAAAATCTTTTGTGTTATTATCTTTATGATATTATTCGTTTTTTAAAATTATTGGGAGAATTATTTTGGGTGTTTAAGTATTTTAAATTGATTTTAAGAGTTTTATTGTATTTAAAGGATCAAAACTTTTAAAATTCATATTTAATTCATTTTTTATCCTAAAAATATTTTAAAAATATGGGTGTGTTCGTAATTTTTATACTCTTTATTTTAAAAATGAAAATTTTTATTTTTCATTATTTTGCATTTAATTTCGATTTTAAAGGATATATATTGTTTTTTTTTAAAATAGATTTCAGCATGTTGAAATTATATAAATGCCTTTAATCTTTTGAGAGAATTACCAAAATGCCTATTTTTCACAAGTTTTTGCCCAAATTACTGATTTTGAAAAAAATGGCCCGAAATACCGACGGGATACGGAGAATCGTCCTCCGTGTTAGCATAATACGGAACACCGTGTTCCGTATTATGCATGATACGGAACACCATCTTCCGTGTTAGCATGATACGGAACACGGTGTTCCGTATCCGTGCATGATACGGAACATGGTGTTCCGCAACACCCCATGATACGGAACACGGTGTTCCGCAACACCCCATGATACGGAACACGGTGTTCCGTAACACCCCTCATAACACGGTAGACGGTGTAGCGTTTTCAGTCAGTAAAAAGGGCCAGCATGGCTCCCATATGAATATTTTGGGCCATCACCCTAATCTTTTTAACAAAAAAAAAACCCAGTTATCCCAACATCATCTAGCGGCTCTGTTTTTCTACATATCTCTCGAACTCTCCAGAGTTCTCTCAATTCTCTCCCTCTCTCTCTCTTGACCACTCTTCTTTCTCTCTCTTGTTTCTTTCTCACTTAATCTCTCTCACCCTCATATCTTTTCCTCTATTCTCCAGTAATTATGGGTGTGTGGGTGAGTAATGGTTCTTGGATATATATATAATCGGGTGTGTATATGCATGGTTTATTGGTGATGTTCGAATTGGGTGTTTTTAAGTTCTTGAGTAATTTATTCGTGTTTGATGATTTACGTATAAATTGAGTATTCTATGTTTGAGTTTTAAATCAGGAAGAGTAGTGAATTACATATGGAAGCATATGGTGAATTGTGGAGAATTGTATGGTGTTGCAAGGAGGGGGCCGAGAGAGAGTTGTGAAGAGAGGGGGAATACGAAAGCTAAAGGAGAAGATGTAGTGAGTGTGAATGCATGTTCTAGTGTGTGCTAGTCTATGGGTATGTTTTTGTGATGTGCGTGTGTATCATATATATGTGTTAGGTACTGTTTGAGTGGTGGTAAGATGAGAAGAGGGATTGGTTATGTAAGTGTGTGTCCGTAGCATTGGGGGTTCTGTTTGTAGGCATTAGAGGCAAAAAATTTGAGGGAGAAAACAGAGAGGATGGAGACAAAGAGATAGAAACAGGGGAGAGTAGATGGGGATTGCTAGAAGAGGGTGTAAGGAGTTCGTTGTGGTGTTCTGTTATACTGCTGCGTGTGGCTGTGTGGTTGCTGTGTAGTAACAACGAAGAGGCAGAGATAGAGAGAGCCAGGGATTGTAAGATGAAGCTGGTGGTGGTGGGTTCGATGGCGAGTCTTATTATTTTGTTCAGGACTATTGCTGCATTACTGGTTGGGTCATTTTATTAAATGGTTGGTTTTGGGCTTGTCTTGCGGTAGTGGGAGTAATAGACCGGAGGAAAGAGTGAGATGGATATATATGTTGTACGGTATATGGTGTATGGTGTACGGAGTTGCAGAAATGGTGGATGTATGTTGGTGTAAATTATGTGTGGTGGTTTTTATAATTTATGTAATTAGTTGTGGTGCTGGAGTAGGGGAGTGACCGAGAGAAAGAGTAAGGGAGAAGAAAAATTAAGGATGGAAAAGAAATGTGTGAGTTGTGTTTGGATATATATAACTGGGGTCATGAGATTATGTTCCTTTGTGTATGTGTGGTTTAAAATTGAGTCTGTGGATGTCATGAGGGGGAAAGGTGGTAAGCAAGAGAGAGAATAGAAATTTGTGAGTGGTGGGTAATAAACAAGCCAAATAGGTGTGATTGTGTTGTAAAGGTGAGAAGAACTTGTTTATCAGTTATAAGCTAGTGGGTTATTTAGGTTTTAATTGATTTTGTGTCGGTATTTATAAAATTTTATTGGATGTGAAAATGTACTGCACGTGACTTATGTAGGATGTCTGTGATGTTAATAGTGATAATTATAATTGTTAAATTATCACTAAGTGTATTATCTTGATTTTTAGTATGAAATAATCTATATGTATGTTTTGATCGTATGGTGATAGACATACTTTATGTGTTAAGTTTACGAATTGTAAGGGCATGTCAAGTCTGTACATTAGTATATCTTGCGTATTGTAAATATAAATGGATTTGGTAAATGATTCTTGGATTGTTGATTGTTAATTGGTTCGGTTATAGTCCGACCGGTTAGGTCGTATTTTAAAGTAGGTGCTGTCCAATTTTCCTTAAAATTATTTTCTAATTCTTAAGATAATTAGACAAGAACTATTTGTGAACCAATGTGCTATGCGCGTTATAAGGAATAAGAGTAAGTTAATAATACGTGCTAAGTGCTTATATGATCTTCATGAACTATATGTGTTAATTGTAAAGCGTATTAGGACACGTTTGGGTAGAACAAAGTTAGACGGTTACGGTTATAAGCGTACTCAAGTAGTACTTTACTTTGATATAGGTACCAGTAAAAGGCCAATTTAGAGCCAGTATATGTAAAGGTGGAAATCCTGAGGAACGAGTTATTTAACGAAGTAGGCGAGTGTGTGCATGTAGAAGCTGACTAGTGATAAGGAAAGGTGAATGGATGACCGAGTACAAAGCCAGCCAATAAGAAATAGAGACGGGTGTACAATGAGTAAAGAATCGAGATGTTCGAACTGGAAATTTAATGTATTAAGGCAAGTTTACTATACCTCACTTATTGTTCAAGTGATGTGAAACCTTTTGAGTTATTTATTTGTTATTTCGAAATCCTTTCTTGCTAGCCATTATACTCTTCATATTTATTCTGAGCAATGTAAACCAGTTATGTTAATTTACGATTTTTCTTTCAAATCATTTTGCTAGTGTATATACCTTTCATTTTTATTCTAGTGACATTCTTCTTCTATTAATTTACAAACACTCATTCTCAAATTATTTTGTCATTGTTTATTTTCCTCACCTATTGTTCAGGTGTTGAATTCTTTTAAAATTATTTTATTTCAATATTCCTCGTCTATACTAATATTTTTAAAGTACATTTTCTTTCAAATTTTTGTAAATTAATTCGAGGTTTATACTGTTGTTGAAGCATGTGTTGCTCAATGACGGTTAAAACCGAGAATGAATTGAGATCTTCTCAATTAATCAAACTTATTATTGTCATGCCGGTTCTGGCAGCTAAAGCCTATTGGTGCTTAGCCGACAAGAGTGAGACTTTGTGTAATTGAGAATTTCTTAAATCTTCTTTTGAACTTCAGATTTTCTCTTATCCATGATTCCTTATAAATTTTTGTTGAATTTATAAAATCTTGACAGTTGCCTTGTTCCTTAAGTTATTAATGTTTCCCTGTTAATATATGATTTTGTTTTGCTGTATCATATCATGCTTAGTTTAATCATATCATTAATTTGTTTATGATTCCTTATATCGAATGCTTCCCTGAATCATAATCTTATTGTTTTGTTGTTCATGATTCTTAATATCAATTGATCCCCTGACTCTTAATGTAAAAACCCTGATTTTTGTAATATTTTAAATATGTAAAAGCTTATGACATTGTGAATTAGGGACCTTTTGAGTCACCTATGTTATGTAATGGAACTGATTATCTGAAAATTTATGTTGTTATATTCATTGTGTAAGAAAAAGGGAAGATTGTTGAAGGCAGGAGTCTTATTGCTAGTAAGAATTATAAAAACTTGGGATTTGAGAGTTATTAGAGTATTAAAAGATTTTTAAGGGATTATGACAAGGAGTATGGATATTCGAGGAATTTACACAATTAAGATACGATATGAATTGAAGATTAAGTGACAAGCATTGGTGGAGGAATAATGATAAAAGGAAAGATATTACATGCAAGTCCCATGCAACTAGATTGTTAGAAAAGCAAAAAGACAACCAATGAATAGTAACTAGTTAGTGCATTATTCTAGGAGACAAAGAGGTATGGTGTGTCTAGTCTACTACCTAGGGTGTCAACATGTGATACAATACATATACATAACAATACATATTGCAATAATACAACTCATTACCCAACCAACACAAAGCAAAACAACTCTCTCTCCCCCTTGTTCATAGTGCTCTCAGCCAAGCTAGTCAAGGAAGAAGAAGAAAAATTTTTCTTCAACTTCCCATCACTTACAATTCAAGGCAAAATTCCTAGGTCCTCTACACTCTATAAAGAAGGTATGCTATGAATTTCAACCCCTTTCATCCACTAGATTTTGAGATATTAATTGTTGAAGTTTGGGATGAATAGTAACCATGCTTAGTTTTCTTTTAGATCTTGAGTTATAAGGATTGTAGGGACTCATCCAAGGTGTTCTTGAGGCTTGTAAAGCTTACCCAAGGTTCCTAGATACTCAAGAAGGTATAAAACTCTAACCCCTCTTAGCCATGAATTATTTATGGTGTATAATGTTAGATCCATGAACTTTGGTATGAATCTTGGTTATAAGAGTTATGGATGATGAAGATCTTGAGTTTAAATGTTGTTGATGTGATTTTTAAGCTTGTAGTTAGTGTATATAACTCCATGTGTGCTATAGAGTATGATCTTGGTGGTTTAGATGATGGTTGTGATGTATACATAGGATTCTTGAATGGTTAAGCATGATAGCAAGCTGTGTAAATTTTCTGGGAACATATACTATATTGTAGGAGGGTTTTGAACCCCTAAATCTTGTCCCCTGAGGTCCTAATTCATATGGTTGGAAAGGTATTTGAATGTAGTTTCCAGAAATATAAGGTTCATGACTAGGTGATGTGTAGATTTTGAGTTATGGCCTGAGAAGTGAAGAGTGGTTCTGGAATCCGAACTGCACTAAATGGTCCACTTGTGAGCCATCTTTAAACCCCTAAAAATTTATGTAGGATCATAGAAAAATTAGGAGAGCTAGTAATTGCAGTGGTGAAGCCTACCCAAAAAGAATTGGATTAAAATATGTATTTTTCAATTTTATAAAAATGTTAGAGTAAAGTTCGCGAAAGTGAAAAAGTCGTACGAGGAGTTAGTGGAGTATGAATTTAAGGGAGAATTAATACGCTTCGAAGATGGTCACCAAATTAAGTCGAATAAGTGACGAACGTAATCGAGTGATGACATGAACCTATAGTGGGGCTAGAGAGTCATAAGACGAAGTCATTAAGTTAATTTTGTGTCCCCTAAAACCTTGTAATTAAAAGGGTATTGTTAAGGTACTAACGAACGACTATTGGTTATGTATAGATCATCATTCCACTCCGCAAGCTCGACCACCCCAACCTCACCAAGGCAAGTTCACTTTTCAAAACTTACATATAAGGACTTTCACTGTTGTGTTTGTAGTTTTCAATCGTATTATATGCTTATGCTTATTGAGGTTCTGATGAAAATTGAGATATATGCACATATATATTTGTACCCCTTGAACTTAGAATGAAATGTTTTCTTCGGACAACGACTCTAGCAATAGAGGTCGTAGCGGTCCAAATATACCATTGACCGGGGAGCGGTGTATTATATATTGTGATTAAATTGCGAAAACCCGAAGGGTCATTCGGGAAGTATCGTATACTTAAGTATTTATTTTTATATCATCATAAATACTCAAAAATACCTATCTTGGATTAAAAGCTTATTTAATTAAATAATTATTTTATTAATTATTAATATTAAATCTTAAAATATCATTTATTAATTATTGTTCATTATTTTAAAGACAAAACTAATCCAAGATACCTTTAGCATTTTCAAACTCAAACTCTTTCGAACCCAAAACACTTTCAAAAACCCCCGGTCAGGTTTTACTTCTTGTACATTTTTCAAGAATTATCGGTCGACTGAGGTCGAACTTCAACTACTCGAATTTTCTATCAAAATGATTTTTGAAAAGAAAAGAAAAAGGGGACTCTGGCAGGTGTGGGAATCGTCGACGAACGATTCCCGAGATGTGTAAGCGGCCGTGAGCCAGGCGGTCCATCAATTATTATTCCGGCCCAGGTGTTTCCGAAGGATGATTACGGATGTAGTTTTCATCGAGGGTGATTACGGATGTAGTTTTCACCCGAGGATAGTTACGGATGTAGTTTCTATCCTTCTACCGGTAGAGAAGACCCGCCGATTGTTGGACTTGGTTGTGGCAACTGATCATCGTCAATCCTTGTCAGGTTTTTATGTTTTTCTTCCAGTCTCATCCTCCACTTTGGAAAAATACTCAAACACTGCTTCTTGGGCCTAAGTGCCAAGTGGCCGATAGTGTGGTTTTTGATAAGAAAAATATTGACATCGTGCAGTATCTAGAAATGCAAGATTTTCTATAAAGATTGGCACGTGTTAGTGCACTCTTGCAATTATTTCAAAATAATTGCAAGAATGCACTAAATTATTTTTCCAAAATAAATTATTTTGTATTTTTCCAATACATTAAATTATTTTGTGTAGGAGTTTGAGATGTTAAATTATTATATATTATAAATAAAATAGATGCATTGATATGTTATTGTTTAATAAAATAATCATTGTATTTTAAGTAACCAAAATAAATAAATTAGGATGACAGTAATATTATTGTTTTAATTTAAAGGTTAATTCTGATTGGCTTTAATATATATTTATGAAAATTAATCCTTAATATATATTAGTGTAATTATGATTAATTGTAAATCAAAATAGGGGTAAATTAGTTAATATTTTGAAAATAGGTAATGTTATATTTTTTAAAGATCCTGATTGATTTTAGTTTAAAGTAATAATTTATTATAAATATTTTTGACATTAAAAAATATGTAATATATAGATATGTTAAATCAAGTAACTATTATATTTAAATTAGAATTGCTAACAAACCATGGTTAGTATAGTAGGATGATAATCTTAAATAAGGAAAACTTTTAATATAATATGTTTCGTCTAAAATTTAGGGATGATCTCTGATTGGTCCTAAAATAATTCATAATTTTCTGATTGGCTAACGACATCTTAACTATACATGGGTAGACTCAGGTATTATAATAAAGGATATCGAATGCTTCCCTGAATCATAATCTTATTGTTGTGTTGTTCATGATTCTTAATATCAATTGATCCCCTTACTCTTAATCTTTTATTGTTGTTCATTAAAATGGCTTAATTAATTAAAAATGGTTTAAAATTTCCTTATACTGGGCTGATCTGTTATCAGTGAGTTTAAGGACTCAAAAGTGAATTGTTTTAAGTGTTAATAAACTTGTTTACAGATTGGAGAAGCGTAAGAGGCTAGGGGTGGTCCCCCAAGTCCAGCAATTTAAAGGCCAATGTGTTGCCTAATTGGGAACCCGATTTCAAAGGAATGGGGACTTTACGTGGCTGATCACCCGTATTGTCTGTAATCAGGATAATAATAATAAAAATCAACTTAAATGTTTTAACAAGTTTTATGAAAAATATGTTTTGTTTTAAGGAAGGAAATGATTTGAGAAAAAGTTATGATTTACAGGATAATGTAAAGTTTTATTTTTATGAAGAGAATTGATTTATTCCCTTGAGATAGTTGATCATTGATATTGTTCATCAATGAAATATTCATAAATTGTTGTTCATTATATTATGGACTTGCTGAGCGTTCATTGGCTCACTCTTGCTTTGTTTTTACCTAACCCTTTGCAGTTAGGCTTAAAGATGATCTACCTACATTTTTCCTTTCGAATGAAAGCGATGAGGCATTCTATTCACGACAGATTTTAGAGCCAGTGCGAGCAGGCACAGATTTGATATGAGCTTCAGATTAGATGGTACAATAGTTGAGATTAGATCAAAAATAGAAGTTGTAATGATTTGTATTAAATAGATTCTTGTTTCGTACCATAACCTGGAATCGATCCTCAGTGAGGAATCATTGGTGTATTAAGTTTTAATTATATTTGTTAAATTGGAATGTGGTTTGCGTTGAATTACAGGTGGATAGTCCGATTTACGAATACTTCATGCCGAAATTTTCTAAAAATCCCCTGTATCAAAGTCTATTTTATTATAAGAAGTATATATTAAGTATTGGGAAGTCGGAGCGTTACACCCCGGGCTAGCGCATTCTTCGCATGCATATATGTATTAAGGAACTTATCCCAGCTAACACCGGGGTCGGTCTTACACAGCTTCTCAGCAACAATCCAGTAGCGTTCGGAGTAAGCTGGGTTATGGGGATCCCATATTCAAACAAGCATAGAGCCTTAACAAACTGATGGCATCGGGGCCCATACCCCGACCTCAGGTGCTCCAACCATACCCCGATCAAGTTGCCCTTCCTGCCTATGGTATATTTTCTCCTCCGGTTCAGGCCACCTCCACTCTATTGCATCGTCTAAATGGAATGTAGCCCAGAAGATCTGATCCCATTCAACGCGCTCCTCCATATACTTTGCTTTAAATGGGGTGACATAGATCCCGGAACATGGCTTTTTCCCAAATTTGGAATCAAAGAAAGCCTCATCATAAGCCGTCATAGCCGCCACATCGGGATTCTGGGCAAACTCCGTGCTAAGGTCCCTATAGAAATAAGATTGGGGGATCCCCGCATCTTTTCGAACAAAATAGTGCTGGGTATCAGCCCAAATACCGTCTGGCTCGCTAAGACAATACCCCGGGACTAAATCTTTAGTAACAATCCTTTTAGCTACAGGGAGGGTGTTCTTCTTCTTCCCCATTATGTACCAATCTCATTCTATAAGCTCGGGGTTGCTGCCTGAGGAACTAACACTACAAGAGGAACTAATAGGGCCAGAAAGGGGAATAAGCACTCTCCTAGTAGTCACGCGGGTTTTCTTAATCATTTAAGGGAATACTACCCCGGACTACCCAATTCAAGCAAAGAGAAAGAGATAAAAAGTTACAATTAGAATCTACGTACAAATCTAGGCCGAAGCCCGGATAACAAAACAAAGATATTCAAGGTACTGAAAGGCCAAAATAAGAGGACTTACAAAGAAAGGCCAGATAATGAATGAGCTAGAAAGGCCTGAATTGCTGAAGTATTGAATTGCATTGTAGTCCGGGCTTCAGAGCTCAAGAGTGATGCAAAGAGGGAAGCAAATCAAAAACTTGTAAAAGACAAAAGTGAGGAGGATAACCGATATTTATTGGCAGCCAAGGGCATCCAACAGCCAAGACACGTGGCAACCCATAAGTGGCCACAGGCTTTGTAATCTGGGAGAAATAAGTGAAAGCTTTTAAAATTTTTTGAAAATTCTCGAAATAACTCAAAGATTTCCCAGAAATAAAACACCTCACTAATTTGCCAAAAAATCAGAAATTCTCAACCAAAATCCAACAACAAATCGCCTCCAACCCCGGAGTATATTGTGGTACTCACACCCCGGGCCGAGGGACAACCAAAGCGAAAATTTTTCCCTCAAAGTTACCCAAAGTTATATTGCTTTGGACTTATGAAGAATCAACACCACTTCTAGTCCCGGAGCATGTACTTCAATATACACCCCGGGCTTGGGGGGCAGCAAAAGCGAAAGTTGTTCCTTCAAAGTTACCTAAAGTCACATTGCTTTGGACTAATGAAGAATCAACACCACTCCTAGTCCTAGAACGTGTACTTCAATACAAACCCCGGGCTGGGGGACAAAAGAAGTCGTATCTTAAAACTGTAACGCGTTATTCCTACTACTCCCCCATCCAAAGAATCCGCATGAGGGAGTAGGGGCAAATGATAGGCTAGAATTAGCCCAAGACCAACCAGGCCCAACTTGGGGCCCAAATCGTAAGCAACAAGCCTAATTTGTGAGAACATGAGAAACCCGGCCCAGGCTAGTTGGCCCGGATCCGGAGACACGTAGCCTCCACCCCAGACTGGAGGACCCCAGATTGATGACACTTAGCACACGTGGGACTCCAGCTCAGTGAATATTCACACACTTGGCGCTGACCAAAACTAAGTGCCAACGATTGGCAGGTGTCAACCATGTCTCAAACAACCCCTGCACACTTTGACCACCAGCTCCCTACTAGGGACACGTTTCCAGCATCCCGGTGATTCAGGAGTCCGTACCCCAAGATCCAACGGCCATGAGCAGAGGTAACTCACCCCTAAACCCTAGACCTAGAGCTATAAATACCCCTAGTGAATAGAGGTTAGGGGTTGGTCATTATTACATACCTACACACACTTATTACTCTTGAGATACTCGCTTGATTATTATCATCCAAAGTCAACCCTTATTCTCACGCCGGAGGCACCTCGGGGCCAAGCCCCCCCTCTTCGGGGTTGTTTTACAGAATACCCCATAATAGCTACATCACTTTCTGGCGGGAGTTGGTGAGGAAAAACTAGATCAAGTTCCAGAGTTATCACTCTAGCTACCAAGCATGTACTTAAGCTGTCCAAATCACTATAAGATATAATAAATCAAACTTCCTCTAACACCTTATGTTTTTAGAGTTACCTAGCTGGAGATCCCATCATATTTCCTGCTCAAGAAAACTTTCAATTTTTTTTTTCTCATGTAATGGGACACCGACTGAACTTTATAAGGTCTTCTATTCTGTTGGAATATAACATCCTCTAACACCTTATTTTTTTAGAGTGATTGGTGGCTCCCTGCCACCCCCAAAATTCTCAATATTAATTATGGACACAAAAGGCAAATTATGCTCCAAAGATGGGCGCTTGTGATCCACTCTTCGACCCAAAAATGAACTTTTGAGTGAGGGGTGTGTTGGAATATATATAAGATCTGGTTAGGAGCTTCCTCTAACACCTCAAGGTTTTAGAGCGATTGGTTACTTAACATATTCATCATAAGTCAAGACTCTTGGATAAATTTACAAAATTGTCAATAACGTAATAATAAATTTACTAGTTACTATATCAGTCATTGCGGAGAAGTTATGGGTTAGTTGATCAGAAAGCAGATCTTAACGGTGCAGAATGTTCACATAATTTACAAGCTTTCAAGAAGGTTAGCTACTGAAGCTACAGTTTGGTAAATCTTTAGATGGTTTATGTAACTGACTTGGTTCAAATTCAATATTTATTTAACTTTGTAGCTTACTGATGGTCTTGAATCAGCAACAAATTTTGAAGAGTAATCACTAGATTACTATACACAGCTACGCATATCATCGTTTAATGGAAAAAGGGCAGTAATAGTTGGATTTGGAGATAAATCACTAGATTCACTACACTACACCATAGATGGCCTATAGCAACCTTTTGGCATGGGTGTTACCACTATGGGTGTTACCATAGCTATGAAAATTTTAACCTATCGCAACCTTTTGAGCGTGTAAGTGTCGTGTGTAGCTTCCTCCCTGGACTTGTAGACTCTCACTTGTAAAAAAATAAAACTTTGCCTCCTCAAAATTTATGAACAACTGGAGTGTGTATTTGTCGATTCTTATAGTTTCTAAGTTTGTTTTAGTTAATAAATTGTGTATAAACTTAATACATAGTATATAATCTGTTAAAAAAGTTTGCCCCCACAAACTAACTACTTCCCTATTAAGAACGACTGCTCAACCGAGTCAGATCAAGTAAACAGCGTAATCATGGTTACTCACACACATGAACACATGCTAATGATTATTAGATATTTCCAAGCTTTATTTTATTTAAGAGTTCAAAAGAAATAAAATTTAAGTCATGGTTGAAAGCATTGAATAGAAGTAAACCGGTAGAGTAGTGAACTAAAAAATTGTAAAAGCTGTAAGTTCATTTCATTCGCTCGTCTTCCCTTATTGTTTTCCAGATATGCACAATATAAAAGGTTACATTATCAATGCCACTTTTAGGAACCAATGTGATGACACACAAATTTTCATCTATATAGATTATAGTATTATATGTTTTTAGCTATTATCGAGCAGTATTAAATTTTACTCACACTTAATAAAAACTAGACATATTTATATTTGTCACTTAGCAAAAACTGAAACAACAATTGGGCATAAACAGTAAACTGCATGTTGACAGCCGTTGGCTCTCTACTTACTGGTTTAACTATGTGAGTGTTCAGAAAGAGCTGCACATCAGAAAGGCATCCCCCCTAGTATATTCTAGCTGAAAGAAGACTAGCATAAATGAAAACTTTCATGCAGTTACAATAGGGATTGTCAGCTCAAAAGGCTATAAATCTCCTATTTACTGGTCAGTGTTCGCTATACATTATAGAACAGTGTAACAACAACATTGGCCTGAAACTCTGATTCAATTCAATTCTTAAAAAAGTCTCTTATTTTCTAGGACCTTCAAGCCAAATTTAAAGCTTTGGCGAGGTGTCAAGCATTCGAAAAAGATAAGAGATACAATGGGAAGCGAGATCATGAGGCAACACTTTACTGCTCATTTCACATTTATTCATGATATCAAAAACCTTGAACACCTCCGGGATCAACTTGGAGAGGTGATGTATGGTTATAATGTAGATATTTTGCTACATATTAATCCTAATTAGCCTTGTTTTATGATACTTTGGTCCTATATAAATAATGCTAATTGTTATCTAACTTATATTGATGCTAAGTGGGTGTTTTTTATGTTTGTAGGAGATTCCAAAGGAGCAAGGTATTGGGGACAAGAAGGCATGTTGAAAGGAGACAAAACATAGAGAAAATGGGTCCTGAGCTTAGGCTCAGGGGCCCTGAGCGGATCAGAATTTTTACTTTTTGGAATCAGAGGACTTGAGCCTCACACTCAGGGGCCTTGAGGGAAGCTTCAGCAAGCTCAGGGGGCCTGAGCATCATATTCAGGAGTCTTGAGATGACCGAAAATAGGCTTGTTTACTCAATTGTAATTTGTTTTTAGTTGCGTTGTTTGACTTTAAAAAGCCCATCTAAATATATATAAACATATGTATTAGGTTTTAGAGAGGAGGTACGATTGATAGCCGTATTACAGACATAAACACGTAGAGATAGTGATAGAGAGAAAGGGTAGATAAACACTTGATAGCGAGGTTGGAAGAAAGTGAAGGGATTCATCCGGACTTCAATGGAACTATTCAAGTTGTACTCTTTGTACTTCAATTCTTAAACTCATGGTTTGCGTTTATGATTCATATTTGTTTTATCTTATTATGAGTAGCTAATCCCTTTATCCAAGGGTTGGGTCTTATTCGTTGGCTTGTAATGTTTGTTTGATTGTATTGTGATTTTCTTGTTATTGTTAATTTGTCATTGAGCGCTTTATACAATTAGAAGCGTCGCGAACTTTTAATTGAATCTCTAGGAATTATAACGAATCGGGAGAGGAGTTGTAATTTTAGTACATTATATGATAGACAAAATTTAATTATTAGATCGGGAGATTGATATGCGACTTATGAAACTAATAATCCTAATCCTTGGTTCGTAATAGTCTATAATTGTACTTTTTATGACCATAAGAGTGGATTAAACATTCATGATAGCCAAATGAAGAACTCCGATTCTTGGATTATTCTCTCATACTTGTTATATAATTTTATTTATTTACTAAGTTAATTAGTTGATAATTCAGACACCCATAAAATCTTCCACACTTCTAGAATGTGAGAGATAAAAGACATGAAATTGGTATTGATATTAGTCGTTTCCTGTGAATAAAATTGTAGTTTGGATTTTATATTTGTAGATATTTTTTTTCTTTCTTTCTTTTGCTTCTTTTGGTGTGTCTACATATTTCTTTGAGGAACCTAAAACAAGTTTTTGAGATAGAGAGACAACATGGATAACAACTTTGGTTGGAATAATGCTCAGAATTTCTCTAATAATCAAGAACGATATCAACACTTTAATCCTTATTGAGAATTCAATGCTTAAGAGGATTTTAATGCTTATCAGGTGAATTCGTTCTATTCTGAAAACTCGTAATATGCACCATACTCTCCTAGCATTGATTTTTTATGTGCATTTGAAAATCAATATCATGATCCTTATTCATGTATATGCAATGATGTTGATGAGAGCTTAATTCATTCTAGTCCTTCTTTACATTCTGTGGGAATTTTTAAGCACTTTGATGACCCAACGTGAGAGATTGCTAGTAAGAATGATATTCCAAGTGAACCAAAATAAATAGGTTGGTATAAGGAGAATGCTAAAAGAAATAGTTTTATAATGGAAGTTCAACTTGTGATGCATAACGGTTGTCTTTAAGTTCATCCTTGTGTCAATTTTCAAATGATCCATGATTCTTGTTTAGACATTGATGAAAATTTTGTGTTTGATGAGTCTACTTGTGTAGTTAATGATTGTCCCATGCGTGATAATGATAATTTGGATGCAATTGAAATTCTACCAAATCTAGAAAATATTGTTGAACTTAATGCATTGGTAGACGAGATAAAAATTGACGAGTGTCCAATTAAAATTAAGGAGGAGTCCAAATTTGATGAAATTGAAAATCTTACTTTAGATTATAAGGATCCAATTTGGGAGGACTTAGTGAGTCATACTTGTGATGATTATTCTGACGACTTTTCTAGCTATTTTGATGTTCAAAAGTCTCTCGAGCATGTGGTATAACGACCTAGAATTTTTCGCGATTTATAAATGGTTATTTAATTGTTAAATATGGAAATTTTGTGATTTATATGTTGGGTATATTTTTGAGAAGTCAAGTTATGTGTGAAATCATGTTTATATGATTATGTGACGATTGGTATGTGTCGTACGTGCTCGTAGAATTTTATTTATATTTTTGGAGCATTAAAAGTATTTTTAAAGTGCATTTTTAATCTTCCAAAAATCATTGAAATTGTTTTAAATCATGAGATCTTTGGCATTATCATCTTTCTGGTATTGTTTAGTTTTTAAAATTAGTGTGAGTATTTAATTGCGTGTTTTCATATTTTAAAATGATTTAAAAAACATTATTTCTTTTAAAGTGCTTTTATTTCGAAAATTCATATAAAATTCATTTTTGATCCAAAAATTATTTTAAAAATATGGGGAGGTTTGTAATTTCATAAAATTTATTTTAAAATTTTAAAAATTATTTTTCCCCTAATTTTCTTATTAATTTTTGATTTTAAAATGATTAAAACCAGTTTTTAAAAGAAAATAGGATTTCAGCAATTATTAAATTACCGTTTTGCCCCTAGATCTATAAATCAGCACCCACCATCTCTTTTCTCTCCTTCTCGAGTTGTTTAGCAGCTGGTACTCTTTCTCTCTCGATTCTCCTTCATTTCCTTTGTTTTTAATTCGAAAATCATGTTTGAATTCTTGTGTTAATTATTTTTACTCCATTCTTATGCTTACTTGGTAATTGGTTATGTTAAATATAAACGATGTGTTTTAATCAGTGTTTAAGTGTTATAGTGAATTATCAGAGTTTAGCTGGAAGCAGTCAGAGTTTAGTGTAAACTCTGACAGATGGAAGCTCGACAGAGTTTGTCAAACTATGTCTGGAGGAAGCGTCTACTGGTCAACAGTGATTGAAGATTTATTATGGAAGCGATATCTTTGAAGATTGGATAGCTATCAAAGAGATCGAGTTGACTTAGGAGACGTGTGACAATCTGTAATCGATATCATTGTATAGCTGATTATTAGGAATATCAATTAGAGATTGTATCGTAGCTGTATGTTTTATAAATACAATTAGGTTAACCCTAGAAGGGTATCGTACAACGAATTATCTTTATTGTAACCTATCAGCTCTTTGTGATAATTTACATCTCGAAGAGGGTTGTTAATACAAGAAGTTTTTAAGTGCATAAACGTTTCACTTGTTAAACTCTCATACGAATTTGATTATTAATTGTGTATTCGGCCTAACAAGTGGTATCAGAGCCAATCTGTTACTTTATTATAGGTTAAAATCCAAACACAACAATAATCATGTCAGCAATTCCTCCACCAACACCTACTGTTTCTGAAAAGGCTCCTACTATTGTGAGTCGTTATGAACCAATCAGGGTTCCTATTCTCAGGCCATTAGAGTATGCTATGTGGAAGGTCAAGATGACTATGTTTCTGGAGGCTACAGATCCAGAATATCTTGACAGGATTTATGAAGGCCCTCACAATCCTACAAAGCTATCTGTTGCAGTTGCTGGTGAAGAAGCTAAAATGGTTCCAAAGGAAAGAAGGGCATGACTCCTGAAGATCTATCATCAATTGCTAAGGATGCAAAAGTTAGGCATTTACTGCATAGTGCTTTAGACAATGTTATGTCTAACAAAGTCATTAACTGCACCACTGCAAAATAGATATGGGATGCTCTTGAAGTCAGGTGTCAAGGAACTGCGGCTATTAAGAAGAATAGGAGAAACATACTCACACAAGAGTATGAGCATTTTGAGGCTAAACCCGAAGAGACCATGACAGAAACATTTGATAGATTCTGTAAACTGCTCAATGATCTGTCATTGGTCAACAAAGAGTATGATCTAGAAGACTCAAATCTCAAGTTTCTTCTTTCTCTACCCGAAAAGTGGGATGTGAAAACAACCACTATTAGAGACAACTATGATCTTGCTGAAACAGAGATTGATGAAATCTATGGACTGCTCAAAACTCATGAATTGGAAATGGAGCAGAGAAACAGGAGATCAAGCAGGAAGGCAAAGTCTGTTGCTCTTAATGTTGAAGAGAACCCTCAGAAGAAATAGGCATCAAGAAGGAAAATGAAGGGAAAAGCTTTGGTCATACATTCAGAAAGTGAATCATCAAACTCTGATTGTGATTCAAACTCTTCTGAATCATCTGACTCTGAGGATGATGAAGAAGAAATGAGGAAAATGGCTGTGTTGATGGTGAAGACTTTCAAGAAAATGGGCTTCAAGAATTTCAAGAAAGGAAAAAGGTTTTCTAGAGATTCAAATGAAGACAGGAAAAGCTTCAGGAAGTCTGATAAGAGAGATTCTAAAAGGAAGAAGGATAAGTCTGAAATTCAATGCTACAAGTGTAAGGAGATGGGTCACTATGCTCCTGAGTGCAAAAAGGGTAAAACTGGAAAGGTACTCTACACTAAAGGCAGAGATTGGGCAGATACTTCAGATTCTGATGAAGAAGTGAACTATGCTCTCATGGCTACTACTGAATCAGAAACTTCTGAAAATCAGGTACCTCTAACTACCTATGCTTATAATATTGATGACATTGCTCAATTAAGAATTTATCTTAAGTCATTGCATATAAGTTATAGGGATCAGACTTTAGAAAATGAGAGGATAAAAGCTGAAAATTCTGAACTTAAGGTAAGAAATAAATTTGTTGAAGAAAAACTTGAAAACATGCAACAAGTTCAGAAAGAGAGAGATGATGCTGTTTGTATAGAACAGAATTTGTTTCAGAAATATAAACAACTAGAATCAGAGTTGGAGGAAGCAAATAAGAAAATTAGGAATTGGACTAATTCTGGAAAGGACACTCAACAGATTTTTCAAACAGACACTGTTGGTCTAGGTTATAATGAGGGAGATGAACTTAGATTTCAAAATCAAGTTAAAATCAGAACTCATTTTGTACATGGAACCAGTAAATTTTTGTCTGAAAATGAAAAAGAAGCTGTTAAAAGTGAACCAATATAAACTAGTGTTAAACAGGTTAATATTGGTCCAATGACAGATAAACAACTCAAACATAAACTGAAGGAGTTAAAATCTGTTAAGAAACAGAGAGTGTCAAATAAAAACAGAAATGGAAAAGTAGGCATCACTTCAGGAAATAAACCAATGCTTGCTAGTTATGCTCCAAGAAAGACATGTCATAACTGTGGTAGTACTAAGCATCTTGCAAATTTCTGCAAGAAAAATATAAATATAAATTCTTTACCTACCAAGTCTTAGGTAAAGAAGAATTTTGCTAGAACTAAGCCACAGACTTTATGCACACACTGTGGAAGTACTTGGCATTCCATTTATACTTGTAGAGAATATCATGCTATCTATCATAATTACTATGAACTGAAACCCAATCTGAAATGGGTTAAAGTTGATACTGCAAGTGTAAACACTGATACTGTTAGCTCAAACTCTGATAATGTTAATTCCGCTGCAAAAGCTAACAAAGTTAAGAATGCCAAAGGATCCAAGCAAGTCTGGATCTTTAAAACTAATCCTCAGTAATTGCTTATGATTGCAGGGCAACAGGGAGGCAACCCTAGTCGTGGACAGTGGATGTTCAGGACACATGACTGAAAATAAAGCCCTGCTATCAGACTATGAGGAGAAGGCTGGCCCAAAAGTTTCCTATGGTGATGGCAATGTAGGAAGAACATTGGGATATGGCAATATTAATCTTGGAAATGTCATCATCAACAATGTAGCTCATGTCCCAGGACTCAAGCATGACTTGTTATCTGTGAGTCAAATCTGTGACAAGGGATATCATGTAGATTTTCAACCTGAATATTGTGAAGTTATCAGCAAATCTACAGCAAAGGTTGTTCTAGTTGGTCACAGGCAAAACAACATTTATGAAATCAAGCTTTTGATAGACTCTGTTGGAAAAGTTGTTTGCCTGTCTACAAGAATGTCTAGTGAAGAGAGTTGGAAGTGGCACAAGAAACTCTCACATTTGAACTTGAACAAAATCAATGATTTGATCAGAAAGGATCTTGTAAGAGGACTCCCAAAGGCTTTGTTAAATGTTGATGGCCTATGTGATTCATGTCAGAAGGCTAAACAAAGGAAGTCATCTTTCAAGAGCAAGACAGAATTTTCAATCACTGATCCCTATCATCTTCTGCATGTTGATCTCTTTGGTCCAGTAAATTTTATGTCTATTGCAAGGAAGAAATATGCTTTAGTCATTGTTGATGAATACACTAGATTCACTTGGGTGTATTTTCTAGCAAAGAAGGATGAAACTGCATTAACTCTGATGGAGCATGTGAAGCTTCTAGACAAAGGATCCAGTAACAAAGTCAGAATCATCAGAGGTGATAATGGAACTGAGTTCAGAAATGCAACAATGGAAGAATTCTGCAAGGAAAATGGAGTGAAGCAAGAATTTTCAGCACCTGGTACACCACAACAAAATGGTGTAGTTGAAAGGAAAAATAGAACCTTGATTGAAGCTGCCAGAACTATGCTTGATGAAGAAAAATTGCCAACTTATTTCTGGGCAGAAGCTGTTCAAACTACTTGTTTTACTCAAAATGCAACACTGATCAATAAGCATGGAAAGACACCATATGAGATGGTGAAGAAAAAGAAGCCTAACCTGAAATACTTTCATATTTTCGGGTGCAAATGTTTTGTTTTGAAGACTCATCCAGAACAGTTGACCAAGTTTGAGCTAAAGGCAGATGAAGGAATTTTTGTTGGCTATCCACTGTCAACAAAGGCATTCAGAGTTTACAATCTGAGAACTAAAGTGATCATGGAATCTATACATGTATCTTTTGATGATAAAAAGATAACTGGACTTGAAGACAAAGATGAATATGATCAACTGAACTTTGAAAATGAAGATTTAAACTATGATGAAGGAAACTCTGATGAAATAATTCTGACAGACCCTGTTGAAACAAACTCTGAACCTCTACTGGTAAACAATGGAGAAACTTCTCAGCCACAACAAAGGGGAGAACCAGTTGAGGGGGAGCATGTTCAAGATGAAGACTCAAACAATGATACTGAGTCAACTGAAAAATCTAGATCAAACTCTGATGATTCAAACTCTGAAAATTCAAATTCTGACTCTGGGCAGTCAAGTTCAGGGGGAGTCTCAGAAAACGAAGATAGATCACAACAAAATCAGGAGAGCATGGATCAAGGGGGAGGATCACATGCTGATAGAAGTCATTTGCCTTCTGCTAGGAAATGGACTAAATCACATACACCTGATTTGATAATTGGTGATCCAGATGCAAAAGTGAAAACAAGAAGTGCTACTGCAAGTGAATGTCTGTTTCATGCATTCTTGTCTAAAAATGAACCAAAGAAAGTGGAAGAAGCTCTTCAAGATGCTGACTGGATAACAGCAATGCAGGAAGAGTTGAATGAATTTGAAAGAAATGAAGTTTGGACCCTTGTACCAAGGCCAAAGAACGGATCTATTGTTGGTACTAAATGGGTTTTCAGAAACAAGACTGATAGTGAAGGTGTTATCACAAGGAACAAGGCGAGACTGGTAGCAAAAGGCTATTCACAGCAGGAAGGAATAGACTATGATGAAACATTTTCTCCAGTTGCAAGATTGGAGGCAATTAGAATTTTTCTAGCAAATGCCTCTCACAAGAAATTCAAAGTGTTCCAGATGGATGTGAAAAGTGCTTTTCTAAATGGAAAGCTTGAAGAAGAAGTGTTTGTTGAACAACCACCAGGATTTGTGGACCCCAAATATCCAGATTATGTCTACAGGCTAGATAAGGCACTATGTGGACTTAAGCAGGCACCAAGAGCATGGTATGAGACACTTGCTCAATTTCTTCTAGAAAGTGGATTCAACAGACGAAAAATTGACAAAACTCTGTTTTATTTTAATCAAGGAAGTGACCTCTTTTTAATTCAAATTTATGTTGATGACATTATCTTTGGGTCTACTAATGATAAACTCTGTAAGAAGTTTGCCAAGCTCTTGCAGTCCAGGTATCAAATGAGCATGATGGGAGAGCTTAGTTACTTTCTAGGCCTACAGGTGAGACAAACAGATGATGGTATTTTCATTAATCAAGAAAAATATACCAAAAATCTTCTCAAGAAATTTGGTATGCTTGACTGTTCATCTACATCAACTCCCATGGCAACAGCAACTAAATTGGACAAAGACATAGGAGTTTCAGTGGATATGACAAACTACAGGTGCATGATAGGATCTCTTCTATACTTGACAGCTAGAGAGCCACATCTGACAGCTGTGAAAAGAATCTTCAAGTATCTCAAGGGCACCATATCATTAGGTCTGTGGTACCCCAGAGAATCAGATTTCAAGCTACTTGTGTATTCTGATGCAGACTTTGCAGGCTGCAAGATAGACAGAAAGAGCACTAGTGGAAGTTGTCAATTTCTTGGTGACAGACTTGTTTCCTGGTACATCAAGAAACAGAAATCAATCTCCACATCTACAGCAGAAGTAGAGTATATTGCAGCTGGTAGCTGTTGTGCACAGATCTTATGGATGTAGAATCAATTGCTGGATTATGGATTAAGGTACGGTAAAATCCCTATTTACTGTGATAATCAAAGTGCTATTGCTATGACAGGTAATCCAGTATAGCATTCAATGACCAAGCACATCAGCATAAGGTACCACTTCATCAGAGAACATGTAGAAGAAGGGAATATTGAACTACATTTTGTGTCTACAGAACAACAGCTTGCAGATATCTTCACTAAACCGTTGAGTGAAGCTACATTTACAAGACTGGTCAATGAACTAGGAATGGTCTCTGGTTCTGACTAGGAATGTTGGTTAGATTCAAATTTTACTTATGTATTGTATTACTCATATTTCCTAATTGGTTAAATGCTAAGTGAACTCTGTTGATTAAACTCTGTTATGCATACTCTGTTAAACTCTGTCAGCATGCCTGTATGTCATACACTGTTATTCAGTTTGATAAACTCTGCGAACTCTGAGTTGATTTTTGTCTGAATGAAAACACCAATGAAGAAATATGTATAAAGCATGATTCTCAGCAATTAATCATGAATCTTTCTGAGTTATTGTGATCTAATCTTAGATTGTGCAGAAAGTTAACACAGCATGATACTGGCTCATATTTATAGCATCTCTTAGTTTATTTTGTCCTAAACTCTGAGTCTATAAATACTGTGTGCATTACCTTACATGAAAAACTATGATGAACTCTAAACTCTGTTAGTTATACTCTGATGGAATAAAATGCTTACTGCAATACCCCAAACAAAATGTATATAGGTTGTTATACTCCTTTGAGATTAGGTTGGATACTAGGATGACCCAGGAACTTATTGGTATATAATATGTGCTAAAATTCTCTGATTTTTTGTGACTAGTTAAATACTAGGATGACCCAGGAACTTATCAAAATGATAAGGGCTAAAATTTTTGAATTTTTGGTGGCTGATTCCAACCTCTAATTACTGGAATGAATAAAAAAAAATTTATATATAGAGGGGGTATAAAATAAAAGTTACTGTATATAGTTTGATTACTTCAGAGTTTAGCTTTCATCATACAGTCACTGTTTACTATGACAGTTTGTGCATCTAGTGTTTATTGATTTACTTTATGGACTTTATGAAAAATTAGATGCTCTAAAAATTGATTTAGTAAACTCTGCTTCACACACACATATTTTCACAACTGTGCAATTTATGAAAGGGTTTCGGTGATAAAGTTGGAGAATTGACAAACGCTGTTGATTCGTGGTTAGTACTCTAAGGTAAATTTTCATTTGGATAATTTGAAAATTTTGGAGTAAATAGGGCGTTTGACAACTGTTAATTGTGGATCATACTCTGAGTCTCAGAGTTCTCGAATAGAAGAAAACACTTCTCGAATTGGTACTCTGTTCTGCTACTGATTTAATTGATGAATTTGTTCCTTATATGATTACTTTAATTAGTTTTCATATTCTCTTCTTTGATTTATTTCCTTGAAGAACAGTTCATAAAACATAAATAAAAATTGCAGAACACACTGAATAAGATTAAAGAAACATAATTTTTCATTGATAATAAGAAAGAGATTACAAGAAAGTATTACATATTTTAGTTCTTTCTATCTGCTAATCTATTCAACAGGAAACTAAAAGGTCAAGTCCAAACCACTCCATTGTTAGCAAAACTCCCAGATCCCATCTTTGCCACTTTATTTGGGTGGAAGTTGAAGGGATAAGGTTATTTTTGCTGACATATTCATTAACAATGGTTGGTGGTGTTGGATGAGGATGCCTTCGAGGAGAGCCATGCAAATGTTGCTTGGAGAGCAGCATCGATGTCGATCACCCTTGCAGGTTTCTCTCTCTCGATCTCTTCCAGACCGGCATCCATTTGCAGCCACAGAGTCTCAAGCTGCCTTTCCCAGTCAAACGCATCAAACTCTTCACGCGTATAGCTGAAGATATCCCTATTCTCGACAAGATGGAGGTTCTTTTCTTTGATGGTAAGGTTTGCCATTGTTTTTCAGAGTGTTTTGTTTGAAGGGTTTGTGATTTTACAGGGGAGAATGAAAGGTTAAAGGATTAATGAACTAATCTGAGCAAGTCTCTAGGCATTAAATAGAGATGGGTAAGCAACGGAGTCCTAAAACACTTCGTATTCTAGTTATTAATGGCTACAGGTAAACGCTTCACATTCTGGTTTTAATTGGGTCCAGGTATTTTAAGAGAGTATTATTTGATTTTTTTATTAAAAATCAAATATTTTATTGTTTTAATTTGCAAAATACTCTTCTTAAAAATACGCGCACGTGACCCACTCACCCATTAATGTGTCCCACTCACCCATTATCGTGTCCCACTACACATTAATCTAGGAACTGATTGAGTGTTTGCTTACATAAGAGATTGGGTTTTTAATTACTCTAATTACTTTTGTGTCCAAACGGTTGTGCCTTAATTTTTACATCTCACAGTTCTCTCATTTTTTTTACTTGGGCATTCTCGCAAACACCTTTCCTACATACACTTCTCTTGGGAATTCTTGCAAATTTCTTAACTCAATGGCTTCTAAACCATTCACTACTCTTGGTTTACGGTTTGTTCATAACAACTATGAAGCTCCACTCTATCATGAACGTGTTCCAGAACCGTTTCATCTAATGCAGAATTTCTTGAGAGATTCAGAGATTGGACAAGCTCTGGTTGGACCTGATACTCTCTCTGCATCTCAAATTGCTACTTTTTGGCAGAATTCAGTTTATGTGGATGGAGGAGAGAATGGAACTCCTAACATCATCTTCACTTATGAAGAACAAGACTTTGTGATTACTCCACAAACTGTAAGAGATACAATGGGGTTTGACACACATACTTCTTATACTCTGGTTAATGAAACTCTTTTGAGAGAGATGCTACAAGAGATAGGTTACATGGAATCTCTTGAGAAGCTTGGCGGTATAAAGAGACCTAATCTCAGGAAGGAATGGAACTTTTTCTTTGATTGCATTACAAGGACATTCCAGAAGAAATTCACCAACTGGGATGCCATTCCAATAGACAGTCTCCAAATCGGGTATTCTCTACTCTATGGTAGTAATTTTGATTTTGGTAGATATGTTCTGATGAACTTAGGTGATAAACTGTCAGAGTCTACTACTGTTTATTATGCTCGTTTTTGTCAAATGTTGTTCAATGCTTGTGTACCTGGTCTAGAAATTGCTGATACTGATGAAATTGATCCTTTTAGAGTCAACAAGAGAATAATCTCTGATATGACTAATAAGGATGTTGGTAAAGAAAATCTCCCTGCCTTTGTCATGCCACTTGCTTTGCAAAATTTTCTCAATCAACCTCAAGAACAACAACAACCACAACCACAACCACAACCACAACCTGAACCACAACCTGAACCACTAAACATTGATCGTACTCAAACACCAAACACTGAATCACCTACATCACCTACTCACTCAGCACCTACAAAACAACCTTCACACATTCTACAAACAAACTCTGAATCATCACTATCTCCACCAAAACCACAGCCTAAAACAACAAGAGGCAGAGTCAAGGCAGCACTAAACACTGAACGACATGCAAGAGTTAAGAAGTCAATAGAGACAAAAATGAAAGCAAACCAGACATCTCCTGGAGCTGTTTATACTAGAACAGCGAAAAGAATAAAACAAACGGCAAACATACCTAAGTCACTCTCAGTGGTAGAACAATCTCCACAATCTAGTGAAGAGGATTCAGATAATGTACCTCTAGCAAAGAGAAGAAAACTGGTAACCTCTGATTCTGTGGATGAAGATTTTGAAGCTCCAGAGGTAGTTTCACAGAAAACACCTGCTGTTGAGGTTGAGAAAGTTGAAATACCTGCAGAGGTTGAAATGCCTGCAGAGGACAAAATGCCTGCAGAAGAGGATACTAGAGATGGCCTTTCTCCAATAAATGATATTCTTGATTCATTTATGCCATTCTCTGATCCTATCTCTGATACTGGTGCAGCTGATCAACCTACGGTTGTTCTTTCTGAAACTGTGGCATCCCATACTGAGTTACTATCTGATGCTCACCAAACTGTTGAAGGAGGAGATGAAATTGATCAAGCAACCAAGGCTACTTCTCAGTCTATGCCTGTTGCTGAGCCTGAGCAACATGGAGAAAATCTTGACAAGGCTGCAGAAGAAATTGCTAAAACTATGGCTGAAGATGAACATGCTAAAGCTGCAAGTGTTGAATCTGAAGGTGAAAGTAGTGCAAACTCTGATTCTTCTCTGAGTGCACAGTACAAACAGACAATAAACATACACCTTTCACTCAACCTTGTACGTCTCATGAAGTTGAAAGAGCACAATTTGCAAAGTTTGCTGCTGAATGGTACAAAGAGGATTGTATTTTTCCACGAGGAAGAGCAGCTGATTTTGTTAAGCAAACTGCTGATACTATCTCCAATCCAGAGATTCTTTCTTGCTTAAAAGCAACTGTAGTTCAAGTCAAAACTCTGGATAGAAGATTTGATGACACTACAAAGGCAATCACTGATTTGCGGAATGAGGTTGTAGCTAGAGAAATGAAAATGGAAAGAGAATCAAAACTCATGAATACAAAATTTTCTACAGCTCAAGACAATCTCTTTGCCAGGCTGAGTAAAGTTGAAGAGAATCAGTCTGACTTATCTTTTAAAATTGATTCTATTGCTACCTCCTTGGAGTTAATTACATCTATTCTTATTCCTGATGATGTCAAAAAGGGGGAGAGAGTTGTCAGAAGGGATAGTGCTGGAGATGGAGGGGCAAGTAGTAAAGGGAAGAACAAAACTGAAGAAGTTCAAACTTTGAGAACTAGCAAGTCATCTAAATCACAGTCTGTTGGGAGAAATACTGATACTCAAGATACTTCAAAGACCAAGAGTTTGCTGTTACCTTCTAATCCACAAACTGATGAAGAATTGGCTGCTAAGCTGTTTATTGAAGAGAATGAGGAAGGAGTTACGATTGAGGACATTGAAGCTGAAGAAAAGAGTTTACAAGAAGAACATCTCAAGGCTTTAAAGTCTGGTAAGATAAAAAGAGGAAAAGCTCCTAGGCCTGTTGTTAAAGGTGTTGTGATCAAGGAAAGGGCTGATGTTAGTCAAAGATCTCGGTTTTCAAAGGAAACAATGGCAGCAGAAGCTCAACTCAAGCTAAAAGGCATTGAAGGAGAAAGTTCACAGAAGAAAGTTACAACTTCTGTTGCATCACAAGTTATGACCACACCTTTACAATCTTCTCAGTTGAAATCGGTTTTTGGGAAAGGAACAATTCAAGATCCAAATATATTATCTGGAGTTTCTATGAATATTTCTGATGGAAGAGCCTTGTCTGGCAAAGTTGGAAATAATAAGGGTGGACTAGGTTCACATAGAGACAAAAGGCAATATACTGGTCCTAGAGATCCTTCTTCACTGGCTGTTCCAGGTCGTGGTGTTCCTCAAGAGAGTTTGGACAGACTGGAATCAGTACAGTTAGTTCATCAGAAGAGTTTAAACAAGGACTTTCTCTTGTACTTCATGGCTGATGGGACAGTATTTAAAATTGGTGAGAATGATATTGGCTTGAAATGTTGGGAAGAACTAGAGTATGTTCTATATCTTTTCAAGGTGAATAGTCAAAGGACTCAATCAGTTGCTAATGTGCTCAGACAGAGAATGCTTCAGAATTTGGCAATCAGAGGAGAGAAGTATAATAGCAGATATGTTCCTAAGTACAGGGATTACAAAGGAAATCTCATTGAAATGAAGAAAGGTACTGCAAAGTTAAAGACTGATTTGGGAATCACAGTACTTGACTTCAATTCACAGTCAGAAGAAGTCAAATTTATCAGACTGGGAAATGAGATGAGAAGGAACAAAATCTATGATTTTAGGGCTGCTATCTACCAGACAGATGAAAGTGATCCTCAGCTCAGAGAAATTAAAGAAGCTATGAAGATTGAGCTTGAAAATGCAGAAAGAAGATTGCTCATAGATTATCTCAGAGCTATGCCAGATCTTGAAGTGATAAGAGATTAAGGTCTGTAAGGATTTTCTTATTCTCTGTAGTTTTTGTTAAGTAGAAGCTTAAACTCTGAATTTGTATAAACACTGTATTTGTCTATTTGTTTTGACATCATCAATTATTGTCATTAACTTGTGCATTTTTGCTAATGAACAAGTTGGGGGAGATTATTAAATATAATTGATGTGTTTTAATCAGTGTTTAAGTGTTACAGTGAATTATCAGAGTTTAGATGGAAGCAGTCAGAGTTTAGTGTAAACTCTGACAGATGGAAGCTCGACAGAGTTTGTCAAACTCTGTTTGGAGGAAGCGTCTACTGGTCAACAGTGATTGAAGATTTATTATGGAAGCGATATCTTTGAAGATTGGATAGCTATCAAAGAGATCGAGTTGAATTAGGAGACGTGTGACAATCTGTAATTGATATCATTGTATAGCTGATTATTAGGAATATCAATTAGAGATTGTATCGTAGCTGTATGTTTTATAAATACAGTTAGGTTAACCCTAGAAGGGTATCGTACAAAGAATTATCTTATTGTAACCTAGCAGCTCTTTGTGATAATTTACATCTCGAAGAGGGTTCTTAATACAAGAAGTTTTTAAGTGCATAAACGTTTCACTTGTTAAACTCTCATACGAATTTGATTATTAATTTTGTATTCGGCCTAACAGGTTAGTGTTTTAGAAAGATTTGTATATGTATATATACGGCTGTATGTATGTATATATGTAGATAATGACATGCAAGTACTGTTAGTTGATATTATGATGATTAAATGATGCGATGATGCTAATTGTGAATAAAAATTAAGTTTTTGTATGGTTTTAAGTTGTTTGTGAACCATCGGACAAAACCCTCCCCCACCGGCAACGATTTCCGGCGAGTGGTTGGTCGGAGATGGTGAGTACATGACTGAGCAGCAAGCATAAGTGGTATAGAGCCTTAATTGATGTGAATCGTTGGTTGCATGCAACGATTTTTCAAGATGTAGTATTATTTCAAATTTTTCGATTTAATTAATTAAAGAAATAATTATGGTTTGCTCACTACTTGATTGTTGAAGGTGTTCTTGATGATCTATGTTAATTGTTAGATGGTTTATATGCATGTATCAATTTCCCAGAATTTATAATGTTGAGATTTGAATTTTGGTAGATAATTTATAATTTATTCGGATTTTTATAAATTAATAAATATGAATTAGATGTTGATTTTGATAAGAAATTGTTAAATTCGAATTTAGATATATGTTACATGAATTTGTAGAGATGTATGAGTAATTCTTGATTTATTATAGTTGATTCGAATTTTGATGATTTATTTAAGAATAATTCGAATTTTAAGAATTATAAATGATCTATTTGGTAGAAATATAAATGTAATTTTCAGAATTGTTATGAGTAGGGATTCGAATTATGTAATTTAGTAATTTTATTCGATAAGTGGTATATTTATAGTTTGTATATGAATATAGAATCCATTGGGAAGTGTAGGTGGATTTATAATCCATCAGATAACTTTGGTTGTGATTTTGAGTCGAATATTTTCCGACGGGATAGTCCTATAAACAGATGAATTGCTGCTCGATTTTCGTTAGAAATATAAGTTATAAAACCTATAGTATATTCTTATAAGTTAACTATGAGTCAAGTTGGTATCAAGTGTTAAGTGCCTAAATGACTTATGTGATTTCATGTTATAAATGCTATATGGTTGTGTGCTTATCTGATCTTAGTGAACTATTTGGTAAGTATATGTTATATATGTTAAGTGTAACGTGATATAGGAATCGTTTGGGTAGATTAGGGTGAGACGTATTAGAGGTACAGTATTCTAAAGTAGTGATTATGATTTATGTAGATACGAAGGACGTAGGCCCTAGCAATAAAGGGAAAGCGAAAGTTGAGTATCAGTGACTGAGCTGTTAGCTGTTGTATACTACCGAAGGCAAGTAACTCTGTCATTCCTCTGAAAGTTTATATTCTTGAAACTGTTTTATCTTGTTGATTCAAGCATGCCTATCTTATACCATGTTGATCATAGTCTTGTCGTAAACCTACCTTTGCATGTAACCAAAATCTTTATTGATAAACCCTGGTTACACATGTAAACCCTAGACCAACATAATTCTTATAATTGCTTCTTGACCATACTGTCACCCAGAGTTAAACAATACTAATTCTTTTTAATTGCTTCTTGACCATATATGTCAAACAACTTGCCATAATTAAACCATATTGACTGACAGATAAACCAGTGTTCTACTTGACCTATGTCCATGACCAGTTCAACCTATGTTGACCATAAAAACATATAAACTTCTTTATGACCTAAATAATGATTCAAAAACTTAATTGCCCATAATACTAGACATTACACTTGAAATCTGATCAATTGCCTTGATACCTTTGAGTCTATATCTTCTTGATTCAGACTTGTATCCCTATTTCAATGAATCAGAGGACTTCGTCAAATCCTTTGACTTTTATCGTTGCAAATCAAAATGAGTTATTTTCTTAAAATACTTTGAAGTTACTTAGACTGGGCTGATCTGTTATCAGAGAGTTGAAGGTACTTTGAAGTAAAGGTTTTTCAAAAAGATTAAGTATTAAAATGTTTTACGAAGTTAAAAAGAGTTTTGCAAATCTTAATGTTTTTAAAATAAGATTTTAATAAAATGTTAGGAACTCCGTCTAAATGGTTTTCACTGATTCCTGACGATTGGAGAGACGGGGTGAACGGGTAATGCTGGTTCCGTCGGCTTGTGTATGTATTAGTGTAGTTCTGGTATGTCCAGTTCGACACCTTTATAGGTCAATGTGTTGCCTCTTGGGAACCCAAGCTATCCTAATGAGAGGATTAATGTCCAGAGGGACTTTGTGTCCTGTATGGGGACTTTATGGGCTGATCACCCGTATTGTCTGTTATTAAATAAAAACCTCCAATCAGTTTTTTTAAAGTGATGATTACTTTTAATTTACTATGAAATGAAATTAGTTTACCGATTAAAATGTCAATTGCTTTACAAAATTTTGACTTAACTATTGCTATCTTGATTATCAGATAACACCCTATCATTACCAAATGTCGGTATTTCTTTTACTGCTTCCAGCATATTTATGTCATATCTTAAATTACTGTCATCTTTGATTATATCTTGATACCCTGTTTTTAATAACCCAGGTTTTTGGAGGAATTAAAACTTTTATTATATATTGGTGTATGTATGAATAGTGGTTATGACTACAATGTATCAGTGGTTTTAATGAACGAATATTTTAATGGATGTGGGTTCTAGTGTTTATATGCTATGAATGATATATTAGGTTGACAAAATTATATAAGAATAATCTATCGTCCAAAGAGTAAGGTATGGTATTCCAAGAAAGAAAGGGATTCTCATGTCATCCAAATCGATATCTGGTAGCTCATGTCATCTAAATCGATATCTGGTATAATTCAAGTAACTCCGCAAAGGAAATTGAGAATGTTCGAGAAAGCGCAAGAACAGTTTCTAAGTACAGGAAATAAAGAGAGAATAAGCAATAAATAGTGTTTTTGTGGAATTTGGAATATTATCAGACGACCCTATATAGAAGTATTAGGAGTAGATTTCTGAGTTCGTATTGATGATTTATGGACAAAATAAGTGTATGTAAATGATATCAGATTTTGAAAAACAGCACTTTTATTTTTCCCCGAGATTTCCCTGGATACTGAAGGATCTAAGGATTTAATGAAAAGATTTAAGGAATTTAAATTCAAGGATTATAAAGGAGGATGGAAGATGGTAGTAAAAATACCAAGAAGGTTTCTAGTAAAACCCTAACAATAAATACTTGAGATATTCCTCCGAACGATCAATGAAATTGAGCAATAACCGGGCAAAGAAACAAGCAGAGAACCAAGAGATGATCATGTGCAAGTGGGTGGAGACAAGGAACTAAGTAGTTACAAAGGAACTAGCAACATTAGCAACTAACTAAGCTAGTTAGCAAGAATGACATCACTACACCACAAGGATTAAACACTTGGCTACATGATGAGGTATTAGAGGTGATGTAATCACTTTAATAAAGTAGCTTTATGAGATATTACCACAATAATACACATTACACAAGGATGAGATCAAAAACAAAGCAAAGCAACTCCATTCTCTCCCTTTGAAGACCATTCGGCCATGGCATAAATTTAAGGAGAAAATTTCCACTTCCCACTATTCAACAATTCTCATATTAATTAGGTGAGTTCTATAATTCATAACTTAGATATCCTATTAATCTTAGCCTCTAATTCCATTTCTTTCCTAGTAAATAAAATCATCAAAGTTTAGTGTAAATAGTAACTTCAAGAACTAACTTTGATTTTCTTGATTTCTTTGGTGATCTAAGCTATATAAAGGTTATACAAGAGCTATAAAAGTCTTAGTAGGTTCATATACACTCCAAGGAAGGTATACATCTTAAGAAACCCTAACTTTTCTTTTGAGTTCTTGATGATTTTAGATGAGTTATGATGACGATGTTGTTATAAGCATGTAAGCATGATTATGTAGTTGTTTTAGTAGATCTAAAAGCCATGATTCAAATGATGGTTGAGTGAGATTTTCTTAGGCTTGTTAAAATGTATGTTATGTATATAAGTTGTTGGTTTGATCATGGTATGATCTTGGTGAAGTGAAAAATTTGAAAAGACGTGTAAACATAGCCGTTATAATTCCCGATTTTACAATACCAAGTTATGTGGGTAACTTTTGGACCCAAACCCCTCTGACCTTAAGTCACCACTGCCATGATATGTTAGCTCATGTTTTAAGGTTTGTTTTGGCACGAGAATCGAAACAATTGGACTTACGGTTTAGGAGATATGGTCGATTTAGTATAAGTTGTTCGAAACCGTAAGTATGAGTTCGTAACTTCAATTAAACCCTCTTAACATGATAAATTCGGTTGCAAATCTTAGTAATTAAATATTAGAGATCATAAGGAAGGCACGAGAGAAGACCTCATGTCAAAAGGATCGTTTTTCGATTTTATAAAAATGTTCAAATCGAGGTTAAGTGCGAAGGAACCCCTTTGAGGTACACTTAGTTATAACTTTGAAAAACCACTTAGAAAACGGACAATAAATCTTGAGGTATAATCTTTCCAAGTAAACGACCGACCCTAGAACTTATACGAATTAAGTACCTATCAATTGTAAGTATAATGACATGCCTTGATAACAAGCAAGTATCGGATCATAACGGTGTCAATGGGAGTTACGTTAGAATGTGCATAGCGAGATAGCTCGAAAATGTGTTTAGTTTAAGTAAAGTACATACTTAGCTTTTCAAAGCGTTAAGTGATTAATATTGAATATCTTTGCTATTTATAGATCACCGGACCGACCCGAGACACACTACCCCTACAGGACTTCCAGGCAAGTTTCAAACCTTTATCAAACTGTTGTTGTGATTATATATGATTTCTGCTATATATGTACATAGCATGCATAACTGTTTTCAAGATTATATATTGTGATACTTGAACAATGACTTGATTATTGGCTTATACGCTAGATACGGGATATTAGTTATAAGCCAGGTTTTGCAAAAGCCCTTAGTGTAGGGCGTATGATTCATATTCTTTAATATAGACCGGGAGTCGATATTTCCATATTTCTTGAGATTATTTTCTGATAAAAATATCGAATAAATATTATTCATTTATTATTTATTAAATGAATATTATTTTGAATATTCATTCAAGGATTATTTATTTAATGAATATTATTTTAAATATTCATTTAAAGGTTTATTTATTTAATGAATATTATTTCGAAATATTCATTTAAGGATTTATTTAGTGAATATTATTTTATATATTCTCTCGAGGGTTAATTATGAGCAATTATTTTGACTAAAATTAATATTTGAATTTTTATGATTCAATAAATATTATTTGAATATTTATTAATTACTTTTAAATTGGTTATAAAAATGGTTTATATTATTTGAATTTATCTTTGACCTTCAATAATTATGACGAATATTTCTGAGCCTTATAATGATTATTTTATCAAGGGGAGGTTCCCAACTCTGTTTTACATTTAAATCTATCTTTTAAGAAGATTTAAATGCTCGCTCAAACTTCTAAAATATAGGGAACCTTACTTGAGGGACTGTTATTTATTATGGTTGACTGCCCGGTCATAAACTTTTGAAAGTACTATTTTCATTCGCAGCTTTGGTTGCTATACATCAAAATGAGTCTTTGTTACTTCCTCAACACTCGAGGAGTAAGATTGATGGAACAAGTTAATATCCATTAACAAGAAATAGCTTGTGAAATATTGGTGAATTTTCCTTTCCAATTAGATACGACTACTTTGTGGAGTCCTATCAACAATTATTATACTTGGGGTGTAACAGCCCCAAATCCGGGGTCAGGGATTTAGAGTAGTCACGATCCATTTACTCCTTGCCTTACCTATATTACTCACAATGTACACAATTCAATTGCTTATGACCCCACAATATATATCTCACACACACACAGTGGTTAGAGTCTCAGAAACAATACAATACAATAATTGCGAAATAAATAACTTTTATTATAATACCCAAATGTCTTTTAAATCTGTTACTGATACAACTTCTAAGTAATGGTACATTACCAACTAAGTCTCCTGATGATTACAATCCCCTCATACTATTCACACATATACATAAGATGAATACAACAAGCTGTAGCCTGATCCGACTAGTTCGTATTGCTTTCGGGATCACTAATAGAAACTGTCTATGAAGATGCCTTGCGGTTACCACTCGCTGGCGGGGTCTGTGTTGTGTCCTTGACATCCTGCTTTACTGCTCTATAATATATATAAAACAATAGCAAGAGTGAGCTAAAGCTCAGCAAGGTAATAATAAAATGGCTTAACTCTGCCTTTATCTTGATACCCAATAATAAACTTGTATAAGACAATAATTGTCAAAGTATCTCAATACTGAAATTAGTTCCTTATCGGAATATATATTCCAAAAATAGTACCATTGTAGTATTACAAATATCATCTTCATAGTATCTCAGCAAACTTTTACTATACTATGAACAAAGTTCTAGTATAATATAAAAGATGAAGTTACAAGGTAAACAAATATAACCTTTTCGCAGAAAAATATTTGCTATATAAAGTATAAGCAGAATATCAACATATATCTTAAAAGATGTGTTAGTCACAGAGACATGTATGTACTCATATAATAACAAGCCTAAATATGTGTAATGCTATGCATTACGTACATGACCTCTTAATTGAGGGAACCTCTAGTTGTAGAGTTTTTGGTTGTTTTGTACTTATAAGAGGCATCAAATTCTAGTTGTGTAACTGTACTTATAATGTCGAGAATAATGCTTGAAAGAAGTTCCAAGGTTCATGCCTTAAGCAAGAAGATAAAGACTGTCGAATAATCACAGTTGGGATTTGAAGAAAATGAAGAATTTGCCTAAGTACCAATTCGAGAAGTATGTTTGTTATATTCGAGAAGTCTAGCATTCGAGAAGTCAGGGATTCAATATCTCAAAAGACACTGTTCGATATCTCTGGAGGTTAACTAGTCAAAGACTCATTCGAGAACTCAGAGATTCGACATGTCTAATACTCTATTCGAGAACTCAAGAAGTCAATAAGTCAAAGCATCATCGAGTTCTCTAAGAGTCAACAAGTCAATGCTCTATTCGATATCTCAAGGACTAAAGAAGTTATTCGATATCTCAGGGATTCGATAAGTAAAATACTCTATTCGATATCTCAAGGATTCCTGAAGAAAAGACTTATTTGAGAAGTGATTCGATATGTCACCAACAGAGTTACTTCTCGAATACAATCTTGGAGACAAAATACTGAAGAATTGTACAAGTCAGAGACCTGCAACAAGCCAAGATGCTTTATGGACACATACTGTAAAGCACTTTGGAAAGCCTACAAAGAAGCTTGGAGAGATAGTACAAGAGACAAAGAGCTAAAGAAGTGGATCTGAACAGAGTTCTAAGAAGTCAAATCTGTAGCCGTTTAGATGTTTACTCAAATAGGATAGACACATTAAAAAGCAAATTTGTTTGCTACCTTATTTGTTGTAAGCAAGTTGTTCACGTATTATAAGTGAACAACCCTACTTCTTTAGCAAGTATCAAACAGAGTGATCTAGAGTTCTTCCAAGTAATATCTCTCTGAGAAAGAACCTGAGAATACTAACATTTGTATTCACAGATTGTAGCAGATCTTTATCTAATACAATATTAGATTAAAGTGATATCGTGTTCTTGTGTTTATATTCCGCCCTTACATAATCTGTTGAACACAAACACACACTCTGTTACACAACCAGATTCAAACCAAGTTAAAACAATCTTCACCTAAAACATTTATCGTAAGAAAAGTTTGAGAATCCATTCACCCCCCCTCTGTATTCTCGTGTGTGTGTTCAATACTCAATAAGTGGTATTAGAGTAGGTTGTTTATTCAAAAATAGAAAACGATCATGAATACACCAAAGACTACAGGAACGGTGAAGGTCCCTAAGTTTGACAAAGAGAACTTTAACCTCTGGAAGATCAAGATGCAGTTGTTCATCAAAGCTGCTAATCCTCTATATCCTGAGATACTCAAGAATGGTCCCTTTATTCCACAACAGGAGATTCCTGAGAAGACGGTTGGAACTGTAACCATTCCAGGATCCTATGTGGCTAAAGAACCATCTAAATGGACAGAGACAGAAAAGGAGATAGTTGCCCTTGATAGTCATCTCAAGCTGCTGATCATAGATTCTATGGAGATGTCAATTTTTGCTAACATAGCTTCTTGCAAAACAGCAAAGGAGATGTGGGATCATATTGAGGTGTTATGTGAAGGAACAGAGGAGGTTAGAGAAAACAAGAAACAGATGCTGGTCACACAATATAAGGCTTTCATGGCTCAGACCAAGGCAAGCATTACTGACATGTTTGAAAGGTTTCACAAGCTGTTGACTGAGCTATAGATGAATGGGAAGGTATACAGCACCAAGGAGTTGAACATGAAGTTTCTACTGTCTTCACCAAACCATCTAGAGCAAAGGGTCGTTTCTCTAAGAGAAAGAGATTTCAACAAAGTCACATATGATGTGCTCTATGGGGTTTTAAAAACTCATGAGCTTGAGTTGCTTCAGAAGAGGGCTATCCAAGCCAACCAAGGCAGAATGGTAAACACATCATGTGCCTTGATTGTCAGCAAATCTGTTCAAGACCTAGAAGCATTACAAGTCAGCTGAGGATAGAAGCAATAGTTGATGATGAAGAAAATGAAGGTGAAGTGACTGAACCTATTGAGGAGAAAGAAGAAGAAGAGTTCTATACTCTTGAAGAGCTAGATGGCATGGAAAACACTTCATATTCTTTCATGGCCAGATAGTTTCCAAACATCAGATTGAAGAGGAACCAACCCTTCAAACCTAGACCCCGAAACCATTCATTCAACAAGAGCAAGGCACCTGTGAAAGCAAACAAGAATAAATTCAAAACCAGCCATGTGGATAGGTCATCTGTAAGGTGTTATAAATGCAATGACCTAGGGCATTTTGTCAGTGAATGCAAAAAGCCTAAAAAGAAGGATAAGGAGTTTCTAGAGCTTGAAGCCAAGTATGAGGCCCTTCTGAAAAAGCAAACATAAGGCATGGCCTACATAGCTGAAGGAAAGTGTTAGAATGACTCTGATAGTGATGGAGAGGAGCAAGAATTCTGCAACTATGCCTTGATGGCTGATTCCAAGGATGAACAATCCCTATCTGACTCTCAGGTACCATCTCTCACTACCATAGATATGTTTGTTTCTGAGTACAAATGCATGGTTGAACAACTATCTATTGAAATGTTTAATATTCATACTAGTATGACTGCTACTAATGAAGAGATTGCTAAACTGTCTGCTAAGAATGAATTGCTAAACAAGAAAAATGAGGAACTTGAGCTAACTGCTATGCAAGTAGATAACCTTAAGAAAGAAGTTGAATATTTGAAGAATAAGGTTCTATGTGCTAGTCAGGTTGAGAAGGCTCTTAGGGATGAACTAGCTGAGAATGAATTCAAACTGAAAACCTTTAAGAACTCTCTAGTCTACTGCAGTCCTACCATGAGAAAAATCAAGTTAACCCAAGGCAGCCATTGGACTTGACTATGGCACTATTAAACAGAGGAAAGGCTATGCTGTCATTGAAGATAACATAGTTGTTCAGGATGAAGTGCCTCACATTTTGAAAAAGACTGAGTCTCCAATTTTTAAATAACCAACATTTGAAATTGATGAGGATGCCTTACTCATTAAGCAAATGTTGAATGATGAGGATGAGGCACAGTCTAGTGAACAACCAGCATCCTCTAAGAGTGAGAGTGTCAAGACAAAAGCCAAGAAGCCAGTAGGAGGTAGACCTAGACCTGAGAAGTTTATGAAGTTTGTTTCAGCTGGGAAAAATGAATCTGAGAAGAAAATGGCTAATAAGAAACAAAACAGAAATGGCAAGCTAGGGATAAACAAGAATAATAATTATGCTTATGTGCCAAATGCTCCTAGGAAAGTTTGTCAAAACTGTTTTAGCACTAATCACTTAACTCATGCATGCTAGAAACCAACTGGTAGTGTAGCTAAGCCTTTCTATGATTGTTCTGTGCCTTTAAGACGTAGAGATTCACCTTTCTGTGATAAACTTGACTGTATGCCATGCAACATGAATGTTATGACAGCTGTTTTAATTTGAGGAGACAATTCATGGATGGTTGCATCAGTCACAACATTCAAACACACTACACAAGGACAGAGTCTTCAAGTCCTCCTCGAGTTAGGAAGGTACCTCCGTCACCTAAGTCTAAGAATTTAGATTATAAGACTTCTAACATTTACAAGAAGACCAGTCCTAAGAAAGTTGATAAGCATGCTGTTTTTGATAAATCTGTTTCTAAGCCAAGTGGGCCCAAACTTGTTTGGGTACCAAAGAAGAAGTAATACCTTTGTTTTTGTAGGGCAAAGAAAGTGAAAAGAAGGTCATGTGGATTTTGGATAGTGGATGCTCAAATCACATGACTGGTGATATGGCCCTGCTATCACAATATGAGGAGAAGGCTGGCCCAATGGTTGCTTTTGGAGATGATAGCATGGGTAACACATTGGGATATGGCAAGTTAAAAGTTGGTAATGTCATCATTGAAGATGTAGCACTAGTCAAGGGTCTCAAGCATAATCTGCTAAGTGTTGGTCAGTTTACTGATAGAGGTTTCAAGGTAAATTTTGACAAAGATGAATGTTTGATCGCCCATAAGAAGACTGGTGATTTTGCTCTATCTGGAGTAAGAAAAGGAAGCCTGTTTGTAGCCAATATGGACTCTACAAACAAGGACAAATTTTGTTGCTTCTACTCAAAATCATCAAATGAAGATTGTTGGCTATGGCACAAGAAGTTATCACACCTGAACTTCAAGGCCATTAATTCTCTAGTCAAAAGAGAGTTAGTGAGAGGCATGCCAACACTTGAATTCTGTCAAGAAGGAGTGTGTGAGGCTTGTCAAAAAGGAAAGATGAAAAGGTCAAGCCACAAATCAAAGACAGTGACATCAATCACCAAGCCCCTGCAATTAATTCATATGGATTTGTTCGGGCCTGTCAATATTATGTCACTCTCAAGAAAGAAGTATGCCCTAGTGATGGTTGATGACTACACAAGGTATACATGGGTGGAATTTCTAGCATCAAAGGATGAGGCTCCACAAGTAATCATTGACCACATAAAGAAAGTTGATAAGGAAGCAAAAGCCAACAATGCAAGTGTGATTGCATTGAGAAGTGATAATGGAACAGAGTTCAAAAATGCCTTACTTAAAGCATTTTGCAAAGAGAATGGCATTTCTCAAAAATTCTCAGCTCCAAGGACTCCACAACAAAATGGAGTAGTTGAGAGAAAGAACAGAACTCTAATTGAGGCTGCTAGGACAATGTTGCTTGATGCAAAGATGCCTACATGTTTTTGGGCTGAGGCTGTGAGCACTACATGCTACATCCAGAACAGAACCCTTATCAACAAAAAACATTGGAAAGACACCTTACAATTTGATGACAGGAAAGAAGCCTACTCTAAAGTATGTTCATACTTTTGGAAGCAAATGCTTTGTGTTGAAAGACAATTCAGAATATGTTGGGAAGTTTGATGCAAAGGCATTTGAAGGAATTTTTCTTGGCTATTCTATGGAGAGAATTGCATACAAGGTTTATGTCATCAGTCAAAAGAAAGTTATGGAAAGCACAGATGTGCAATTTGATGACAGCAAACTACCTGGATTAGAAGAAGCCAATGATGAAGATAGAGATCCACTAAAGTTTGAAAATCTAGATGATTCTGATGAAGAGATTGAAACTGAAGTTGAAACTCCAGTTCAACAAACTCAAGTGAATGATGAAGCAAGAGAAGAATCTGATCCAACCAGCAGTGAAGCGACTAGCATACAAGACACACCTGTGAATAGTAGCAACTTCACAGGGGAGGAAATGAAGATGATCATGATTTGGATGATGAAGCAACATCAAGGTTAAGAAATTAAACTGAGCACTCAAGGAAATGGGATAGATCACACATTGCAAATCAAATCATTGGAGATCTAAATGCAGGAGTGAGAACTAGGAGAGCAACTCAAAATGAGTGTCTCTATGGTTGCTTTCTATCTCAGCTTGAGCCTGAGAAACTTGATGATGCACTGTTGGATCCTGATTGGATTATGGCTATGCAAGAGGAGCTGAATCAATTTGAAAGAAACAAAGTATGGGAACTTGTGCTTGCACCAAAGAACAGAACCATTGTTAGGTCCGATAAGATTGTAGAAGGGGGGGTTGAATAAAATCTTTACCTTTTTATCGAAATTTGTCCTTTAAATTAAATTTGATAAAGACAAATTTATCTGCGGAATTATTTAACACAATTTTTCAAGTTGAATATAACTGTATATTAACTTGATGTGGTGTTGCAAAATCAGTATAACAACTTATCAAGATGTTAATAAAAATTAGAAAATTCGACATGAACTTTTCTAATTTAGTTAATAATAATCAAGATAAGAACTAGGAAACTTAATTCGCTAGTAGTAAAAGAATCACAAATAAACAAGTTCTATCGGATAGAATATCACAAAGATGAAGAACTTGATTTTCTGGGAATTGTTTAAGCTTTGGTGTTCTTGGTGTTCTTGAGAGAGAGAATTCTGGTCTTGATGAAATGTTTTCTGCTGTGTTTTCTCCGTTATGACTTAATCTGGTCTGTTCTGTTCTTTTATATCAGTAACAGGTCTTGCTGGCTTTCTGTAGGATATTTAATTGCTCCAGCATGACTTAAACAGCTTCCAAGACTTGATTTTTCTTCAATAAGACTTACACAAACCTCCATTAAGACCTAAAATGTGTCGGTAAGACTTACCAGAATTTCGGTAAGACTTACAAAAGCTGGCAGAGGTCGGTAGGACTTAAATCAGGTCGGTAAGACTTAATCCTGAAAAGGCTTCTGTCGTTAAGACTTAAATTAAGTCATACCGAATTTTACCTCCTCCAAGACTTAATCAATTTTCTTTCTTTAAGTCTTATTGATCCATTTAATTAGTTAATGATTAATTAATTCATATTTAATTGATACAATAATTAATTTAATTAATAAATTAATTCTTCCAGAATTAATTCATTTAATTAAATCAACTAAATTAATTTATATCAATTATAAATGAATTTAATTAAATCAATAAATAATTAATTTAATTCTTACAAACCACTAAAGGTAGTAAAGAATTACCACTGATTTGTGTTGACGTTCGATGTACTGTCTGGTTCATGAACGACTAACTTCAATGATGCTTCTTCACTTTTGACTTTAGGTTGTGGTTTATTTACTCTCTCAATTCTCTTGTACTGTAACTGATCTTCAAACTATCACTCGAAAAATCTCTGTCACTGTTCAAATGAATCCATTAACTTCAATGTTGTACTGGGGCTTGATCAGATAACTGAATCGTCTTCCAGTGTATGACATCAAAACTATAGATTGACTTTTCTTCTTTGTTCTGATAGATAATACTTCTTGAGATTCCTATGACAGTTCATATGTATATTTACTTATTACAATTTGGTTTAAGTTGATTAGGATCCTCTAACTACAAATAGGCTGAGTCATATGCCTTTCAATCTCCCCCTATTTGTTTGTTAGACAATAACAAGCAAATTCCTAGAGGATACCTCAACTAATCCAACTTAACCAAATGAAAGATAAAACTTTAAATACTAAGTAAATATGAAAAAAAGTTCTGGTTTATATTTAACATTTGCCAGATTCAAACATGAAAGATAATTACAAGATAGATGATCCTCTAGACTGATCATATGATATAAATTCCTATCAAGATTTATCTAGGCTCTAAAGATATAACATGTAGAGCAATTCTTTTTCTTCAGTTGTCTTCCCTTCTGAATTCTCCTTCTTCTGGCTCATCTGTGACTTGAAGTTTCATGTGTAGATCAGAATCAACAAGACGTTCTCTTCTTGATGACAATCCTTGAGGTAAGACTAAAGGAATTCCAAGCTTCTTTCTCAGTTCACCTTGAAATTTCTTGTAATCTTTTATGTTCGTTTGTGCATAGGAACGAATGTGATCTGCAGCTATTACCTTTTCTTCAGTCAAGTATCCATGATTTCTGAGAGCATATTCAGCATATACCAAGTGCTTTGCATGATGTTCGTATAATTCATCTGTCTGAAGATTGATTGAGTGAAGTACCTCTCCCTTAAGAAATTTTACTTGTGGAGGTTCCTTAATCACTTCTGGTCCAGCTCTTTCAGCAAATTCTTTGAACTTTTCATGTAACAATACACCTAGCTCAGAAGATGTTCTTACCTTAGGCCTAAGTACCCATATCTCTGTCAGTGATCTGTCATAAAAGAACTGAATAGATACTCTGAAAGTTCCAACTTTATGACAATCTACAAATATTACTAGCTCATCAGATTTGGGTTCAAATGCAGTAGTTATCCTGATGACTTCTACCTGTAAGGCCTTTATATACATTTCATGAATTGGATTTGCCAGTTTGAATTCCTCGAGAATTTGTCCAAGACGACGATCTTCATAATCAGAACTCTGAGGTGAATCAATTGCTCTTTGAGCACGTTCCCATTTGTCACCGCTCTTTAGTCTGATATATGTTTTTCTCTTCTCAACATTTATAGCATGTAGTCGTTGTAATGCTTGCTGTTCAGCTTTCTGAAGTTCTTCATTTCGTGCAATTTGCTCTAAAGATTTTTGAATTTTTTCTTCTCTCAGTTGCAAATTAGCTTCCCTTTGAGCAAATAATTCTTCAGATTCTTTCTCAGCTTGTTGAGCTTCAAATTCAGATATCACTGGTCCTTCATCTTCCCAGTGACTAAGATCAGGTTCAGGAAGTTCTTCACCTTGATCAGGGATTTCAAGATCAGCAAAAACATCGAAGTTATCCGGTTCACCCGTGTAATAATAACCTGTGTTCTTGTCTTGAATATCTTCTTCAGTTTGTTCAACTACTTTCTTCCTCTTATCTTCACCTTGGTCAGATTTACCAGATTTTCCTTCTCCTCCCTCTCTTTCTTTAGATTTATCTTGTGACCCCTTTGATTTCTCCCCCTTAGTTGAGGAATCCTCTACAGACTTATCAGTTGCTCCAGCTTCAGGATCCTGTTCATCATCATCACCACCCTTACTTGTAAAGAACTCAATTTCTTCATTTGTAGGTTTGCGACTTTGACTTACAAGATTAAACAAATGTCTTAACCCTTTAGCCTGGTGTGCATTTTGCTTTTCGATCTGGTCCAGACGAGAATCAGTAGATTCTTGATTGTGCTGTACCTCTGACTGTAGATTATCAACTTTCAAGGAAATCTCAGAAATTAACATGTCTCTTGAGCAACAGTAATATCTCCAGAGTCATCAAGTGCCTTTTCATGAGAGAGTTCGAGAGATTCTATCTTTTTGGTGAAAGATGTCTTTAAGTAGTTTATGTCCTTCTTCATTACAGCAAGCTGACTGTTGACAGAGGTGGATGCAGAAGATCGCTCACCCACTTGTGCTCTAAGAATTTCTGTTTCAGCCTTGCTGACTGCAAGTTCTTTTTCTAAAGTAGTTATCTTTTCTAATAGTGAGAGAGTGTATGTGTCAGTGTGTGCGCTCACCTGACGTTCACTTTGAGATCCACTCACCTGAAGTGCATGTGTTTCACTCAATTTTATGGTATTCCTCACATCACTCCTCTCAGATTCCTTAGCTGCTTCCAGATTTGTACCTGCATGTAAAATCACCCTAACCTCCTCTGGGAAGGTCAGTGGTGGTGCAATGGGAGTTCGCAAATCCCTGTCCTTAATCAAATCTACTTGAACATTTGAAATTGTTGACTGAATTACTTCAGTAGTAGATTGATCAAGTTGCCTTCCACCTTCTCCAGTCGAAACTGCGAGTGGAAAATCCCTTGTGGGAGCCAGGAGTGTTTGTCCTGGGAGGGGAGATGATGGTTCTATTAAAGTTGGCTGAGAATCAAGATTTCCCTCTAAAGCCTGTGAAGACTCTTCTACCGTAACTATGGTAGGCACTGTAACATTTTCTACGTGCTCTCCTTGCAGTGTGTCCTGAGACTCATTTAAAGGTATGTCTTCCCCCATTGTGAGTAATAGAGGAGGTGTGCTTGACTCACTACAAGGTGCCACGGCCCTATGGCGAATTTCAATAGAATCATCCTGTTGAGAAGATGATTCTAGTAACTGTGTAACGGCCATATCAATTTCCATATCCTGTTGGGAGGATACAGACGGGCTTACAGTTGCCTCAGGTTGAGTTCTACTTTTCTTTTCTAGAGGCAGAGCTGTGGGTTCACTCATACTGCCACTACTGATTCGACTTCTTTTTACTTGCAATTTCTTTCTGGAGTGAAAAGATATGAGTTTTGGTGGTTGAGTGTTTGGCTCTACGACCTTGGTTAGAGGTTGTGGTACTACAACCCCTTGGTCAGACCTACCAACCACTTGGGTTCCAGAAATAGATTGAGAAGCAGTTGTTTGAGGAACAGAAGGCAATACCTGGTCAGCTGATTCCGCAACAGTCTCTGATAAGATGGGTTGATCTAATTCAGGTTCAGGGACAGATGCAGTTTCTTGCACTGGATGTTCAACAGCAAGAGCAGCTGGCTGAGGAACAATTTGCTGAGCAGGTTCAACTTGTTGATTGCCTTTATTTTCATTATCAACAAGTATGTTTTCCACTGGTGGTTCAGGGTTTTGTTCTGGTTCTTCGGTACAGGTTCAATAACAGGTAGTTGTATATAGTTTGACATGTATTGGGTGACAACTACAGGTATGTTTGTGAATTTTGGCTTGTTGCTGTACTCAGTGAACAATCTGGTAGTAGGTTTACCTGACGCCAGTGACTCTCCATTCAGAAATTGAGCTTGGTTTTTTAGTTCCACAAGATGATTAAAAATCAATGATAAGAATCTTGGATAATAACATGAAACTTTATGTCCATTATCAAAATTCTTCTTTGCATTAATGATTCTTCTAACCATCGGAACACATAGTAGTCTGCCAATATTAATCCTTCGGTTGTGTGCAACTGCGTATCCAATATGCTGCAAGAAAGATGGTAATACCCCGAAGTTCCCTTTAGTAGTATTGGCAAAGACTCTACCTAGTGTGTCAAACAGATAATCCCATTCCTGAACGAAGTTCTTTTTATTCCAGACAGTTTGATCAGGACTGTCTTGATAGAATACACCATTTAAAAAATTTATCATTTCTTGATCTGATGGTAATTCTTCGAAATTATCAGTTGGAAAATTTAAGACCGTATTTATTGTATTTTCATTCACTGTGTACTGATTATCTCCTACAGAGAAGACAAAAGATCTGTTATCATTAGAAATGACAGCAGTAGTACACATGATTCGCAAAGGTTCAATTTTCAGAGGAGCATCCAATCTGAAAGCATTGCGAACCAGGGAATTTTCATTTAAAAATCGAAACCACGGTCGAAAACGTTCAACTGAACATTTTTCTGGATCAAAATAACCGATTAAATTATGTTTAATAATTTCAAATCGATCAGCCATTTTAATCAAGATTTAATTTCCTTGAAAATTTCAGATTTTACAAATTTTTAATTTAAAAATTAATTTTTTTTCGAATTAATAATTAATTGAAAATTCGAAATAATTAAAAGTTCTTCCAAAATTCTGAAAAATTCACACAATGATCCCCTTACACACACAAACACACATATATTTTTAGATTTTACAGAATCGAAGCCAATTTGTCTGAAAAACAGATCGAATTTTCAAAATTTTTTCGGAACAAAAATTCCTCAAAAATGGATGAAAACTTGATTCAAAACAATCAAAACGTAGATAATCAACCAAGGAATCGAGTTATGTAATCAATTCGTGATTATCAGCAAGAATCGTGACGAAAAATGGGCATGAACTCGTGTATATACGCGTGTATATATGTATGTATCTCAGAGGTTCTATAAGACTTAACTTGATAGAGACTTAAAATGAAATTAAGACTTAAAAACAACCTAACTGTTATATATATATACTAGTAGACCGAATAAGACTTAAAACTAACATTAAGACATAACTGTTATTTATATATTTACATACATACTTAACTCGATTATGACTTAATTAAAACTATTAAGACATAACAACTAAGACTCGAATAAGACTTAATATAAACAAGACATAACAGACTGTTATGAATAAGACTTAAAAATAAATTGAATAAGACTAAACTAAAAACTTGCTAAGACATAAAATTATATACGTAAATAATAATTGATTAAGACTTAATATATACTGACCTGCGAATATGACTTAGATTTAAAATCTCGGTAAGACTTAACCTGTTTAAGTCATACCGATTTTAAATTAAGTCATATTGACTGTTTTTCCTATTTTTAAGTCATATTAACTTTAAATAAACATTAAAAACACTATAAAATATACAATTAACTTTTAAAAAATAATAAAAATATTATATAAAATTAAAAAAATAATAAAAATAATTATACATACCATATGCTAACCTATTAACGAAAACAAAACAATATTAACAGGACAAACATTACAAAACATATGATAAATTAATTAATAAAATAGAAACTAATATTTACAAATATTCTAAAAATACTGAAGTATGAAGTATTAAATAATATGAATAAACAAAGTGAAAAATAATTAAGCAAACAAGAAAATCAGATGGTAAAATAATTATACAAGTGATTTCAAACAACAAATATTCACAGAATAATCACTTGTAAAATTATTAAAGATCAAATTTCAGATATTAACAGTATTAATTACTAGGACTGTTTAACATACCCAATTCACTAACAATTCTAGTGAATGAGGATTCATTAAGCGACTTAGTAAAAATATCTGCAGTTTGATCTCCAGATCCTACAAATAGTAGTTCCACTGTACCATTCATTACATGCTCTCTTATAAAATGATACCTTATGTCAATGTGCTTTGTCCTTGAGTGCTGCACAGGATTGCTTGCGATTGTTATGGCACTTGTATTATCACATAAAATAGGAATATTTTCCAATACAATGCCATAGTCCATTAATTGATTCTTTATCCATAAGATCTAAGCACAACAGCTTCCAGCAGCTATATATTCAGCTTCGGCTGTAGAGTTGGAAACTTTTTGCTGTTTCTTACTGAACCAGGATACCAACCTTCCACCTAGGTATTGACAACTTCCAGATGTACTTTTCCTGTCTACAACACTTCCTGCATAGTCAGAATCTGTATATCCAATTAAAGTAAAACCAGATTCATTAGGGTACCAGATGCCTAAATTAGGTGTACCCTTTAGATATCTTAAGATTCTTTTGACAGCAGTGAGATGGATTTCTTTAGGATTCGCTTGGAACCTTGCACACAAGCATGTGGCAAACATTATATCTGGTCTACTAGCAGTTAGGTAAAGCAATGAACCAATCATACCTCTATAGCCTGTGATATCTACCTTGGCAGAACTTTCACATAAACCAATTTTGACAGCTATAGTTGATGGTGTCTTTGCTGATGAGCACTCCTCCATGTGATATTTCTTGAGGAGCTCCTTGATGTACTTAGATTGACAAATAAATATTCTATCTTGTCTCTGACTTATTTGTAATCCAAGAAAGAATTTCAATTCTCCCATCATGCTCATTTCAAACCTACCCTGCATTAACTTAGAAAACTTCTTGCACAGAAGCTCATTAGTAGACCCAAATATAATATCGTCCACATAGACTTGGACTAGTATTATATCATTCTTATGTCTTTTAGTGAAGAGCGTTTTGTCTATGACACCTCTTATAAAACCATTTTCTAATAGAAATTCAGAAAGAGTGTCATACCATTTTCTTGGGGCTTGCTTAAGACCATAGATAGCTTTGTAAAGAAAGTAGACATAGTCCAGATGATCTTGATCTTCAAAACCAGGAGGCTGTTCTACATACACTTCTTCATCTAGCTTACCATTCAGAAAGGCACTCTTGACATCCATTTGATAAACTTTGAATCTTGAATAGGATGCATATGCCAAGAATATTCTGATGGCCTCAAGTCTTGCCACTGGAGCATAGGTCTCGTCATAATCAATGCCTTCAGCTTAAGAATAACCTTTAGCTACCAGTCTTGCTTTGTTTCTTATCACCGTGCCATCTTCATCTAGTTTGTTTCTGAATACCCATCATGTGTCCACCACTTATCTATCTTTAGGTCTGGGTACCAGCTTCCATACTTCTAGTTGCTTAAATTGATTGAGTTCATCTTGCATAACAATCACCCAATAAGGATCAGATAGAGTTTCTTCTACTTTCTTAGGTTCCATGACAGAAAGGAACCCAGAATAATTACATTGATTCTGATAAGCTCTTCTTGTTTTCACACCAACATCTGGATCACCAAGAATTAGCTCAAAAGGATGAGCTCTATTCCAAACAGTTTGTCTGGGAAGAATTGATCTTGATGATTCGCCTTGATCTTCAGTATGATGTTGAGTATGACTTGTTGACCCTTCATTATCTCCCCCTGAGTTGTTGCCAGTTTGACTTGTTGATGGTTCAAGAGTATCAGTGGTGTCTTGAAAATTATCATTGTTTTCACCAGCATCACCTTGATCATTACCACCAACATTTGGATTATTATTATCAGCAACAACGTCAGGTTGATTGTCATCATCTGAATCTGAGTCTGACATATCATCAAACTTAAGCTTTTCAGATGGATCTTCATTTTGGATATTTGGGAGTTTTGTGTCATCAAATGTAACATTGACAATTTCCAAGGTTTTCTGTTGATCAATAAGATACACCTTGTAGGCTCTTCTAGTATAACCAATAAATATTGCTTCATGTGCTTTTTCTTCAAATTTACCACCTTGATCATCTCCTTCTTTCAGCACAAAGCATTTTGTCCCAAATACATGGAAGTACTTGAGAGTTGGTTTCTTGTCATGTAGAGCTTCATATGGTGTCTTCATTAAGTCTTTGTTGATAAGTGTTCGATTCTGGGTATAGCATGCAGTGTTGACAGCTTCAGCCCAAAAGCTCAATGGAAGCCTTGATTCACTTAGCATTGTACGTGCAGCTTCAATCAAGGTTCTATTCTTTCTTTCAACTACCCTATTTTGTTGAGGAGTTCTGGGAGCCGAGTACTGTCTAGTTATACCCTTTTCAGTGCAAAAGTCATTCAGAACTGCATTCTTGAATTCTGTTCCGTTGTCTGACCTTATAGCTCTTACTGGACGATTAGAATCCAGCTCAATTAACTTAATGTGATCAACTACCAGTTGTGAAGTTTCATCTTTTGAGTTCAGAAATAGTACCCATGTGAATTTTGAGAAATCATCAACAATCACTAGAGCATATCTTTTCCTTGACATAGACATCACACTAACTAGACCAAACAAATCCATATGGAGAAGTTGTAATGGTTCAGTTATTGATGATATGTTAGTGCTCCTGTGAGTTGCCCTTTTTAACTTCCCTTTTTGACAAGCATCACATAGACCTTCCTGAGTAAATTCAATCGAAGGTAAACCTCTCACCAACTCTCTTTTCACTAGAGAATTCATTGTTTTGAAGTTTAGGTGAGAAAGTCTCTTGTGCCATAACCAACTTTCATCAGTGGATGCCTTTGAATAAAAACATATAATTTCTTCTGTGCTTCCAGAGTTCATATTGGCTATGTACAAGTTTCCTTTTCTTACTCCAGTCAACTGCGGCCTTTCATTTCTCTTGTGTGATATTAGACAATTCTTCTTGTTGAAATGAACTTCATAACCTTTGTCACAGAATTGACTAATACTGAGCAAATTGTGCTCAAGGCCGTTCACATAAGAGACATCTTCAACGATAACATTTCCAGCTTCTAATCTGCCATATCCATCAGTTTTACCTTTGCTGTTATCTCCAAAGGTAACGACTGGGCCGGCCTTCTCCACCACATTTGTCAGCAGGGCTTTATCTCCGGTCATATGCCTTGAACATCCACTATCCAGAATCTACATGACTCGATCAACCTGTTTAAAACCCTGCAATGACAAATTGGTTAGACTTTCTTCGGAACCCAAATTTGATTGGGTCCGGAGTACTTAAAGAATTGACCTTTATCAGGTAAAGCAACATTTTTTATCTTAACAACATTTTCTACAGGTACTGGACATTTAACCCTGTAAACAGCTTTAACTTGTTTTGGTTTCAGCTTGGGTAACCATGTCTTTACCAAATCCTGAGAAGGACTTTTTGTAGTCCTAATCTTAGAATTAGGTGATGTTACAGTCCTGGATCTAACATGTTTATTTCTGCTCATATGCTGTCTAGGAGCATTCTTATCAACACATGCATGATTACCGTTAAAGTAAGCAGACATTATATTAAAAGCACAAGACATGCAATTAACAGCATCGCATTTCTTATGAGCAGTATCAATAACAGGAATAGCATGCATGGTAGATTTGTTATTGCATTTATTCATGTTGTTACTTCTGCTACTAGTTTTCAATGAACTAGTAGACTCACCAACCCTTTCTGCTTTTACAAACACAGTCTTTCTATCTTTATCATTTTTAACAACTTGATTACTTTCTAAGACTACGCCATTAGCTACATCCTCAATGCGCATCTCTTCCTTAATGATTAAAGATGTTGTATCCAAAGGTTCTGCTATGGATGTCTTAAAGAGTGGATTACTAACACTCTTAAGCACTAATGGTATACCCCTATCTACAGCACTGACACGATTAGGGGTAATAATGCTTTTTCGACCAACAGCCTCATTATAGTCAAACCCAATTCCTATGGTTTGATTAATAGTTTGATGGTTAAATAACTCTTTAGCTACTTTACATGAAGTAGAAGTAGCATTAGCCCTTATTTCTAGCTCAGCTATTGTTTCACGTTGTTGAGCCACTATCACCGCTAGAGACCTCTCAAGTTCTTTTAGAATTCTTATTTCTGATTTTTGTTTATCATGGCAATTTTGTACATCATGTAATTCTGATAATTGATTACTAAGATCTGTAATTACCAAATTTAGTCTTTCAATCTCTCTATTAGCATTACCTAGTGTATCACTAAGTTGATAGATATATTGACTATCAGTACATGATACCTCAGATGAAGTACCACTGGAGTTATCAGATTTTGCCATCAGGGCAAGATTGCCATACTCTTCATCATCAGAGTCTGTATCATCCCAACTCTTTCCAGCAGCCACATAGGCTCTACCTGTCTTCTTCTTCTCAGATTCAAAGTCTTTTCTTTGGTTTTGTTTTGGCTTCTGACATTCAGTAGCGAAATGTCCAAGTTCATTACAGTTGAAGCATCTAATTTTACTTCTTTCAACTGTTCCAGTTTTGTAACCTCCTCTGTTACTTGAGGATGAAGAACCTCCTCTCTGGAACCTGTTATAGTTAGATTTGTACCTGAACTTGGGATTCTTCCTGAATCTGAAGTTGCTGAATTTCCTTACTAACAAAGCCATGGACTCATCTTCCAACTGATCTAGTTCTTCTAATGAATAGAAGTCACCTTCATCTGGACTAGCATTCGTTTGACCAACTTCAACTTCAAGCTTTCCACTGTCAACATTACAAGGTTGAATAACATTATCTTCCACTTCCTGTTTGTTCTCAACAATAAGAGCTGTAGAAGTATTAGCAACTCTTCCTTTTCCATAAATCTCCTTTTGTTGAGATTGTTCCAGTTCATAGGTTTTTAAAACACCAAAGAGTCTTTCTACAGTTATTTCACTTAGATTCCTAGACTCTCTGATAGCTGTAATTCTATGTTCTAGATGAACAGGCATTGACAATAGAAATTTTATGTTGATCTCTTTCTGAGTGTAGTACTTGCCATGCATCTGTAAATTGTTGACAAGTTTGTTATATCTTTCAAACACATCTTGAATACTTTCATTGTATGCTGATCGAAAGTGTTCATACTCAGATGTCAGAATTTCTAGTCGATTCTCCCTAACTTCCTCTGTTCCTTCATTCACAGTTTCAATGGTTTCCCACATTTGCTTTGCAGTTTTGCAGTTAATCACATGACTGTACATTACAGAGTCTAGAGAGTCTATTAAGATCAGTCTCAAATTAATGTCAAGTGCAGCTTCTTCTCTTTCAGCAAGAGTGTAATCAGAAGAGTCTTTGTGTACATACCTTGTAGGGGAAATAACTTTTCCATCAGTAACAACTTCAGGAATTACTCCAAAAGGTATTATTGGTCCTTCTGATAAGACTTTCATGTATTTAGGATTTGCAACCTCGAGGAACATTAACATTTTGTTCTTCCACATATCATAACTATTTTTGTCATATATGGGTATTTTCACAGTTCCAACTTTAGAAGACATGATGAATTTTTTAAGAGAGTTAAAAAATTCGGGGATGATTTTTAATCGAGTAAAATGGGATCGTTGATTTGTGTATCAATCAATCGGCTCTGATACCAATTGTTAGGTTCGATAAAATTGTAGAAGGGGGGGTTGAATACAATCTTTACCTTTTTATCGAAATTTGTCCTTTAAATTAAATTTGATAAAGACAAATTTATCTGCAGAATTATTTAACACAATTTTTCAAGTTGAATATAACTGAATATTAACTTGATGTGGTGTTACAAAATCAGTATAACAACTTATCAAGATGTTAATAACTAATTAGAAAATTCGACATGAACTTTTCTAATTTAGTTAATAATAATCAAGATAAGAACTAGGAAACTTAATTCGCTAGTAGTACAAGAATCACAAATAAACAAGTTCTATCGGATAGAATATCACAAAGATGAAGAACTTGATTTTCTGGGAATTGTTTAAGCTTTGGTGTTCTTGGTGTTTTTGAGAGAGAGAATTCTGGTCTTGATGAAATGTTTTCTGCTGTGTTTTCTCCGTTATGACTTAATCTGGTCTGTTCTGTTCTTTTATATCAGTAACAGGTCTTGCTGGCTTTCTGTAGGATATTTAATTCCTCCAGCATGACTTAAACAGCTTCCAAGACTTGATTTTTCTTCAATAAGACTTACACAAACCTCCATTAAGACCTAAAATGTGTCGGTAAGACTTACCAGAATTTCGGTAAGACTTACAACAGCTGGTAGAGGTCGGTAGGACTTAAATCAGGTCGGTAAGACTTAATCCTGAAAAGGCTTCTGTCGGTAAGACTTAAATTAAGTCATACCGAATTTTACCTCCTCCAAGACTTAATCAATTTTCTTTCTTTAAGTCTTGTTGATCCATTTAATTAGTTAATGATTAATTAATTCATATTTAATTGATACAATAATTAATTTAATTAATAAATTAATTCTTCCAGAATTAATTCATTTAATTAAATCAACTAAATTAATTTATATCAATTATAAATGAATTTAATTAAATCAATAAATAATAAATTTAATTCTTACAAACCACTAAAGGTAGTAAAGAATTACCACTGATTTGTGTTGACGTTCGATGTACTGTCTGGTTCATGAACCACTAACTTCAATGATGCTTCTTCACTTTTGACTTTAGGTTGTGGTTTATTTCTTCTCTCAATTCTCTTGTACTGTAACTGATCTTCAAACTATCACTCGAAAAATCTCTGTCACTGTTCAAATGAATCCATTAACTTCAATGCTGTACTGGGGCTTGATCAGATAACTGAATCATCTTCCAATGTATGACATCAAAACTATAGATTGACTTTTCTTCTTTCTTCTGACAGATAATACTTCTTGAGATTCCTGTGACAGTTCATATGTATATTTACTTATTACAATTTGGTTTAAGTTGATTAGGATCCTCTAACTACAAATAGGCTGAGTTATATGCCTTTCAACCATTGTTGGAACAAAATGGGTTCTGAAGAATAAGATGGATGAAGATGGTGTGGTAGTAAAAAACAAAGCAAGGTTCGTTGCAAAAGGATACTCTCAACAGGAAGGCATCGATTATGATGGGCATTTGCCCCTGTTGCTAGATTGGAAGCCATCAGAATATTCTTGGCATTTGATGCTCATTCAAATTTTAAAGTCTATCAAATGGATGTCAAGAGTGCATTTCTGAATGGAGAGTTTAGAAGAAGAAGTTTATGTGCAACAACCACCTGAATTTGAGGATCCACATTTCCCAGAGTTTGTCTATAGATTGCATAAGGCATTATATGGACTTAAGCAGGCTCCAAGGGCATGGTATGATACTTTATCACAATTTCTTCTGGAAAATCAATTCACTAGAGGCACATTAGACAAAACACTGTTTTACAAGAAGCATGGTGATGATATTATCCTAGTTCAGATCTATGTGGATGATATCATATTTGGCTCTACAAATGAGAAGCTGTGTGAGAAATTCTCTAAGCTCATGCAGAGCAGATATGATATGAGTATGATGGGAGAGTTGACATTCTTTCTTGGGTTGCAAGTTAGTCAGAGGAAGGATGATATCTTTATCAGTCAAATCAAGTACATCAAGGATTTATTGAAGAAGTTTGACTTAGAAGATTGCTCACCTGCTAAGACACCCATGGCTACGGCCACTAAATTGGTTGAAGATGCTAAAGGCAAGAAAGTAGATATCTCAATCTACAGAGGCATGGTTGGTTCTCTACTATATCTCACTGCAAGTAGGCCAGACATCATGTTTGCAACATGTTTGTGTGCAAAGTTTTTATCAAATCCAAAAGAGTCACATTTGATTGTATAAAAAGGATCTTTAGATATCTGAAGGGCACTCCAAACTTGGGTTTATGGTATCCTAAGGACATAGGGTTCAGTGTGGTTGGTTACTCTGATGCTGATTATGCTGGATGCAGAGTGGATATGAAAAGCACCTCAGGTAGCTGCCAGTTTCTTGGACAAAGGTTAGTCTCTTGGTACAGCAAGAAACAACAATCTGTGTCAACTTCCACAGCTGAGGGCTGAATACATAGCTGCTGGAAGTTGCTATGCTCAAGTGCTTTGGATTAGACTTCTCCAATGACTTTCATGTCTATGGTCGACTTCTCTAACAAGTCTATTTGGAACACTCTTGAGTTCTCGAATAGTGCATTTTGGAGAAATCGAACAGAGACTTGCTTGACTTCTCGAATAGGACATTTTAGTTCTCTAATGACTAAGTTCTCGAATAGGACATTTGAGTTCTCTAATGACCGAGTTCTCGAATAGAACATTTGAGTTGTCGAATCATTTGAAAAGGCTGAATTCTCGATAAATCTTAACGGTTTTTGGATTTTTATTCAGAATTTTAAATCACTCATAAAAACATATTTTATGTAATTTGGAATTATTTCTAAGTTAGATAATAGCCAGCTGTGAGTTGCAAACTGCTTGAGATATCGATTAAGCCTTTCTTGACTTACCGAATAGTTGATTTCTACTTCTCGAATGACTGACTTGTCGATACAAAACATATATCTAATCGACAATTCAAGTACTTCATACTTATACAGCTTTACATCTATTCATTTCATTTCACTCAATTTCTCAAGCATCTAAAGTTCCAAAACCTCTGAAAACCCTAACTTCAAAAGCTAAATTTCTTCTTCAACCTTCAACCTTCATTCTCTTCTCTCATCTCTCTGTGTAACAATGGCGAATACCCAACTCACAATTCCTACCCACACCAACTTCATTGCTATTACTAGTGATGTGGAAGCACCCAATGTTAATTTCAAGTGCTTTGTTCGGTGGATGTCTGAGTCCTACATCAAGGATGCACTTTCAGCCAACCCAACACTGTATCAAGATTTGCTAGAACAATTCTGGAGGACTGCTACTGTGGAGGTCATTGTTCTTAAGAATGCTATAACCTCATATGTAGTCTACTGCAAGATTCAGGACAAGAAGATCACCATCACTACTGCAGACATGAATCAGGCACTAGGGCTACAATAAGGAGTGTATGACCCACTAGCCACTAATGCTGAATTGGAGGACTTCTTTGATTTATCAACTACCTAGATAAAATCAAACTTGGAAATTTGAATAGCAAGTTCTTGAGAAAAGAATGGAGCTATGTATTTGCCACTCTTCTCCAAGTCTTCACAGCAAGGAAGTCTAGCTTTGACCAAATCAGTACACCTGTTAAACAAATAGGCTATGCCCTAGCATATGGGAAAAGGATTGATGTTGGACTAATCATAATGCAGGAGCTGTATGGGAGACTTGGTAAGAACTCAACCAAGAGAGGTAATGAAATCTTCTTCCCTCGTTTTATTTAATCTGCTCTTAATTTTGTAGATAATAAACTGATTGAATTGCCTGGGATGAATAGAAATAGAATAGGCTATCCGAAATCAATGACCAAACTCATTTTTGGTAGCTTGGAGACTAGGAATGATGTGGATGTAAGACTTAAAATAACTCCCCATATGGAGAGTTTATTTAGGACTTACCCCCACAACATGCCAATATTTGCCTCTAAATCTGAGTTAGCTAGGCCTAAGCAAGTAGAACAAGATGCTAACCCAGGGCCTGCTAACCAACCCCATCAGAAAAACCCTCTACCAAACACAGAGCCACCTACATCTTCCTCTCAACAGGGTGGTGCTAGTAAAAAGGAGAAGAAGAGAAAATACGTTGCTTCTGGACCTCTAAAAATCTTAAATGAAGCAGCCTTGGTTGTAGAACTAGGTTTAGAAAGTGAGGCACCTGAGTCACCTTTACACAGACCAAAGAAGAAGAAAGTTAAGCAAACCACCTCTATAGTCACACAAATGGCTGAAGTTGTAAAATCAGGGGCAAACAACTCACTAGATGTATCCTCTCAACAGGGTGCATCTATAGAATCAAGCATCCTCCCCAATGCACAATCCTGTAATGAGTCAGCACATGGGAGTGATAAGGCTGGCACAACACAGAGTGGAGAGCACATCAATATTGAAACTCCCTCTATTTCTCAGGGGGAGTTGCCAAAATCCATTCCAAAAGACACTACTCTTCCAGAATCTCACACTCAAATTTCTTTGGAGCCTGCAACTCAAGCAATTGAGGAGCAAGGCATTGATCACCAAGAATTTTCCTCTCTTGGTGAGCCAATGGACTCAAGTGACTTAGTGCATGATACTTTGCTCACTACCCAGGAACCACATTTAGATGGTGACGGAATGCTAGCTGGGGTATCTCCTCATAACACCATAAAAAACACAGAGGATTCAATAGTTTTCACTAGAGACTCTGTGCCTTTGTCAACTATTGGTGTAACTCATCCCACTTCTGTGGAGACGCCAGTAGTAGAGTCATTCCATCCGGTTGCAGAAGTAGCATCTGTAACTGAGGAGTCTAGCTTGCCTAGCTCTAGCTCTGACTTTATGTCACAATGGCTGAAGCCTGTGCAACATGGCAGTGCTTCAGGATCAGGATCTGTTCCACCACAATTGACGGTTGAAGCACTTCAAAGCGTAGCTGTGGATCAGATTCCTGAGTTCACAAAGATTGCTCAACACCTTCTCACTGAAGACATGCCTGACCTAGACTATGAAGCTATTCTCCTATGCCACAGAGATGATGTGGAGATGCAAAAGGCAAAGATAATGAATGATGCTGAGAGAGATGGCAATGTAGATGCCTGGTTGCAAGGAAAATATGATATTACTCTCAATGACGCTCTTCAATATCTAAGGGAGGAGTACATCACTTCACTGGGTTCTAATGCCAAATCTCTGACTCCTGGTGAAGTGTATGAGGCTATGAATGATTCTTACAAGGGATTCCTCAAGGCTGCACACTATCTTGGGAAGGGAGTTAAAACTGAGGTCAACCATGTATGTCATAAAACAGCCACTACAGTGGAAGAAATCAAGAGAGCTTTTGATGCAAAATTCCCTCAGTTGGACAGTGCTTTCAAGGATGTCGAATCCTGCAACTCTACCTGCACCAAGATGGATAATGGTTTAGCTATACTGAAAGATGCTGTCACAAGTCTGGGGCATAAATTTCAAGCTCTATCAGATTAGACAACAGATGTCAATGCCATGCTGAGGACTCTGTTTAAAAATCAATATGGAGAAAGGCTGGTCACTGAAGTCCCTGTGCATGAGATGACCAAGTTTGAAGTGGAGAGACTGAAAGATCAATAACTATCAGGTTTTAAAGCCACTAAGTTGTTCACAAAGGTGGAAACTCTTGAACAGGAGGTGGTCTCTCTCAAACAATCCAATGCTCATCTGACAGACCAAGTTGCAACTCTCACTGAGCAGTTGAACACTCAAGCCACCACCACAGCTGATGTTCTTCTACATCAACAATTGATGATGTCTGCCATGATGAAGCATATGGGTATCCCTCTTCCAGATGAATCTGCCAATCTCACCACTTCCAACCCAAGGGCCCCTACTAAAGCCTCAGTGCCTGACACCAAGCCTAAGGGGGAGAAGAGAAACCTAAAGGACTCAAAGCGTAAGGGGGAGTCAAAAGAGGAGAAGCCTAGAAAGGAGTACCAACTATGCACATCACTACTCCCAGTGGCCAGAAGCAATCCATCACCACCACAGTGATTGCAGGGAGTATGGCATCTGATAAACCTCCATCCTCCAAACTTGAAAGTGCCAAGCCTGTAGAAGTGAAGCTGATTACTGAGGCCAAGCTACAAGAAATTGTTAACTCAAATGTCTATCATGATGAAACATTCTTGGAGTTTCTGAAAGCCCTAAAGGAAGAGGTTGGTGACACTCTACTCTATCTGAAGAGTTTGAAGGATGAGATTGAGTGTTTCACTGTGATACCCAAGAAGGTCAACAGCTTATGGCTCAAGGAAATACTGATGATTACAAAATCTAAGATATGTGTTAGGAATAATTCATAAGTTGTGATGTTGAGAATAGAATTTTGCTAATACTTCTTGTATATCATGATCTTATAAAGGATTTAGCACTTTTTATAGGATATATGTGTTAGACCGTAATCTGTAGAGTTTAGTCAGGAACAGTGTGTCAGAGACTACATTTCAGGAACTAAGAGCAGATCCTGATATAGCAAGTCAGATCCTGATCAAATACTGATGGGATGATCAGATCCTGATGCAATGGGAAATCCTGATATCAGTCTTGTTACTAATGATGTCATTATGGATGCTACAGAAACTGGCAAGTGCTATAAAACAGGATCTTTGTTTTGGAGAACAAGCAAGAAGATATCGTGAAGGAAACGAATTCTCTATTGATGGAAACTATCAACTGGACGGTAGAACATTGTCATAGATAGATTATAATTCTGTTATTATTTGATAGGTAGCATTATAAATACTCTCTCAACATCATTTTAAAAAGAGGGGAATTGAGAAATATATAGTGCATATTGTGTTAAGCTCTGTATAAGGTTTGTATTCGAGAGTTCGAAACCAATAGAGAGAGAGATTTATATTGTCAGCAGCTGCTAAAGGTATTGTACACCTTTGGTAGAGTTTGTATTTGATTTATTTTAATACAAACAAAGTTTGATTCATTCGCTGTTCCTGTTCATCTAATCAAGCAAAAATTAGACACGATTATATAACGTGTATTCAATCCCCCCCCCTTCTACAAGTTATTCGAGTTAACAATTGGTTTGAGAGTAGGTTGATTTCGAATAATCGTAAAGATCTGCAATCATGTCTGGTTACAAGGATGGTAATACTAAGATCCCTATGCTCAAGAGAAACGAATATACTCTATGGGAAGTGAAGATGTTGCATCATCTGGAAGCAACAGATCCTGATTATCTTGACAGAATCAGAGATGGACCTTTTGTTCCAACAAGGCTTGTTCCTCAAGCAACTGTCGAAGGAAAAGTTGTTCCAGAACATACAGCTGAGAAGCCTAAATCTGAATGGACACATAAGGAAAAGGAGAACGTTCTTAAGGATGCTAAAGTGAGAAACATACTATTCAACAGTCTTGATTCTGTTCTCACTAACTATGTTCTCTCTTGTAAAACTGCTAAGGAGATATGGGGCAATCTAAAGGTTCACTGTGAAGGAACAAGTCCTGTCAAGAAGAATATGAGGACACTTCTCATACAACAGTATGAGTACTTTGAATCCAAGTCTGGTGAGTCACTTACTGACACCTTTGATAGATTTACTAAACTCATCAATGAGATGGCCATGCATGGTAAATATTATGACTTGGAGGATATGAATACTAAGTTCATGAAAGCTCTTCCTGATTTCTACAATGAGAAGATATCTGCAATTGAGGAAGCTAATGATCTGGATGAAATATCATTAGAAGTAGTTTATGGAAAATTGAGAGCTTATGAACTTGACAGGCAGTAGAAAAGAGCAGGAGTGAAGGAAAGATGAAAACTGTTGCACTCACTGCTCAATCTTAATCAAAGAAGCTTTCAGAAGAAAAGTCTGAATCTACTGAAAAAGACTTGAGGAAGAAGAAGAGCAAAGAAAGTTTTGAGTCAGAGACTACAGATATAGACTCTGAAGATAATGATTCTGAATCAAAGATGCAAGAACTCTTTGCTATGTTTGCTAAAGCTTTCAAGAAAGGAAGATTCAACAGGAGAAGATTTAGCAAAGGCACTTTTAAGAAGAAAGAGGAGAAGAAGAGTGACAAAGGCAAAAGTACAATTATCATGCTTGATAAAGCCAAGATCAAGTGCTTTAACTGCAGTGAGCTTGGACACTTTGCTAGTGTGTGCAAGAAGCCTAGGAATTCAGGGAAGGGTAATGCACTCATGGTCACACAGAAGGATTGGGCAGACTCCAGTGATTCTGAAGATGAATTGGATTATGAAAACATTACATTGATGGCAAGTGCTTCAGACAAGCCTGGATCTCCAAAGAAAACTTCTTCATCTTCTGTTAAGGTATCACTTCACTCTCTTGATTCATTTGATAGCTTAAGTTCTGATGATATTAGATCTATTCATGTTGAGTTTAAGAATCTTATGACTAATTTCAAAATTCTTGCTAGTGAAAAAGATGAACTCAAGGCTAAGAATGATGAATTAGTTAGTAGAAATAATTTTCTTGAATCTGAGTTAATTCAAATGGAAGAATATACGCTAAGTTCTGATAAAGCTAAGCATGATTATGGTGTTATTCTTGAGGCTTATGACTATGTCAGAAAAGAACTAGAGGAAGAGAGAGATGTGATTAAAACCATTAACAATTCTGGAAAAAAGACTCAAGAAATCATTGAAAATAAAATTCTTGGTAAAGTTAATGGTTTAGGTTTTGATAAGTCTGAAGGTAAGAAGATAATTTCTGAACCTAAACATGTTAAATTTGTTGATTCTAAAGGTACCCCAGTTGTGCACAAAAGAATCAACAATAGCAATTCAGATGAGAGAATGTTAGAAAAACCTAAGAATGTCAACATAGGTTTTCTATCTAAGTCTCAGTTGAAACAGAGACTAGAAAGTATTTCAGAGTCTAGCAAGATCAGAAGAAATAAGAATGGAAAAGAAGATATTAACAAAGAGAATAATTACATGAATGTACCTGATGCACCTAGGAAGAAATGCTATAAATGTGGAAATCATAATCATCTGGCCCTAGACTGCAATAAAAAACCTTCTTGGAAAACTGAGTCCAGATTCCCCAAGACTCAGAGAATTCAATACCAACCACAAGAACCCTGTTATCATTGTGGTAGTTTACTTCATTCCATTTATATGTGTAAGGAATATCATGAACTGTATTATGACTATTATTCTCTGAAATCTGAAACTCCTAGTCACAAACAGTTTGTGAAATCTAAGTCTAAGGTTGACTCTGCAACAGGTAAATTAAAAGCAAAATCTTCAAAGCCTGTTGGTCCAAAAGTTAGTAAGAAAGGATCCAATCAAAGTTGGGTCCTAAAAAATTCTAACTAGCTACTTTTTGTTTGCAGGGCTCTGGAAAGAAGCATTCAATTATCTTGGACAGTGGATGCTCTGGACATATGACTGGAAAGAAGTCCCTGCTTACAAAGTTTGAGAGGAAAGCTGGCCCAGTAATATCCTTTGGAGATGGCAACAAACACTCTGGGATATGGCTCAATTATTTTGGGGAATGTCATCATAGAAAACGTAGCACTGGTTGAAGGCTTGAAACACACACTTTTAAGCATAAGTCATCTGGGTGATAAAGGTTACCAATCAATCTTTGACAGTAAAGGATGCAAAATCTTGAATATGAAGAATGGAGACATTGTTCTGACTGGTCAGAGACATGGTAACATATATGAAGCCAGCTTGAGTGACACATCTAAAGGAACTGTCAGATGTCTTTACAGCAAGGCATCAAATGATGAAAGCTGGAACTGGCACAAGAAGCTCTCACATCTCAACTTCAAAAAGCTTAATCAACTTGTTAAGCATCATCTGGTGAGAGGCCTACCTCGGGCAAACTATGTGCAAGATGGACTTTGTGATGCTTGTCAGCTTGGTAAATAAAGAATAACCACTTTCAAGAGCAAGACAGAAAATTCAATTACTGAACCATTTCACATGCTGCTTCTTGATTTATTTGGTCCAGTAAACATTATGTCTATCAACAAGAAAAGGTATGCTCTAGTTATAGTGGATGATTACACAAGGTTCACATGGGTATTCTTTCTACACAAAAAGGATGAAGCTCCTCAGCAAATCATTGAACTTGTCAAGAATATTCAAATTAGCTCTGAGTACAAGGTCAAAGTGCTTAGGAGTGACAATGGTACAGAATTAAAGAATTCTTCAATGGAGGAGTATTGTGCAGACAATGGAATTACTCAACAGTTTTCTGCACCTGGAACACCTTAGCAGAATGGTGTAGTAGAAAGAAAGAACATAACTCTCATAGAGGCAGCAAGAACCATGCTTGCAGATGCAAAGCTTTCAACCTATTTCTGGGCAGAAGCTATCAACACTGCATGTTTCACTCAAAACTGTACCTTGGTAAATGCTCATGGTAAGACTCCCTATGAGATGATCAAAGGAAAGAAACCAAGTGTGAAATATTTTCACATCTTTGGATGCAAATGCTATGTCCTGAAAGTTCATCCAGAACAACTTGGGAAATTTGAAGCCAAATCGGATGAAGCAATCTTTCTAGGATATTCAGCATCAAAGGCCTTCAAAGTATACAATCTCAGAACTCACATTGTTATGGAATCAATTCAGGTTGCATTTGATGATAAGAAGTTTGGAATTTTGCAAACTGATGAAAGCCATGACAATCTGGAATTTGAAAATCTTAAGTATTCTGAGATTCTCTCCAGTGATGATGAAGGTTCTCCAGAGGAAATCTCTATTGCTTCTCAAAGGAATGCTGCTGTTGAGGGGGAGCAATTCAATCAAGGAGAACACAGTACTGGTCAGGATCAAACTAGTCTTTCAGTGTCTACTTCATCAGGAACTGATCCTTCAGAGTCTAATGAAGGAAGATCAGAAACTAGCAGCAGTATTGAATCCACTGATTCTACTGATCAAGGTGGAGCTTTTGAAGGAAATGAACAATCTTCTACAAGAAATACCACTAACTTAGGGGGAGAGTCTAGCAGGAACAATCTACCACCTGTTAGAAAATGGACAAGGGATCATACTGAAGATTTGATTATTGGTGATCCAAATAATGGTGTTCGAACTAGAAGATCAATTCAAAATGAATGCTTGTACAGTTATTTTCTCTCAAAGAATGAACCTAAGAAGGTTGAAGAAGCCTTACAGGATCCTGATTGGGTAATAGCAATGCAGGAAGAATTGAATGAGTTTGAGAGGAACAAAGTGTGGAAACTGGTACCTAGACCTAAAGATAGATCTATTGTTGGTGCTAAATGGGTTTTCAGAAACAAGCTAGATGAATCTGGTATGATTGTAAGAAACAAAGCTAGACTGGTGGCCAAGGGTTATTCTCAGGAAGAAGGAATTGACTATGATGAAACCTTTGCACCTGTAGCAAGATTGGAAGCAATCAGAATGTTTCTTGCATTTGCATCTCATTCAAAATTCAAGGTATACCAGATGGATGTAAAGAGTACTTTTCTAAATGGAAAGCTTGATGAGGAAGTGTATGTGGAACAACCACCTGGTTTTGTTGATCCAAAGTTTCCAAATCATGTCTACAAACTTGACAAGGCACTCTATGGACTAAAGCAGGCACCAAGAGCATGGTATGAGACTTTGTCTAAATTTCTTCTTGAAAATGGCTTCACAAGAGGTACAATTGACAAAACTCTATTCTTTAGAAAAATAAAAGGTGATTTGCTTTTAGTTCAAGTTTATGTTGATGATATTATATTTGGTTCTACTAATGAAAAGTTATGTGCTAAGTTTAGCAAGCTTATGCAGTCTAAGTATCAGATGAGCATGATGGGTGAACTAAATTATTTTTTAGGCTTGCAGGTCAAACAGACTGAGACTGGTATTTTCATTAATCAGTCAAAGTATATCAAAGATCTTTTAAAAAGGTTTGACTTTCAAAATTGTGCAATTGCGAAGACACCCATGGCAATAGCCACTAAGCTAGACTCAGATCCTAAGGGAAAGAGTGTTGACAATACTAGCTATAGAGGCATGATAGGTTCACTGGTATATTTAACTGCAAGTAGACCAGATATAATGTTCTCTACCTGTTTATGTGCTAGATTCCAAAGTTATCCTAAGGAATCTCATTTAATTGTTGTGAAGAGAATTTTTAGATATCTCAAGGGAACTCCAAATCTTGGTTTATGGTATCTAAGAGAATCTGATTTCTCCCTAATTGGCTATTCAGACTCTGATTGTGTAGGGTGTAAAATAGACAGGAAAAGCACTACAGGTACATGTCAATTCTTGGGAAATAGATTGATTTCTTGGGCAAGCAAGAAGCAGCAATCAGTTTCAACCTCAACTGCAGAAGCTGAATACATTGTAGCAGGCAGTTGTTGTGCTCAACTCCTTTGGATAAGAAATCAGTTGATGGATTATGGTATGACACTTAGTAATATTCCTATGTTTTGTGATAATACTAGTGCTATCAAAATTGCAGAAAATCCAGTTCAACACTCAAGGACTAAGCACATTGATGTCAGGTATCATTTTATTAGAGAACATATTGAAAATGGTACTGTGGAACTTCATTTTGTTCCTACTGACAAACAGCTTACAGATATTCTAACTAAACCACTTGATGAGGCCACATTCATTAGATTGGTTAGTGAGTTAGGAATGTTAAATTTTTAGATCTTTAACATCTGCACAAGTAGCAATGTATGTTGTTTCAGCTTATAGACTTGATATTTTTGTCAGGATCTATACTTGATTGATAAATGCTTAAGCTGTAACACTTTAATTTTATAAATTACAGTATGATAAACTTGTTAATAAACATCAGGATTGCTGTCAGTATGCTGACGTCATTAGTATTGACATTAGGATTGTATCGTCATTATCAGGATTGTGAAATTTGTGTGTCTTACTGTTTCAAATTCTGAAGTTCATGTTATTTAGTGGTTCAATTCTGAGTTTTGTTAAGTCTATGTTAGCAAGTTTTATTACATGCATACTGATAATTTATATCATTATTCATGACAGTCAATAAACAATGATGGACAAGTAGATATTAAGAAAACTTGTATCTTCATTAATCAAAAGCATTACATACATGAAAATGAAATACAATTCTTCTTTTTGTCTAACTACTACTGATAATTCTATTCTTGTCTAAAGTTGTTGCTGCTTCAATCCTCAACGATTGACTTCAGGACAAGGAGCATCTCAAAATTGGATTCCTTGTCTGGGCGAGTTGAATGAAAGCAGCTGACTCATCTTCATGCTTATTGAAGAAGATGAATAGCATCTCCATCAAGATCAACCTCAGACTTTTCACCAAATTCTTCATCCTCAAGGTGTGAAGAGATTAGAGGAGGATTGTATCCAACTGGTAGATGTTTTAGAGGAGATTCGTGGAAATAATCTGGGATAAGATCAACCATATCTGACTTGATAAGAAAAGTTATCTCTTCTAAGAGATAGTTCACTTGCTTCTGATCATCAAGAGTAAAGAACTTCTCAGTGGTAATGAACCAAAAGTTAGGGTTCATATGAAGATTTGAGTTGAAAGCCATGATGGAAAGAGAAAAGAATGAAAAGGTTTTGGAGAATGGCATAAGACATCGGTTTCTTTTATAGAAAGACGTGGGAAGCTGAACAGTCATTTGGGAGATATCAATGCATTCAGTCATAATTATGTATGACTGTATTTCTTGTATTTTCAAGAAATATTGAATGAATTTAACCAATTGATTTTGTTATTTCTTTTACAGGTAAAAAAAAATGCCATCTGGAAACTTCATTTAGTCTCTGGAATCAGGATGATATTGATCAGGAATACAAGTGTGTTCACGTTAGGATTAGTAATTCTTTTTATTCAGAAATCACATTGAATCATGTGATTATCCTTATGAGAAGATCACATCAGGAAAAGGAAGCTGATCAGTATTGATTTTTATCTTGATTTTACCTTGATATATTTACTTGAAATTATTTTTTGGATTTTATTTTCCAAAAAGTCATGGGTAACTACATTTTTCAGGGACTGACACCTGTCATCCTACGTGTCAACGTGGGATAATGGGTTTGAAGGATTTTTGAAATATAATTATTTTGACACTCTAATCGTGTAATTGCTTTCTCTAATTTCATTCTCTAAAGCAAAAACACTCTCGAGTTCTCAAAATCACTAATCAATTTCAAAGATTTCTTAAGTTCTTTTCAGATCAAAATGGCAACTCAAAGAAGACTACCCAAATCAGTAGCTTTCAAGTTTGGTGACTTTGATTTTATGATGAATAATCATGTTACAGCTATCACCAACAAGGAAGGGGTGTCAACTGATTTTCACCCGATAATGGAATTTATGGCAAAAGGACCATTAAGCTATGCCTTGACAGCATCTCCACAAATTAATCAAGTAGATGTTTCACAAGCTTGGGAGAATGCTGAGGTAATTGATTCTACTCAGAGTCAATCAGGTAAGATTGTTCTATACTTAGGACAAGACTCATTTGATATTACTGAATCTGTTGTTAATTCAATACTTCGCTATCCTGTTAGTACAAATTTTGAGAATGTACCATCTGATGATGATGTGAGAACTATGTTATCTAAATTAGGTTATGATGGACCTCTAGATAACATGATCCAGTTAAATAGATCTTTTCTTAGGAAAGAATGGTCTTTCTTCTTTGATCAAATTGTTAAATGGTTTACTGGTAAATGTAGTTCTTTTCAATAAATTACTGCTGTTACACCATATATTGCATATGCCTTGCTTTATAACAGAGTAATTAATTTTGGTCACATTATCTTAAGTCAGATGTGTATTAAACTTGGGTCAAGAGATCATGACAGGAATATGGTTTATTATCACAGATTCATGCAACTGTTTATTAACCATTTCATTCCCGATGTTGAAGCTAGATTCGGTGTAGAATATTGTGTTTCTTCTTATGTATAGCAAAAGAGAATTTTCTCTGACATTACAAAGAAGGACAGTGAAAAGAATCTAGATGAAATACCTGCATTACACTATCCAAATCATGTTCAGGTACTTCTAAGAACTCATCTTCCTACTATCTATAATTCTTCTTTCTTTGGTGGTGAAATGACTCAGGAATCTCAATTGGAGGAGAACTCCCTTGTGTCTACCCAAGTAGCCAAAAACATTACAGTCTCTGAAACAATTCTAGAACCAAATTTTGATCTACAGCCTATTGTTTCAAAGAAGCCAACCTCTGGTGTTTCTCAAAAGACATCAGTTGTAAGGAAGAGAAGATTTGTTATTTCAAGTAGTAGTTCTAGTGAAGATGATGATAATATATCTCTTGCTGAGAGAGCAGAATTGAAGGCTGCAATTCAACTTTCTAAGCTAGGACAAAGAGATGGAACACCTAGTCACAGCCAGGCTGCAGTCTCCCAAAAGGCTATAGTTCTTAAAAAGGGAAAACAGTCACTGGATACTGTCTCTCAAAAGACTGTGTCTATTGAAAAAAGATCTCATCCCAAGATCACTTCTGTGTCTACACCTCTTGAGTCTTCTCAAGACAAATTTGTTGCTCACTATACTAGGAGAACAAGGAGAAAGATTCATTTGTCACCTACACACACAGTGTCAAGTCCAACTAACATTATACATGTCTCTACAAATAATGCTATATCCATGTTAGTATCTGGCAAGAGAGATCTGGATCTTGATTCTTCATGGGAAACTACATTGACATATAGACTGGCTATGGAACTTATTTCTCTGAAAGTGAAGCTTTCCAGGCCTGTTCTAGATTTTATGATTGAAAGAGTTCCCACACTTTCATTTCCTGAAGAATATGGACTGTTACATCACAGACTTGATTTAATGAAGACGTGTTTCTATGTATCAGTCAGAAAGGAGTTACACAAGAAATTTGGACTTCCTAAGCATGTTGCACTTCAATCACTTCATGCATATCTATTTGACAAGGATGTCATTGTTGAAGATGCTTCAGCTCAAGGTGAACAAGAGGAGGTAGTTGATAGAGGGAAGCAGTCAACAGAAGATACTATTGCACCAGTGGTGAATAGTGGAATAGATCATATCACAGTCACTACAACACAAGAAACATCTAGTCAGAGGTTGGATGACTCAGGAACTTTGATAGCTGATGCTGAAAGGTCTTTTGTGATAACAGAAATTGCAAATGAGAGACCCTATGATATGGGAGGAATGACTTTGATTGATTTTCCTGAAGATCAAACCAATATTGTTCTTTCAGAGTCTATCCACCTTGAGGGTGTGTCTCAGCAACCAACACTTAAAGACGGTGACATACTAGCTATGGTGTCTAATGAAGTATTACTGAAGACATCAGAGTCTAGTGTAAAACCTGAAAGTGGTATACTGGAGCCTGTAGTTTCTGAAAAGAAATTAGATGTTTGTAAGGGTTCAGAGACTATAGCAGCTCACTCCATGGAGAAAACCTCAAACCCCATGCCATATGAGGAACCCTCTCTCCATGTGAGTTCAGGTATAAAAACTTCTTCTAACCCCTATTTTTCTGTAGGTCATGAGAGCACTTATCCAAATTTGAGTGATACACTTGAAAAGATGGATATAGATCCACACACAGAGAGGCTGGATCCTGACCAGGCAAAAGGAGAGGTAGAAAGAGTGTTGACTTTAGATAGTCAAAGTGAGAATGAGGGTATGGATGATCAACTCCATAGTGAGGGAGAGAAAATTAGGAAACCACCATCGTTTGATTTCTGGGATCAGGTTTTTCCTGAATCTTGGTCTGAAAATCTTGGTATGGATGCTGGTACTTATTCTTTTATCAAGATGTATGAAAAGCATCAATTAGCACATCACAATGCAAAGCCAGAAGTTAAAGCTCAGAAACAAAAATAAAGGCTTGCAGGAATCATTAACAGAAGAAGTGAAAGGCTAAGACAAACTTCTACTCAACCAGTACCAGAAGATATTCCTAATGATCCTAGTATTCCTTTGTTTGTACTTCCAATTTCAGCTAGAACTGAGACATCAACAGTATCTGAACAATCTAAGGAGGAATCAGGATTTGTAGATGTTAGTACACAGAATACTGGTGAAGGACAGGATGATCATACTTCAGCTCCAGATCAGAGAGATGAAGATGTTTGTACTTCTACTCAAGTTATTACTTGAATATCATTCTAAACAGGCAAATTCTTCTATAAGGCTTGAAGATAAAGTTCTTTCTGCATCTGAATCTGAAGATACAATAAACACTTCCAACATTGAAGTCAATTCTGAACTTCTTAAGGACATTCAGAAATCTCAAAGTGATATTCAATCGAGACTTCAAATTTTTGAAAATAACCAAGTCACTATTATGGACAATCAAGCAGTTCTGATGAATCTCATTTGTTCTGTTACTGAATCTCTTCGAATTAATGTTGCTGATGTCAAAAAGGGGGAGATAAAGACAACTCAGAAACAACAACAACAACAGACTTGGGGAGATAAACAGACTGGGAGCAGAATTAAGGATGACAGAGTTGGTAAATTTTATCATGGAAGTGGTAAAGGAAAAGAAGCATCAAATAGTTGAATTCTTTCTTCTAAGTACTAGATACATGTCAACATCTGAAGAAGGAGGTACTTAACTTCATGATCTTAAATTCATAAATTCTATTCTGGTTGTATTGTTATATGTTTTGACATCTACAACTTAGATTTATGCTTCAGATTCTAAAAGCATAAATAGGGGGAGATTGTTAGGAATAATTCATATATGATGTTGAGAATAAAATTTTGCTAATACTTCTTGTATATCCTGATCTTATAAAGGATTTAGCACTTTTTATAGGATATATGTGTTAGACAGTAATCTGTGGAGTTTAGTCAGGAACAGTGTGTTAGAGACTACATTTCAGGAACTAAGAGCAGATCCTGATATAGCAAGTCAGATCCTGATCAAATACTGATGGGATGATCAGATCCTGATGCAATGGGAAATCCTGATATCAGTCATGTTACTGATGATGTCATTATGGATGCTACAGAAACTGGCAAGTGCTATAAAACAGGATCTTTGTTTTGGAGAACAAGCAAGAAGATATCGTGAAGGAAACGAATTCTCTATTGATGGAAACTATCAACTGGACGGTAGAACATTGTCATAGATAGATTATAATTCTGTTATTAGTTGATAGGTAGCATTATAAATACTCTCTCAATATCATTGTAAAAAGAGGGGAATTGAGAAATATAGAGTGCATATTGTGTGAAGCTCTGTATAAGGTTTGTATTCGAGAGTTCGAAACAAACAGAGAGAGAGATATTTATATTGTCAGCAGCTGCTAAAGGTATTGTAAACCTTTGGTAGAGTTTGTATTTGATTTATTTTAATACAAACAAAGTTTGATTCATTCGTTGTTCTTGTTCATCTAATCAAGCAAAAATCAGACATGATTATATAACTTGTATTCAACCCCCCCCTTCCACAAGTTATTCGAGTTAACAATATGGAATCTAAACTACAAAACTCTACAAGCTCTAAAGTTCACAGAGGTATATGCCCTAATCAAACTGATTGAGAAGAGAGATGTCAATGAGAACAACAGGAGTCTATACAATGACTTAGGAATGAGCAACAGTCTAGACTACCTGAAGTGTGCATTAATCCAAGAACCATTCTTTACCATTCTGGTACCAAAATTCAAGATGTCAAGAAACTGGTCATTCCTAGTCATCTTACTCTTCAGAATCACAGACTCATCATTGATATCGTTGGTCAACTGCAGAAGAAGAAGGGGAGAAGAACTACTGAAGAGTTAGAGGTACTGCATATTCTCAGATCATTCATTGCTACTGGTGCAATTCCAGAAATAGCTAAAAATAGGAGGGATAAGGATGATGAGAATGAAGACAAAGGTGATGGAAGAAGAAGTCATCACAGGAGTGATAAAGGTGATGAGGACAAAAAGAAGAAGAAGGATAGCAAGGATAAGAAATGAGATGATGACCAAGGCAAAGTCTATGAGAGGAAGAATGGAAAACAGCAAGCTATAGGCATTGCTAGCAGTAATCTCACCACAACACAAGACTCCAAGTCTAGGGTGAATACTGTTAGTAATGACCTTTCTAAATCTATATCTATGGCTTCTGCAACTATTTTGCCACCTCAAGAAGAGAAGAAGATACAAATCAAGAAACCATCTGTATGTTTCCAAAAGCACACTGCTAATGGTATCCTACAGTGGTCTACAAGCAAAGGTTATAAGTTTCTGCCAAGCATTGAAGTGAAAAAGATTAAATTCAAGCATGCTGCTAGGAAAGTGAAGCCATCTAAGTCAAGGGCCCTAACAATCATTCCAGGATTGAAACTCCAACCACTAGATGAAGATTTTGATGAAGACCAACTGCAATTTCTAAGAGCTCAAAGAATTTACTATACTGCAATTGTGAATGACTGCCTTGAGATCAAGTACACTGATGGGAGACAAAGGAAATTTAAACAAGGGGGTTGTCAAAATTGGGGCAAGTTATATGAGATAGAGAGAATCATTACACTGTTGGACTCTGAGGACAAAGTGGAGAGACTGTGGAAGTTGGAGTTGATTGATTTTGTGAAGATGAAGAGAGATCATGATGAAGAAATAAGAAAGGGATGCTTTGAGAAATGGCTAGAAAGGGAGAAGGAAATTGATAGACAGGAAGTTGAAGCAGAAAAGATAAGGGCAAAAGGATTGTGCAGAGTTCAATTCAATCCCTATGTGGTGAAGTATAGGAGAATAAATAGAGATAATGTCAATATAAGAATGAACCTACTCAGTCACTATACTGCCAACATTCTGAAACCAGTACTTGAAGATTTCAAGAACTCAATTCTGCTTGAAGAACTGGATGCAATGGCAGAAATCATAAGAGCTATGGATGAGAATGCAAGGAAGGAAAAAGAAAGAAAACAGAAGGAATATGATGACCTACTAGCCAAACATATGGAGGAGGAATCAAATAAGAATGGCTAGTACTTCACCATATTGTGTAAGATTGTTCACCCTGCAGTTCTATCCATGTTCTTAATCAAATCTACATACCTGTACTTTTAAAAGTTTTATCTTTATGTATGTTAGGCTTGTTATCTGGCATGAAATTGTGACTAAGGGTCTTACTCATAATTTGGGGGAGATTGTTAGTCACAAAGACATGCCTGTACTCATATAATAACAAGCCTAAGTATGTGTAATGCTATGCAATACCTACATGACCTCTTAAATAAGGGAACCTCTAGTTGTAGAGTTTCTGGTTGTTTTGTACTTATAAGAGGCATCAAATTCTAGTTGTGTAACTGTACCTATAAAGTCAAGAATAATGCTTGAAAGAAGTTCCAAGGTTCATGCCTCAAGCAAGAAGATAAAGACTGTCGAATAATCACAGATGGGATTTGAAGAAAATGAAGAATTTGCCTAAGTACCAATTCGAGAAGTATGTTTGTTATATTCGAGAAGTCTAGCATTCGAGAAGTCAGGGATTCAATATCTCAAAAGACACTGTTCGATATCTCTGGAGGTCAACTATTCAAAGCCTCATTCGAGAACTCAGAGATTCGACATGTCTAATACTCTATTCGAGAACTCAAGAAGTCAACAAGTCAAAGCATCATTCGAGTTCTCTAAGAGTCAAAAAGTCAATGCTCTATTCGATATCTCAAGGACTAAAGAAGCTATTCGATATCTCAGGGATTCGATAAGTAAAATGCTCTATTCGATATCTCAAGGATTCCTGAAGAAAAGACTTATTCGAGAAGTGATTCGATATGTCAGTTCAATAGTATTCGAGAACTCAGAGTTATCGATTAAACCAATTCTAGTTCTCGAATCACCAACAAAGTTACTTCTCGAATACAATCTTGGAGACAAAATACTGAAGAATGGTACAAGTCAGAGACCTGCAACAAGCCAAGACACTTTACGGACCACATACTGTAAAGCACGTTGGAAAGCCTACAAAGAAGCTTGGAGAGATAGTACAAGAGACAAAGAGCTAAAGAAGTGGATCTGAACAGAGTTCTAAAAAGTCAAATCTGTAGCCGTTTGGATGTTTACTCAAATAGGATAGACACTTTAAAAAGCAAATTTGTTTGCTACCTTATTTGTTGTAAGCAAGTTGTTCACGTATTATAAGTGAACAACCCTACTTCTTTAGCAAGTATCAAACAGAGTGATCTAGAGTTCTTCCAAGTAATATCTCTCTGAGAAAGAAGTTGAGAATACTAACATTTGTATTCACTGATTGTAGCAGATCTTTATCTAATACATTATTAGATTAAAGTGATATCGTGTTCTTGTGTTTATATTCCACACTTACATAATCTGTTGAACACAAACACACACTCTGTTACACAACTAGATTCAAACCAAGTTAAAACAATCTTCACCTAAAACACTTATCGTAAGAAAAGTTTGAGAATCCATTCACCCCCCCCTGTATTCTCGTGTGTGTGTTCAATACTCAACAAGATGAAGTTATAAGGTGATTCAATATCAACAACCTCCTTATCACAACTCATGTTATGTAAGGTATCAACATATTCATCAAATATAAGATAAAAGATGAAGTTACAAGGTGATTTAATGCAACTTTAGTTTTAAACATTTTTCAAATCCTGCCAACACTTATCGGTCACCCAGCCGTAACTTTCCTATCGGGGTGCTCTCGATAATGTTGCTGAAGTATCCAAATTGGATGATGAACTAATACTGGAGTATTCTCCGTGCCCGCTGTTCCAATCCTTACGATGATCTATCGCAGATTGTACAGCTCAAATTAGTTTTACTACCGGTAGAAGGAAGAACTGACGGATTTACTTGTCTACCGCCCTTTTTGATCTCCCTGGCCAACGGTTGGGCCTTTGGGATGGACCGGCGCGGCTCGGCCTCTTACACGACTCCAAGTTCAAATAGAATCCATGACTCTAAAACATAAAGTTCGTCCTCCTTTCCCCAAGTGTAATACTTGTTGATAGGACTCCACGAAGTAGTCGTATCTAGTTGGAAAGGAAGATTCACCAATATTTCCCAAGCTGTTGCTTGTTAATGGATATCAACTTGTTCCATCAATTTTACTCCTCGAGTGTTGAGGAAGTAACAAAAATCATTACGAATATAAAATAATTTTCTTTCATAATCTTTATGACTTGGAAGTCAAAATAAATAGTAATATCTCAAGTAAGGTTCCCCAGTTTTGAAGGAAAACAACGCCTTCACCGGCTAGAAGTAGATAAAAATATCATGAGGACAATGACTCATTCTTATAATACTTTTTAGTAAATCTCCGCATCGTTTATAATAATTCCAAAAGTCAGAAAATATCTGGAGATAATTGTACTAAATCTCAGAAATATTTCTATAATTATTAAAGTCAAATATGCTTTTAAATAATATAAATATTATTAATCTAGTTTAAAAGTACTTTATAAACATTCAAATAATATTTATTAATAAAAAATGGTTAAAGAATTTTATTAAACAAAATAATTCCACTTAAATCTTTAAATGAATATTCAAAAACAATATTCATCTTATTAATAAATACCAAAAGAATATTTATTAATAATATTTGAAATAGTTAACTCAAATAACCCCAATTTATAAATAAATTGGAATATTTTAAATACCTCAAAATAATTCTGGATAACAACTGATATCATTCCCGGTTCGTACCTCGTAGGTAAGTAACCGTTTGTGAATTAATAAATATTCAATAATATTTCTCGAATGAGATAATACTCAAATAACAATCCTCGAATGATTTCCAAGTAATTTATACTTCCTAGAATATAAATAACTAAATAACATTCCTCAGAATACATAGTACTCTATCGCTGGAATCCCTCCGGGTTTCTATGACTATCTATATATCTCAAAATACTGACTCCCGGTCTAGAGTCGAACACAATAAGTATGCGCATATCTCTAGAGCTACAAGATACATCGGTTATAAAACCACTTATCTCAAACTCGTATATAAAGCAGAAGGCAAAATCTATTTAACACAATATAAGCAATTACTGCAAAACGGTATAACTCTATACATGGCGAAAGCAGTAATATAGAATCAACACTACAAATTATAGGTTTAGTATCCTTGCCTGGTACTCGAGATATGATAGGGCTCGCGACGATGTCGTACGGTCTAGACAAAGTCAAATGAAAACATACTATTAATCCCCTGGATTAACCATTCGTAATTCAAGGTTTAAACATGTAAGCAAATCACAACCAAGGCATTAATTGCTCGCTCTAGACTCATACAAATCCATGATAGTCAACAAACACTTACGTCATAAGTTTGGTTCAACATCCATCCTCGAATCCAAGTTATACTTAACCATTTAGAACATTGGTTTCTAAGTCTCGTTTTCAGTGGTTTTCCCTTGCGCAACATCGTCTTAAACTTTTCTATAAAATCAACCGATTACTCTTTGGAGGTGATTCTTTCGTACACATTCACCTTACGATATCTAGTATTTAATAAACTTGATTTGCCACCAAAACTAATTTTTTAAGGGGTTCAATTGAAGTCATGAACTTAACACTTTCGCTTTTGACCCACTTTTACGAATTTCGCGATTTCTCCTAAACCGTAAATTAGAATGCTACGATTTTTTCGCCAAAATTATCTATGAATCAACACCTACAAGTTCATGGCAGGTATTCAACTTTTACAGAAGGTTTATGTTTCGGGTGTGTCCAGTTTTTAAGCCCTAACGAAATTTCGGCATTACTACGGCTATGTTTATATTCTTTTCCAAATTTTATCACTCCAATATGGTCATACCATAGTGAATCAACAACTTGTATAGATAATGCATATCTTAACAGCTCAACAACATGATCACTTAACCATCATATGGGTCATGGTTCAAACAACAACAATAATTCATGGATCTAATCTTATAAACATTATAACAATCACTAATCATCATATCATTCATAAAATCGTCCAAACTCAAAATAAAGGCTAGGGTTTCTTGAGGTGATTACCTTCCTTGGAGTGTGTATGAACTTACTAAGCCTTGTATAGCCCTTATATAACCTTGGTATTGTTGGGACAATCAGATCTTGGCACTGCGATTTTTGATACAATAAATTAACCAGTACGAATAGAAAAGTCACCTTGTTAACGGTTGATTCCACGCTCTTCTATTGTATTCCCAAATTCCCTTGAGTGAAGTGTGGCCTTCGTCTTCTCAAGTTAACCTCTCTTCTTACTCCTGGGTGGCTACAAAATTTTTTCGACCAGCCCCCAGCAAGAAGAGAATAAGAATATATATAGGCTACAATAGGGATCATGGACAATTAGGTTGGGCCTTCTAATTACATCTTGAGCCTAGCCCAATGTAATTAAATATTAATTCAATCCACTAAAGAATTAATATTTGCACTACCTTTCCTAATACCGTAATTTAATTTATTAATTCGGGTCCAATATTATTTGCTTATTAAATTCCCCATGTTTAAAATATCGCATGTCCATTAATTAAATAATTACTGATAATTCATTTAATTAATATCTTTTATCCTTGATCATCCACTCTACCTTTATTTAATTATGCCGGAATAAATCCACCTGCAGGGTTTCACATAATTAAATCTTTTTGAGCTTTCAAGGGGACATCATTAACCCGAATATTATCAGGACATGGATTCCTTCAATAAATAATATCCCATCATATATATTATTTCATCACCCAAAATATAATGAAATAAATCAAAAGAATTATTTCATATATAAATCAAAGCATGTAAATAATATATACGTGTCAATTATTATTTCCGGATTAAGAACCTAAGCATTAATAATAACATAGAATCTTAGTTCACCTTCTTAATCAGTATAAGGGAACAATTCTAAATTTGATCCTGTTCAATATACACAAAGTATACTAGTATTATTTATTAGTAAATATAAACTAATCTAAATAATACTACAGCCATTCCAGTGGATTGTCTAACTCCACCTGTGCTGTGAACCTTATTATATTATATAAACCGTATTTAATAATCTAATATTCTGTATCCCATTTGATACTAGATTATTCACAATATATAATATTTAGACAACATGTAAACATTTAAATGATTCTCAATTAAACCGGCCAGAAATAAATGTAAATACTTCAAATAAATATTTTCAGTATACACCAACAATCTCCCACTTATACTCAAAATATTCTATGAGTATATTAGTGTTTATTTAATCCACTATTACACAGAAAACTATGTGTCCATCCATCTGACTCCTATCGCTTCCACATGCCTGTCAAAAACCTTGGCTGGCAAACTCTTTGTGAAAAGATCTACCCGGTTGTCTTCTGATGATATGTGAGCCACAACTATATCTCCTCACTTTACGATTCCTCGTATGAGATGATACTTACGTTCAATATGTTTAGCTGCTTTGTGATCTCGCGGTTCCTTCGAATTTGCCACAGCACCAGTGTTATCACAATACACTGTCAAGCTCCTAGGCAAATTAGGTACCACATCCAAGTCCAAAAGGAAGTTCCTGAACCATACAGCCTCCTTTGCAGCCTCAGAGGCCGCCACGTACTCGGCTTCCATGGTAGAGTCTGCAATGCATTTCTGCTTTACATTCCTCCATATAACGGCTCCACCTCCCAAAGTAAAAACATATCCCGAGGTCGATTTCCTCTTATCCCTATCTGATTGAAAATCTGAATCAGTATATCCCAAAGGAAATAGATCTGAGGCATTGTAAATTAACATATACTCCATAGTCCTTCTCAGGTACTTGAGTATAGTTTTTACTGCACTCCAATGTTCCTGACCTGGGTTCGACTGATATCTACTAACCATGCCTACAGCAAAGCAGATGTCAGGCCTCGTACATAACATAGCATACATTAAGCTTCCACATGCCGAAGCATAAGGAACTGCTTTCATGCTCTCTATATCCTTAGGTGTCGAAGGACACTACTCCTTGGATAGAGCCACTCCATGCTTAAAAGGTAGAAAACCTTTCTTAGAGTTTTGCATGTTAAAACGAGCTAATACTTCATCAATGTAGGGCTCTTGAGATAAAGCCAACATCCTTTTCTTGCGATCCCTTATTACTTTTATCCCAAGGATGTATGCCGCTTCACCTAAGTCCTTCATTTCAAATTGTTTGAACAACCATGCCTTTACTGATGACAACATCTTAACATTGTTTCCAATGAGTAAAATGTCATCCACATACAGTACTAGAAAAACCACTGCATTACCCTAACTTCTCTTATACACACATGATTCGCTTGGACTTTGATCAAATCCATATGACTGGACTGCCTGATCAAAATGAATATTCCAGTCCCTAGAAGCTTGTTTTAGTCCATAAATAGACCTCTTAAGCTTACAAACAAGATGCTCTTGGCCTTCCTTAATGAATCCTTTTGGTTGTTGCATATATTTGGTTTCCTCAAGACTTCCATTAAGGAAAGCTGTCTTGACATCCATTTGCCAAATCTCATAATCGAGATGAGCTGCTATAGATAAAAGAATCCGGATCGACTTAAGCATAACAACCGGCGAAAAGGTTTCCTCATAATCGATCCCTTCTTTCTGAGTATACCCTTTCGCAACAAGTCGTGCTTTCCAGGCTTTCACCTTTTTGTCAGATCCTCTTTTCTTCTTGTAGATCCACATACATCCAATGGGTTTTACACCTTTGGGTGGTTCCACGAGCTCCCAAACTTGATTAGAATACATAGATTCCATCTCAGATTCCATTGCCTTTTGCCAAAGATCTGCATCTTTATCTAGAATTGCTTCTTCGTATGTCATGGGATCCTCATCATGTTCACCAGAGACCAAGTCTGAGGACTCTCCCAAAAACATGAATCGATCAGGTTGTTGAACAACCCTCCCACTACGACGAAGCACCGGTGTGGTATTAGTGACAGGTTGTGCATTTTCTTGTGGTTGATCTACTTGTACTATTGGCAATTGGGGATTATCTGTCCCTCCCACTAGTTCCTCTAAAACGATACTACTCATGTGTTTGTCTTTCATTATATAGTCTTCTTCTAAGAATCTAGCATTGGTGCTAACAATGATATCTCGATCCCTAGGAATATAAAATGAATAACCTTTCGTTCCCATGGGATAGCCTACAAACAGCCTTACTTCTGTACGAGATTCTAACTTAGTCGCGTTCTTGTTCAGCACATGTGCTGGACAACCCCAAATCCGAATATGTCTTAGACTTGGTTTGCTACCAGTCCACAATTCTATTGGAGTCTTGGGAACCGACTTAGAAGGTACCAAGTTTAGAAGGTAAGCCGCTGTTTCTATAGCATATCCCCAGAACGACTTGGGTAAATCTGAATAACTCATCATCGATCTAACACTCTCTAAAAGAGTCTGATTCCTTCTCTCTGCTACACCATTCTGCTGAGGTGTGCCATGTGCAAACAACTTGGATGCAATCCCATTTTCTGATAAATATTCCCTAAATTCTCCAAGCAAGTATTCGCCACCACGATCTGATCGTAGTGACTTGATACATTTTCCAAGATGTCGCTTCTCCGCACTTGCTTTGTACTCTTTGAATTTTTCAAAGCACTCAGACTTACGGCGCAACAAATAAATGTACCCATATCTAGAATAATCGTCAATGAAAGTGACAAAATATTCATAACCTCCTCTTGCTTGGATACTCATAGGTCCACATAAATCAGTATGAACCAATTCTAACACTTCTTTAGCTCTATTCCCCTTTGCTTTAAAAGGCCTATTAGTCATCTTACCTTCCAAGCAGGATTCACAAACCGGAAATGGCTCCACTGCCAACGAGCCTAATGGCCCATCTACTACCAGTCTTTGAATCCTCCTCAAGTTAATATGACCTAATCTTAAGTGCCAAAGATATGTTTGGTTCAATTCAGAAGGTTTCTTTCTTTTATTTGAGCTAGAAATAATGTTATTAGTTTCCTTATGTTGCAGCATTGGTTGGATAGGATTAATAATATATAAATTGTCTTGCAATGTACCAGAACATATAACTCGTTTATTCATCATAATAGAAACATTACGATCCAAACAAACATTATAACCATCCATGGCAAGTTTAGAAACCGAAATTAAATTCTTTCTAAACGAAGGTACATAAAGACAATTGTTCAAAACCAAAATCCTATCATCGCCAAAAGATAATGTAATTATTCCAACTGCAACTACTGCTACTTTCGTAGCATCTCCCATGAACACATATATCTCGCCATCTCTAAGCATTCTGGATTGCTGGAACCCCTGCATAGAGTTACAAACATGGTCAGTGGCTCCTGTATCTACACACCAAGTGCTCGTAGATATAGCCGCTATATATGTTTCTGTAACTAGAGAAAGAGACATACCAGTATTGTTTGTCTTCTTAGGAAGAGGACAATCCTGTTTCCAGTGACCTGACTGCTTGCACCTGAAGCACTTGCCCTTAGGCTTTTTCACACCACCTTGAACTCCCACTGTATTAGCAATCTTTCTAGCTTTCTGTGTCTGAGTCTTTTTCTTCTTCTTACCTTTCGGCTTAGATGAAGAAGTTTTCTCGGCCACATTCACTTGAACATTCTGCTTAAAGAGTCCTTCAGCTGCCTGAAGTTCTGTCAGAAGTTCCGCGAGACTATACATCCTTTTGTTCATGGTGTAATTCAAGCGGAACTGCTCAAAACTTTTGGGCAAGCTCATAAGGATGATATCGATCTGGGTTTCCCCATCAATATCAACACCAAGGATCTCCATCTTATTCAGATGAGACATCATTCTGAGAACATGATCCCTTACAGGTGTTCCTTCAACCATCTGAGTGTTCATTAAAGCCTTCATTTCTACTTGCCTAGCAGCCCTATTCTGTTCTCCAAAAAGTTCCTTGAGATTAAAGAGCATATCTGAAGCAGTGGGCATAGCCTGATGCTGATGCTGCAAAACACCCGACATTGCTGCCAGAATGTAACATCGCGACATCTCATCAGCCTTAACCCATCGCTTATAATACTCCTTCTCACTTTCAGGAGCATCTTCAGCAGGCTGATCTGGCTTGGGTGCATAAGTACAAAATTTGTACTCCTCAGCAATCAACACTATGTCCAAATTACGTTTCCATTCAATATAGTTCGGTCCAGTAAGTTTGTTATCCTTAAGTATGGTGAATAGTGGATTAAAGCCCATAATGATCTAATCCTGAGAATCATACATGTAACACATAATCAGATAGTTGCATAAATCTTAAAACCTATTGGTTTCCTCTAACAATTAATTAAAATTAATGCACTAATATTTAAACACCATAAGTATCTGGTACGCCACGATGGGTGACATATATACCACTTAAATTTGTTTAAATATTACTTCGGTCCTATTACTAAATAATACGCCACGTTAGGGTGGACTATATATTATTTTTCATAGCTAAGTGTATACCATTATTTAATCTTAAATTACTAAAAAGACCGGATACCACCATTAAATATTTCAAATCAATAATCGATAATAGGATAATTCCCAGATCGGGGGGAGCATTGTCAAGAGGCATCACTTAAGACCCCTTTCTAGACAGAATCATCCTTTCTCTCTATATTGAAAATCTATATTCAATCATTGGCACCCTTCTAATTAATCGTATTCTATGAAACTTGGTACGCCACGTTGGGTGGCATATATACCTTTCAATATTCGTAATTAATTTAGGAAGTTTGTTCAAGTAATATCCATAACACTACCTGACACCATAAATCATACGCCACGATGGGTGGCTTGTATATAATTTATATTCGTCTCGGTGTTAAATTACATACAAACAATAATGGAGACCATGGGATTTAATTCCTAATTAATTCCCTCACCCACTTAGAATTTTTATTTAAAATTGAGGAATTTTATCTAGATGCATCGCCGTATGTTATTTTTTCGAGGTCTACATGTTATAAAAATAACAATACAAAGAACACATAACATAGCAGCATGCATAATAAAATTAAAGCAATAAATAAAATTAATGTCCATGTCGTCCTAATTATGTTAAACATGTAATTAAAATTACACACATAATTAACAACACACATAATAATTATTTAAAGCAATAATTAAAAAATTAAATAGCGGAATTAAAATTAAAAAAAAAAAGACATAATTTAAATCCACTATTATGGCCCCAAAATTAATTTCTTGCAGCCGCTGAAAAAAAAATAAATTTCCAGCCCTTTGTTTTGCTGAAAAAAAAAATTTCTGCCAAAAAAATGCTGTTGCGCATCTTGAAGAGGCGTTACAGCCCTGAAACCTCTGTAACGCATACGCGTCATGCGTTACAGCCTTTTACAGGCCTGTTGCGCATTTACAGCCTGCGCAACTCCAGTTTTCACTGGTAACGCAGGCTGCACGTGCGTTACAGGCTTCTGACCAGAAATTTTTTTTTTTTTCGAGCGCGTGCTTCTTGCTCCTGTTCTTGTTCCCAGACTTTGTCGTCCCTGTTCACAATCTTCCAACAGGCACTGTTCTGTAGTAATAATACGAACCAACAGCTACGCAGCGGATAAATTTTTGTCTCCGTTTCGATTTCCGATCGCACGTAATTGTTACAAAATACCCGGATCTTAACAAAATCCACCAAACAATTACAAAAAAATAGATCTAATACAAAACTAATTTTGTAAATCTATTCTAACACGATCAACCCTCGTGTTTTACAACCACGATAAACCACGTGGAAACCAAAAACAAAAAATTAACCACGATTAAACCACGTGGGATCCAAACACATAATTAAAATTACATGGCCATAATAGTGGATACTAAACAACCTGCAAAAGATTATTATCCAAGCACACCACTATACACATGCATATATAATTACGACATGGACATCGTATCAAAAATCGCAGAACCATTGAACCAGGCTCTTGATACCAATTGATGGGACAATCAGATCTTGGCACTGCGATTTTTGATACAATAAATTAACGAGTACGAATAGAAAAGTCACCTTGTTAACGGTTGATTCCACGCTCTTCTATTGTATTCCCAAATTCCCTTGAGCGAAGTGTGGCCTTCGTCTTCTCAAGTTAACCTCTCTTCTTACTCCTGGGTGGCTACAAAATTTTTTCGACCAGCCCCCAGCAAGAAGAGAATAAGAATATATATAGGCTACAATAGGGATCATGGACAATTAGGTTGGGCCTTCTAATTACATCTTGAGCCTAGCCCAATGTAATTAAATATTAATTCAATCCACTAAAGAATTAATATTTGCACTACCTTTCCTAACACCGTAATTTAATTTATTAATTCGGGTCCAATATTATTTGCTTATTAAATTCCCCATGTTTAAAATATCGCATGTCCATTAATTAAATAAATTACTGATAATTCATTTAATTAATATCTTTTATCCTTGATCATCCACTCTACCTTTATTTAATTATGCCGGAATAAATCCACCTGCAGGGTTTCACATAATTTAATCTTTTTGAGCTTTCAAGGGGACATCATTAACCCGAATATTATCAGGACATGGATTCCTTCAATAAATAATATCCCACCATATATATTATTTCATCACCCAAAATATAATGAAATAAATCAAAAGAATTATTTCATATATAAATCAAAGCATGTAAATAATATATACGTGTCAATTATTATTTCTGGATTAAGAACCTAAGCATTAATAATAACATAGAATCTTAGTTCACCTTCTTAATCAGTATAAGGGAACAATTCTAAATTTGATCCTGTTCAATATACACAAAGTATACTAGTATTATTTATTAGTCAATATAAACTAATCTAAATAATACTACAGCCATTCCAGTGGATTGTCTAACTCCACCTGTGCTGTGAACCTTATTATATTATATAAACCGTATTTAATAATCTAATATTCTGTATCCCATTTGATACTAGATTATTCACAATATATAATATTTAGACAATATGTAAACATTTAAATGATTCTCAATTAAACCGGCCAGAAATAAATGTAAATACTTCAAATAAATATTTTCAGTATACACAAACAGGTATAGCTTGTATCATCCAAAGAAAACAAGAAATCCAAGTTAGTAATTCTGAGTCACTATACACCAGCTGAAAGAACTGGAACAACGAGGTTCTTACCTTGCTTTTCTGGACGAGGATCCTAAAGAAGAGTTGTAGAGCATCTCAATACCTTTCCAACAAGCTATAGAACACAAGATTCTAGTGAGAAATGAGGGTGTTATGCTCAAATTACCGAGCTGTTTACTATCTTTGCAGAATGGAGTTTCTTGGTTTGGTTTGTGTTTCGTTTGCTTGGTCTCATCTAATCACAACTGAATTATTGAGATATTATCTCAATAAAGCCACTTTAATAAAGTGATTACCTCATTGCTTACCTCATCTAATGGCCATGTGTTGGTGTCTTGTATAATAAGATTGGCTAATACATGTATGTAGCTATATCACTTGGATGCATCTCTTCTTTTAGCGTTGTCCATAATCTATTGGTGCCACTTGATATAATTCTCTTGATGATCATGTAGGATATATAATCTTGGCATAATCTCAATCCTTAATCCACGATTCGTTCGTTTAATCGCTTAATCTCGTTGTATGGTTTCAGCGGTTTCTAGAACGTTCGTTTCACTGTTTCAGTGGTTTTCATTCCAAATCCTCAAATCAAATATAATAAAATCCTAAAATATTAAATCCTCAAATCATCAATTTAATATCTCATTTCTTGAATATAATAATATATAATTCACTGCCCGGTCAAATATTACACCAGAATAAAATTTGGAATTTTTGAATTCCGATCATCTTTGCATACACTTATTTACTCCGTGGATTACTAATACGACTTCGAAACACCCATACCAGGTGCCATACATAGGGTGGCATGAAAATTTTTCCAACCTACAAAATCACTATTCATCCGTACAAATTACTATTCACGTATGAAAAAAACTATTCATAAAAAAAGTGAAAAATTCTCTCAAATCCAAAAATTAGGGTTATTATACTAACTCACTTCTCATCTCCCCTTGAGGGTCCATTAGCTCATTTCCTAGACGATAGATTATTCTTACTATGTCCTCAACCATTGAATTACTCTATTCCGAAAGTACATATGAATCGAGATCATCATCCATAGCAATATCCATTCATTATAATTACTGGTCCTTGGAATCACCATTCACTATTGCACTTAATCATAAATAAGAAAAGTTTTTTTTTTAATTCTATCGAAAATTCGGGTTATTAAAGTCTCCCCTCCTTAAAAGGATTCCATCCTTGGAATCAGTTTAGGAATAGCTGGGGATACTTCTCTCCCATTGCACTTTCTAATTCTCAGGAGGATTCTTCCACCTCTTGATTTTCTTCCCACACTTCATTATTAGCTCGACCACCTTGTCCCTTAGCACTGGCTCTTTTCTATTAGTGATTTCCACCAGTTGTTCTTCGTAAGACTGATCGGGTTGTATATCTATCTATTTTTATTCTACTATATGCCAGGCATCTATAGTATACTGCCATGACACTTACACATGAACCATGTTATGACCATTCAATTTGTTTGGGGGGTAAGGCTGGCTCGTAGGCCACCTTCTTGTCGCGTTTTAAAATCTCAGATGGCCCAATGAATCTCGGGCTTCACTTCCCTTTCTTTCCAAACCTCATTAATTCCTTCCACGAGGATTCCTTTTTAGCATCACGAATCTCTAACCTCATATTCTCTATCTTGTTTGCACAGAAAATACACCAACATAAACTTGTTTGTCATTCATCAACATGCCATTTAGCTTGTCAATAGCAGTACTATCTATATACTTGCGCGCGTTGTCCGGGCTGGCACTAGCCGTTTGTTGGTAAAATCTTTTGTCTTTCTCGTTTGTTGGACTAACTTAGGTTTTGTGTAAAATCTCGTCCTTTTATTCCCGAACATTCGGAATCCATCTCTTTTTTATTTTGACTAAGGGCATCGGCCACCACATTGGCCTTCCCTGGATGGTAGTTTATCTCATAGTCATAATCCTATGTCAATCCTAACCATTTCCTTATCTTATGTTATCTACTATCAACCCCTGGTGTTGCAACCTCTTCTTTACTCACTTTACAGAAAGCCAATCTACCCCCTGTATTCATTCATTCATTCATTCATTCTATATTATCTCATCTCTCCTCTTTCTGAAAGAAAGGTGAGTCTCTTGGGGAATTTGCTTGCGGGGAATGTTGTCTAGCATGTCGCACGTTCAGTTCCTTCTGCATAAATATACATATTGCAAGTTCTTTTGCTCTGGTTAGATCTCACACTTTTCTTTCATACATATGACGTTTTGATATACTTAGGGCGAAAACTATCGCGGATAACTCAAAGCCATTTATTAAATTCTATAAAAAGTTACGGGTGCATTAGTCAACCGAAAATGACATCACAAAAGAATTTCATAGTATCCATACCTAGTGCGAATCGTAGTCTTGGGTATATCCTCGGGTTTACTCTTCAACTAGTGATATCCAGTTCTTAAATAAGTTTTAAAAAATACACAGCATCTTTCAGCTGATCAAACAATAATCTATTCTTGGAAATGGTTATCTTTCTCAATGGTGAACTCTTTCAACTCTCGATGTTCGTTGCACAATCTCGTGCTAACATATTTTTCTCTCACAACAACCCCGGGACTCTCCACGGTGGTACACTGGGCCGTATTATACTCTTATCCAGTAATGCTCGTAACGAAGTCGCTAATTCTTCCATTTTTACTGGGGCTATTAGGGGATGCAGCACTATACTCTGAATACTCGGTATTCATTCTCATGTCATCCAAATCGATATCTAGTAACTCATTAAATCCTTGTACAGCCTCCCAAAACCATTGTAATTTCCTTTATACTTCGCGTCTCTTTTCTCGGCATCAACCATAAGAGCTAATTAAGCCTCATATCTCTGGCGTAACAGTCTCTTAGTTCTCCGTCCCTTAATTATTACTCTTTTCCCTTATAATTAATTGGCTTTATTGAGTGCCAACCAATCCATCCTCATTATAATATCAAATTCTCCCAACTTCGAAAGGAATCAAATCTATTAAAAGTATCGACCACATATTTCTAGTTCACAACCTGGACGTACCAATTTTACGGGAAAATTTCTCGATCGACCATCTTTACTTGCAATCACTCTTTTAGGGGTTCAACCTTAAGGTCTAATTGATATGCAAGATCTTGAGGTGCAAGCACTTAGTAGCTCTGGATCAAATAAAACGTTAATACTAACTGAGTTTAAGTAGGAGGGTATCTATTATTTGAAGGTCCTGGTAGAGGGCTGCCTGCTGGAGGTAGCCTCATTATCTCTTGGTATAGCTGGTCCAGTAGGTGGACATTCCTTAGCCTTGTGTCAAAGCTTCCCACAATCGATGCCCTTTTGCACTAATGTAGCATAATCGGTCAAATCCAACATCGCCACGCGAATCTGGATCTATTGTTTCAGCCCTCGTTGAAACCTACGGGCTCTCTTTCACATCTACATTTACAACTCCGGACAAACCTCGACAACTCAGAAAACTTGGCCTCATACTCTGCCACAGTCATGTTTCCTTGCTTTAGCTCCAGAAACTTTATTTCCATCTGGGTCTTCCTGTATCTCGGAAAATATTTCTCTAAAACCAACACGCTAAATCTTTCCCAAGTCACAACATAAGCTCCCTCTAACTCCATCATCAACACTTATCTTACGAAACCAGAGATAGTGTACATTCGTAACCAACTCCTCCAAATCCCAATTCCACTATAGGGTATCTCTCTAACATCGTTGTCATTGGAGTTCACGACACCTCGCTATTCCCTTCACATATATATCTTGACCAACTTTCCATTATCATACTACCCTTGAGAGAGATTTCACTGATTCCATTAACATAACATTCTTGAGGAAGAGAATGAACTAATACCATTGATATGTCACTGGTATACTAATCATTTTGGGACTCTCTCTTGTCCTCGGCAATTCTGTTGCGAATCTAATCTATATCAACGAATTTCGCTTATCTGACCTGGTCAGCATCCTCTTAGAACTTATTAGAGATAACAAGAATCATGGAGTTTTGAAAAGATAGCTGCCATATCAAGACAAATGTCACACAATGGTGGTCATAGGATTATGAGTTCTAAAATAACCTCATTTGAGATAAGAGAATTTACTGAGAGATCAATATGATCTAAAGAACTCAACGTTTTGTGCCTCAGTTAAGACATTACTAAAGGTAATTAGCCTTCTTGTATTCCATAACACAAGTGATGGCGTCCTATCAGACTTCTATCACACAGACAGATAGTCCTTGTGGCCCCTATAAGAATAGGGTTGTTCGTCTCAGTGGGAGTAGAGAAATATGAAGCAATTCGAAATCAAGGTAATAAATTATCATCTTTCGACAAATAATTCTCAAAGGGACACTTTGGACTAAAAATTCCAAGGTACGATTTCCAAAAGAAGGATAACCAGAAAGACACTGGTAGATAACGAGCAAGTGTTATCCACTATTGAGGGAAAGTGGAAGTTTAAATAACATTATTCGACAGGGCTTCGGAAACCTGAAAGTAGGTATCGTGACAGCCTCTGGCACAATGGAAACCCAGTAACAAATACGATAATATAACTTAGAAGAGGGAATATAATCTTTATAGAGAACGATTCATAAATGGGGAGGTACTGCCAAGGTCTCTACGGATGCCTTATATGTTGGCTCATCTGACGGATAATCGTTAGATTCTAAAGTTTTCTTCTTCATGCACACCTTAGAGTGCTCGATAACTTACGTCATCATCGACTCGTACTAGTCGCCAAAGATTCAACCAGCAGCATTTACAATCATAATGAGTTCTATCAAACTCGGCGCAAGCATCTCAAGCAAGTGTTCCATTCCATAAGAAATCTTCGATACCGGTGTCGTCCTTAGTGTTGACGAATTCCATATTTCAAATAGGTAGTAATTCGGAAGATCGTTAGAAAATACTTGCTTAAATCCGGTATCTATTTCGATCATCCTTATATCCCATATTCCTTTTTCCCATAGCAATCCAGTGTGCTACATAAGCTTAACACTTTTGGCATAAAAGCCTTTTCATTTAAGTCAATCTCGGAACTGCTCAGTCCGTCTTTGTCCTTAATTATATTTCTCCTTACCGTCCAATCTCAACTTCATCATTTTATCTCTATAATCCATTGCAACAACCAGGGTCTGTCCACCAACCCATATAGCGGTTACCTTAACCACTCCATGGGGTTTGCTCTAATTTCCACTCTCTTTGGTGACATTCTCTGATAATCAGAAAGACAAGGTTTGCCAAAATTTGTTGAATCTTTTCCCAAAATTAGGGAAATTTTGGTCAGTCTATTTACCCACTGGTAACACTGGGAAATCAATTTCGAAACCTAAAGAACAATTCTATGAACATCCAAATAGGTAGAATCATAAACGGTTATAATAACGGAATAATCGACATAAAGTTGGAAGTGTAACCACTGGAAAGGAACCAAATATACATCCCATAGAAGGGAAATCAAATGTTTCAAACTGAACATGCCACATCTTCCTGATACATATACATCCGAATAATCGATATTACCAAAAGTCAGTCTACCTAATGACCAACTCAAAAGGAACCTTACTATATAACTAGTCATTCATCAAAACTAGCAATACCCGGGTCTGATTTCGGCTTCTTAGTTCTATCCTCGTAATTTCCTCCTCGGCCGCCAACCGGGCCCTCAATTCCTTTGTCCTTGTATTCACTTCAATCAAATCAATAGCCAAGTTCTCAACGATCCCGTCGTGGGTAACAGCTGATACCACCTCTATCTCATCTGCTCTTAAGACTCTACTCTATTCGCTTCACCATACCTCCTGATGAACCAAACCTGACTCTAAATTCTCGTCTCGTTACTTAATCAATCTTTAAGGACTCTTCCGGTCCTCAAGTATACATATCACATCTTTATCAACCAGCTCGCTCTCTACAAGATTCTTCCCTTGACCCTCTATGGGGTCCTCCTCTAGATCCTCCTCTGGATATTTCTTCATCGGGTCAGCGTCCTTCTCAAGGAGCACATCATCATATGCCTACTCGAAGGCCTCGGCGTCTGGTGTCTCAGACTCCCATCCATCTATAACTCATACGGACCAAGGTTACTAACCATGAAGTCCTAAACATGGTTTCCCAGAAAAAGTCCCCTCTCGGGCTTCATCTCAAACAGTCAGGGTCATGTCCTCTAACCCAACTACAAACTCGATTTGAGCTCTAGGTATTATCATTATTCTTAAGGGTATTGTAAGACTCTATCTCCTATCATTTCTGAGGATTGTAACCTAACGCTCTGATACCATTTCTATAACAGCCCTAAATCCGGGGTCAGGGATTTAGAGTAGTCACGATCCATTTACTCCTTGCCTTACCTGTATTACTCACAATGTACACAATTCAACAACTTATGACCCCACAATATATATCTCACACACACAGGTTAGAGTCTCAGAAACGATACAATATAATAATTGAGAAATAAATAACTTTTATTATAATACCCAAATGTCTTTTAAATCTATTACTGATACATCTTCTAAGTAATGGTACATTACCAACTAAGTCTTCTGATGATTACAATCCTCTCATACTATTCACACCTATACATAAGATGAATACAACAAGCTGTAGCCTAATCCGACTGGTTCGTATTGCTTTCGGGATCACTAATAGAAACTGTCTATGAAGATGCCTTGCGGTTACCACTCGCTGGCGGGGTCTGTGTTGTGTCCTTGACATCCTGCTTCACTGCTCTATAATATATATAAAACAATTACAAGAGTGAGCTAAAGCTCAGCAAGGTAATAATAAAATGGCTTAACTCTGCCTTTATCTTGATAGCCAATAATAAACTTGTATAAGACAATAATTTTCAAAGTATCTCAATACTGAAAGTACTTTCTTATCAGAATATATATTCCGAAAATAGTACCATTGTAGTACTACAAATATCATCTTCATAGTATCTCAGCAAACTTTTTCTATACTATGAACAAAGTTCTAGTATAATATAAAAGATGAAGTTACAAGGTAAACAAATATAACCTTTTCGTGGAAAAATATCTGCTATAAAAAGTATAAGCAGAATATCAACATATATCTTAAAAGATGAAGTTATAAGGTTATTCAATATCAACAACCTCCTTATCACAACTCATGTTATGTAAGGTATCAACAGAGTCATCAAATATAAGATAAAAGATGAAGTTACAAGGTGATTTAATGCAACTTTAGTTTTAAACATTTTTCAAATCCTGCCAACACTTATCGGTCACCCAGCCATAGCTTTCCGATCGGGGTGCTCTCGATAATGTTGCTGAAGTATCCAAATTGGATGATGAACTAATACTGGAGTATTCTCCATGCCCGTTGTTCCAATCCTTACGATGATCAGTCGCAGATTGTACAGCTCAAATTGGTTTTACTACCGGTAGAAGGAAGAACTGACGGATTTACTTGTCTACCGCCCTTTTTGATCTCTCTGGCCAATGGTTGGGCCTTTGGGATGGACCGGCACGACTCGGCCTCTTACACGACTCCTAGTTCGAATAGAATCCATGACTCTGAAACGTAAAGTTCGTCCTCCTCTCCCCAAGTGTAATACTTGTTGATAGGACTCCACGAAGTAGTCGTATCTAGTTGGAAAGGAAGATTCACCAATATTTCACTAGCTGTTGCTTGTTAATGGATATCAACTTGTTCCATCAATTTTACTCCTCGAGTGTTGAGGAAGTAACAAAAATCATTACGAACATAATATAAATTTCTTTCACAATCTATAAATAGTAATATCTCAAGTAAGGTTCCCCAGTTTTGAAGGAAAACGACGCCTTTACCAGCTAGAAGTGGATAAAAATATCATGAGGACCTTGACTCATTCTTATAATACATTTTAGAAAATCTCCACATCGTTTATAATAATTCCAAAAGTCAGAAAATATCTGGAGATAATTGTACTAAATCTCTGAAATATTTCTATAATTATTGAAGTCAAATATGCTTTTAAATAATATAAATATTATTAATCTAGTTTAAAAGTACTTAATAAACATTCAAATAATATTTATTAATCAAAAATGGTTAAAGAATTTTATTAAACAAAATAATTCCATTTAAATCTTTAAATGAATATTCAAAAACAATATCCATCTTATTAATAAATACCCAAAGAATATTTATTAATAATATTTGAAATAGCTAACTCAAATAACCCCAATTTATAAATAAATTGGAATATTTTAAATACCTCAAAATAATTCTGGATAACAACTAATATCATTCCCGATTCGTACGTCGTAGGTAAGTAACCGTTTATGAATCAATAAATATACAATAATATTTCTCGAATGAGATAATACTAAAATAACAATCCTCGAATGATTTCCAAGTAATTTATACTTCCTGGAATATAAATAATATTACTAAATAACATTCCTTAGAATACATAGTACTCTATCGCTGGAATCCCTCCGGGTTTCCACAACTATCTATATATCTCAAAATACTGACTTCCGGTCTAGAGTTGAACACAATAAGTATGCTCTTATCTCTAGAGCTACAAGATACACCGGTTATAAAACCACTTATCTCAAACTCGTATATAAAGCAGAAGGCAAAATCTATTTAACACAATATAAGCAATTACTGCAAAACGGTATAACTCTATATATGGCAAAAGCAGTAATATATAATCAATACTACAAAGTATAGGTTTAGTATCCTTGCCTGGTACTCGAGATATGATAGGGCTCGTGACGATGTCGTACGATCTAGACAAAGTCAAATGAAAACATACTATTAATCCCCTGGATTAACCAGTCGTAATTCAAGGTTTAAACATGTAAGCAAAACACAACCAAGGCATTAATTGCTCACTCTAGACTCATACAAATCCATGATAGTCAACAAACACTTACGTCATAAGTTTGGTTCAACATCCATCCTCGAATCCAAGTTATACTTAACCATTTAGAACATTGGTTTCTAAGTCTCGTTTTCAGTGGTTTTCCCTTGCGCAACATCGTCTTAAACTTTTCTATAAAATCAACCGATTACTCTTTAGAGGTGATTCTTTTGTACACATTCACCTTACGATATCTAGTATTTAATAAACTAAATTCACCACCAAAACTATTTCTTTAAGGGGTTCAACTGAAGTCATGAACTTAACACTTTCGCTTTTGAACCACTTTTACGAATTTCGCAATTTCTCCTAAACCGTAAATCAGAATGCTACGATTATTTTTCCAAAATGATCTATGAATCAATGCCTACAGGTTCATGGCTGGTGTTCAACTTTTAAAGAAGGTTTATGTCTAGGGTGTGTCCTATTTTTAAGCTATAACAAAATTTCGGCATTACGACGGCTATGTTTACATGCTTTTCCAAATTTTATCACTCCACTATGGTCATACCATAGTGAATCAACAACTTGTACAGATGATGCATATCTTAACAGCTCAAGAACATCATCACTTAACCATCATATGGATCATGGTTCAAACAACTACAATAATCCATGGATCTAATCTTATAAACATTATAACAATCACTAATCATCATATCATTCATAAAATCGTCCAAACTCAAAATAAAGGCTAGGGTTTCTTGAGGTTATTACCTTCCTTGGAGTGTGTATGAACTTACTAAGCCTTGTATAGCCCTTATCTAACCTTGGTATAGCTTGGATCATCCAAAGAAAACAAGAAATCCAAGTTAGTAATTCTGAGACACTATACACCAGCTGAAAGAACTGGAAAAAAGAGGTTCTTACCTTGCTTTTCTGGATGAGGCTCCTAAAGAAGAGTTGTAGAGCATCTCAATATATTTCCAACAAGCTATAGAAAACAAGATTCTAGTGAGAAATGAGGGAGTTATGTTCAAATTACCGATCTGTTTACTGTCTTGGCATAATGGAGTTTATTGGTTTGGTTTTGTGTTTTGTTTTCTTGGTCTCATCTAACCACAACTGAATTATTGAGATATTATCTCAATAAAGCCACTTTAATAAAGTTATTACCTCATTGTTTACCTCATCTAATGGCCATGTGTTGGTGTCTTGTATAATAAGATTGGCTAATACATGTATGTAGCTATATCACTTTGATGCATCTCTTCTTTTAGTTTTGTCCATAATCTATTGGTGCCACTTGATATAATTCTCTTGATGATCATGTAGGATATATAATCTTGGCATAATCTCAATCCTTAATCCATGATTCGTTCGTTTAATCGCTTAATCTCGTTGTAAGGTTTCAGCGGTTTGTAGAATGTTCGTTTCACTGTCTCAGTGGTTTTCGTTCCAAATCCTCAAATTAAACATAATAAAATCCTAAAATATTAAATCCTCAAATCCTCAATTTAATATCTCATTTCTTGAATATAATAATATATAATTCACTGCCCGGTCAAATATTACACCAGAATAAAATTTGGAATTTCTGAATTCTGATCGTCTTTGCATACACTTATTTATTCCATAGATTACTAATACGACTTCGAAACACCCATACCAGCTGCCATACATAGGTGGCATGAAAAGTTTTCCAACCTACAAAATCAATATTCATCCTTACAAATTACTATTCACGTATAAAAAACACTATTCATCAAAAAAAGTGAAAAATTCTCTCAAATCCAAAAATTAGGGTTATTATACTAACTCACTTCTCATCTCCCCTTCAGTGTCCATTAGCTCATTTCCTGGATGATAGATTACTCTTATCTATGTCCTCAACCATTGAATTACTCTATTCCGAAAGTACATATAAATCGAGATCAGATGGCCCGAACAAGGCGCACTCGGCGCAAGCAGGTGTCAGCCGTCAGAGGGTTACCCGCTGATGTCATAGCCGCCATTGCTGAGGTTGGATCAACCAATAGGCTAGACTAGAAACTTTTGTGCATCAGGCTTATGTATAATTACTACTTATGTTAAACAAGGGCAAGAAACTAGTAAACTTAATCTGTAATCATTTTGGGTTTGAAATAACTTATAACTTGTGGATCCTATGACTAGATACTTATTCCAATTTCGTCTTTTGGACTATAACTAGTTGTGTGATGTGTTATTATTATGGGGTCACAACATGTAGTTTATTTATTTTGATTCAAGTGCAAGTATTATTTGTGGAAATTGAGACCGTAACGACCAGGTCCCCGACCCTGGATCTGGGGCTGTTACACTGTTATACTGTTATCAGTTGAGATTTTAGTTACTTGCTGAGCGTTGGCTCATTATTATTTTGTCTAACCCTTTTGACAGTAATCTAAGAATCATGGTCCATGCCTTTCAAACCGCGAGGAAGCGCACTTACCGTGGACCTGAAGTGGTTCAGTTTGAGATAGCTCCCGAGGTAGATGCAATAGCAGCTCAGTGAAGAGATCTTTAGGTAATTGTGAGAACTGGCAGTAGAACTTTTGAGAACCTTGGTTTGTAATAATAATTGTGAATTGAATTCAGGTTTGTAATAATAAGTAGTTAGATGTTTGGCTTGCTTGTTTCATACCATTACCTGTGAAAGATCCAGGTTAGTAGAGTTGGGGCCAGTCAGCATGTAATATTTATATTTCCTTTTTAGTGTGTTTGCATCTACTGTGTCAGTGAGTCCCCGATCTAGGCCCCAGGTCGGGAGGGCATCAAATGTTGGTATTAGAGCTACAGTTTTGGTCACTGAAACAAGCCAGGAATTTAGTATCATTAATAAAAGAAGTAGATACAATTATGATTCAAGAGTGATAGATGTAGGGAGTGACTATAGGTTTAGGTTTTCCTTTCGTGATAGATTACTAGGACTAACATAACTTAACTCGTTTATATTCTGCATGTATATATATATATATATATATATATATGATTTTCACAGGACATGGATTTTGATGACGATGCACCTTGTAAGAACCCTAATTTTTGGTAATATTTCCTTTATTTTATATCTTGTGACATTTTCATTATGGAACCTTTCTAGTCATCTCTGTTGATTAATAGAATTGATTGTCTGAGAAACTGCGTTGTTGCATTTATTGTGAAAGATATGCAGAGACATTGTGAAGTCAAGAGTTGTAACACCCCCAGATCCGGGGTCCGGGATCCGGTGGTTACGGTTTCCAATTCTGTCCACAACAATTGAACTTTCCTTAACATAAAATAAATTACGTCTCTATGACCCAACACAACAATATAAAACACACCCGTTATAGTCCCAGAGATGAAATCAGAGTCACAATCAAATTTTTATTAATCACATTATGAGTTCTTACAATCCAAAAGAATTTCAATATAATTACATACTCTTTGCCATCCATTTACATAAGTCATACTTGACTATATTCTTGGTACTGAAAGAATAAATATATCCTACCAATAGCTTCTTCTTCAGCTCTGGTAGTCTCATCGTCCTCGCCCGCGTCGAGTGCGCCTTGTGCGAGTCATCTGGTCTAGCTGTTGTTGTGATATAATAATAAAGCAAGGGTGAGCAATAGCCCACCAACAATAATAAATGACTGAACGATAATGCATAACAGTTCAAAAGTATCTTTCAAACCATATGCCATGCCTTTACGGAAATGATGCCAGTATAATATGAACGATGAAGTTACAAGGTAACTTAAAGTATTTGTTTGTAGAAATATCTGCTACATCAAAGTAAGCGAGATATTCTTATTGTTATTAAGAAGAGGAACTTGCAAGAAAAGGTTGCAATTCCAGTTATGACCCTTTTCCAACTCTGCCAACAGTAATCATGTTGCAGGAAATAAATAAATTTGGATGATGAACCAATGATGGAGTATTCACCGCGCCCGCTGTTCCAATCTTGATGATCAGTCGAGATCGTACAGCTCAATTTAGATTTACTACCGGTAGAAGGAAGAACTGACGGCTTTACTTGTGTACCGCCTTACTAGCTCTCCCCGGCCAACGGTTGGGCCAAAGGGGATGGACCGGCGCTACTCGGCCTCTTACACGACTCCTAGTTCAAATAGAATTCATGATTCTGAATGTAACGTTCGTCCCCCTTTCCCCAAGTATAATACTTGTTGATAAGACTCCACAAAGTAGTCGTATCTAGTTGGAAAGGAAAATTTACCAATAACTCCCAAGCTATTACTTGGTAACGGATATCAACTTGTTCCAATGATCTTACCCCTCGAAAGATGAGAAGGTAAGCAACGACTTAATAAGTCAACAGCACCCGAGTTGCGAGTGAAGGGAATACTTTATGACCGGGAAGTCGACAAGATAAATAACATTTTCCAAGTAAGGTTCCCTTATTATTAAGGAGGTAGACTCAAAGAAGAATGATGTCTGAGAACCTTCCTTGATATAGGATTAATAATAATATGACTCCGAAATATTTTTCGTAATAATCGAAGAAGATAAACCTTATTGAGGTTATTCTAAGTATGGAATAAATATTCAGAGAATATTTATTGAATTAAAAATATTTAAAGAATATTCAGGAATATGAAAGAATATCTTTAATCAGAGTATTTTTCAAATAATTCTTGAAGAAATATCGAGAGAATATTTATTGCATAATTAAATATTCAAATGAATATTCCAAATAATATTCATTAATCAATAAGACCTGAAAGGAATATTTAAAATATTTAAAATAATATTCGATGATTAAATAGAACCCTGGATGAATATTCAAAATAATATTCATAATTAATTAGGAATTTAAATGAATATCAATAAAGTAATATTCATTTAATAAATAATATCCTAAATGAATATCAAGTAATATTCATTTAGTAATCCAAGCTTTAAAGGAATATTCGATATAATATTCGATAAGTAAATCAAGCTTCAGATGAATATTGAAGATAATATTCATCAAGTACTTAATACCTTAAATGAATTTTCAAAAGTAATATTTATTTAATGAAATAATATTCTAAATGAATGTCCACATAATATTCATTTAGTAGTCTCATCTTTAGAAGAGTATTCGAAATAATAATCGATAATCAATTCGACTCCGAATGAATATTGACGAATATTATTCGTCGAATGATTACGTTCAAATAATTATTTGAAGTAAGGATCATTAAATAAATAAGCTCGAACGAATATTCAAATAATATTCGTCCCCCAAATAATAGAAAATATTTACTTAAATATTTTCCTCCGAGGTAATCTCGATATATCAAGGAATATTGACTCCCGGTCTATATTTGATTAATAAGATGTATACGCCCTTCTATGAGGGTCTTACAATAACCGGCTTATAACTGATATATAACTATCTAGCTTATAAGCCAACAATAACATTCAGGGAACAAGTATATCAATTCAACTTGAAAGTAGGCATGCATGCAATGGCATATGTATATCAGCAATCATATATATATATATATATATTTATTCAATCACAACAACAGCCTAAAAGAAGGGAATTGAAACTTGCCTGGTAGTCGAGTACGATAAGGGGTAGTGGTAGCGGGTCCCGGGTCAGCTTGGTGATCTATAAATAGCCAAGGCATTCGGGATTAATCACTTAACATCTTAAAAGTTAAGTTATACTTAATTCGAAACACGTTCTCGAGTTATCTCGTTATACCCCTTTTTGTGGATTACTTTTATCACTGATCCGACCCGACATTCGTTCGTTAATACGACATGTCATTGCATTTATACTTGGGACATACTTAAGTCATAAGAGTTCTAAGGTTGATCGTTACGAACCAATATTATACTCCGAGTTTTATCGCCCGTTTTCTAAGTGTTTTACCGAAGTTATAAAAGAGTCGTCTTTTAGGGGTTCGTTCGCGTTTAACCTCGACTCGAACATTTTTAATAAATCGAAAAATGATCTTTTTGACATACGGTTTTCTTTCACGCCTTCCTTTTTACCTCTAGTATTTATTTACCAAGATTTGTCATGACTTTACATATTTTACGATGGTTCAATTTCAGTTACGAATTCTCGGTTACGGTTTCGAAATACTTTTAGTAAACCGGTCGTAACTCCTAAACCGTAAGTCCGTTTCACACGTTCCTTATACCAAAACGAAGCTTGGAACATTATCTATCCTATCATGGCAGATTGCAAAGCTAGGCAGTGAGTTACATCTACTGTCCAAGTTGTTTTTCTTAAGGTTAACGAAATTTCGGCATTACGACGGCTATATATCGAACGTTCCAAAAATTATAACAATCCAATCCAAGCCACACCGGGCATACTATACATGGTTTTCATCTTAACCAGTCCAAGAAGGTTTCAATTAACCATCATAATCATCAAAACTCTTAAATCATCACTACTAACTACATAATCATGCTTTTATGCATATAACAACACCATAATCTTAACTAATCTAAAACCATCAAGAACATATATAAAACTCAAAGTAAGATCTTGGGTTCTTAAGAATTATACCTTCCTTGGAGAGTGTACAAGCTATAATAACCCTTATATAGTCCTTGTATGGCTTTAACAAAGCTTAAATCATCCAAAGAAACCAAGAAATCAAAGTTAGTTTCTTGAAAACACTATTCACCCTCATCTTTGAGGATTTATTTGAAAATGGAAAACATGGAGTTTGAAGCTAAGATTTCTAGGAGATCATTTTTATGAAATATAGGACTCACCATAAAAATTTGGAGATCAAACAATGGTTGGAAGGTGGATTTTGAAATCTTAAAACTCCAAAATTCGAAGTGCCTTGGTTTTGGGGGAAAAACAGTGAACTTCTCGAATTTATTTACCCATCCAAACGATCTTCAAAAATTATGAAATTAAATCCCCAACTTCACCTTGATGTGTAGAAGCTCCATGAATTTTTTCATGATTTTTAGATGAGTAGATCTAGGTGAAAAAAAATGGCAAAGACCCCTGCCCTGGAAAATGCAACTGCTGGAAAAAATGGGGGAGAGGTGGTGTTTGCTTGGCTAGTTGTCAAATGATATTTGTGATATGTATAAGTGGGTATAGCTGCTAATACTCCTCTTAATACAAGTGTCAAAGGTTTATGGTGTGTTAGAAAAATTGATGATGTGAAGCCTTGTTGTTTTCTTCTTGTCCATCCACCTCATTACTTCCTTTTTCATTTCTTTTCTTCATTTCATTTCCACCAAATATTCTTATATATAACCCCAGCTGATCAAGTAGGGTTTTTTTTTATCTCGTTACGTATTTAATCCGTAATTTCTTTCGCGTTTGCTTGATCGCTTAATCTTGTTATAAAGTTCTAGCGATTTCTAGAACACTTGTTATTCTAACTCAAAGGTTTTCATTCTAAATTCTCAAATCATACTTAATAAATAAAATCCTTGAATCCTTAACATTATAATACTCTTGTCTTGATCGTATTGATAGGCTCTTTACGGTTCGGTCAAATATTGTACCGAAAAAGAATTTGGAATTTCTGAATTCCGATCGTCTCTGCATTCACTTATTTCCTCCGCGTATTACTAATATGACTTCGAAACATCCATAACACGTCCCGTACATAGGGTGGCGTGAAAAGTTTTCCAACTTACAAAGTCACTATTCATCCACCAAATTACTATGCACGTACAGGAAACACTATGCACGTACGGGAAATACTATGCACGTACGGGAAATACTATGCACGTATTCATTTCTCTTCAAGGATCCATTAGCTCCTTCCTGGATGGTAGATTATTCTTATCTAGGTCCTCAACCATCGAATTACTCTATTCTGACAATATACCAATGCATCAGGATCATTGTCCAAAGCAATATCCATTCATTACAATCATTGTTCTTTGAAACCACCATTCATTAGAGCTGGTGACCTTGTTGTTGGAATCATTGTTCCTCATTTTATCATTACTTAATAAAAGTTTTAATTATATCCAAAATTTGGGGTTCTTACAGTCTACCCTCCTTAAAAGGATTCCGTCCCGGAATCAGGTAGGAAGCAAAGAGTCGTTTGCCTGTCGTTCACTCTTTAGCTTCCCGGTCAATTCTTATTCGTTCTACCCTTCCTCAGCACATCTTCTAGTGCTACAATTCATACTTTATCCTTTTTCCATCAACGTTGCTACTTTTCGTACAACTCACTATCCGGGTTATACTCTTACTCAGTCTTATCCTTATTGATACCTGCAGTAACATTGGTATCACTATCACCCTACGATTCGGAGGTAACCTCGCTCGTACTGTGCATTCCTGATCGCTTTAATCTTCGCAATCTCGATCAATATAGAGAAGTGGAAAGATTTATTGAGAGATCACTATGATCAATTGAACATTTGTTATATTGCATAGTTAGTACAGAAGGGGGCCAGCCTTTAGTACTTGACAAGCAATTAAACAAGTCATGGCATTCCACTTAGACTTCTATCACATAGACAGATAGTCACGTAGCAGTACCTCCCCTCCTAAAAGGGTTGTTCTTCTCAATTCATAAATAAGATGAATAAGAGAGAAGAAGAGAAAAGAGTTCTAAAGGATTATAGAAAGCTTTCATGATTGTAGAATATCATACTCATAATTTACCTCTGAACTATAGAGGTTTATCAAAGAAGAAATTAATCATAATTATAATATTGACACTATCAGGTTGTCATCCTGAGAATTCATTAGAAAACCCATTCATTAATCCATTCCTAACATTCCTTGCCTCATATTTCGTAGTTGCTTTCCCCGTCTTTTCTTTATCAATCACATCCTTCTTATTATCTGATTTTTACTTCTGTTATTTACTTCCACCTTCATCTCTTTATTGAGACATCTTTTGCACTTGGCACCTCCTTATTGGTATCCTGTCACATTTACTCTATAATCATCACATTATTTCAAATGTAAAACTTCCGAAATGAATCTGGCCGATTCCTTTAACTTAGATTCATATAATCTACTTCTGCCAACCTTGTTTCTCATCACTGGTTCTTTTCTATCCGTGGTTTTCCACAGGTTGTCTTTCGTAAGTCAGACCAGGTCGTATATCTACATGCTCGTACTCCTATCATCTGTTGAACATTTGCATTTTACTGGCGTAGCCTGGCCACATGAAAACCCGTTATGACCGTGCTATAATTTTGGGGGTAAGGCTGGCTCGAATACCGCCGTCCGAACACTTTAAACTCTCAAGTGGCCCAATAAGTCTTGGGCTCAACCGCCCTTCCTTCCAAGTTTCATTAATTCTTTCTACGGGAATACGTTTAGCATCACGAATTATCGACCTCATATTCTCTATCTTGTTTGTGCAGAAGTACATTAACACAAACTTGCTTGTCATTCATCAACATGCCATTTAGCTTATCAATAGCAGCACTTTCTTTCTCTTTACGTTGTCATCTCCTTTCTTAGAAGAATCACCATCACTTGTTGTTTACGTAGTGCGTTAATAGTTAACCCTACGGGTTTCAAATCCCTTAGGGAGACAAAGTAATCATTATTCCTTATCCATAAGGAACACTTCCTGAACTTGATGTAGATATAACGTGAAGCAGATAGAATTGCCGAAGAGTTTCAAGCATCGCAGCTAGGTCCGGTTGATGAAACTATCACTTATGCATCTTCCATAAAAGACTGGAAACTTAACGGTTTACTTCATCAATTTTGTACCATGGTCCTGGTTTGCCTCAAAACGGGACCTTCTAAGGTACGTAATATGCTTAAGACTCCATCAGGAATCGAATCTTTACTTAAACTACTATTACCGTCGATTCTTGCACAATCATCAGAAGGAATATAATTTCCTCCATTCCGATATGACCTTCAAGGTCCTTCCAAATATCATCCTGTTTCTTCGGTATGAACATTTGTAATTATTCCTTTATACTTAGATCGTCGGCCACCTCATTGGCCTTTCTTGATGATAATGATTTCTTGTAACCCATGTCTTCTGGGTACATTCCAGCTCAAGTTTTTTCTACCTCATTCCCATCACTGTTGGGTTAAAGCATTCTCCCTTAAGCTCTGCTGAAGGAGAAAATATAACTATCAGTCATTTCCATAAGTCATTGCTTCCACCTACCCGTGGGAACTTTATCACGTTTATTCCCAATCCTACTTAGGATGCTTCTTTTCTTAGTTCTTTCTTTATCTTAGGATAATCTCAACCTTTATAGGTTCAACCCATACTTCCTCAGGGTTTCATACATGCCTCATCTGGCATTATTGTTACTATGTCATACATTCCTTACCAAACTTCCATTTTGAAGTTCGGAATATTACCTTTTTTCCTTGTAAGGTTTCGTAGGCCATCCTTATCATTCCTCCGGTATTTTCTGGGTACCGGGTATATCAAAATGTTCATATCCTCCGGTATTTTCTGGGTACCGGGTATATCAAAATGTTCAATACTCTAATAATTCTATCTATGTTCTTTCCAGCACTCTTTTTAATAATCCTTACCGGTCATTGTTGCCTTAGCAAGTCCAGCTCATATCATCTGAAGTCATAATGTCGTTATTAGGGTTAATGCCACCCCTTATGCATTCCCCAGGGTTTGTCTTAATTTATGGATATCCTATCCTTAATTCAACTGCCAAGGGATTCTTGCATCTTATAATTGGCAATCAGATCATGTATCCTTAATAAAGGTCTCTTTTCAATCATTCTCATTTGATAATCGATCGGTGGTTTAATGCCACCCTCTTCTTTCAGATAGTTGTCAGCCTATTTGGCCTTCCAAAAAGGCAACGTATGCCTATCTCTTCTCTTACCGAGCTTGTTAATGGTAGCAAGGATGTTCTGGAAGATATTGGTCGAGTTCAACGTGAATCTCTTAGTGCTTATCGTTCTTCGCAAAGGTACTTGCCTCAGACAAAATTCCTACAGCATACTGTTCAATGTCTGACCTTTTCTATACCCTCTTCATATACCTTCATTGTTTACTTTCCTCCGTCATAATATATTCATGGTATTCATGATACCCTAACATCATACATCTCAAGTTACTATACTTCCATTTTACTCGAAATCTTGGACACCCATATACACATGAGTCACTTCAGTACGGGTGACCCCATCCCAAAAAGGTCTAGTGAATTCCCAATCAAAACATGGGTTGTTCGGCAGAAGATTCAAACGATCTCATTAATGTTTCCTTTATATCAGAAGCCCTTGCAGTCGGTGCTTTCTTAGAAGCAACCCTGCTTTGTCTTTTCATTGCTGGTCTAGTCGCTTTATAGTCCGTTGTGACTTGGCCTCAACTGGCCACACATAAAAATACATGATTTTAGGGGTTGGCTAATAGCATTACTTTTCTAGCAATTGCCGGCATAGTGCCTTCTTCTTTGATACCTTTCTACCTTTCCAAAACTTTACTCCATATAAGTCTTAATCGACTACTCGGCACCGTCTCCGGTCACCTTTCCTCCACTTTTATCTTTTCAACTATTCTTATCAATCCCGCTTGCCACGCAAGCTTACAATTCCTGGCATAACTGCCTTTTCACTTAAGTCAATCCCGGAGTTTCTCCGTCCGGCTAATTTCTTACTTACATTTCCTGTTTTCGTCCAATCTCACTTCATCATTTTATCACTACCGTCGATTGTAATGCTCAGGGTCCGTTTACTAACCCATATTACAGCATCCTTACCCATGTCACAGGGTTTGCTCCAGTTTCTACTCTCTTCCATGACATTATCTGATAATCAGAAAGACAAGGTTTGCCAAAATTCACCGAATTCCTTTCCAGACTCAGGGAAATTTTGATCAATCTACTCACCTACTGGTAATCATTAAGGAGACCAGTTTCGAAACCTGAAGAATAGTTCTATGAACCTCCAAGCAGGTGGAATCATAAGCAGTCATAGTTAACGAAATAATCATCATCGGATTGGAAGTTTACCTACTGGAGAGGAATCAATTATATCCATCCCTTAGAAGGGAATCAACCGTTTCAAACTGAAACCTGTCACAACGTCCAGATATTCAATACTACCAAATGTCGGTCTACCTAACCCTTTATGCGAAGCGTCATTGGAAGCACAAAGTCTCCTTTTTTTATTAAGCAATGCCAGCTCTTGGTCATTACCAATTTCACCTTTTAGCTCCAGGAAGATTTTCTCACATTTTTCTCTTTAACTGCTGATCGTATTACTTGATCTATTATAATTCCGTGTCGGAGTAAACTTAAGGTAACTACTATAATCCATTCAAAGAGAAGAAGGAATTTAATATTCCTCTGAATCACATGCATCTAACGTTTCTGGTTCATCATTTAACTGAGTTGAATTAACTCTATACTCAGTCTCTGGCAGTAGTCTCATTACGAGTTCATCTTGACTCACTGGTCTTATCTTCCGGTAGGTTCCGAGATCATTGTCTTGCTTACTACTTCCTTATATAACTTTACCCAATCATTCTATCACTTCCCAATGTCTTTACTTTCTAAATGATTCATTCATAAAATGAACATTTTCCTTAATAAAACCACCTTATTAACCTCAATTTGGTTCCATAATTTACAACCTACGACACCTGCCTTCTCATGGCGAATTATTACTGACCATATTCATACTAATTCATTTATCAAATGATATGGCACTTACTGCCTCCTTCTCAACTATTCCTAGGGACTCTGCTCCTCGCCCTAAATCGATGTCTTTGATAATCATACATCCCTCTAGCTCTTTCTTTGTTAAGATGAAAATCTCTAAGGATTCTCATCTATTTCCGTATAAGATCTCAAGTAATTCTTCCAATCCTTCTTTCTTGCTGGTACTACATCTGGTAGTCCGGCTATGAATTCAACATGCATCTTCAGATCTCTTAATAATATCTCGGTTCTTTATACTCACTTTTCTGAGCACCATATCTTAATCATCACAGTCATTCTGGCTGCGACCCTCATTACCCATGGGTAAGCTCCTCATCCTAACAGGATTTTCCTTATCTGCTGGAACCTCTTCCGGGTCTCCAGTAGGGTACTCCATCGAATTACCCGCTGATCTTCAGCATATAAAGCATCATCGCGCTGTTGCTCGTATGCCTCAAGGTCAGTCACCTTACTCGTCGATACGATATCGAGCTAAGTTACTATCATGATACTTAAGAGTTCCCATAAAGGTTTTATATGTCATCACTACATTAAGTAGTCCGACTATGAACTTGGCAAGAGTTCTTATTATCTTATTGAATTTATTGTTTTAACGTCACCTCATCTCTGGGGTTTATAACGTACGCTCTGATACCACTTCTGTAACACCCCCAGATCCGGGGTCCGGGATCCGGTGGTTACGGTTTCCAATTCTGTCCACAACAATTGAACTTTCCTTAACATAAAATAAATTACGTCTCTATGACCCAACACAACAATATAAAACACACCCGTTATAGTCCCAGAGATGAAATCAGAGTCACAATCAATTTTTTATTAATCACATTATGAGTTCTTACAATCCAAAAGAATTTCAATATAATTACATACTCTTTGCCATCCATTTACATAAGTCATACTTGACTATATTCTTGGTACTGAAAGAATAAATATATCCTACCAATAGCTTCTTCTTCAGCTCTGGTAGTCTCATCGTCCTCGCCCGCGTCGAGTGCGCCTTGTGCGAGTCATCTGGTCTAGCTGTTGTTGTGATATAATAATAAAGCAAGGGTGAGCAATAGCCCACCAACAATAATAAATGACTGAACGATAATGCATAACAGTTCAAAAGTATCTTTCAAACCATATGCCATGCCTTTACGGAAATGATGCCAGTATAATATGAACGATGAAGTTACAAGGTAACTTAAAGTATTTGTTTGTAGAAATATCTGCTACATCAAAGTAAGCGAGATATTCTTATTGTTATTAAGAAGAGGAACTTGCAAGAAAAGGTTGCAATTCCAGTTATGACCCTTTTCCAACTCTGCCAACAGTAATCATGTTGCAGGAAATAAATAAATTTGGATGATGAACCAATGATGGAGTATTCACCGCGCCCGCTGTTCCAATCTTGATGATCAGTCGAGATCGTACAGCTCAATTTAGATTTACTACCGGTAGAAGGAAGAACTGACGGCTTTACTTGTGTACCGCCTTACTAGCTCTCCCCGGCCAACGGTTGGGCCAAAGGGGATGGACCGGCGCTACTCGGCCTCTTACACGACTCCTAGTTCAAATAGAATTCATGATTCTGAATGTAACGTTCGTCCCCCTTTCCCCAAGTATAATACTTGTTGATAAGACTCCACAAAGTAGTCGTATCTAGTTGGAAAGGAAAATTTACCAATAACTCCCAAGCTATTACTTGGTAACGGATATCAACTTGTTCCAGTGATCTTACCCCGCGAAAGATGAGAAGGTAAGCAACGACTTAATAAGTCAACAGCACCCGAGTTGCGAGTGAAGGGAATACTTTATGACCGGGAAGTCGACAAGATAAATAACATTTTCCAAGTAAGGTTCCCTTATTATTAAGGAGGTAGACTCAAAGAAGAATGATGTCTGAGAACCTTCCTTGATATAGGATTAATAATAATATGACTCCGAAATATTTTTCGTAATAATCGAAGAAGATAAACCTTATTGAGGTTATTCTAAGTATGGAATAAATATTCAGAGAATATTTATTGAATTAAAAATATTTAAAGAATATTCAGGAATATGAAAGAATATCTTTAATCAGAGTATTTTTCAAATAATTCTTGAAGAAATATCGAGAGAATATTTATTGCATAATTAAATATTCAAATGAATATTCCAAATAATATTCATTAATCAATAAGACCTGAAAGGAATATTTAAAATATTTAAAATAATATTCGATGATTAAATAGAACCCTGGATGAATATTCAAAATAATATTCATAATTAATTAGGAATTTAAATGAATATCAATAAAGTAATATTCATTTAATAAATAATATCCTAAATGAATATCAAGTAATATTCATTTAGTAATCCAAGCTTTAAAGGAATATTCGATATAATATTCGATAAGTAAATCAAGCTTCAGATGAATATTGAAGATAATATTCATCAAGTACTTAATACCTTAAATGAATTTTCAAAAGTAATATTTATTTAATGAAATAATATTCTAAATGAATGTCCACATAATATTCATTTAGTAGTCTCATCTTTAGAAGAGTATTCGAAATAATAATCGATAATCAATTCGACTCTGAATGAATATTGACGAATATTATTCGTCGAATGATTACGTTCAAATAATTATTTGAAGTAAGGATCATTAAATAAATAAGCTCGAACGAATATTCAAATAATATTCGTCCCCCAAATAATAGAAAATATTTACTTAAATATTTTCCTCCGAGGTAATCTCGATATATCAAGGAATATTGACTCCCGGTCTATATTTGATTAATAAGATGTATACGCCCTTCTATGAGGGTCTTACAATAACCGGCTTATAACTGATATATAACTATCTAGCTTATAAGCCAACAATAACATTCAGGGAACAAGTATATCAATTCAACTTGAAAGTAGGCATGCATGCAATGGCATATGTATATCAGCAATCATATATATATATATATATTTATTCAATCACAACAACAGCCTAAAAGAAGGGAATTGAAACTTGCCTGGTAGTCGAGTACGATAAGGGGTAGTGGTAGCGGGTCCCGGGTCAGCTTGGTGATCTATAAATAGCCAAGGCATTCGCGATTAATCACTTAACATCTTAAAAGTTAAGTTATACTTAATTCGAAACACGTTCTCGAGTTATCTCGTTATACCCCTTTTTGTGGATTACTTTTATCACTGATCCGACCCGACATTCGTTCGTTAATACGACATGTCATTGCATTTATACTTGGGACATACTTAAGTCATATGAGTTCTAAGGTTGATCGTTACGAACCAATATTATACTCCGAGTTTTATCGCCCGTTTTCTAAGTGTTTTACCGAAGTTATAAAAGAGTCGTCTTTTAGGGGTTCGTTCGCGTTTAACCTCGACTCGAACATTTTTAATAAATCGAAAAATGATCTTTTTGACATACGGTTTTCTTTCACGCCTTCCTTTTTACCTCTAGTATTTATTTACCAAGATTTGTCATGACTTTACATATTTTACGATGGTTCAATTTCAGTTACGAATTCTCGGTTACGGTTTCGAAATACTTTTAGTAAACCGGCCGTAACTCCTAAACCGTAAGTCTGTTTCACACGTTCCTTATACCAAAACGAAGCTTGGAACATTATCTATCCTATCATGGCAGATTGCAAAGCTAGGCAGTGAGTTACATCTACTGTCCAAGTTGTTTTTCTTAAGGTTAACGAAATTTCGGCATTACGACGGCTATATATCGAACGTTCCAAAAATTATAACAATCCAATCCAAGCCACACCGGGCATACTATACATGGTTTTCATCTTAACCAGTCCAAGAAGGTTTCAATTAACCATCATAATCATCAAAACTCTTAAATCATCACTACTAACTACATAATCATGCTTTTATGCATATAACAACACCATAATCTTAACTAATCTAAAACCATCAAGAACATATATAAAACTCAAAGTAAGATCTTGGGTTCTTAAGAATTATACCTTCCTTGGAGAGTGTACAAGCTATAATAACCCTTATATAGTCCTTGTATGGCTTTAACAAAGCTTAAATCATCCAAAGAAACCAAGAAATCAAAGTTAGTTTCTTGAAAACACTATTCACCCTCATCTTTGAGGATTTATTTGAAAATGGAAAACATGGAGTTTGAAGCTAAGATTTCTAGGAGATCATTTTTATGAAATATAGGACTCACCATAAAAATTTGGAGATCAAACAATGGTTGGAAGGTGGATTTTGAAATCTTAAAACTCCAAAATTCGAAGTGCCTTGGTTTTGGGGGAAAAACAGTGAACTTCTCGAATTTATTTACCCATCCAAACGATCTTCAAAAATTATGAAATTAAATCCCCAACTTCACCTTGATGTGTAGAAGCTCCATGAATTTTTTCATGATTTTTAGATGAGTAGATCTAGGTGAAAAAAAATGGCAAAGACCCCTGCCCTGGAAAATGCAACTGCTGGAAAAAATGGGGGAGAGGTGGTGTTTGCTTGGCTAGTTGTCAAATGATATTTGTGATATGTATAAGTGGGTATAGCTGCTAATACTCCTCTTAATACAAGTGTCAAAGGTTTATGGTGTGTTAGAAAAATTGATGATGTGAAGCCTTGTTGTTTTCTTCTTGTCCATCCACCTCATTACTTCCTTTTTCATTTCTTTTCTTCATTTCATTTCCACCAAATATTCTTATATATAACCCCAGCTGATCAAGTAGGGTTTTTTTTTATCTCGTTACGTATTTAATCCGTAATTTCTTTCGCGTTTGCTTGATCGCTTAATCTTGTTATAAAGTTCTAGCGATTTCTAGAACACTTGTTATTCTAACTCAAAGGTTTTCATTCTAAATTCTCAAATCATACTTAATAAATAAAATCCTTGAATCCTTAACATTATAATACTCTTGTCTTGATCGTATTGATAGGCTCTTTACGGTTCGGTCAAATATTGTACCGAAAAAGAATTTGGAATTTCTGAATTCCGATCGTCTCTGCATTCACTTATTTCCTCCGCGTATTACTAATATGACTTCGAAACATACATAACACGTCCCGTACATAGGGTGGCGTGAAAAGTTTTCCAACTTACAAAGTCACTATTCATCCACCAAATTACTATGCACGTACAGGAAACACTATGCACGTACGGGAAATACTATGCACGTACGGGAAATACTATGCACGTATTCATTTCTCTTCAAGGATCCATTAGCTCCTTCCTGGATGGTAGATTATTCTTATCTAGGTCCTCAACCATCGAATTACTCTATTCTGACAATATACCAATGCATCAGGATCATTGTCCAAAGCAATATCCATTCATTACAATCATTGTTCTTTGAAACCACCATTCATTAGAGCTGGTGACCTTGTTGTTGGAATCATTGTTCCTCATTTTATCATTACTTAATAAAAGTTTTAATTATATCCAAAATTTGGGGTTCTTACAAGAGTCTTACTGTTAATAATATTTATTAAACTTGGGATTTGAGAATGGTTAGAGTATTAAAGGACTTATTAAGAATTATGACGAGGAATTATGAACATTCGAGGAATTTACACAATAAGTACTTAAGGAATTATAGGGGAAATCTCTACGCGACGAAATATTATTACGAGAGAATAATTAAGATACGTTACGAAGTAAGGATTAAATGACAAGCATTGGTGGGAGAATAATATTACAAGGAAAGAAATTACATGCAAGAGCCATGTAACTAGCTAGTTAGGAAAAGGAACTAGAAAACATAAAAGTAGAAGTGAATAGTGACATGTATGATGGGTGATGTACTTAGGGGACAATAGGGCATGGGAGGTAACCTACACTCTAGCTTGGCAACATGTGACTACTCCTAATAACCACAATAATACATGACCTACTTAGCATTTCTTTTACCATTCAAACAAAACAAAAGAGAAAAACACTCCCCCCCCCTTAGAAATAGCTCTCGGCCGAACTACTTGGAGAGAGAGGGAGAGATTTTCTCTCCAAGATTTCTTCATCTACAACCTTGATAAAAAATCCTAGGGCTCCCTTGCATCATAATAGAGGTATGGTATCAATTTCATAGCCTTCCATCCATTGGTTCTTGAGATATAAATTGTTGAAAGTTTAGAAAAGTGTTAACATAAGTTGTTATCTTTTAGATCTTGAAGGATTAAGGTTTGTGAGGGCTCATCCAAGTGTTCTTAGTTGTTTTAAAGCTCATTCAAGGTCCCTAGCTACTCAAGAAGGTATAAAATCTCAAACCACCCTTGGTTATGTGTTGTTCATATAGTATGGTAGTAGATCCATGTGTTTTAGGACTTATCTTAAATGTATATGTATTGGATAGCATGGATCTTGGGTTTTGATGTTGAGAATGTGATTTCTATGACTATGGTTAATATATATATATCCATGAGTGTTATGAGTCATGATCTAAGTGTATTAAGTGGTGAATATGTTATGGAAGTATGAAAAATGGTTGATCTAAGTGACTTGAGCTTGCTGAGTTTGTCCAGGAACTTTGATCTGTGTTGTAGCACGATTTTGAACACCCAAATGATGTCTCCTGATGTCCTACCTTATATTTTTGGAAAGATAATTGAATGTAGTTTCTGGAAATGTAAGGTTCATAGCTAGGTGATGTGTGGATTTTTAGTTATGGCCGGAGGAGTGAATTTTGTTTCTGGACTATGGACTGCATTAAGTGACCCCCTTGTGAACCTTGTTTAAACACCTTAAAATATATTTGGGATCATGGAAAAATTTGAGAATGTAGGTAATGCAGTGGTGAAGACCACCCAAAAGGAATTGGATTAAAATATGAATTTTTGGATTTTATAAAAATGCTAGAGTAAAATTCGCGCAATGGAAAAAGTCGATTAGTGGAACATTAATCTAGGGTTAGTGGTTATGATTCGAACGTGGTAACTAAATTGAGTCGAGTAAGTGACGAGCGTAATCGAGTGATGACATGGACCTATAGTGGGGCTAGGGAGTCATAAGACAAAGTCTTTAAGTTAATTTCGTACCCCCTTAAAACCCCGTAATTAAAGAGAAATTGTTAAGGTACTAACGAACGATTATTGTTTATGTATAGATCGTTCGAATCCGTACGCTCGACCACCCCAACCAAACCAAGGCAAGTTTACTTTTCAAAACTTATCCCTATACAAGGATTTTCACTGTTGTGTTTGTAGTTTTCAAATTATATCAAATGCTATGTTTATCGAAGTATTGATGCAATTGAGATTGAACAAGTACATGTATGCTTTTACCCCTTGAACTTAGATTGAAATGTTTTCTTCGGACAACGACTCTAGCAATAGAGGTCGTAGCGGTCCGTGTATACTATTGACCGGGGAGCGGTATATTATTATATCGTATCTATATTGCGAAAACCCGAAGGGTCATTCGGGTGGTATCGTATATTCAAATAACTATTATTATATCTTCGTAAATGCTCGAAACCCTATCTTGGATTAAGAGTTTATTTTATCGAATAATTGTTTTATTAATTATTAATATTAAATCTTAAAATATCATTTATTAATTACTATTCATTATTTAAAGACAAAGTTAATCCAAGATACTTTTTAATACTTTCAAACTCGAACTCTTTCGAACTCAAAACATTTTCGAAAACCCCCGGTCAGATTCTGCTTCTTGTATGATTTCAAGAATCATCGGTCGACTGATGTCGGACCTCAATTACTCTGTTTTCAATCAAAATCAAGTTTAAAAAGAAAAAAAAAAGAAAAAGGGACTCTGGAAGGTGTGGGAACCGTTGACGAACGATTCCCGGGATGTGTAAGCGGTCGTGAGCCAGGCGGTCCATCACTTATTATTCCGGCCCAGGTGTTGCCGAAGGATGATTACGGATGTAGTTTTCATCGAGGGTGATTACGGATGTAGTTTTCACCCGAGGGATAGTTACGGATGTAGTTTCTATCCTTCTACCGGTAGAGAAGACCCGCGGATTATTGGACTTGGATGTGGCGACTGATCATCGTCAATCCTTGTCAGGTTTTTATGTTTTCTTTAAGTCCCATTCCTCCATTTTGGAAAAATGCTTTGACACTGCTTCTTAGGCTTTTGTGCCAAGTCGCTGATAGTGTTCTATTTTGATGAGAATGATGTTGATTCAATGCAGTATCTAGAACTGCAAGTTTATTTTGAAAACAAGGGCACATATGGTTGCACCTTCGAGATTTGTCAACTATGACAAGGATTTTATAACTGATTGATACAAATAAATATATCAACTGCCAATCATATGAGATGTTATATTGCCTATCTTATATATATATTTCTTGCAGAGCTATAGTTGCTCACTCTTGCTTGTTTTCAAATTTTACAAACACAACAGCTAAGCGAAATGGCAAGACCCAGGCAGACTGTTCGAAAGCAGGTGACTAGGCCCGAGCCACCACTTGAGATTCCACCGGTAGGCCCCATTAGCCGGATTGGTTGGCAGCTTTTGTTAGTACGTTTTATTTATTAGCATGACCTGTGCAAGGCAGTGTATCGTAACAAACTTTCAAGCCGCCAGCTTCGCTTCATATCGGAGTGTTGCTGGTAGCATAAATACTATTTAATTCGGTCTGTAATAACTCTGATAACTTTATTACTGTTTAATCAATGTGTGACGTTTCTGAGGCTCTAACCTGTGTGTGTGAGTGTGGTGTGAGTTTATTGTGGGGTCGATGGCTGTGTTATATATATTATGTGCAAGAACAGGTATGTTACTAATGGAAAATGGACAGTGAGCGCCTAGATCTCCGACTTCGGATCTGGGGGCGTCACAGAAATGGTATCAGAGCGAGGTTACAGTTCTCAGAAACGATAGTAATTTAAGAAAGCAACCCTAATAATAATAACAATAACGATAACCTTAATAACAACTTTAATAATACTTAGAACTCTCATCGAGTTTGTAGTCGGGTTATCGGATATAGCCCTGACTTTAAGGCCCGTGAGGGAATACTCCTAAACTCTTCTTTTATGGTTAGTGACCCACCTTATTTCCCTTGTGTAGATGGAGGAGATACCAGACCCTGAGGCATTCGAGAGGGAGCATGATGAGGCCCTGATGCGAGAGACCGAGGATCCTGAGGAGGATATGGGTGCTGACTCCGAGCTTGGCCCCTGGATTACAGTGATAGATAGTACTGATGATGAGGATCCCGTTGAGGAGCCCTTTGAGCCTGAGCCCGAGCCTGAGCCTGTTACCCCATCTCCTGTGGCTATTGATGAGGAGAGTGTGAGATCCGGCGAGGGTCGTGTGGTGTCACCCCCACCTTCTCCACAGACATTTAGCCCTGTTTCATCGGACGGTGACTCTGAGGATGACACTTCTGGCGAGGAGGAGCTTGATCCTACCCCTGCTCCTGCTCCTGCTGCTGCTGCTGCACCTACGCCTGTGCCTGTCATACCACCTCCACCGGCGGACCTACCCCCAGTGTCTGGTACTGAGCATGCTTACGTGGTACAGTTCCTGACCCGAGACTTACTATCTGCAGAGGCCCGACTTAACGAGGCAAGGCGGGCACTAGTGGAGGAGCGGGAGGCGCGCTTGAGGATCCAGGCTGAGATGAGGACCACTGTTGCTAGGAGGACTAGGGCTCGACTCCACCGGATTGAGATGAGGAGTCGCGATAGGATTCTTGGTTTAGGGATCCGCGGAGGCGGAGTGATCCAGGCTAGGGATGTTAGGCGTGTTGTGCGTCGTGCATTTACCCGAGTGAGGACCTTGCTCCGTCGCGGCGCGGCCCCGTGATGTGTTACTGATAGCTCAGTCCCCTAGGCTTAGATGACATTAGTGTGTCGATTTTGCGGGATAGTTGACTTGTGCAGTGGTATCCTTTCTGACCAGTGGATGAGTAGACTGACCTACAGATATGTAGATGTGACTTCGGGTAATATGTATGGATGTAGCCCTACTTTTGTGTAGCCTGACTATTCGGATGATGTATTTGTATTTGTTCCGCTTTTGCTAGACTTTGACATCGGAACTATGTATTTGGCTCTAACATCTAAACTTGTGATAACCCTTGGACCGTACTTATTTAGTTCCAGTTTCTTTAATATTGCCTCAACTGCTTTACTTTCCGATGCCATGCTTTACTGTTTTTATATACAACTGTGATTATACAATTGCTACAAGCCACAAATACAACCATACTGTTTCAAATTTACGATATGCGATTTCAAATTATTTTCTACAATTTCCAAAAATGTTCCTACAATCTTTAAAAATAAATTTTTCAAAAAAAAAAAATGTGTTTTGAAATTTTGAAAAATATTTTTTTTAGGATTCGAAATTTTGAAAACTCTTGTGAATGTTTTCGCATCCCAAAGGGATTTTTCCCCCAAAAATGTTTGACATTTTATCTCCAACATCGGATTATTAAAACTTCTGCACTTCCACCCTTATGAGGAAGAACGATACGCTCCTGACCCGTGTAAACGCTGTCAGGTAATTGGAAAACCCTAACCCCTTTCTTGTTTTATTATCAGAATCATGCCACCCAGAAGAATGAACACTCGAGCCCACCCGATCAGTTCTGAGGGCCAGGGTAGCCACCATGGAGCCGGAGGCCACCAGAACCGTGAAGGGGAGAATGTCAACCTGAGTGATAATGAGGGCAACGATCATAACCTGTTTGACGACTCTGAGTATGAAGAAGAAGAAGCTGGTGATGATACCCGAGAGGTAGAACATCCTAGGGGAGGCCCTATGGAACAGTTCATGGAGTTACTTAGGCAGAACTTGGACCGTCCCCCAGTTCAGCAACCACCCCAGAATGCTAATGCTAATGCTTTCCGGAACTTCAAATCCCTGAAACCCCCAGAATTTAAAGAAACTGCCGACCCTGTCGAGGCAAGGGCCTGGCTGAAGGAAATGGAAAAATCTTTCGAGATACTAGGTGTCGCTGAAGAGCAGAAGACTATTTTCGCCACTTACCTTCTGAAGGGTGAGGCGAACTATTGGTGGGAAGCTAAGAAGAATTTGGAAGGAACAGGTGTGGTAACCTGGGAGAGATTTAGCGAGCTGTTCTTGGAGAAGTACTTTCCTAGATTCATGGAGACACAAATGGAGCTGAAGTTTTTGGAGCTGAAGCAAGGAAACATGACAGTGGCCGAGTATGAGGCCAAATTTACTGAGTTGTCAAGGTTTGTGCCGGAGTATGTGAACTCTGAGGCAAAGAGGGCCCGAAGTTTTCAATTAGGGCTAAAACAATGGATTCAGAATCGTGTGGCGGTTCTTGAGCTGACAGACTATGCCACTCTGGTACAGAAAGCGTCAATTGTTGAGGCTGGAAGTGAATAGATGCAGAAGGAGAGAGAAGGAAAGAAGAGGAAGTTGGATAGCCGAAAGGGAAACTCTGCTGGTGGGAGCTTTCCGAGCAAATTTAAGTGAGGAACGATGTCCCAACCCAGCGGGAACTTTGGAACCAAGAGAGCTGAAAGTTGGAGTGTGGGCCAGGGCGGCCGACCACAGGGATCGTCTAACTCTACCCCATCCCGAGCCCAACCCCCAGAATGCAACAAATGTGGAAGGAAACATGCGGGCGTGTGTAACCTGCAAGATGTGAAATGCTTTAAGTGTGGGCTGACAGGGCATTATGCTAACGCCTGTCGCGGAACTAGTAACAACCCGAGTGTCGGAGGTAATTACTTCAAGTGTGGGAAACCAGGGCACCGAATGAGGGAATGTATGTCCTCTGGGCCAGCTGCATCGAGAGTGAGTGGAACTGCTTCTAACAAGGCCCCTACTGCAAGAACTTTTAACATGACGGTGCAGGATGCCGTGAGGAACACGGATGTGATTGCAGGTACCCTATCACTTAACTCAGTTAAAGCAAACGTTTTATTTGATTTGGGAGCTACCAAGTCTTTCATATCTCTAGATTTTGTATGTCGGTTAGGCCTTAAGACGGAACCATTGAAAGACAGATTGCAAATAGAGATAGCTAATCATGAAATTATTCCCGTTAGCCAAGTATGTCCAGGTTGTGACCTAGAAATAGAAGGGCGACACTTTCGGGTAGACTTAATACCTTTTAAACTAGGGGAGTTTGACGTAATAGTAGGTATGGATTGGTTAACAACCCACGGAGCCCAGATTGATTGTGTCAAGAAGAAAGTAAGTTTGAGACTGCCAGGGGACGAAGAAGTAGTATTTAGTGGGAAACGGAAAAGCCAAAGTTTCCTGACTATGATTCAAGCTAAGAAGTTGTTACGTAAAGGATGCGAAGCCTATTTAGCCTACGTGAAGGATACCAAGAAAGAAGCACCAAACCTACAGGAAATCCCTGTCGTCAATGAGTTCGCGGATGTATTTTCGGACGATCTTCCCGGACTCCCACCCGATAGGGACATCGAGTTTGCTATAGACTTAGTTCCGGGTACGGCCCCGATTTCGAAAGCCCCATATCGGCTAGCCCCAGTGGAAATGAAAGAACTGGCCACTCAGTTACAAGAGTTGTTGGATAAAGGGATGATAAGACCTAGTGTGTCACCGTGGGGAGCCCCGGTGTTATTCGTGAAGAAGAAGGACGGCAGCATGAGATTATGTATAGACTACAGGGAGTTGAACAAGGTGACTATCAAAAATAAGTATCCCTTGCCTAGGATAGATGACCTGTTTGACCAATTGAAAGATGCAGTTTATTTCTCTAAGATTGACTTGCGGACCGGGTACCACCAGTTAAAGATTAAACCAGAAGATATACCAAAGACGGCCTTTCGCACCCGGTATGGACACTATGAGTTCCTAGTGATGTCATTTGGGTTAACGAATGCCCCTGTAGCTTTCATGGATTTAATGAATCGAGTCTTCAAGAAGTACTTGGACAAGTGTGTTATAGTCTTCATAGACGACATCTTGATTTATTCCAAGACGGAGGAGGGACATGCGGAGCACTTGAGGATTGTATTGCGAGCATTGAGGGAAGAAAAGTTGTACGCTAAGTTCTCGAAGTGCGAATTTTGGTTGAGGGAAGTTCAGTTTTTAGGGCATGTGATTAGCGAACAAGGCATTCTAGTGGACCCAGCCAAAATAGAGGCTGTATCAAATTGGGAGAGACCAACCACTCCGACAGAGGTGAGAAGTTTCATAGGACTGGCTGGCTACTATAGGAGATTTGTCCAAGACTTTGCAAAGATAGCAGCCCCTTTGACCCGACTAACTCGCAAGACCGAGAAGTTTGTGTGGACTGAAAAATGCGAAGAGAGCTTCCAAGAATTGAAGAAGAGGTTGGTGACAGTACCAGTACTAGCCCTACCTGATGATAAGGGAGATTTTGTGATTTATAGCGACGCATCCCATAAAGGTTTAGGGTGTGTGCTTATGCAGCACGGTAAGGTGATTGCTTATGCGTCCAGACAGCTTAAGGAGTATGAGATAAGATACCCCACCCATGATTTAGAATTAGCAGCAATAGTTTTTGCTTTGAAGATCTGGAGACATTATCTTTACGGAGAAAAGTGTGAAATCTACACGGATCACAAGAGCTTAAAGTACATATTCACTCAGAAAGAGTTAAACATGAGGTAGAGGAGATGGCTAGAGCTAATCAAAGATTATGATTGTGAGATTCATTATCACCCAGGGAAGGCCAATGTGGTGGCTGATGCACTTAGCCGAAAGGAGAACCTTAAGATGATAACGTCAGTGGACGAATTGATCAAGGACCTTGAGAAACTGGAGATTGAAGTGAGGCTACCAGGAATTGGACAAGAAAGTCTAATGGAAATAAAAGTCCAACCACCGTTATTGGAGAAGATTAAGTTATGCCAGGAAAAGAAGATAGAAGAAGAGAGGAATTCGATGGAGAAAGTTTTGACTAGCGAGGAAATTAAGTGTGAGAAGGACGGGAATGGAATTATGAGGTACGCATCTAGGATATGGATCCCGAACGTTCAAGAATTAAAAGATGAGATTTTGCAAGAGGCTCATAGTTCGAGGTACTCAATTCACCCTGGAGGCACTAAGATGTATAGAGATCTTAGAGAATATTATTGGTGGCCTAATATGAAGAAGGACGTGGCAGAGTGGGTAAGTAAGTGTTTGACATGTCAAAGAGTAAAGGCCGAACACCAGAGGCCCAGTGGATTGTTGCAACCCTTAGAGATACCCGAGTGGAAGTGGGAGCAGATTGCGATGGACTTTGTGGTCGGATTACCAAGGACCAAGACAAATCATGATGCCATTTGGGTAATTATCGATAGGTTGACCAAGTCAGCACATTTTCTTCCAATCAACGAGAGATATACTGTCGACAAGCTCGCAGATATTTACCTAAAGGAGATTGTGGTTAGACATGGGGTTCCTGTGAGCATTGTATCAGATAGAGACCCAAGATTCAACTCCAGGTTCTGGAGAAGTTTTCAGGATTGTGTGGGGACTAAGTTAAACATGAGTACTACATACCATCCCCAAACAGATGGACAGAGTGAGAGAACCATCCAGACCATCGAGGACATGTTGAGGGTATGTGCCATTGATTTTAAGGGAAGTTGGGATGACCACTTGCCGTTGATCGAATTTTCCTACAACAACAGTTACCATTCGAGTATAGGCATGCCCCCATATGAAGCTTTATACGGACGAAGATGTCGGTCTCCCTTGTGTTGGGAAGAAGTTGGAGAGCGGAAGATTTTAGGGCCTGAACTGGTCCAACAGACAAGAGAAACTATCGAGCTCATAAGAGGACGGCTGGTAGCAGCCCAAGACAGACAGAAGAAGTATGCGGACCAGACCCGTAAGGACAAAGAATATGAAGTAGGAGAGTTTGTGATGTTGAAGGTATCGCCGTGGAAGGGATTGATGAGATTTGGTAAGAAGGGAAAGCTAAGCCCGAGATTTATTGGACCTTTTGAGATCTTGAAACGAGTTGGGAAGTTAGCCTATGAATTGGCTTTACCCCCGAGCTTACAGCAAGTACATAACGTGTTCCATGTGTCCATGCTACGACCGTACCATACCGACTTCCGACATGTGATAGAACATGATCAAGTGGATCTGCAACCAGACTTAACATATGTAGAGCAACCCGTAGAGATCATGGATAGAAAAGAACAGGTGCTGAGGAACAAGGTTGTCAAACTAGTGAGAGTCTTGTGGAGGAATCAGAATGTCGAAGAATCAACATGGGAACTAGAGAGCGCGATGCGTGAAAAGCACCCCCAACTGTTTTCAACCTGATTCCGGGACGGAATCCTTTTAAGGAGGGGAGGCTGTAAGAACCCTAATTTTTGGTAATATTTCCTTTATTTTATATCTTGTGACATTATCATTATGGAACCTTTCTAGTCATCTCTGTTGATTAATAGAATTGATTGTCTGAGAAACTGCGTTGTTGCATTTATTGTGAAAGATATGCAGAGACATTGTGAAGGCAAGAGTCTTACTGTTAATAATATTTATTAAACTTGGGATTTGAGAATGGTTAGAGTATTAAAGGACTTATTAAGAATTATGACGAGGAATTATGAACATTCGAGGAATTTACACAATAAGTACTGAAGGAATTATAGGGGAAATCTCTACGCGACGAAATATTATTACGAGAGAATAATTAAGATACGATACGAAGTAAGGATTATATGACAAGCATTGGTGGGAGAATAATATTACAAGGAAAGAAATTACATGCAAGAGCCATGTAACTAGCTAGTTAGGAAAAGGAACTAGAAAACATAAAAGTAGAAGTGAATAGTGACATGTGTGATGGGTGATGTACTTAAGGGACAATAGGGCATGGGAGGTAACCTACACTCTAGCTTGGCAACATGTGACTACTCCTAATAACCAGAATAATACATGACCTACTTAGCATTTCTTTTACCATTCAAACAAAACAAAAGAGAAAAACACTCCCCCCCCCTTAGAAATAGCTCTCGGCCGAACTACTTGGAGAGAGAGGGAGAGATTTTCTCTCCAAGATTTCTTCATCTACAACCTTGATCAAAAATCCTAGGGCTCCCTTGCATCATAATAGAGGTATGGTATCAATTTCATAGCCTTCCATCCATTGGTTCTTGAGATATAAATTGTTGAAAGTTTAGAAAAGTGTTAACATAAGTTGTTATCTTTTAGATCTTGAAGGATTAAGGTTTGTGAGGGCTCATCCAAGTGTTCTTAGTTGTTGTAAAGCTCATTCAAGGTCCCTAGCTACTCAAGAAGGTATAAAATCTCAAACCACCCTTGGTTATGTGTTGTTCATATAGTATGGTAGTAGATCCATGTGTTTTAGGACTTATCTTAAATGTATATGTATTGGATAGCATGGATCTTGGGTTTTGATGTTGAGAATGTGATTTCTATGACTATGGTTAATATATATATCTCCATGAGTGTTATGAGTCATGATCTAAGTGTATTAAGTGGTGAATATGTTATGGAAGTATGAAAAATGGTTGATCTAAGTGACTTGAGCTTGCTGAGTTTGTCCAGGAACTTTGATCTGTGTTGTAGCACGATTTTGAACACCCAAATGATGTCCCCTGATGTCCTACCTTATATTTTTTGAAAGATAATTGAATGTAGTTTCTGGAAATGTAAGGTTCATAGCTAGGTGATGTGTGGATTTTTAGTTATGGCCGGAGGAGTGAATTTTGTTTCTGGACTATGGACTGCATTAAGTGACCCCCTTGTGAACCTTGTTTAAACACCTTAAAATATATTTGGGATCATGGAAACATTTGAGAATGTAGGTAATGCAGTGGTGAAGACCACCCAAAAGGAATTGGATTAAAATATGAATTTTTGGATTTTATAAAAATGCTAGAGTAAATTTCGCGCAATGGAAAAAGTCGATTAGTGGAACATTAATCTAGGGTTAGTGGTTATGATTCGAACGTGGTAACTAAATTGAGTCGAGTAAGTGACGAGCGTAATCGAGTGATGACATGGACCTATAGTGGGGCTAGGGAGTCATAAGACAAAGTCTTTAAGTTAATTTCGTACCCCCTTAAAACCCCGTAATTAAAGAGAAATTGTTAAGGTACTAACGAACGATTATTGTTTATGTATAGATCGTTCGAATCCGTACGCTCGACCACCCCAACCAAACCAAGGCAAGTTTACTTTTCAAAACTTATCCCTATACAAGGATTTTCACTGTTGTGTTTGTAGTTTTCAAATTATATCAAATGCTATGTTTATCGAAGTATTGATGCAATTGAGATTGAACAAGTACATGTATGCTTTTACCCCTTGAACTTAGATTGAAATGTTTTCTTCGGACAACGACTCTAGCAATAGAGGTCGTAGCGGTCCGTGTATACTATTGACCGGGGAGCGGTATATTATTATATCGTATCTATATTACGAAAACCCGAAGGGTCATTCGGGTGGTATCGTATATTCAAATAACTATTATTATATCTTCGTAAATGCTCGAAACCCTATCTTGGATTAAGAGTTTATTTTATCGAATAATTATTTTATTAATTATTAATATTAAATCTTAAAATATCATTTATTAATTACTATTCATTATTTAAAGACAAAGTTAATCCAAGATACTTTTTAATACTTTCAAACTCGAACTCTTTCGAACTCAAAACATTTTCGAAAACCCCCGGTCAGATTCTGCTTCTTGTATGATTTCAAGAATCATCGGTCGACTGATGTCGGACCTCAATTACTCTGTTTTCAATCAAAATCAAGTTTAAAAAGAAAAAAAAGAAAAAGGGACTCTGGAAGGTGTGGGAACCGTTGACGAACGATTCCCGGGATGTGTAAGCGGCCGTGAGCCAGGTGGTCCATCACTTATTATTCCGGCCCAGGTGTTGCCGAAGGATGATTACGGATGTAGTTTTCATCGAGGGTGATTACGGATGTAGTTTTCACCCGAGGGATAGTTACGGATGTAGTTTCTATCCTTCTACCGGTAGAGAAGACCCGCGGATTATTGGACTTGGATGTGGCGACTGATCATCGTCAATCCTTGTCAGGTTTTTATGTTTTCTTTAAGTCCCATTCCTCCATTTTGGAAAAATGCTTTGACACTGCTTCTTAGGCTTTTGTGCCAAGTCGCTGATAGTGTTCTATTTTGATGAGAATGATGTTGATTCAATGCAGTATCTAGAACTGCAAGTTTATTTTGAAAACAAGGGCACATATGGTTGCACCTTCGAGATTTATCAACTATGACAAGTGATTTTATAACTGATTGATACAAATAAATATATCAACTGCCAATCATATGAGATGTTATATTGCCTATCTTATATATATATTTCTTGCAGAGCTATAGTTGCTCACTCTTGCTTGTTTTCAAATTTTACAAACACAACAGCTAAGCGAAATGGCAAGACCCAGGCAGACTGTTCGAAAGCAGGTGACTAGGCCCGAGCCACCACTTGAGATTCCACCGGTAGGCCCCATTAGCCGGATTGGTTGGCAGCTTTTGTTAGTACGTTTTATTTATTAGCATGACCTGTGCAAGGCAGTGTATCGTAACAAACTTTCAAGCCGCCAGCTTCGCTTCATATCGGAGTGTTGCTGGTAGCATAAATACTATTTAATTCGGTCTGTAATAACTCTGATAACTTTATTACTGTTTAATCAATGTGTGACGTTTCTGAGGCTCTAACCTGTGTGTGTGAGTGTGGTGTGAGTTTATTGTGGGGTCGATGGCTGTGTTATATATATTATGTGCAAGAACAGGTATGTTACTAATGGAAAATGGACAGTGAGCGCCTAGATCTCCGACTTCGGATCTGGGGGCGTCATAGAAATGGTATCAGAGCGAGGTTACAGTTCTCAGAAACGATAGTAATTTAAGAAAGCAACCTTAATAATAATAACAATAACGATAACCTTAATAACAACTTTAATAATACTTAGAACTCTCATCGAGTTTGTAGTCGGGTTATCGGATATAGCCCTGACTTTAAGGCCCGTGAGGGAACTACTCCTAAACTCTTCTTTTATGGTTAGTGACCCACCTTATTTCCCTTGTGTAGATGGAGGAGATACCAGACCCTGAGGCATTCGAGAGGGAGCATGATGAGGCCCTGATGCGAGAGACCGAGGATCCTGAGGAGGATATGGGTGCTGACTCCGAGCTTGGCCCCTGGATTACAGTGATAGATAGTACTGATGATGAGGATCCCGTTGAGGAGCCCTTTGAGCCTGAGCCCGAGCCTGAGCCTGTTACCCCATCTCCTGTAGCTACTGATGAGGAGAGTGTGAGATCCGGCGAGGGTCGTGTGGTGTCACCCCCACCTTCTCCACAGACATCTAGCCCTGTTTCATCGGACGGTGACTCTGAGGATGACACTTCTGGCGAGGAGGAGCTTGATCCTACCCCTGCTCCTGCTCCTGCTGCTGCTGCTGCACCTACGCCTGTGCCTGTCATACCACCTCCACCGGCGGACCTACCCCCAGTGTCTGGTACTGAGCATGCTTACGTGGTACAGTTCCTGACCCGAGACTTACTATCTGCAGAGGCCCGACTTAACGAGGCAAGGCGGGCACTAGTGGAGGAGCGGGAGGCGCGCTGGAGGATCCAGGCTGAGATGAGGACCACTGTTGCTAGGAGGACTAGGGCTCGACTCCACCGGATTGAGATGAGGAGTCGCGATAGGATTCTTGGTTTAGGGATCCGCGGAGGCGGAGTGATCCAGGCTAGGGATGTTAGGCGTGTTGTGCGTCGTGCATTTACCCGAGTGAGGACCTTGCTCCGTCGCGGCGCGGCCCCGTGATGTGTTACTGATAGCTCAGTCCCCTAGGCTTAGATGACATTAGTGTGTCGATTTTGCGGGATAGTTGACTTGTGCAGTGGTATCCTTTCTGACCAGTGGATGAGTAGACTGACCTACAGATATGTAGATGTGACTTCGGGTAATATGTATGGATGTAGCCCTACTTTTGTGTAGCCTGACTATTCGGATGATGTATTTGTATTTGTTCCGCTTTTGCTAGACTTTGACATCGGAACTATGTATTTGGCTCTAACATCTAAACTTGTGATAACCCTTGGACCGTACTTATTTAGTTCCAGTTTCTTTAATATTGCCTCAACTGCTTTACTTTCCGATGCCATGCTTTACTGTTTTGATATACAACTGTGATTATACAATTGCTACAAGCCACAAATACAACCATACTGTTTCAAATTGACGATATGCGATTTCAAATTATTTTCTACAATTTCCAAAAATGTTCCTACAATCTTTAAAAATAAATTTTTCAAAAAAAAAAATGTGTTTTGAAATTTTGAAAAATATTTTTTTTAGGATTCGAAATTTTGAAAACTCTTGTGAATGTTTTCGCATCCCAAAGGGATTTTTCCCCCAAAAATGTTTGACATTTTATCTCCAACATCAGATTATTAAAACTTCTGCACTTCCACCCTTATGAGGAAGAACGATACGCTCCTGACCCGTGTAAACACTGTCAGGTAATTGGAAAACCCTAACCCCTTTCTTGTTTTATTATCAGAATCATGCCACCCAGAAGAATGAACACTCGAGCCCACCCGATCAATTCTGAGGGCCAGGGTAGCCACCATGGAGCCGGAGGCCACCAGAACCGTGAAGGGGAGAATGTCAACCTGAGTGATAATGAGGGCAACGATCATAACCTGTTTGACGACTCTGAGTATGAAGAAGAAGAAGCTGGTGATGATACCCGAGAGGTAGAACATCCTAGGGGAGGCCCTATGGAACAGTTCATGGAGTTACTTAGGCAGAACTTGGACCGTCCCCCAGTTCAGCAACCACCCCAGAATGCTAATGCTAATGCTTTCCGGAACTTCAAATCCCTGAAACCCCCAGAATTTAAAGAAACTGCCGACCCTGTCGAGGCAAGGGCCTGGCTGAAGGAAATGGAAAAATCTTTCGAGATACTAGGTGTCGCTGAAGAGCAGAAGACTATTTTCGCCACTTACCTTCTGAAGGGTGAGGCGAACTATTGGTGGGAAGCTAAGAAGAATTTGGAAGGAACAGGTGTGGTAACCTGGGAGAGATTTAGCGAGCTGTTCTTGGAGAAGTACTTTCCTAGATTCATGGAGACACAAATGGAGCTGAAGTTTTTGGAGCTCAAGCAAGGAAACATGACAGTGGCCGAGTTTGAGGCCAAATTTACTAAGTTGTCAAGGTTTGTGCCGGAGTATGTGAACTCTGAGGCAAAGAGGGCCCGAAGTTTTCAATTAGGGCTAAAACAATGGATTCAGAATCGTGTGGCGGTTCTTGAGCTGACAGACTATGCCACTCTGGTACAGAAAGCGTCAATTGTTGAGGCTGGAAGTGAATAGATGCAGAAGGAGAGAGAAGGAAAGAAGAGGAAGTTGGATAGCCGAAAGGGAAACTCTGTTGGTGGGAGCTTTCCGAGCAAATTTAAGTGAGGAACGATGTCCCAACCCAGCGGGAACTTTGGAACCAAGAGAGCTGAAAGTTGGAGTGTGGGCCAGGGCGGCCGACCACAGGGATCGTCTAACTCTACCCCATCCCGAGCCCAACCCCCAGAATGCAACAAATGTGGAAGGAAACATGCGGGCGTGTGTAACCTGCAAGATGTGAAATGCTTCAAGTGTGGGCTGACAGGGCATTATGCTAACGCCTGTCGCGGAACTAGTAACAACCCGAGTGTCGGAGGTAATTGCTTCAAGTGTGGGAAACCAGGGCACCGAATGAGGGAATGTATGTCCTCTGGGCCAGCTGCATCGAGAGTGAGTGGAACTGCTTCTAACAAGGCCCCTACTGCAAGAACTTTTAACATGACGGTGCAGGATGCCGTGAGGAACACGGATGTGATTGCAGGTACCCTATCACTTAACTCAGTTAAAGCAAACGTTTTATTTGATTCGGGAGCTACCAAGTCTTTCATATCTCTAGATTTTGTATGTCGGTTAGGCCTTAAGACGGAACCATTGAAAGACAGATTGCAAATAGAGATAGCTAATCATGAAATTATTCCCGTTAGCCAAGTATGTCCAGGTTGTGACCTAGAAATAGAAGGGCGACACTTTCGGGTAGACTTAATACCTTTTAAACTAGGGGAGTTTGACGTAATAGTAGGTATGAATTGGTTAACAACCCACGGAGCCCAGATTGATTGTGTCAAGAAGAAAGTAAGTTTGAGACTGCCAGGGGACGAAGAAGTAGTATTTAGTGGGAAACGGCAAAGCCAAAGGTTCCTGACTATGATTCAAGCTAAGAAGTTGTTACGTAAAGGATGCGAAGCCTATTTAGCCTACGTGAAGGATACCAACTAAGAAGCACCAAACCTACAGGAAATCCCTATCGTCAATGAGTTCACGGATGTATTTCCGGACGATCTTCCCGGACTCCCACCCGATAGGGACATCGAGTTTGCTATAGACTTAGTTCCGGGTACGGCCCCGATTTCGAAAGCCCCATATCGGCTAGCCCCAGTGGAAATGAAAGAACTGGCCACTCAGTTACAAGAGTTGTTGGATAAAGGGATGATAAGACCTAGTGTGTCACCGTGGGGAGCCCCGGTGTTATTCGTGAAGAAGAAGGACGGCAGCATGAGATTATGTATAGACTACAGGGAGTTGAACAAGGTGACTATCAAGAATAAGTATCCCTTGCCTAGGATAGATGACCTGTTTGACCAATTGAAAGATGCAGTTTATTTCTCTAAGATTGACTTGCGGACCGGGTACCACCAGTTAAAGATTAAACCAGAAGATATACCAAAGACGGCCTTTCGCACCCGGTATGGACACTATGAGTTCCTAGTGATGTCATTTGGGTTAACGAATGCCCCTGTAGCTTTAATGGATTTAATGAATCGAGTCTTCAAGAAGTACTTGGACAAGTGTGTTATAGTCTTCATAGACGACATCTTGATTTATTCCAAGACAGAGGAGGGACATGCGGAGCACTTGAGGATTGTATTGGGAGCATTGAGGGAAGAAAATTTGTACGCTAAGTTCTCGAAGTGCGAATTTTGGTTGAGGGAAGTTCAGTTTTTAGGGCATGTGATTAGCGAACAAGGCATTCTAGTGGACCCAGCCAAAATAGAGGCTGTATCAAATTGGGAGAGACCAACCACTCCGACAGAGGTGAGAAGTTTCATAGGACTGGCTGGCTACTATAGGAGATTTGTCCAAGACTTTGCAAAGATAGCAGCCCCTTTGACCCGACTAACTCGCAAGACCGAGAAGTTTGTGTGGACTGAAAAATGCGAAGATAGCTTCCAAGAATTGAAGAAGAGGTTGGTGACAGTACCAGTACTAGCCCTACCTGATGATAAGGGAGATTTTGTGATTTATAGCGACGCATCCCATAAAGGTTTAGGGTGTGTGCTTATGCAGCACGGTAAGGTGATTGCTTATGCGTCCAGACAGCTTAAGGAGTATGAGATAAGATACCCCACCCATGATTTAGAATTAGCAGCAATAGTTTTTGCTTTGAAGATCTGGAGACATTATCTTTACGGAGAAAAGTGTGAAATCTACACGGATCACAAGAGCTTAAAGTACATATTCACTCAGAAAGAGTTAAACATGAGGTAGAGGAGATGGCTAGAGCTAATCAAAGATTATGATTGTGAGATTCATTATCACCCAGGGAAGGCCAATGTGGTGGCTGATGCACTTAGCCGAAAGGAGAACCTTAAGATGATAACGTCAGTGGACGAATTGATCAAGGACCTTGAGAAACTGGAGATTGAAGTGAGGCTACCAGGAATTGGACAAGAAAGTCTAATGGAAATAAAAGTCCAACCACCGTTATTGGAGAAGATTAAGTTATGCCAGGAAAAGAAGATAGAAGAAGAGAGGAATTCGATGGAGAAAGTTTTGACTTGCGAGGAAATTAAGTGTGAGAAGGACGGGAATGGAATTATGAGGTACGCATCTAGGATATGGATCCCGAACGTTCAAGAATTAAAAGATGAGATTTTGCAAGAGGCTCATAGTTCGAGGTACTCAATTCACCCTGGAGGCACTAAGATGTATAGAGATCTTAGAGAATATTATTGGTGGCCTAATATGAAGAAGGACGTGGCAGAGTGGGTAAGTAAGTGTTTGACATGTCAAAGAGTAAAGGCCAAACACCAGAGGCCCAGTGGATTGTTGCAACCCTTAGAGATACCCGAGTGGAAGTGGGAGCAGATTGCGATGGACTTTGTGGTCGGATTACCAAGGACCAAGACAAATCATGATGCCATTTGGGTAATTATCGATAGGTTGACCAAGTCAGCACATTTTCTTCCAATCAACGAGAGATATACTGTCGACAAGCTGGCAGATATTTACCTAAAGGAGATTGTGGTTAGACATGGGGTTCCTGTGAGCATTGTACCAGATAGAGACCCAAGATTCAACTCCAGGTTCTGGAGAAGTTTTCAGGATTGTGTGGGGACTAAGTTAAACATGAGTACTACATACCATCCCCAAACAGACGGACAGAGTGAGAGAACCATCCAGACCATCGAGGACATGTTGAGGGTATGTGCCATTGATTTTAAGGGAAGTTGGGATGACCACTTGCCGTTGATCGAATTTTCCTACAACAACAGTTACCATTCGAGTATCTCATTTCTTGAATATAATAATATATAATTCACTGCCCGGTCAAATATTACACCAGAATAAAATTTGGAATTTCTGAATTCTGATCATCTTTGCATACACTTATTTATTCCATGGATTACTAATACGACTTCGAAACACCCATACCAGCTGCCATACATAGGTGGCATGAAAAGTTTTCCAACCTACAAAATCAATATTCATCCTTACAAATTACTATTCACGTATAAAAAACACTATTCATCAAAAAAAGTGAAAAATTCTCTCAAATCCAAAAATTAGGGTTATTATACTAACTCACTTCTCATCTCCCCTTCAGTGTCCATTAGCTCATTTCCTGGATGATAGATTACTCTTATCTATGTCCTCAACCATTGAATTACTCTATTCCGAAAGTACATATAAATCGAGATCAGATGGCCCGAACAAGGCGCACTCGGCGCAAGCAGGTGTCAGCCGTCAGAGGGTTACCCGCTGATGTCATAGCCGCCATTGCTGAGGTTGGAGCAACCAATAGGCTAGACTAGAAACTTTTGTGCATCAGACTTATGTATAATTACTACTTATGTTAAACAAGGGCAAGAAACTAGTAAACTTAATCTGTAATCATTTTGGGTTTGTAATAACTTATAACTTGTGGATCCTATGACTAGATACTTATTCCAATTTCGTCTTTTGGACTATAACTAGTTGTGTGATGTGTTATTATTATGGGGTCACAACATGTAGTTTATTTATTTTGATTCAAGTGCAAGTATTATTTGTGGAAATTGAGACCGTAACGACCAGGTCCCCGACCCTGGATCTGGGGCTGTTACACTGTTATACTGTTATCAGTTGAGATTTTAGTTACTTGCTGAGCGTTGGCTCATTATTATTTTGTCTAACCCTTTTGACAGTAATCTAAGAATCATTGTCCATGCCTTTCAAACCGCGAGGAAGCGCACTTACCGTGGACCTGAAGTGGTTCAGTTTGAGATAGCTCCCGAGGTAGATGCAATAGCAGCTCAGTGAAGAGATCTTTAGGTAATTGTGAGAACTGGCAGTAGAACTTTTGAGAACTTTGGTTTGTAATAATAATTGTGAATTGAATTCAGGTTTGTAATAATAAGTAGTTAGATGTTTGGCTTGCTTGTTTCATACCATTACCTGTGAAAGATCCAGGTTAGTAGAGTTGGGGCCAGTCAGCATGTAATATTTATATTTCCTTTTTAGTGTGTTTGCATCTACTGTGTCAGTGAGTCCCCGATCTAGGCCCCAGGTCGGGAGGGCATCAAATGTTGGTATTAGAGCTACAGTTTTGGTCACTGAAACAAGCCAGGAATTTAGTATCATTAATAAAAGAAGTAGATACAATTATGATTCAAGAGTGATAGATGTAGGGAGTGACTATAGGTTTAGGTTTTCCTTTCGTGATAGATTACTAGGACTAACATAACTTAACTCGTTTATATTCTGCATGTATATATATATATATATATATATATATATATATATATGATTTTCACATGACATGGATTTTGATGACGATGCACCTTGTAAGAACCCTAATTTTTGGTAATATTTCCTTTATTTTATATCTTGTGACATTATCATTATGGAACCTTTCTAGTCATCTCTGTTGATTAATAGAATTGATTGTCTGAGAAACTGCGTTGTTGCATTTATTATGAAAGATATGCAGAGACATTGTGAAGGCAAGAGTCTTACTGTTAATAATATTTATTAAACTTGGGATTTGAGAATGGTTAGAGTATTAAAGGACTTATTAAGAATTATGACGAGGAATTATGAACATTCGAGGAATTTACACAATAAGTACTTAAGGAATTATAGGGGAAATCTCTACGCGACGAAATATTATTACGAGAGAATAATTAAGATACGTTACGAAGTAAGGATTAAATGACAAGCATTGGTGGGAGAATAATATTACAAGGAAAGAAATTACATGCAAGAGCCATGTAACTAGCTAGTTAGGAAAAGGAACTAGAAAACATAAAAGTAGAAGTGAATAGTGACATGTATGATGGGTGATGTACTTAGGGGACAATAGGGCATGGGAGGTAACCTACACTCTAGCTTGGCAACATGTGACTACTCCTAATAACCACAATAATACATGACCTACTTAGCATTTCTTTTACCATTCAAACAAAACAAAAGAGAAAAACACTCCCCCCCCCTTAGAAATAGCTCTCGGCCGAACTACTTGGAGAGAGAGGGAGAGATTTTCTCTCCAAGATTTCTTCATCTACAACCTTGATAAAAAATCCTAGGGCTCCCTTGCATCATAATAGAGGTATGGTATCAATTTCATAGCCTTCCATCCATTGGTTCTTGAGATATAAATTGTTGAAAGTTTAGAAAAGTGTTAACATAAGTTGTTATCTTTTAGATCTTGAAGGATTAAGGTTTGTGAGGGCTCATCCAAGTGTTCTTAGTTGTTTTAAAGCTCATTCAAGGTCCCTAGCTACTCAAGAAGGTATAAAATCTCAAACCACCCTTGGTTATGTGTTGTTCATATAGTATGGTAGTAGATCCATGTGTTTTAGGACTTATCTTAAATGTATATGTATTGGATAGCATGGATCTTGGGTTTTGATGTTGAGAATGTGATTTCTATGACTATGGTTAATATATATATCTGCATGAGTGTTATGAGTCATGATCTAAGTGACTTGAGCTTGCTGAGTTTGTCCAGGAACTTTGATCTGTGTTGTAGCACGATTTTGAACACCCAAATGATGTCTCCTGATGTCCTACCTTATATTTTTGGAAAGATAATTGAATGTAGTTTCTGGAAATGTAAGGTTCATAGCTAGGTGATGTGTGGATTTTTAGTTATGGCCGGAGGAGTGAATTTTGTTTCTGGACTATGGACTGCATTAAGTGACCCCCTTGTGAACCTTGTTTAAACACCTTAAAATATATTTGGGATCATGGAAAAATTTGAGAATGTAGGTAATGCAGTGGTGAAGACCACCCAAAAGGAATTGGATTAAAATATGAATTTTTGGATTTTATAAAAATGCTAGAGTAAAATTCGCGCAATGGAAAAAGTCGATTAGTGGAACATTAATCTAGGGTTAGTGGTTATGATTCGAACGTGGTAACTAAATTGAGTCGAGTAAGTGACGAGCGTAATCGAGTGATGACATGGACCTATAGTGGGGCTAGGGAGTCATAAGACAAAGTCTTTAAGTTAATTTCGTACCCCCTTAAAACCCCGTAATTAAAGAGAAATTGTTAAGGTACTAACGAACGATTATTGTTTATGTATAGATCGTTCGAATCCGTACGCTCGACCACCCCAACCAAACCAAGGCAAGTTTACTTTTCAAAACTTATCCCTATACAAGGATTTTCACTGTTGTGTTTGTAGTTTTCAAGTTATATCAAATGCTATGTTTATCGAAGTATTGATGCAATTGAGATTGAACAAGTACATGTATGCTTTTACCCCTTGAACTTAGATTGAAATGTTTTCTTCGGACAACGACTCTAGCAATAGAGGTCGTAGCGGTCCGTGTATACTATTGACCGGGGAGCGGTATATTATTATATCGTATCTATATTGCGAAAACCCGAAGGGTCATTCGGGTGGTATCGTATATTCAAATAACTATTATTATATCTTCGTAAATGCTCGAAACCCTATCTTGGATTAAGAGTTTATTTTATCGAATAATTGTTTTATTAATTATTAATATTAAATCTTAAAATATCATTTATTAATTACTATTCATTATTTAAAGACAAAGTTAATCCAAGATACTTTTTAATACTTTCAAACTCGAACTCTTTCGAACTCAAAACATTTTCGAAAACCCCCGGTCAGATTCTGCTTCTTGTATGATTTCAAGAATCATCGGTCGACTGATGTCGGACCTCAATTACTCTGTTTTCAATCAAAATCAAGTTTAAAAAGAAAAAAAAAAAGAAAAAGGGACTCTGGAAGGTGTGGGAACCGTTGACGAACGATTCCCGGGATGTGTAAGCGGTCGTGAGCCAGGCGGTCCATCACTTATTATTCCGGCCCAGGTGTTGCCGAAGGATGATTACGGATGTAGTTTTCATCGAGGGTGATTACGGATGTAGTTTTCACCCGAGGGATAGTTACGGATGTAGTTTCTATCCTTCTACCGGTAGAGAAGACCCGCGGATTATTGGACTTGGATGTGGCGACTGATCATCGTCAATCCTTGTCAGGTTTTTATGTTTTCTTTAAGTCCCATTCCTCCATTTTGGAAAAATGCTTTGACACTGCTTCTTAGGCTTTTGTGCCAAGTCGCTGATAGTGTTCTATTTTGATGAGAATGATGTTGATTCAATGCAGTATCTAGAACTGCAAGTTTATTTTGAAAACAAGGGCACATATGGTTGCACCTTCGAGATTTGTCAACTATGACAAGGATTTTATAACTGATTGATACAAATAAATATATCAACTGCCAATCATATGAGATGTTATATTGCCTATCTTATATATATATTTCTTGCAGAGCTATAGTTGCTCACTCTTGCTTGTTTTCAAATTTTACAAACACAACAGCTAAGCGAAATGGCAAGACCCAGGCAGACTGTTCGAAAGCAGGTGACTAGGCCCGAGCCACCACTTGAGATTCCACCGGTAGGCCCCATTAGCCGGATTGGTTGGCAGCTTTTGTTAGTACGTTTTATTTATTAGCATGACCTGTGCAAGGCAGTGTATCGTAACAAACTTTCAAGCCGCCAGCTTCGCTTCATATCGGAGTGTTGCTGGTAGCATAAATACTATTTAATTCGGTCTGTAATAACTCTGATAACTTTATTACTGTTTAATCAATGTGTGACGTTTCTGAGGCTCTAACCTGTGTGTGTGAGTGTGGTGTGAGTTTATTGTGGGGTCGATGACTGTGTTATATATATTATGTGCAAGAACAGGTATGTTACTAATGGAAAATGGACAGTGAGCGCCTAGATCTCCGACTTCGGATCTGGGGGCGTCACAGAAATGGTATCAGAGCGAGGTTACAGTTCTCAGAAACGATAGTAATTTAAGAAAGCAACCCTAATAATAATAACAATAACGATAACCTTAATAACAACTTTAATAATACTTAGAACTCTCATCGAGTTTGTAGTCGGGTTATCGGATATAGCCCTGACTTTAAGGCCCGTGAGGGAATACTCCTAAACTCTTCTTTTATGGTTAGTGACCCACCTTATTTCCCTTGTGTAGATGGAGGAGATACCAGACCCTGAGGCATTCGAGAGGGAGCATGATGAGGCCCTGATGCGAGAGACCGAGGATCCTGAGGAGGATATGGGTGCTGACTCCGAGCTTGGCCCCTGGATTACAGTGATAGATAGTACTGATGATGAGGATCCCGTTGAGGAGCCCTTTGAGCCTGAGCCCGAGCCTGAGCCTGTTACCCCATCTCCTGTGGCTATTGATGAGGAGAGTGTGAGATCCGGCGAGGGTCGTGTGGTGTCACCCCCACCTTCTCCACGGACATTTAGCCCTGTTTCATCGGACGGTGACTCTGAGGATGACACTTCTGGCGAGGAGGAGCTTGATCCTACCCCTGCTCCTGCTCCTGCTGCTGCTGCTGCACCTACGCCTGTGCCTGTCATACCACCTCCACCGGCGGACCTACCCCCAGTGTCTGGTACTGAGCATGCTTACGTGGTACAGTTCCTGACCCGAGACTTACTATCTGCAGAGGCCCGACTTAACGAGGCAAGGCGGGCACTAGTGGAGGAGCGGGAGGCGCGCTTGAGGATCCAGGCTGAGATGAGGACCACTGTTGCTAGGAGGACTAGGGCTCGACTCCACCGGATTGAGATGAGGAGTCGCGATAGGATTCTTGGTTTAGGGATCCGCGGAGGCGGAGTGATCCAGGCTAGGGATGTTAGGCGTGTTGTGCGTCGTGCATTTACCCGAGTGAGGACCTTGCTCCGTCGCGGCGCGGCCCCGTGATGTGTTACTGATAGCTCAGTCCCCTAGGCTTAGATGACATTAGTGTGTCGATTTTGCGGGATAGTTGACTTGTGCAGTGGTATCCTTTCTGACCAGTGGATGAGTAGACTGACCTACAGATATGTAGATGTGACTTCGGGTAATATGTATGGATGTAGCCCTACTTTTGTGTAGCCTGACTATTCGGATGATGTATTTGTATTTGTTCCGCTTTTGCTAGACTTTGACATCGGAACTATGTATTTGGCTCTAACATCTAAACTTGTGATAACCCTTGGACCGTACTTATTTAGTTCCAGTTTCTTTAATATTGCCTCAACTGCTTTACTTTCCGATGCCATGCTTTACTGTTTTTATATACAACTGTGATTATATAATTGCTACAAGCCACAAATACAACCATACTGTTTCAAATTTACGATATGCGATTTCAAATTATTTTCTACAATTTCCAAAAATGTTCCTACAATCTTTAAAAATAAATTTTTCAAAAAAAAAAAATGTGTTTTGAAATTTTGAAAAATATTTTTTTTAGGATTCGAAATTTTGAAAACTCTTGTGAATGTTTTCGCATCCCAAAGGGATTTTTCCCCCAAAAATGTTTGACATTTTATCTCCAACATCGGATTATTAAAACTTCTGCACTTCCACCCTTATGAGGAAGAACAATACGCTCCTGACCCGTGTAAACGCTGTCAGGTAATTGGAAAACCCTAACCCCTTTCTTGTTTTATTATCAGAATCATGCCACCCAGAAGAATGAACACTCGAGCCCACCCGATCAGTTCTGAGGGCCAGGGTAGCCACCATGGAGCCGGAGGCCACCAGAACCGTGAAGGGGAGAATGTCAACCTGAGTGATAATGAGGGCAACGATCATAACCTGTTTGACGACTCTGAGTATGAAGAAGAAGAAGCTGGTGATGATACCCGAGAGGTAGAACATCCTAGGGGAGGCCCTATGGAACAGTTCATGGAGTTACTTAGGCAGAACTTGGACCGTCCCCCAGTTCAGCAACCACCCCAGAATGCTAATGCTAATGCTTTCCGGAACTTCAAATCCCTGAAACCCCCAGAATTTAAAGAAACTGCCGACCCTGTCGAGGCAAGGGCCTGGCTGAAGGAAATGGAAAAATCTTTCGAGATACTAGGTGTCGCTGAAGAGCAGAAGACTATTTTCGCCACTTACCTTCTGAAGGGTGAGGCGAACTATTGGTGGGAAGCTAAGAAGAATTTGGAAGGAACAGGTGTGGTAACCTGGGAGAGATTTAGCGAGCTGTTCTTGGAGAAGTACTTTCCTAGATTCATGGAGACACAAATGGAGCTGAAGCAAGGAAACATGACAGTGGCCGAGTATGAGGCCAAATTTACTGAGTTGTCAAGGTTTGTGCCGGAGTATGTGAACTCTGAGGCAAAGAGGGCCCGAAGTTTTCAATTAGGGCTAAAACAATGGATTCAGAATCGTGTGGCGGTTCTTGAGCTGACAGACTATGCCATTCTGGTACAGAAAGCGTCAATTGTTGAGGCTGGAAGTGAATAGATGCAGAAGGAGAGAGAAGGAAAGAAGAGGAAGTTGGATAGCCGAAAGGGAAACTCTGCTGGTGGGAGCTTTCCGAGCAAATTTAAGTGAGGAACGATGTCCCAACCCAGCGGGAACTTTGGAACCAAGAGAGCTGAAAGTTGGAGTGTGGGCCAGGGCGGCCGACCACAGGGATCGTCTAACTCTACCCCATCCCGAGCCCAACCCCCAGAATGCAACAAATGTGGAAGGAAACATGCGGGCGGGTGTAACCTGCAAGATGTGAAATGCTTTAAGTGTGGGCTGACAGGGCATTATGCTAACGCCTGTCGCGGAACTAGTAACAACCCGAGTGTCGGAGGTAATTACTTCAAGTGTGGGAAACCAGGGCACCGAATGAGGGAATGTATGTCCTCTGGGCCAGCTGCATCGAGAGTGAGTGGAACTGCTTCTAACAAGGCCCCTACTGCAAGAACTTTTAACATGACGGTGCAGGATGCCGTGAGGAACACGGATGTGATTGCAGGTACCCTATCACTTAACTCAGTTAAAGCAAACGTTTTATTTGATTTGGGAGCTACCAAGTCTTTCATATCTCTAGATTTTGTATGTCGGTTAGGCCTTAAGACGGAACCATTGAAAGACAGATTGCAAATAGAGATAGCTAATCATGAAATTATTCCCGTTAGCCAAGTATGTCCAGGTTGTGACCTAGAAATAGAAGGGCGACACTTTCGGGTAGACTTAATACCTTTTAAACTAGGGGAGTTTGACGTAATAGTAGGTATGGATTGGTTAACAACCCACGGAGCCCAGATTGATTGTGTCAAGAAGAAAGTAAGTTTGAGACTGCCAGGGGACGAAGAAGTAGTATTTAGTGGGAAACGGAAAAGCCAAAGTTTCCTGACTATGATTCAAGCTAAGAAGTTGTTACGTAAAGGATGCGAAGCCTATTTAGCCTACGTGAAGGATACCAAGAAAGAAGCACCAAACCTACAGGAAATCCCTGTCGTCAATGAGTTCGCGGATGTATTTTCGGACGATCTTCCCGGACTCCCACCCGATAGGGACATCGAGTTTGCTATAGACTTAGTTCCGGGTACGGCCCCGATTTCGAAAGCCCCATATCGGCTAGCCCCAGTGGAAATGAAAGAACTGGCCACTCAGTTACAAGAGTTGTTGGATAAAGGGATGATAAGACCTAGTGTGTCACCGTGGGGAGCCCCGGTGTTATTCGTGAAGAAGAAGGACGGCAGCATGAGATTATGTATAGACTACAGGGAGTTGAACAAGGTGACTATCAAAAATAAGTATCCCTTGCCTAGGATAGATGACCTGTTTGACCAATTGAAAGATGCAGTTTATTTCTCTAAGATTGACTTGCGGACCGGGTACCACCAGTTAAAGATTAAACCAGAAGATATACCAAAGACGGCCTTTCGCACCCGGTATGGACACTATGAGTTCCTAGTGATGTCATTTGGGTTAACGAATGCCCCTGTAGCTTTCATGGATTTAATGAATCGAGTCTTCAAGAAGTACTTGGACAAGTGTGTTATAGTCTTCATAGACGACATCTTGATTTATTCCAAGACGGAGGAGGGACATGCGGAGCACTTGAGGATTGTATTGCGAGCATTGAGGGAAGAAAAGTTGTACGCTAAGTTCTCGAAGTGCGAATTTTGGTTGAGGGAAGTTCAGTTTTTAGGGCATGTGATTAGCGAACAAGGCATTCTAGTGGACCCAGCCAAAATAGAGGCTGTATCAAATTGGGAGAGACCAACCACTCCGACAGAGGTGAGAAGTTTCATAGGACTGGCTGGCTACTATAGGAGATTTGTCCAAGACTTTGCAAAGATAGCAGCCCCTTTGACCCGACTAACTCGCAAGACCGAGAAGTTTGTGTGGACTGAAAAATGCGAAGAGAGCTTCCAAGAATTGAAGAAGAGGTTGGTGACAGTACCAGTACTAGCCCTACCTGATGATAAGGGAGATTTTGTGATTTATAGCGACGCATCCCATAAAGGTTTAGGGTGTGTGCTTATGCAGCACGGTAAGGTGATTGCTTATGCATCCAGACAGCTTAAGGAGTATGAGATAAGATACCCCACCCATGATTTAGAATTAGCAGCAATAGTTTTTGCTTTGAAGATCTGGAGACATTATCTTTACGGAGAAAAGTGTGAAATCTACACGGATCACAAGAGCTTAAAGTACATATTCACTCAGAAAGAGTTAAACATGAGGTAGAGGAGATGGCTAGAGCTAATCAAAGATTATGATTGTGAGATTCATTATCACCCAGGGAAGGCCAATGTGGTGGCTGATGCACTTAGCCGAAAGGAGAACCTTAAGATGATAACGTCAGTGGACGAATTGATCAAGGACCTTGAGAAACTGGAGATTGAAGTGAGGCTACCAGGAATTGGACAAGAAAGTCTAATGGAAATAAAAGTCCAACCACCGTTATTGGAGAAGATTAAGTTATGCCAGGAAAAGAAGATAGAAGAAGAGAGGAATTCGATGGAGAAAGTTTTGACTGGCGAGGAAATTAAGTGTGAGAAGGACGGGAATGGAATTATGAGGTACGCATCTAGGATATGGATCCCGAACGTTCAAGAATTAAAAGATGAGATTTTGCAAGAGGCTCATAGTTCGAGGTACTCAATTCACCCTGGAGGCACTAAGATGTATAGAGATCTTAGAGAATATTATTGGTGGCCTAATATGAAGAAGGACGTGGCAGAGTGGGTAAGTAAGTGTTTGACATGTCAAAGAGTAAAGGCCGAACACCAGAGGCCCAGTGGATTGTTGCAACCCTTAGAGATACCCGAGTGGAAGTGGGAGCAGATTGCGATGGACTTTGTGGTCGGATTACCAAGGACCAAGACAAATCATGATGCCATTTGGGTAATTATCGATAGGTTGACCAAGTCAGCACATTTTCTTCCAATCAACGAGAGATATACTGTCGACAAGCTGGCAGATATTTACCTAAAGGAGATTGTGGTTAGACATGGGGTTCCTGTGAGCATTGTATCAGATAGAGACCCAAGATTCAACTCCAGGTTCTGGAGAAGTTTTCAGGATTGTGTGGGGACTAAGTTAAACATGAGTACTACATACCATCCCCAAACAGACGGACAGAGTGAGAGAACCATCCAGACCATCGAGGACATGTTGAGGGTATGTGCCATTGATTTTAAGGGAAGTTGGGATGACCACTTGCCGTTGATCGAATTTTCCTACAACAACAGTTACCATTCGAGTATAGGCATGCCCCCATATGAAGCTTTATACGGACGAAGATGTCGGTCTCCCTTGTGTTGGGAAGAAGTTGGAGAGCGGAAGATTTTAGGGCCTGAACTGGTCCAACAGACAAGAGAAACTATCGAGCTCATAAGAGGACGGCTGGTAGCAGCCCAAGACAGACAGAAGAAGTATGCGGACCAGACCCGTAAGGACAAAGAATATGAAGTAGGAGAGTTTGTGATGTTGAAGGTATCGCCGTGGAAGGGATTGATGAGATTTGGTAAGAAGGGAAAGCTAAGCCCGAGATTTATTGGACCTTTTGAGATCTTGAAACGAGTTGGGAAGTTAGCCTATGAATTGGCTTTACCCCCGAGCTTACAGCAAGTACATAACGTGTTCCATGTGTCCATGCTACGACCGTACCATACCGACTTCCGACATGTGATAGAACATGATCAAGTGGATCTGCAACCAGACTTAACATATGTAGAGCAACCCGTAGAGATCATGGATAGAAAAGAACAGGTGCTGAGGAACAAGGTTGTCAAACTAGTGAGAGTCTTGTGGAGGAATCAGAATGTCGAAGAATCAACATGGGAACTAGAGAGCGCGATGCGTGAAAAGCACCCCCAACTGTTTTCAACCTGATTCCGGGACGGAATCCTTTTAAGGAGGGGAGGCTGTAAGAACCCTAATTTTTGGTAATATTTCCTTTATTTTATATCTTGTGACATTATCATTATGGAACCTTTCTAGTCATCTCTGTTGATTAATAGAATTGATTGTCTGAGAAACTGCGTTGTTGCATTTATTGTGAAAGATATGCAGAGACATTGTGAAGGCAAGAGTCTTACTGTTAATAATATTTATTAAACTTGGGATTTGAGAATGGTTAGAGTATTAAAGGACTTATTAAGAATTATGACGAGGAATTATGAACATTCGAGGAATTTACACAATAAGTACTGAAGGAATTATAGGGGAAATCTCTACGCGACGAAATATTATTACGAGAGAATAATTAAGATACGATACGAAGTAAGGATTATATGACAAGCATTGGTGGGAGAATAATATTACAAGGAAAGAAATTACATGCAAGAGCCATGTAACTAGCTAGTTAGGAAAAGGAACTAGAAAACATAAAAGTAGAAGTGAATAGTGACATGTGTGATGGGTGATGTACTTAAGGGACAATAGGGCATGGGAGGTAACCTACACTCTAGCTTGGCAACATGTGACTACTCCTAATAACCACAATAATACATGACCTACTTAGCATTTCTTTTACCATTCAAACAAAACAAAAGAGAAAAACACTCCCCCCCCCCTTAGAAATAGCTCTCGGCCGAACTACTTGGAGAGAGAGGGAGAGATTTTCTCTCCAAGATTTCTTCATCTACAACCTTGATCAAAAATCCTAGGGCTCCCTTGCATCATAATAGAGGTATGGTATCAATTTCATAGCCTTCCATCCATTGGTTCTTGAGATATAAATTGTTGAAAGTTTAGAAAAGTGTTAACATAAGTTGTTATCTTTTAGATCTTGAAGGATTAAGGTTTGTGAGGGCTCATCCAAGTGTTCTTAGTTGTTGTAAAGCTCATTCAAGGTCCCTAGCTACTCAAGAAGGTATAAAATCTCAAACCACCCTTGGTTATGTGTTGTTCATATAGTATGGTAGTAGATCCATGTGTTTTAGGACTTATCTTAAATGTATATGTATTGGATAGCATGGATCTTGGGTTTTGATGTTGAGAATGTGATTTCTATGACTATGGTTAATATATATATCTCCATGAGTGTTATGAGTCATGATCTAAGTGTATTAAGTGGTGAATATGTTATGGAAGTATGAAAAATGGTTGATCTAAGTGACTTGAGCTTGCTGAGTTTGTCCAGGAACTTTGATCTGTGTTGTAGCACGATTTTGAACACCCAAATGATGTCCCCTGATGTCCTACCTTATATTTTTGGAAAGATAATTGAATGTAGTTTCTGGAAATGTAAGGTTCATAGCTAGGTGATGTGTGGATTTTTAGTTATGGCCGGAGGAGTGAATTTTGTTTCTGGACTATGGACTGCATTAAGTGACCCCCTTGTGAACCTTGTTTAAACACCTTAAAATATATTTGGGATCATGGAAACATTTGAGAATGTAGGTAATGCAGTGGTGAAGACCACCCAAAAGGAATTGGATTAAAATATGAATTTTTGGATTTTATAAAAATGCTAGAGTAAAATTCGCGCAATGGAAAAAGTCGATTAGTGGAACATTAATCTAGGGTTAGTGGTTATGATTCGAACGTGGTAACTAAATTGAGTCGAGTAAGTGACGAGCGTAATCGAGTGATGACATGGACCTATAGTGGGGCTAGGGAGTCATAAGACAAAGTCTTTAAGTTAATTTCGTACCCCCTTAAAACCCCGTAATTAAAGAGAAATTGTTAAGGTACTAACGAACGATTATTGTTTATGTATAGATCGTTCGAATCCGTACGCTCGACCACCCCAACCAAACCAAGGCAAGTTTACTTTTCAAAACTTATCCCTATACAAGGATTTTCACTGTTGTGTTTGTAGTTTTCAAATTATATCAAATGCTATGTTTATCGAAGTATTGATGCAATTGAGATTGAACAAGTACATGTATGCTTTTACCCCTTGAACTTAGATTGAAATGTTTTCTTCGGACAACGACTCTAGCAATAGAGGTCGTAGCGGTCCGTGTATACTATTGACCGGGGAGTGGTATATTATTATATCGTATCTATATTGCGAAAACCCGAAGGGTCATTCGGGTGGTATCGTATATTCAAATAACTATTATTATATCTTCGTAAATGCTCGAAACCCTATCTTGGATTAAGAGTTTATTTTATCGAATAATTATTTTATTAATTATTAATATTAAATCTTAAAATATCATTTATTAATTACTATTCATTATTTAAAGACAAAGTTAATCCAAGATACTTTTTAATACTTTCAAACTCGAACTCTTTCGAACTCAAAACATTTTCGAAAACCCCCGGTCAGATTCTGCTTCTTGTATGATTTCAAGAATCATCGGTCGACTGATGTCGGACCTCAATTACTCTGTTTTCAATCAAAATCAAGTTTAAAAAGAAAAAAAAGAAAAAGGGACTCTGGAAGGTGTGGGAACCGTTGACGAACGATTCCCGGGATGTGTAAGCGGCCGTGAGCCAGGTGGTCCATCACTTATTATTCCGGCCCAGGTGTTGCCGAAGGATGATTACGGATGTAGTTTTCATCGAGGGTGATTACGGATGTAGTTTTCACCCGAGGGATAGTTACGGATGTAGTTTCTATCCTTCTACCGGTAGAGAAGACCCGCGGATTATTGGACTTGGATGTGGCGACTGATCATCGTCAATCCTTGTCAGGTTTTTATGTTTTCTTTAAGTTCCATTCCTCCATTTTGGAAAAATGCTTTGACACTGCTTCTTAGGCTTTTGTGCCAAGTCGCTGATAGTGTTCTATTTTGATGAGAATGATGTTGATTCAATGCAGTATCTAGAACTGCAAGTTTATTTTGAAAACAAGGGCACATATGGTTGCACCTTCGAGATTTATCAACTATGACAAGTGATTTTATAACTGATTGATACAAATAAATATATCAACTGCCAATCATATGAGATGTTATATTGCCTATCTTATATATATATTTCTTGCAGAGCTATAGTTGCTCACTCTTGCTTGTTTTCAAATTTTACAAACACAACAGCTAAGCGAAATGGCAAGACCCAGGCAGACTGTTCGAAAGCAGGTGACTAGGCCCGAGCCACCACTTGAGATTCCACCGGTAGGCCCCATTAGCCAGATTGGTTGGCAGCTTTTGTTAGTACGTTTTATTTATTAGCATGACCTGTGCAAGGCAGTGTATCGTAACAAACTTTCAAGCCGCCAGCTTCGCTTCATATCGGAGTGTTGCTGGTAGCATAAATACTATTTAATTCGGTCTGTAATAACTCTGATAACTTTATTACTGTTTAATCAATGTGTGACGTTTCTGAGGCTCTAACCTGTGTGTGTGAGTGTGGTGTGAGTTTATTGTGGGGTCGATGGCTGTGTTATATATATTATGTGCAAGAACAGGTATGTTACTAATGGAAAATGGACAGTGAGCGCCTAGATCTCCGACTTCGGATCTGGGGGCGTCATAGAAATGGTATCAGAGCGAGGTTACAGTTCTCAGAAACGATAGTAATTTAAGAAAGCAACCTTAATAATAATAACAATAACGATAACCTTAATAACAACTTTAATAATACTTAGAACTCTCATCGAGTTTGTAGTCGGGTTATCGGATATAGCCCTGACTTTAAGGCCCGTGAGGGAACTACTCCTAAACTCTTCTTTTATGGTTAGTGACCCACCTTATTTCCCTTGTGTAGATGGAGGAGATACCAGACCCTGAGGCATTCGAGAGGGAGCATGATGAGGCCCTGATGCGAGAGACCGAGGATCCTGAGGAGGATATGGGTGCTGACTCCGAGCTTGGCCCCTGGATTACAGTGATAGATAGTACTGATGATGAGGATCCCGTTGAGGAGCCCTTTGAGCCTGAGCCCGAGCCTGAGCCTGTTACCCCATCTCCTGTAGCTACTGATGAGGAGAGTGTGAGATCCGGCGAGGGTCGTGTGGTGTCACCCCCACCTTCTCCACAGACATCTAGCCCTGTTTCCTCGGACGGTGACTCTGAGGATGACACTTCTGGCGAGGAGGAGCTTGATCCTACCCCTGCTCCTGCTCCTGTTGCTGCTGCTGCACCTACGCCTGTGCCTGTCATACCACCTCCACCGGCGGACCTACCCCCAGTGTCTGGTACTGAGCATGCTTACGTGGTACAGTTCCTGACCCGAGACTTACTATCTGCAGAGGCCCGACTTAACGAGGCAAGGCGGGCACTAGTGGAGGAGCGGGAGGCGCGCTTGAGGATCCAGGCTGAGATGAGGACCACTGTTGCTAGGAGGACTAGGGCTCGACTCCACCGGATTGAGATGAGGAGTCGCGATAGGATTCTTGGTTTAGGGATCCGCGGAGGCGGAGTGATCCAGGCTAGGGATGTTAGGCGTGTTGTGCGTCGTGCATTTACCCGAGTGAGGACCTTGCTCCGTCGCGGCGCGGCCCCGTGATGTGTTACTGATAGCTCAGTCCCCTAGGCTTAGATGACATTAGTGTGTCGATTTTGCGGGATAGTTGACTTGTGCAGTGGTATCCTTTCTGACCAGTGGATGAGTAGACTGACCTACAGATATGTAGATGTGACTTCGAGTAATATGTATGGATGTAGCCCTACTTTTGTGTAGCCTGACTATTCGGATGATGTATTTGTATTTGTTCCGCTTTTGCTAGACTTTGACATCGGAACTATGTATTTGGCTCTAACATCTAAACTTGTGATAACCCTTGGACCGTACTTATTTAGTTCCAGTTTCTTTAATATTGCCTCAACTGCTTTACTTTCCGATGCCATGCTTTACTGTTTTGATATACAACTGTGATTATACAATTGCTACAAGCCACAAATACAACCATACTGTTTCAAATTGACGATATGCGATTTCAAATTATTTTCTACAATTTCCAAAAATGTTCCTACAATCTTTAAAAATAAATTTTTCAAAAAAAAAAATGTGTTTTGAAATTTTGAAAAATATTTTTTTTAGGATTCGAAATTTTGAAAACTCTTGTGAATGTTTTCGCATCCCAAAGGGATTTTTCCCCCAAAAATGTTTGACATTTTATCTCCAACATCAGATTATTAAAACTTCTGCACTTCCACACTTATGAGGAAGAACGATACGCTCCTGACCCGTGTAAACACTGTCAGGTAATTGGAAAACCCTAACCCCTTTCTTGTTTTATTATCAGAATCATGCCACCCAGAAGAATGAACACTCGAGCCCACCCGATCAATTCTGAGGGCCAGGGTAGCCACCATGGAGCCGGAGGCCACCAGAACCGTGAAGGGGAGAATGTCAACCTGAGTGATAATGAGGGCAACGATCATAACCTGTTTGACGACTCTGAGTATGAAGAAGAAGAAGCTGGTGATGATACCCGAGAGGTAGAACATCCTAGGGGAGGCCCTATGGAACAGTTCATGGAGTTACTTAGGCAGAACTTGGACCGTCCCCCAGTTCAGCAACCACCCCAGAATGCTAATGCTAATGCTTTCCGGAACTTCAAATCCCTGAAACCCCCAGAATTTAAAGAAACTGCCGACCCTGTCGAGGCAAGGGCCTGGCTGAAGGAAATGGAAAAATCTTTCGAGATACTAGGTGTCGCTGAAGAGCAGAAGACTATTTTCGCCACTTACCTTCTGAAGGGTGAGGCGAACTATTGGTGGGAAGCTAAGAAGAATTTGGAAGGAACAGGTGTGGTAACCTGGGAGAGATTTAGCGAGCTGTTCTTGGAGAAGTACTTTCCTAGATTCATGGAGACACAAATGGAGCTGAAGTTTTTGGAGCTGAAGCAAGGAAACATGACAGTGGCCGAGTATGAGGCCAAATTTACTGAGTTGTCAAGGTTTGTGCCGGAGTATGTGAACTCTGAGGCAAAGAGGGCCCGAAGTTTTCAATTAGGGCTAAAACAATGGATTCAGAATCGTGTGGCGGTTCTTGAGCTGACAGACTATGCCACTCTGGTACAGAAAGCGTCAATTGTTGAGGCTGGAAGTGAATAGATGCAGAAGGAGAGAGAAGGAAAGAAGAGGAAGTTGGATAGCCGAAAGGGAAACTCTGTTGGTGGGAGCTTTCCGAGCAAATTTAAGTGAGGAACGATGTCCCAACCCAGCGGGAACTTTGGAACCAAGAGAGCTGAAAGTTGGAGTGTGGGCCAGGGCGGCCGACCACAGGGATCGTCTAACTCTACCCCATCCCGAGCCCAACCCCCAGAATGCAACAAATGTGGAAGGAAACATGCGGGCGTGTGTAACCTGCAAGATGTGAAATGCTTCAAGTGTGGGCTGACAGGGCATTATGCTAACGCCTGTCGCGGAACTAGTAACAACCCGAGTGTCGGAGGTAATTGCTTCAAGTGTGGGAAACCAGGGCACCGAATGAGGGAATGTATGTCCTCTGGGCCAGCTGCATCGAGAGTGAGTGGAACTGCTTCTAACAAGGCCCCTACTGCAAGAACTTTTAACATGACGGTGCAGGATGCCGTGAGGAACACGGATCTGATTGCAGGTACCCTATCACTTAACTCAGTTAAAGCAAACGTTTTATTTGATTCGGGAGCTACCAAGTCTTTCATATCTCTAGATTTTGTATGTCGGTTAGGCCTTAAGACGGAACCATTGAAAGACAGATTGCAAATAGAGATAGCTAATCATGAAATTATTCCCGTTAGCCAAGTATGTCCAGGTTGTGACCTAGAAATAGAAGGGCGACACTTTCGGGTAGACTTAATACCTTTTAAACTAGGGGAGTTTGACGTAATAGTAGGTATGGATTGGTTAACAACCCACGGAGCCCAGATTGATTGTGTCAAGAAGAAAGTAAGTTTGAGACTGCCAGGGGACGAAGAAGTAGTATTTAGTGGGAAACGGCAAAGCCAAAGGTTCCTGACTATGATTCAAGCTAAGAAGTTGTTACGTAGAGGATGCGAAGCCTATTTAGCCTACGTGAAGGATACCAAGAAAGAAGCACCAAACCTACAGGAAATCCCTATCGTCAATGAGTTCACGGATGTATTTCCGGACGATCTTCTCGGACTCCCACCCGATAGGGACATCGAGTTTGCTATAGACTTAGTTCCGGGTACGGCCCCGATTTCGAAAGCCCCATATCGGCTAGCCCCAGTGGAAATGAAAGAACTGGCCACTCAGTTACAAGAGTTGTTGGATAAAGGGATGATAAGACCTAGTGTGTCACCGTGGGGAGCCCCGGTGTTATTCGTGAAGAAGAAGGACGGCAGCATGAGATTATGTATAGACTACAGGGAGTTGAACAAGGTGACTATCAAGAATAAGTATCCCTTGCCTAGGATAGATGACCTGTTTGACCAATTGAAAGATGCAGTTTATTTCTCTAAGATTGACTTGCGGACCGGGTACCACCAGTTAAAGATTAAACCAAAAGATATACCAAAGACGGCCTTTCGCACCCGGTATGGACACTATGAGTTCCTAGTGATGTCATTTGGGTTAACGAATGCCCCTGTAGCTTTCATGGATTTAATGAATCGAGTCTTCAAGAAGTACTTGGACAAGTGTGTTATAGTCTTCATAGACGACATCTTGATTTATTCCAAGACGGAGGAGGGACATGCGGAGCACTTGAGGATTGTATTGGGAGCATTGAGGGAAGAAAATTTGTACGCTAAGTTCTCGAAGTGCGAATTTTGGTTGAGGGAAGTTCAGTTTTTAGGGCATGTGATTAGCGAACAAGGCATTCTAGTGGACCCAGCCAAAATAGAGGCTGTATCAAATTGGGAGAGACCAACCACTCCGACAGAGGTGAGAAGTTTCATAGGACTGGCTGGCTACTATAGGAGATTTGTCCAAGACTTTGCAAAGATAGCAGCCCCTTTGACCCGACTAACTCGCAAGACCGAGAAGTTTGTGTGGACTGAAAAATGCGAAGATAGCTTCCAAGAATTGAAGAAGAGGTTGGTGACAGTACCAGTACTAGCCCTACCTGATGATAAGGGAGATTTTGTGATTTATAGCGACGCATCCCATAAAGGTTTAGGGTGTGTGCTTATGCAGCACGGTAAGGTGATTGCTTATGCGTCCAGACAGCTTAAGGAGTATGAGATAAGATACCCCACCCATGATTTAGAATTAGCAGCAATAGTTTTTGCTTTGAAGATCTGGAGACATTATCTTTACGGAGAAAAGTGTGAAATCTACACGGATCACAAGAGCTTAAAGTACATATTCACTCAGAAAGAGTTAAACATGAGGTAGAGGAGATGGCTAGAGCTAATCAAAGATTATGATTGTGAGATTCATTATCACCCAGGGAAGGCCAATGTGGTGGCTGATGCACTTAGCCGAAAGGAGAACCTTAAGATGATAACGTCAGTGGACGAATTGATCAAGGACCTTGAGAAACTGGAGATTGAAGTGAGGCTACCAGGAATTGGACAAGAAAGTCTAATGGAAATAAAAGTCCAACCACCGTTATTGGAGAAGATTAAGTTATGCCAGGAAAAGAAGATAGAAGAAGAGAGGAATTCGATGGAGAAAGTTTTGACTTGCGAGGAAATTAAGTGTGAGAAGGACAGGAATGGAATTATGAGGTACGCATCTAGGATATGGATCCCGAACGTTCAAGAATTAAAAGATGAGATTTTGCAAGAGGCTCATAGTTCGAGGTACTCAATTCACCCTGGAGGCACTAAGATGTATAGAGATCTTAGAGAATATTATTGGTGGCCTAATATGAAGAAGGACGTGGCAGAGTGGGTAAGTAAGTGTTTGACATGTCAAAGAGTAAAGGCCGAACACCAGAGGCCCAGTGGATTGTTGCAACCCTTAGAGATACCCGAGTGGAAGTGGGAGCAGATTGCGATGGACTTTGTGGTCGGATTACCAAGGACCAAGACAAATCATGATGCCATTTGGGTAATTATCGATAGGTTGACCAAGTCAGCACATTTTCTTCCAATCAACGAGAGATATACTGTCGACAAGCTGGCAGATATTTACCTAAAGGAGATTGTGGTTAGACATGGGGTTCCTGTGAGCATTGTACCAGATAGAGACCCAAGATTCAACTCCAGGTTCTGGAGAAGTTTTCAGGATTGTGTGGGGACTAAGTTAAACATGAGTACTACATACCATCCCCAAACAGACGGACAGAGTGAGAGAACCATCCAGACCATCGAGGACATGTTGAGGGTATGTGCCATTGATTTTAAGGGAAGTTGGGATGACCACTTGCCGTTGATCGAATTTTCCTACAACAACAGTTACCATTCGAGTATCTCATTTCTTGAATATAATAATATATAATTCACTGCCCGGTCAAATATTACACCAGAATAAAATTTGGAATTTCTGAATTCTGATCGTCTTTGCATACACTTATTTATTCCATGGATTACTAATACGACTTCGAAACACCCATACCAGCTGCCATACATAGGTGGCATGAAAAGTTTTCCAACCTACAAAATCAATATTCATCCTTACAAATTACTATTCACGTATAAAAAACACTATTCATAAAAAAAAGTGAAAAATTCTCTCAAATCCAAAAATTAGGGTTATTATACTAACTCACTTCTCATCTCCCCTTCAGTGTCCATTAGCTCATTTCCTGGATGATAGATTACTCTTATCTATGTCCTCAACCATTGAATTACTCTATTCCGAAAGTACATATAAATCGAGATCAGATGGCCCGAACAAGGCGCACTCGGCGCAAGCAGGTGTCAGCCGTCAGAGGGTTACCCGCTGATGTCATAGCCGCCATTGCTGAGGTTGGAGCAACCAATAGGCTAGACTAGAAACTTTTGTGCATCAGACTTATGTATAATTACTACTTATGTTAAACAAGGGCAAGAAACTAGTAAACTTAATCTGTAATCATTTTGGGTTTGTAATAACTTATAACTTGTGGATCCTATGACTAGATACTTATTCCAATTTCGTCTTTTGGACTATAACTAGTTGTGTGATGTGTTATTATTATGGGGTCACAACATGTAGTTTATTTATTTTGATTCAAGTGCAAGTATTATTTGTGGAAATTGAGACCGTAACGACCAGGTCCCCGACCCTGGATCTGGGGCTGTTACACTGTTATACTGTTATCAGTTGAGATTTTAGTTACTTGCTGAGCGTTGGCTCATTATTATTTTGTCTAACCCTTTTGACAGTAATCTAAGAATCATTGTCCATGCCTTTCAAACCGCGAGGAAGCGCACTTACCGTGGACCTGAAGTGGTTCAGTTTGAGATAGCTCCCGAGGTAGATGCAATAGCAGCTCAGTGAAGAGATCTTTAGGTAATTGTGAGAACTGGCAGTAGAACTTTTGAGAACTTTGGTTTGTAATAATAATTGTGAATTGAATTCAGGTTTGTAATAATAAGTAGTTAGATGTTTGGCTTGCTTGTTTCATACCATTACCTGTGAAAGATCCAGGTTAGTAGAGTTGGGGCCAGTCAGCATGTAATATTTATATTTCCTTTTTAGTGTGTTTGCATCTACTGTGTCAGTGAGTCCCCGATCTAGGCCCCAGGTCGGGAGGGCATCAAATGTTGGTATTAGAGCTACAGTTTTGGTCACTGAAACAAGCCAGGAATTTAGTATCATTAATAAAAGAAGTAGATACAATTATGATTCAAGAGTGATAGATGTAGGGAATGACTATAGGTTTAGGTTTTCCTTTCGTGATAGATTACTAGGACTAACATAACTTAACTCGTTTATATTCTGCATGTATATATATATATATATATATATATATATATATATATATATATATATGATTTTCACATGACATGGATTTTGATGACGATGCACCTTGTAAGAACCCTAATTTTTGGTAATATTTCCTTTATTTTATATCTTGTGACATTATCATTATGGAACCTTTCTAGTCATCTCTGTTGATTAATAGAATTGATTGTCTGAGAAACTGCGTTGTTGCATTTATTATGAAAGATATGCAGAGACATTGTGAAGGCAAGAGTCTTACTGTTAATAATATTTATTAAACTTGGGATTTGAGAATGGTTCGAGTATTAAAGGACTTATTAAGAATTATGACGAGGAATTATGAACATTCGAGGAATTTACACAATAAGTACTTAAGGAATTATAGGGGAAATCTCTACGCGACGAAATATTATTACGAGAGAATAATTAAGATACGATACGAAGTAAGGATTAAATGACAAGCATTGGTGGGAGAATAATATTACAAGGAAAGAAATTACATGCAAGAGCCATGTAACTAGCTAGTTAGGAAAAGGAACTAGAAAACATAAAAGTAGAAGTGAATAGTGACATGTATGATGGGTGATGTACTTAGGGGACAATAGGGCATGGGAGATAACCTACACTCTAGCTTGGCAACATGTGACTACTCCTAATAACCACAATAATACATGACCTACTTAGCATTTCTTTTACCATTCAAACAAAACAAAAGAGAAAAACACTCCCCCCCCCTTAGAAATAGCTCTCGGCCGAACTACTTGGAGAGAGAGGGAGAGATTTTCTCTCCAAGATTTCTTCATCTACAACCTTGATCAAAAATCCTAGGGCTCCCTTGCATCATAATAGAGGTATGGTATCAATTTCATAGCCTTCCATCCATTGGTTCTTGAGATATAAATTGTTGAAAGTTTAGAAAAGTGTTAACATAAGTTGTTATCTTTTAGATCTTGAAGGATTAAGGTTTGTGAGGGCTCATCCAAGTGTTCTTAGTTGTTTTAAAGCTCATTCAAGGTCCCTAGCTACTCAAGAAGGTATAAAATCTCAAACCACCCTTGGTTATGTGTTGTTCATATAGTATGGTAGTAGATCCATGTGTTTTAGGACTTATCTTAAATGTATATGTATTGGATAGCATGGATCTTGGGTTTTGATGTTGAGAATGTGATTTCTATGACTATGGTTAATATATATATCTCCATGAGTGTTATGAGTCATGATCTAAGTGTATTAAGTGGTGAATATGTTATGGAAGTATGAAAAATGGTTGATCTAAGTGACTTGAGCTTGCTGAGTTTGTCCAGGAACTTTGATCTGTGTTGTAGCACGATTTTGAACACCCAAATGATGTCCCCTGATGTCCTACCTTATATTTTTGGAAAGATAATTGAATGTAGTTTCTGGAAATGTAAGGTTCATAGCTAGGTGATGTGTGGATTTTTAGTTATGGCCGGAGGAGTGAATTTTGTTTCTGGACTATGGACTGCATTAAGTGACCCCCTTGTGAACCTTGTTTAAACACCTTAAAATATATTTGGGATCATGGAAAAATTTGAGAATGTAGGTAATGCAGTGGTGAAGACCACCCAAAAGGAATTGGATTAAAATATGAATTTTTGGATTTTATAAAAATGCTAGAGTAAAATTCGCGCAATGGAAAAAGTCGATTAGTGGAACATTAATCTAGGGTTAGTGGTTATGATTCGAACGTGGTAACTAAATTGAGTCGAGTAAGTGACGAGCGTAATCGAGTGATGACATGGACCTATAGTGGGGCTAGGGAGTCATAAGACAAAGTCTTTAAGTTAATTTCGTACCCCCTTAAAACCCCGTAATTAAAGAGAAATTGTTAAGGTACTAACGAACGATTATTGTTTATGTATAGATCGTTCGAATCCGTACGCTCGACCACCCCAACCAAACCAAGGCAAGTTTACTTTTCAAAACTTATCCCTATACAAGGATTTTCACTGTTGTGTTTGTAGTTTTCAAATTATATCAAATGCTATGTTTATCGAAGTATTGATGCAATTGAGATTGAACAAGTACATGTATGCTTTTACCCCTTGAACTTAGATTGAAATGTTTTCTTCGGACAACGACTCTAGCAATAGAGGTCGTAGCGGTCCGTGTATACTATTGACCGGGGAGCGGTATATTATTATATCGTATCTATATTGCGAAAACCCGAAGGGTCATTCGGGTGGTATCGTATATTCAAATAACTATTATTATATCTTCGTAAATGCTCGAAACCCTATCTTGGATTAAGAGTTTATTTTATCGAATAATTGTTTTATTAATTATTAATATTAAATCTTAAAATATCATTTATTAATTACTATTCATTATTTAAAGACAAAGTTAATCCAAGATACTTTTTAATACTTTCAAACTCGAACTCTTTCGAACTCAAAACATTTTCGAAAACACCCGGTCAGATTCTGCTTCTTGTATGATTTCAAGAATCATCGGTCGACTGATGTCGGACCTCAATTACTCTGTTTTCAATCAAAATCAAGTTTTAAAAGAAAAAAAAAAGAAAAAGGGACTCTGGCAGGTGTGGGAACCGTTGATGAACGATTCCCGGGATGTGTAAGCGGCCGTGAGCCAGGCGGTCCATCACTTATTATTCCAGCCCAGGTGTTGCCGAAGGATGATTACGGATGTAGTTTTCATCGAGGGTGATTACGGATGTAGTTTTCACCCGAGGGATAGTTACGGATGTAGTTTCTATCTTTCTACCGGTAGAGAAGACCCGCGGATTATTGGACTTGGATGTGGCGACTGATCATCGTCAATCCTTGTCAGGTTTTTATGTTTTCTTTAAGTCCCATTCCTCCATTTTGGAAAAATGCTTTGACACTGCTTCTTAGGCTTTTGTGCCAAGTCGCTGATAGTGTTCTATTTTGATGAGAATGATGTTGATTCAATGCAGTATCTAGAACTGCAAGTTTATTTTGAAAACAAGGGCACATATGGTTGCACCTTCGAGATTTATCAACTATGACAAGTGATTTTATAACTGATTGATACAAACAAATATATCAACTGCCAATCATATGAGATGTTATATTGCCTATCTTATATATATATTTCTTGCTGAGCTATAGTTGCTCACTCTTGCTTGTTTTCAAATTTTACAAACACAACAGCTAAGCGAAATGGCAAGACCCAGGCAGACTGTTCGAAAGCAGGTGACTAGGCCCGAGCCACCACTTAAGATTCCACCGGTAGGCCCCATTAGCCAGATTGGTTGGCAGCTTTTGTTAGTACGTTTTATTTATCAGCATGACCTGTGCAAGGCAGTGTATCGTAACAAACTTTCAAGCCGCCAGCTTCGCTTCATATCGGAGTGTTGCTGGTAGCATAAATACTATTTAATTCGGTCTGTAATAACTCTGATAACTTTATTACTGTTTAATCAATGTGTGACGTTTCTGAGGCTCTAACCTGTGTGTGTGAGTGTGGTGTGAGTTTATTGTGGGGTCGATGGCTGTGTTATATATATTATGTGCAAGAACAGGTATGTTACTAATGGAAAATGGACCGTGAGCGCCTAGATCTCCGACCCCGGATCTGGGGGCGTCACACACCTCCCCTACCTTCTGATTCTAGTAGTTCATCCGAGGAGCCCAATCCTTCTAAGGCGATGGTCGATGCTGTTGCAGAGCTTAAGTTTGATGTACCGATGTTTGAGTCTGCGGTAGAGAGTCCCACGGCCCATGTCGGCATTCCTGTCCCTACCACTGAGCCTGTACCTGTGTCTGAGCCTGTTACCGATACTATGCCTGTTCCAGTCCCAGTACTAGTTGTGACCCCATCTGTCACCGTGCATGGCGAGTCTTCTATCAAATCTTATTTAGTTCCCGAGCCCTCACCGGAGCGCACCTTTGAGGATTTGCTTCGCGAGTGTGAGAGTTTGTCAGGTCAGAATGCAGTGCTGAAGGAGCTTATCGAAAAGATGAAAGTGGAAGCGCAGCTTCAGGTAGATTTGACTTCTATCGATTGGAGGACACGTATTAGGATTTTGGAGGATGCTGTGAGGCACCGTTTTCACCGGGACCATATTACCCATGATGTATTAGCAGAGGCTCGTAGACTATCGAGTGTGGTTTGCTGGACATTGTGTGAGCTTCGAGAGACCCGAGGTTCCCGTGATTAGACTGTTGCTGTGGAGATGGTTGGTGATTAGTGCATAATTTTGCATATTTTTATTGCCTTTTTATTGCTTGTGTTCGTATTTTAATAAATTATTTTGTTGCATTTCAGGAAAATTCGAGAAAACTGAAGAAATTGCAAAATAAAGAAAATAAAGGTCAAGGAAGAGAAAAAGAAGAAGAAGAAGGACCAAAACAAAAAGAAAATGAAAAGCTAGGGGTGGTGGTGCATTTTGTTATCAAAGAAAATGGATGGCCAAGATTTAGCCAACACTAAACTAAATCAATGGTCAAGATTCAACCTTACCAACCAAAAACCCTAAAATTTTCCTATAAATAGCCTCCTCATCTTCACTTGTAACACACCAATTAGCCTACATACTAGAATTATGTTGTGGTAATTTTAGTTGTAATTTTCTATATTTCCTTGTAAACACTTTGTATTTTTATGCAATTTGAATTTCCATTTTAATTCTAGCATTCCTATTTCATTTTATTTTCCTTATTCTTTAATTCGTTAGTTTCGTAAATTCTCGGGTGGATAAAGTAGCAACGCTAACCACACGGGATTGAAAGTATCGATTTGAGGAATTTGTTTTCGTAATTTTAATTCTCGTTTTAATATTAATAATGCCCCTTTAAATCTCAATTTTATTTTGGGTATTATCATCTATTGCAAATTTAATATTTATATTTTATGTATTAGTATAATTAATAAATAAAAAAAATTAGGTTTGTAAAATTGTCAGTTCGTTTTACTTGTTTTTAATTGTTAAAAATTCGAACCATTTTTTTTTCTTACTCCCCTGTTTTCAGTCGGTTTAATCCCAAGTCACAAGCCCAATTCCCCTTTCTTTTTCTTCAACAAATCAAGCCCAAGCCATTTCCTTCCTTATCTTCTTCCTTCCTTTCATTCCCTGCAAAGCTCACCTCTACCATCTCCTTCTCTCTCCTTCGATTCTCATCAACACTCTCTCTTGTTTCTCTTTCTTTCCGCACACAAACGTCGCATCCCTGTCCCCAAATTAGTTTTCGTAGATTGATTTTGGGTGTCGTTTACATGAGTTGTAGTGTTTCCAAGTTGATTCGTAGTGCTGCGATTACTGGGTCGAGTTTTTGTTCTGTTTTAAATTCTTGTTTATAATCGCTGTTTGTAAGAGTTCCTTAGTCTTCCACTGGTTTCCTGTTTTTGGGTTTTTGTTGAGTCGATGTATTCACGAAGTGGTTTGTAGTAAAATTAGTTTGGGTTGTAATGTAAGAGTTTTGTTGCTGAGTTTTTGGTCTCGTGTTTCTGAGATTTCTTTGTGGCTGTTTACATCGTTTCGTTTCGTCGTTTTGTGATGCTGCGAAGTTCACTTGTTGCTGCCTGTTTTGGTTTTCTGTGATGATGTGTTAATTTCTTTGTTTTGTTGTAGCATTTTTCCGTTCTATTTTGCTGAGAAGATCATCTAAGTTCAAGTCTGGTTTGTGATGTTGAGTCCGTGTCATCGTTGTTGTTATTGGTTCGTGAATTTCCCTAATTTCAGAGTAGTATTGAGTCGTTACCTGGTGTCGTTATGCGTTGGTGTATGTTAAGTTCGAGTTCTTGGTTTCGTAAGATTGTTTGAGTCAATTTAATCTTGTCTGAATTGCAAGTTACTTGTCACTGTGTTAACGCGAGTTGAGCATTTCCGTGTTTTGTTAACTGAGTAGCTGTGAGTGCTGTTAGTGCTGTTTGTTTTGGTTCAAGTCGAATATTTCAACTATTTATATCGAGTTACTGCTACGCATCTGTTTGAAATCATCGAGTCTGTGTATAATTGTTCGAGTCGCGAGTTTGTTTAAGTATCGAGTTGGTTATTATCTGTGTTGTGGTTCGAGTTTGTGTGTAAAGTATTGTGCCGAGTTACCGAGTTGAATCTGTCAGGTTTTGGTTCTGTATAGTCTGAGCTTGCTAGTTCGAGTTATAAATAGTTATTGGCAAAATTTTATGAGAATTTTCTGCAATTAAAAGTTGTTCTTTTAAATAAAAATAATAATATTTGTTTTAGAATAAAATCTACTTTTATTTTAGAACTTTTAATAATTTAGAAATTTTATAATAATTTAGGATTTAGATTTAATTCGAATTTATAAATTTTAAATTAATAGAATAATTTTAGAATAATTAATTTTTAGAATAATTCTCTTTAATTAGTTAAATATGTTTCCATTTAGTAATTAATTAAGGAAAAATTCAAAATCTCAAAAATCCAAATGTTCTAATTCGATTAAATTGGAAATTTAGGATCGCGAAAATATTATTCCCTGTGGATCGAATCTTAAATATTAAAACGATGATCGTGCGATTGCGATTTTAATTTGTACCATTTCCGCCACATCAAGTTTTGGCGCCGCTGCCGGGGAACGATAATTATTTTTCGCACCTTAATTTTTAATTTTTCGGATTAGTTTTCTTTCGCTTGCCTTATTTTTATTTCATTTTTTTAGGAAAGTTTGGAATTACGGGAATCTTCTCACGGAGCTTGGAATTAATCGGAATTTTTGGAAAGCGTGCTTCGGTAATCCGTATCTCACTCTTTTCGCATTTTTATCACAAAAAAATCAAAAAAAAAAAAATTGAAAATCACAAAAATTTGGAAATTGAAAAATCCAAAAAAAAAAAAAATTAGTTGTAAATACATAATTGTTGCATCATGCATCTAATCACTTAAGGCACATTATCTAGATTTTTATTTTCTTGTTTTTAATTTTTCGTACCTTATAAATTGTGGTGATTGCTGGAGGACCCAAAGGTACGTTAAATTTCTTCTTTCTTTTAGTTTAAACACGTAGTGTAAGCATCCGTAATTGTTTACCGCTTTCGTATATATCTCATTGTTTGTTGCATTCATTCTAATAAATTTTAAGGGCAAAACCCATCAAAAGATAAGGGAAGGGATTTCATCACTCTTTCCTTGGCCCAAAAATAATTTAATCCATCATTTTGCATACCAAGCCTTTAATAAAATTAATTAGACGTTGGCCCCTAGAAATTTCGCGCTCAATTAGGAAGGTACCTAAGAAACGAAGTAATCATTAATTATTCCGACTCTTTGGTGTCGAGGCAAGCGAAAGCTTACCTGGCCAATTAAGATTTGGTGTCTAAGTGACGAGTTTGGCCTCTTGGCAATGCCTGCTCTAATCTGGCCAAATCGGTCCGAATAAATTCTGATTTACCGAGTTTTTGGTGGTCCTTACAGTTAGGAGCAAGGTCTAGTTATTTTATTAGGGAACCTAGGTTTAGAATTTTTCTTTTGATTTTACACCCTTATTTTTTTGTGTGTTTTAATCTTTCGTACTTACTTGCTACGTGTTTCCTTTCGTGGTTCATGCGCACTACTTGGGTTAGAGATAATTCTTCTAGGTTAGTGAGACCAATTGAGTGTTCATCCTCTTCGGAATCCGAACCCGTCGAAATTCTTGACCCCGTAGTAACCATGGCAGTTTCGTTAAAGGATCGTTGTTACCCCACCAGATCAGCCCAACCCTCTTGCATCACCCTACCTCTCGTAAGTGCTAACAATTTCGAAATTAGCATGTTACCTACTTTTCGCGGGAGTGACGGTGAGGATCCTTATCTTTTTCTACATGAATTCGAGGAAGTTTGCGCTTTACAAAAACTCCAACAACTTTCCGAGGACTCCATACGACTTAGACTAGTCAACTTCGCTCTAAAAGATAATGCAAAAAAATGGTTGTATAGTCTACCTGTCAATTCGATTTCCACGTGGGAGGGTTTCGTAGTCATTTTTCTAAAAAAATTCTTTCCAAGCCATAAGACTACGAAACTTACTAATGAGATTAATCAATTCCGTCAAAAACTCAACGAACCATTTTGGACGTGTTTTGACCGCTTTAAAAATCTTTTATCCCAATGTCCCCACCACGAAATCGAAAAATGGAGGCTCTGTAAGATTGTGTACGAGGCCTTAGATGGTTCAACAACCGCATTGTTGGAATCTATGTGCCAGGGGAAATTCATGGAAAAAGACGAGGACGAGGGATGGGAATTCTTCGAAGAGTTCGCGGAAAAGACTATGTTGTGGGAATCAACTAGGGAGCCCACTCGAGAGCCCGAGAAATCAAACGATTCAATAGCTACCATGCATCAAAGAGGGCTACATCAAGTTGGTAACTCTATCGCGACCGAGGCTAAATTAGCCACTCTTACTCGGCGTTTAGAAGCCTTAGAAACCAACGGGTCCCCTTCCCAAGTATCCATGTGCTCAAATTTTAACTCGACCAGTCAAGGGATACAAAATCTTCAAGACTTTCAACAAGTCAATGCGATGTTCCAATCGGGTCCTCGAAATGATCCTTATGCTCCTACTTATAACCCCGGTTGGAAAAATCACCCGAACTTTTCTTGGAATCAAGGTCAACAATCTCACCCCGCACAATTCCAAAATCAACCTCCTTCGTTCCAAAACTTCCATTCTCAACCACCTGTTTTTCATAAACCTCACGCGAATTCTTTCTCTCCTCAAAATCATGCTCCTTATCCGACTCAAGCTCCTTCCCACCCTCCCGGTTTTTCTGAGTCGGATAAGCGACTTACATCGTTGGAGAAAAGTCTCGATGCGCTTCTCAAAACCACCACTAATTTGGCTCAATCGCAACAAACCTTCATGCAAACCATGACTCAAGATAGGCAGATCTTAAATGCTAGCACCCAAGCCATATCTAAGTTAGAGGTACAAGTGAGCCAATTAGCTAGCGCCATCCACGAGCGTGAGAAGAATAAGTTTCCAAGTCTGGCTGAGGTCAACCCTAAGTTTCCTATTAATCAAAGACCCCCTGACAATGTGCATGCTGTCATTTCCCTGAGATCCGGAAAGCACGTTGATAATCGAGTAGGAGTCGAGTCCCCCGAAGAGGAAGAAGAAGAATCAAACGTTGCACCGACACCTATTCTCGATCATTCGGATCAAACTCCAATTCCTGTCTCTTCACCTCTTTCTAGTCAGCCATCTTCTTCGAGTGGAACAACCTCGGAGCCCGTTCCCGAAGAACAAGTCTATAAACCAAAGGCTCCTTACCCACAACGCCTCGTCTCTAATAAGCAAACTGCTCAATTAGACAAGATCTTAGAGGTTTTCAAGCAAGTTAAGGTCAACATTCCTCTTTTAGACGCGATTCAACAAATTCCTTCGTATGCGAAATGTCTAAAAGATTTGTGCACACATAAGCGAACGACTCACGTCCCTAAGAAGGCCTTTTTGACCTCTCAAGTGAGCTCAATTCTTTCTAACCAGATTCCCGTGAAATATAAGGACCCCGGTTGTCCCACAATTTCATGTGTCATAGGTAATTCTTTTGTGGACAAGGCGTTACTCGATTTAGGCGCCAGTGTGAACTTGCTTCCATATTCTGTCTACCAAACCCTAGGGTTAGGAGAACTTCAAAAGACGAACGTTACCCTCCAATTAGCAGATAGATCAATCAAAATTTCTAAAGGGATCATCGAGGACGTGCTAATTAAAGTTGGAGATTTCGTCTTTCCTGTTGACTTTGTGGTACTAGAAACCGAACCGGTTAGGAATCCGACATATCAAATTCCCGTCATTCTAGGACGTCCGTTTCTAGCCACTTCGAATGCTTTGATTAATTGTAGGAATGGATTGATGAAACTAACATTTGCGAACATGACCATTGACCTTAATATCTTTCATGTTGGGAAACAACCCGATGATTTTCATGATCAACCTATGGATGTTAATTTAATTGATGAAATAGTTGATCAAAATTTCATGACCCCTAATGATGCTCTTGATTTTTGTTTAAACCACTTTGGTCAAAACTGGGATGTTTCTGAATATACAAATGAGGTCAACCAAATGTTAGAATCCACCATTCCTACAAATAATCGAGATGATGAACCATCTCCCCTGTCTCTTTTCGAAACTAGTGAACCTGTTGAGTCAACGCCGCCCGATTTAGAACTCAAACCTCTTCCCGACACTCTTAAGTACGCCTTTTTAGGTCCTAACGAGTCTCTTCCCGTTATTATCGCCTCTGATTTGACCGAGTCACAAGAGGATGAGCTTGTTAGGGTACTTAGAAAACATAAGGAGGCCATAGGTTGGAGTATCTCTGATATAAAAGGAATTAGCCCGGCCATTGTCCAACATCGAATTCACCTAGTTGATGATGCGAAACCCGTTCGAGATCCTCAACGGCGTTTGAACCCCACCATGATGGAAGTTGTTCGAAAAGAAATTCTTAAGTGTCTCGATAATGGGATCATTTATCCCATTTCTGATAGCTCTTGGGTCAGCCCCATTCAAGTAGTTCCGAAGAAGTCTGGCATTACCGTTGTCACCAACGAGAATGATGAGCAAGTGCCCACCCGTGTTCAGAATGGGTGGAGGGTATGCATAGACTATAGGAAACTCAATTCTGCCACTAGAAAAGACCACTTTCCTTTGCCTTTTATCGATCAAATGTTGGAAAGGTTAGCCGGTCATTCGTTCTATTGTTTTCTAGATGGTTATTCTGGATATTTTCAAATTCCCATTGCTCCCGAAGACCAAGAAAAGACCACTTTCACATGTCCCTTTGGAACCTTTGCCTATCGACGTTTGGCCTTTGGTTTAACCACTGCTCCAGCCACTTTCCAAAGGTGTATGATGAGCATCTTTTCTGACATGGTAGGGGATTTTCTCGAGATCTTTATCGATGACTTTTCCATCTTTGGTTCGTCTTTTCACCAGTGCCTAAACCATCTTGAGTTAGTTTTAAAACGGTGTAAAGAAACCAACCTCGTTCTCAACTGGGAGAAATGTCATTTCATGGTTAAGGAAGGGATCGTTCTTGGTCATAAAATTTCTGAAAAGGGGATAGAAGTCGATAAAGCCAAAGTTGACCTCATTGCAAATCTACCCTCACCCAAGACGGTCAAAGCCATTCGTTCATTCCTAGGCCATGCGGGTTTTTATAGGCGTTTCATTAAGGATTTTAGCAAGAAGGCTAGACCCTTAACCAATCTTCTCGGGAAGGATGTCAAATTCGATTTCAATAGCGATTGTTTACAATCTTTTGAGCATCTTAAGAAAGAATTGACTTCTGCCCCAATCATTCGATCTCCCGATTGGAATCTCCCCTTCGAGTTGATGTGTGACGCTTCTGATTATGCGGTAGGAGCCGTTTTAGGGCAACAAATCGATAAGATGCCCCATGTCATTTACTACGCTAGCAAGACTTTGAATGATTCCCAACTTAATTATTCTACCACCGAAAAAGAACTTCTAGCCGTAGTCTTTGCTCTCGACAAGTTTCGGTCCTATCTTATCGGTTCGAAAATCATTGTCTACACCGATCATGCCGCTCTTCGTTATCTATTCTCTAAGAAAGACTCTAAAGCCCGATTGATTAGGTGGATTCTCTTGCTTCAAGAGTTTGACCTAGAAATTAGGGATAAGAAGGGGTCTGAGAATGTTGTCGCCGATCATCTTTCTCGCTTGATAGTGGAGTCCACCATCGACCCCCCTGTAAACGAATCTTTTCCGGACGAGCAACTTCTGTCCATTTCCACTCCCCCTTGGTTCGCCGATATTGTCAACTATCTTGCAACCGGTGACATTCCCTCTCATTGGTCCTCTCAAGATAGATCGAAATTTTTCTCACAGGTCAAACACTTCTTTTGGGATGACCCGTATCTCTTTAAATACTGTCCCGACCAAATCATTCGGAGGTGCGTCCCAAATCATGAATTCAAGAGTATCCTTTCTTTCTGCCATGACCAAGCCTGTGGAGGGCATTTCAGTGCTAAGAAAACAGCCGCTAAAATCGTCCAAAGCGGTTTTTATTGGCCCACTTTGTTCAAAGATGCTGCTGAATACTGTGCCGCGTGTAATAGGTGTCAACACTTAGGAAAGATCACTAGGAGAAATATGATGCCAATGAACCCCATCTTAATCATTGAGATTTTTGAGGTATGGGGTATCGATTTTATGGGCCCCTTTCCTAGTTCCTTTGGCAACCTCTACATTCTGTTAGCGGTCGATTACGTGTCTAAGTGGGTAGAAGCCATTGCTACTAAGTCCAATGATAACAAGGTCGTTCTTAAATTCCTCAAAGAGAATATCTTTTCTCGTTTCGGTACACCTAGGGCTATCATTAGTGACCAAGGCAAGCACTTCAAGAATCGTCAATTTGAGTCTCTTTTGAAAAAGTACTCAATAACTCATCGGCTAGCCACCCCTTACCATCCTCAAACTAGTGGGCAAGTTGAAGTCTCGAATCGTCAAATTAAGCAAATTTTAGAAAAGACTGTCAACTCGAATAGGAAGGATTGGTCAACTAAGTTGATAGATGCCTTGTGGGCCTATCGGACCGCTTTCAAAACCATTTTAGGCATGTCCCCTTATCGGATTGTCTTTGGCAAAGCCTGTCACTTGCCCGTTGAGCTCGAACATAGGGCCATGTGGGCCATTCGAGAGTTGAATTTTGACTTACCAACCGCTGGTAGACATAGGAAGTTGCAATTGTCTGAACTCGAGGAGTTGAGAAATGAAGCCTACGAGAACGCTAAAATCTATAAACAAAGAACTAAGCTTTTTCATGATAAATCTATTTTGAGAAAATCTTTTTCTCCCGGTCAAAAAGTTCTTTTGTACAATTCTAGGCTTCATTTGTTTCCCGGGAAATTGAGATCCCGGTGGGAAGGTCCTTATGTTGTTAGGGTCGTTTTTCCTCACGGTGCTGCTGAAATTGAAAATCCTAAAAATGGTAATATATTTAAAGTTAATGGACAAAGACTCAAACCATTTTTAGAGCTGCCAATTGATCCCGAGGAAGAGGTTATCTACCTCATCGATCCATGAATCAAGTAAGTTTCTTCAGTAGGTAATTGTAAACTCTCTTTCATCCTTATCAGGTATTTTCTCATCATTCTCCCTTGTCATTTATCTTGCATTTTGCATACATTGAGGACAATGCATGATTTAGGTATGGGGGAGGGTTTTAGTGTAAATACATAAATTTGAAAAATCCAAAAAAATTGAAAAATTTTAAAAATCCAAAAATAGAGTTATTTTAGCTTAGTTGTCCTTCCCACTCTTTAAATTCTAGAACTAGTTGGTGTTGACAATTTTTTCGAAAATTATATGTATAATGCCTTTAGATGATTTGAACGTAGTCAGGTAAGGTTGTTCCTCATGAAACTTGTGTCGAACAAATTTTTGCTTAAAAGTCCAAGACGGCACATTTGCACAAGACTTTTGATGGAAAAATTGTATAGGAATGTTATTCGATACCTGAGAGAGAACCCACATGTTAGAACAATGTCGAATCAAACCTTTGCGAAATTTGGTTCGTATAGTGTCATATATATATATAAAAAAAAAAGACAAAGAAAAAGAAAAAAAAAGAAAAAAAAAAGAGTCAATAAATGTTTGTAAATGTTGAGTGCTAGTTTCATTTTGTAATAATAAATTCTTAGTAGGGAAATCGGCTAGGTTGGGCTCATTAATAACCCGAGTAAGTAAGTCCGAGGGGACTTTGTGCCTAGCAACCTAAGGTCCCTTGTGATCTGGGATTGTTGACCTAAAACTCGCTAAATGGGTATTGATGCATAAGTCTTTTGGGACCTCAACCATTGCACGGTCGGTCTAACTACTAAGAACGTGAAGTTTGGCTAGAACCTTGTTTTGATAGAGATTGGGTCAGTTCAATATTGGTTGAAAAAGAGAAAATGTTCGTATGCAGTTAATCCATCGAAGGCCTTAAATTCACTACACACCTTGGGATTTTTTGTAAATTTTTAGTCTAATCAAGTGGATTGTGGGAACCTATAACTTGGCTATTATTAGAATGATCTTTAAGGCATGTATTTTCCTACAAAATTGTTTTGTTGACACCAATGAAAGCTAGAGTAAAAGAGGAAAGTTGGATACTTGCTGATTTATCTCAAAGATTTTATGGGTATATCTTCTGTAAACCCTTAGGAGACAACACTCCTCCTGTAGAGATCGTCTATAGGTTTAACGGGTTGGTAAACCTAAAATTACCCGTCACACCTACGAAAAGGAGTATAGGACTTTTTATCTAGATTTTCTTTTTGTTTTACTCGGGGACGAGCAAAAGATAGGTATGGGGGCATTTGATTAGTGCATAATTTTGCATATTTTTATTGCCTTTTTATTGCTTGTGTTCGTATTTTAATAAATTATTTTGTTGCATTTCAGGAAAATTCGAGAAAACTGAAGAAATTGCAAAATAAAGAAAATAAAGGTCAAGGAAGAGAAAAAGAAGAAGAAGAAGGACCAAAACAAAAAGAAAATGAAAAGCTAGGGGTGGTGGTGCATTTTGTTATCAAAGAAAATGGATGGCCAAGATTTAGCCAACACTAAACTAAATCAATGGTCAAGATTCAACCTTACCAACCAAAAACCCTAAAATTTTCCTATAAATAGCCTCCTCATCTTCACTTGTAACACACCAATTAGCCTACATACTAGAATTATGTTGTAGTAATTTTAGTTGTAATTTTCTATATTTCCTTGTAAACACTTTGTATTTTTATGCAATTTGAATTTCCATTTTAATTCTAGCATTCCTATTTCATTTTATTTTCCTTATTCTTTAATTCGTTAGTTTCGTAAATTCTCGGGTGGATAAAGTAGCAACGCTAACCACACGGGATTGAAAGTATCGATTTGAGGAATTTGTTTTCATAATTTTAATTCTCGTTTTAATATTAATAATGCCCCTTTAAATCTCAATTTTATTGTGGGTATTATCATCTATTGCAAATTTAATATTTATATTTTATGTATTAGTATAATTAATAAATAAAAAAAAAATTAGGTTTATAAAATTGTCAGTTCGTTTTACTTGTTTTTAATTGTTAAAAATTCGAACCATTTTTTTTTCTTACTCCCCTGTTTTCAGTCGGTTTAATCCCAAGTCACAAGCCCAATTCCCCTTTCTTTTTCTTCAACAAATCAAGCCCAAGCCATTTCCTTCCTTATCTTCTTCCTTCCTTTCATTCCCTGCAAAGCTCACCTCTACCATCTCCTTCTCTCTCCTTCGATTCTCATCAACACTCTCTCTTGTTTCTCTTTCTTTCCGCACACAAACGTCGCATCCCTATCCCCAAATTAGTTTTCGTAGATTGATTTTGGGTGTCGTTTACATGAGTTGTAGTGTTTCCAAGTTGATTCGTAGTGCTGCGATTACTGGGTCGAGTTTTTGTTCTGTTTAATATTCTTGTTTATAATCGCTGTTTGTAAGAGTTCCTTAGTCTTCCACTGGTTTCCTGTTTTTGGGTTTTTGTTGAGTCGATGTATTCACGAAGTGGTTTGTAGTAAAATTAGTTTGGGTTGTAATGTAAGAGTTTTGTTGCTGAGTTTTTGGTCTCGTGTTTCTGAGATTTCTTTGTGGCTGTTTACATCGTTTCGTTTCGTCGTTTTGTGATGCTGCGAAGTTCACTTGTTGCTGCCTGTTTTGGTTTTCTGTGAAGATGTGTTAATTTCTTTGTTTTGTTGTAGCATTTTTCCGTTCTATTTTGCTGAGAAGATCATCTAAGTTCAAGTCTGGTTTGTGATGTTGAGTCCGTGTCATCGTTGTTGTTATTGGTTCGTGAATTTCCCTAATTTCAGAGTAGTATTGAGTCGTTACCTGGTGTCGTTATGCGTTGGTGTATGTTAAGTTCGAGTTCTTGGTTTCGTAAGATTGTTTGAGTCAATTTAATCTTGTCTGAATTGCAAGTTACTTGTCACTGTGTTAACGCGAGTTGAGCATTTCCGTGTTTTGTTAACTGAGTAGCTGTGAGTGCTGTTAGTGCTGTTTGTTTTGGTTCAAGTCGAATATTTCAACTATTTATATCGAGTTACTGCTACGCATCTGTTTGAAATCATCGAGTCTGTGTATAATTGTTCGAGTCGCGAGTTTGTTTAAGTATCGAGTTGGTTATTATCTGTGCTGTGGTTCGAGTTTGTGTGTAAAGTATTGTGCCGAGTTACCGAGTTGAATCTGTCAGGTTTTGGTTCTGTATAGTCTGAGCTTGCTAGTTCGAGTTATAAATAGTTATTGGCAAAATTTTATGAGAATTTTCTGCAATTAAAAGTTGTTCTTTTAAATAAAAATAATAATATTTGTTTTAGAATAAAATCTACTTTTAATTTAGAACTTTTAATAATTTAGAAATTTTATAATAATTTAGGATTTAGATTTAATTCGAATTTATAAATTTTAAATTAATAGAATAATTTAGAATAATTAATTTTTAGAATAATTCTCTTTAATTAGTTAAATATGTTTCCATTTAGTAATTAATTAAGGAAAAATTCAAAATCTCAAAAATCCAAATGTTCTAATTCGATTAAATTGGAAATTTAGGATCGCGAAAATATTATTCCCTGTGGATCGAATCTTAAATATTAAAACGATGATCGTGCGCTTGCGATTTTAATTTGTACCATTTCCGCCACATCAGTTGGTGAGTGGGACATTTGGTAGAGCCCACTAGTGTTAGTTGTGATTACTACTAGTCTAGGTTGTTTTCCTGTTTTCCTAGTACTGGTAGATGGATAGTTGTTGTTTTTTGACTTGTTTATTTCAGCTCCGTTGTAGAAGGGTTAGAATACCCTTAACTTTTGATGTTGTTGAATCGTTTCGTCGTTAGCGACGTATGTTTATTTCGTATAACCTTGCGTCCACTGTTTTACCTATCATTTTTACATACTGTCTTTACATACCATATTTCTATACTTATTGACCTGTTCATATAAACCCTTTTGCATTACTTTAAAACTGTACCTATACTGTATTGTTTTAACGGAACTGATCGTCTATTGGTACCAGACGGTTGAAACTTGTTTTCTTTCTTATAAACTTACATGTTGTTTACCGACTGTTTATTTTCTTATCAGAAAGATGCCTCCCAGAAAAACCCGTTAAACCAATAATATAGAAAACCAAGATCAACAACCAAGATGTAACACCCCCAGATCCGGGGTCCGGAATCCGGTTGTTACGGTCTCCATTTCTGTCCACGATACTTGACTTACTTCAACGTAAAATAAATTACATCTTTATGACCCAACACAAAAATATAAAGCACACCCGTTATAGTCCCAGAGATGAAATCAGAGTAACATTCAAATTTTATTAATCACATTTTGAGTTCTTACAACCCGAAAGAATTACAATATAAATACATACTCTTTGCCATCCATTTACATAAGTCATACTATCCCATATACTTGGTACTGAAAGAATGAATCTATCCTACCAATAGCTTCCTCTTCAGCTCTGGTAATCTCATCGTCCTCATCAGCATCGAGTGCGCCTTGTGCGAGTCATCTGGTCTAGCTGTTGTTGTGATATAATAATAAAGCAAGGGTGAGCAATAGCCCACCAACAATAATGTATAACTGAACGATAATATATAACAGTTCAAAAGTATCTTTCAAACCATATGCCATGTATTTACGGAAATGATGCCAGTATAACGCGAACGTTGAAGTTACAAGGTAACTCAAAATGTATATATATAGGTGGAAATATTTGCTATGTCAAAGATAAGCAAGATATTATCATTTATCATAAAAGAGGACCTTGCAGGAAAATATTACAATTCCAATTATGAATACTTTTCCAATACTGCCAACAATGATAATGTTGTAGAAAATAAATGAATTTGAATGATGAACTAATGTTGGAGTATTCAACGCGCCCGCTGTTCCAATCCTTACGATGATCAGTCGCAGATTGTACAGCTCAATTTAGATTTACTACCGGTAGAAGGAAGAGCTGACAGATTTACTTGTCTACCGCCCTGTTAGATCTCCCCGGCCAACGGTTGGGCCAATGGGATGGACCGGCGCTACTCGGCCTCTTACACGACTCCAAGTTCGAAAAGAAGTTCATGACTCTGAACATAAAGTTCATCCCCATTTCCCCAAGTATGATACTTATTGATAAGACTCCACAAAGTAGTTGTATCTAGTTGGAAAGGAAAATTCAACATCATATTTCCCAAGTTGCTGCTTGTTAGAGGATACCATTTGTTCCAATAATCTTACCCCTCGAATGATGAGAAGGTTACTCAAAGATTCAATTGATAAACAGCAACCAAGTTGCGAGTGAAAAGAATAGTTTTAAAAGATTTATGACCGGGAAGTCAATAAGATAAATAACATTTCTCAAGTAAGGTTCCCCTATAATATGGAAGTTTGAGCGAGCATTGAAATCCTTTTAAGATAGATTTAAATGGAAAATAAAGAGTTGGGAACCTTTCCTTGATAAAATAGTCATAAAAAGACTCCGAAATATTTTATATAATATCTGAAGGTAGAAGATAATCTTTGAATAATATAATCATTTTACAACTAGTTTAAAAGAATTAAATAAATATTCAAATAATACTTATTAAATCATAAGTATTTAAAGAATATTATTAATATAAAATATTGCTCGTCAATAATCCTCGAATAAATATGCATAATTATTCACTAAATAAATCAACCATTAAATGAATATTTGAAATAATATTCATTAAGTAAATAGAACTTCAAATGAATATTTTAAAATAATATTAATTAAATAAATAGAACTTCAAATGAATATTTTAAAGTAATATTCATTAAGTAAATAAAATCTTAAATGAATATTCGAAGGTAATATTCATTTAATGAATAGAATTCCAAATGGATATCAAAATAATATTCATTAAATAATCAACTCTAAATGAATATTCGAAACTAACATTCATTTAATATCTCTCGACTGAGATAATACTCGAATAACATTCCTCGAAAGATTTCCAAGTAATTGATACTTTATGGAAATATAAATAATGTTTAATAATAACATTGCTCAAAATAAATAATAATCTGTCGTTGGAATCCCTCCGCGTTTCCACGACTATTTATATATCTCAAAATACCGACTCCCGGTCTATATTTAAGAATGAATATCATATGCCCTTCGCTAAGGGTCTTACCAAAACAATCTGGCTTATAACTGATAATTCGTATCTAGTCTATAAGCTAATATCAATTCAGGGAACAAGTATCATAATATAATTTGACAATAGGCATGCATGCTATGGCATATGTATCAGAAACAACATATATACATATTATCACAACAACAGTTCCAAGGTATTGGAAACTTGCCTGGTAATCGGGTGTGGGTGGAGATAACGTGTCCTGGGTCTGCTCGATGATCTATAAACAATCAGAACATTTGAGATGAACCACTTAACACCTTTTAAAAGTCTAAGTATAAACTTCACTTAAGTCGAAACACGTTTTCAAGTTATCTCGTTATGCACCCTTTTGTGTAACTCTTTTTGTCGCCGATATGGTCCGACATTTGTTCGTTATTAAGACATGTCATCAAACTTACATTTGGTATATACTTAAATCATATAAGTTCTAAGGTTGGTCGTTTACGAACCAAGATTATACCTCGAGTTTTATCGCCCATTTTCTAAGTGATTCACCAAAGTTATAACCAAGTGTAGTTTTAAGGGTTTGTTCGCGCTTAACCTCGATTCAAACATTTTTATAAAATTGGTAAACAATCCGTTTAACATGTGGTTTTCTCTCACACCTTCCTTATGACCCCTAGTATTTATTTACCAAGATTTTCCACTGAGTAACATGTTTTACGAGGGTTCAATTGAAGTTACGAACTTTTACTTACGGTTCCGAACCAATTTTAGTAATTTGACCATAACTCCTAAACCGTAAGTCGGAATGTTTCGATTCTCATGCCAAAACGATCTATGGCTCGAGATCTATAAGGACCAGTCATAATATTACCAAGGTTTGGAAATTATATTAACTGTCATGCTCGGTTTCTAAGTGTTAGTAAAAATTCGGCATTACGACGACTATAAATTGGACGTTCCAAAAATTGTAATCATCAAACCAAGCCACTCCGGGCATCAATACAACTTATAAACATGATTCTCATCTCAACCAGCCCTAGAATCACTGACCTTAACCTCAAAATCATCATGTTAGGTCAGTGGTAAGAACATGATGATTTACTTTCCTTAAATCCCTTTAATAATCTATTAGGTCTTTCGGTGTCCACGGAAATCTCGGGGAAAGTAAAAGTGCTATTTTTCAGAATCCGACAGTTTTTACATACACTCTTTTTCCCCCTGGATCATTAATACGAACTCAGAATTTCGTTCCGGGTACTTTTATATAGCGTCGTCTAATAATATTCCTAATTCCACCAAAATCACTATTCACCACTTATTCTTTACTTATTCTTTTAGGTTTATATAGATGTCCCGATTCTCTTTCGATCGTTCCTTAACCCTTTTACGGAACCACTGGACTGATAACAGATATCGATTTGGATAACATAAAAATAATCTTCCCTCTTGGAATTATCAAATCTTAATTTCCTAGGAGATAAATAATTCTTATCTAGATTGTCAACCAATAGCATTCTTTATAACATATAAGTATTTGAATCCAAATCTATTCCATTCATTAGAACAATTGTTACATCGTGGCCGTAATCAGTATTACATCCGTACATAAAAAAAAGGTTTAATTCTATCCAAAATCTGGGTTCTTACAGTCTCCCCTCCTTAAAAGGATTCCATCCCGGAATTAGGTAGGAAACAAGAGTCGTTTGTCTGTCATTTCACCTTTTAGCTTCCCGGTCAATTCTTAGTCGTTCTACCCATTCTCAGCACATCTACTGGTGCTACAGTACATACTTTATCCTTTTTCCATCAACTTGCTACTTTTCGTACAACACATTATCCGGGTTATGCTCTTACTCAGTCCTATACTATTATCCTTATTGATACCCGCAGTGGCTTTGGTATCACTATCGTGCTGCAAATTCGGAGATAACCTCACTCGCACTATGCATTTCCTGATCGCCTTAATCTTCGCAATCTCGATCAATATAGAGAAGTGGAAAAATTTATTGAGAGATCACTATGATCAATGAACATTTGTTATATTGCATAGTTAGTACAGAAGGGGGCCAGCCTTCAGTACTTGACAAGCAATTAAACAAGTTATGGTATTCCACTTAGACTTCTATCACACAGACCGATAGTCACGTAGCAGTACCTCCCTTCCTTAAAGGGTTGTTCTTCTCAATTCATAAAGAAGATGAATAAGAGAGAAGAAAAGAAAAGAATTCTAAAGGATTATAGAAAGTTTTCATGATTGTAAAATATCATACTCAGAATTTACCTCTGAACTATAGAGGTTCATCAAAGAAGAAAATAATCATAATTATATCCAATACTATTTGATCGCAATCTCACGTGTCAACATATCTTGCTGCTTTGTCCATTATTCTATGGACCTATACTCTGGTTCAACCTTCGTAACACTTACTTTTGGAAAATCTTTCAACCTCTCAGGTTAAATCTTGGATTTCTCGCTTGACATCATTGTTACTGGCATTCCACGCCACGCTACTAGCTCTTTTATAATTATAATTCTAACATTATCAGGTTGTCATCTCAGGAGTTCGTCAGAGAACCCATTCATCCGTCCATTCGTAGCATTCCTTACTTCACGTTCCCCATAATTACTTTCCAAACTTTTCTTTATCAATCACATCCGTCTTATTATCTGATTCTTATTCACTTCTGTTATTTACCTCCACCGTCATCTCTTTATTGAGACATCTTTTGCGCTTGGTACCTCCTTATTGGTATCCCGTCACATTTACTCTATGATTATCACATTATTCCAATTTAAACCCTTCGAAATGAATCTGGCCGATTTTTTTGACTTAGGTCCAATATAATCTACTCCTGCCAAACTTGTTTCTCATCACTTGTTCTTTTCCATCCATTATTTTTCACAGGTTGTTCTTTGTAAGTCAGACCAGGTCGTATATCTACCTGCTCGTACTCTTATCATCTGTCAAGTATCTTCGTTTTACTGGCGTAGCCTTGCCACATGAAACCCGTTATGACCATGCTATAAGTTTTGGGGGCAAGGCTGGCTCGAATGCCACCTTCCGAACATTTTTAAACTCTCAGATGGCCCAACAAATCTCGGGCTCAACTGCCCTTCTCTCCAAGTCTCATTAATTCTTTCCACGGGAATACCTTTAGCATCATGAATCATCAACCTCATATTCTCTATCTTGTTTGCGCGGAAATACACTAACACAAACTTTCTTGTCATTCATCAACATGCCATTTAGCTTATCAATAGCAGCACTATCTTTATCGTTGCGGTGTCATCTACTTTCTTAGAAGAATCATCACTATATTAATGTAGTCCATTGCTGAATTACCATCGTTTGCTGTTTACGTAGTGCTTAAATAGTTAATCAGACGGGTTTCATAGTCGTCATATCCAAAATTCTCCAGGAAAACTAACTAATCACTATTTCTTATTCATAAGGAATACTTCCTGAACTTGGTATAGATATTAATGAAGCAGATAAAATTGCAGAAGAGCTTCAATCACTCCCGCTATGCCAGGTTGATGAAATTGTTAATCAGATATCTTCAGTAGAAGACTAGAAACTTAGGGGTTTACTTAATCAATTCCGTATCATGCTCCTGGTTTACCTCAAAATGGGACCTTCTAAGGTATGTAATATGCCTAAGACGCCATCAGGGATCGAATCTTTACTTAAACTACTATTATGGTTTGAGTATTGCACCGTTATCAGAAGGAATGTGAATTCCCTCCACCTTTTATGACCTTCACGGTCCTACCTTTTATCACTTTGCTCCTTTGGTACGAGCATTTACAATTATCCCTGAATACCTATAGTGTCGGCCACCTTTTTGGCCTTTCTTGATAATAATTATCTCTTACCATCAATGTTTCCTGGATCTATTCCACCTCAAATTCCTCTACCTCGTTCACATCACTGTTGGGTGAAAGTATTCTCCCTTAATTCTACTGAAGGGGTAAAATATATATCAGTCTTTTCCATGAGTCATTGTTTCCAGCTTTCCGTGTAAACTTTGTCACGGTTACTCTTAATCATATCTAAAATACTTCTTCTCTTAATTCTTTCTTGTCTTATGATAATCTCAACCTTCATTGGTTCAATCCATACATCCTCATGGTTTCGCATACGCCTCGTCTGGAAGTATTATCATTATGTCATGCATTCTCTACTAAACTTCCATTTTGAAATTCAAAATACTACCTTTTTCCTTGAAAGGTTTCTTAGGTCATCCTCATCATTCCTCCTGTATTTTCTGGGTACTGGGTATATCAAAACGTCATTGATCAATACTCTAATAATTCTATCTATGTTCTTTCTAGAACTCTTTTTAATAATCCTTACAAGTCATTGTTGCGTTAGCAAATCCAACTCATATCATCTGAATTCACAATGTCTTTATTAGGTTTAATGCCATCCCTTGTGCATTCCCCAGGGTTTGTCTTAATTTATGGATATCCTATCCTTAATTCAACTGCCAAGGAATTCTTGCATCCTATAATTGGCAATCAAATCATGTATCCTTAATAAGGGTCTCTTTTTAATCATTCTCATTTGATAATCGATCGGTAGCTTAATGCTAATCTCTTCTTTCAGATAGTTGTCAGCTTATTTGACCTTTCAAAAGACAACGTATGTCTATCTGCTCTCTTACAAAACTTGGTAATGGTAGCAAGGATGTTCTGGAAGATATGGGTCGAGTTCAACGTGAATCTCTTAGTACTTATCGTTCTTCGCAAAGGTACTTTCCTCAGACAAAATTTCTACAGCATACTGATCAATCTTTGACCATTTCTATACTCTCTTCATAAACCTTCATTGTTTACTTTCCTTAGTTATAATATATTCATGGTATTTATAATTCCCTAACATCATACATCTCAAGTCACTATACTTCTATTTTTACTCGTAATCTTGGACAATCATACACATAAATCACTTTAGTATGGGTGACCCTATCCCAAAAAGGTCTAGTATATTCCTAATCAAAACATGGGTTACAAAGGTTCAGTAGAAGATTCCTACGATCTCATTAATGTTTCCTTTATATTAGAAGCCCTTGCAGTCGGTGCTTACTTAGAAGCAGCCCTGTTTTGTCCTTTCATTGCTGGTCTAGTCACTTGATAATCCTTTGTGACTTGGCCTAAACTTGCCACACTAAAATAAAAATATATGATTTTAGGGGTTGGCTAATAGCATTACTTTTCTAGCAATTGCCGACATAATGCCTTCTTCTTTGATACCTTTCTACCTTTTCAAAACTTTACTCCATATATGTCTTAATCGACTACTCGGCATCGTCTCCGGTCACCTTTCCTCTACTTTTATCAATCCCACGTGCCACACACGCTTATCATTCCTAGCATAACAGCCTTTTCATTTAAGTCAATCCCGGAATTTCTCAGTCCGGCTGGTTTCTTACTTACGTTTCCTGTTTCCGTCCAATCTCACTTCATCATTTTATCTCTACCATCGATTTTAATACTCAGGGTCCGTCTACTAACCTATATGACGGCAACCTTACCCAATTCACAGGGTTCGCTCCAGTTTCCATTCTCTTCAATGATGTTCTCGGATAATCAGAAAGACAAGGTTTGCCAAAATTCTTCGAATTCCTTTCCAGAATCAGGGAAATTTTGGCAATCTATCCACCTACTGGTTACATTAAGGAGACCAGTTTCGAAACCTGAAGAATAGTTCTATGAACCTCCAAGTAGGTAGAACCATAAGCAGTCATAATTAACGAAATAATCGTCATCAGGTTGGAAGTTTAACCACTAGAGGGGAATCAATTGTATACATCCCTTAGAAGGGAATCAACAGTTTCAAACTGAAACCTGTCACAATATCCTGATACCTATACGTCCTGATATTCAATACTATCAAATGTCAGTCTACCTAATCATTAGTCTCTGAAGGACCACTACCGTCGGAGTTTGTCATTCCACAAAATTAGCACTACCAAGGCTATCCGAACCTGATGAATCGTGTTGTCCGAATGCATCCGCAATTACTCTACCATGCTGCATATGCATACCGCCAAAACCTATATGAGATGCATCATATTATATCACAAAGTCTTCCTCCTTCCATTAGGCAACGCCAACGCTGGGTCGTCACCAATTTCATCTTTTAGCTCCAGGAAGATTTTCTCACATTTTTCTCTTTAACTGCTGATCGTATTACTTGATCCATTATAATTCCGCGTCGGAGTAAACTTAAGGTAACTATTATAATCCATTCAAAGAAAGAATTTAATATTCCTCTGAATCACATGCATCTAACATTTCTGGTTCATCATTTCACTGAGTTGAAATAAGCCTATACTCAGTCTCTGACAGTAGTCTCATTACGAGTTCATCTTGACTCACTGGTCCTATCTTCCGGCAGGTTCTGAGATCATTGTCTTGTTTACTACTTCCTTATATAACTTTATCCAATCATGTTGTCACTTCCCAATGTCTTTACTTTCTAACTGATTCATTCATAAAATGAACATTTCCATGAATAAAACCACCTCATTAACCTCAATCTGGTTCCATAAATTATAACCTATGACATCTTCCTTCTCATGGCGAATTATTACTAATTATATTCATACTAATTCATTTATCAAATGATATGGCACTTACTGCCTCCTTCTCAACTATTCCTTGGGACTTTGTTCCTCGTTCCTCGTCCTATATCGATATCTTTGATAATCATACATCCCTCTAGCTCTTTCTTCGTTAATATGAAAGTCTCTAAGGATTCTTATTTATTCCCGTATAAGATCTCAAGTGATTCTTCCAATCCGTCTTACTTGCTGGTACTATATCCAGTAGTCCGGCTACGAATCCAACATGAATCTTCAGTTCTCTTGCTAATAGCTCAATTCTTTATGCTCACTTTTCTGAGCACTATACCTTAATCATCACAGTGTTTCTGGCTACAGCCCTCATTCCTCAAGGGTAAGCTCGTTATCCTAACAGGATTTTCCTTATCTGCTGGAACCTCTTCCGGGTCTCCAGTAGGGTACTCTATCGAATTTACCCGCTAATCTTCAGCATATAATAAAGCATCATCGTGCTGCTGCTCATATGCCTCAAGGTCTGTCGCCTTACTCGTCGATACAATATCGAGCTAAGTTACTATCATGATACCTAAGAGTTCCCATAAGGGTTTTATATGTCAGCACTACATTATGTAGTCCAACTATGAACTTGGCAAGAGTTCTTATTATCGTAGTGAATTTATTGTTTTAATGTCGCCTCATCTCTGGGGTTTATAACGTACGCTCTGATACCGTTTCTGTAACACCCCTAGATCCGGGGTCCAGTCGTTACGGTCTCCATTTTTGTCCACAATACGTGAACTTACTTCAACATAAAATAAATTACATCTTTATGACCCAACACAACAATATAAAGCACACCCGTTATAGTCCCAGAGATGAAATCAGAGTAACAATCAAATTTTATCACATTTTGAGTTCTTACAACCCAAAGAATTACAATATAAATACATACTCTTTGCCATTCATTTACATAAGTCATACTAGCTCATATACTTGGTACTGAAAGAATGAATCTATCCTACCAATAGCTTCCTCTTCAGCTCTGGTAGTCTCATCGTCCTCGTCAGCGTCGAGTGCGCCTTGTGCGAGTCATCTGGTCTAGCTGCTGTTGTGATATAATAATAAAGCAAGGGTGAGCAATAGCCCACCAACAATAATGTATAACTGAACGATAATATATAATAGTTCAAATGTTTCTTTGAAACCATATGCCATGTATTTACGGAAATGATGCCAGTATAACACGAACGATGAAGTTACAAGGTAACTCAAAATGTATATATATAGGTGGAAATATCTGCTATGTCAAAGATAAGCAAGATATTATCATTTATCATAAAAGAGGAACTTGCAGGAAAATATTACAATTCCAATTATGAATACTTTTCCAATACTGCCAACAATGATAATGTTGCAGAAAATAAATGAATTTGAATGATGAATTAGTGCTGGAGTATTCACCGTGCCCGCTGTTCCAATCCTTACGATGATCAGTCGTAGATTGTACAACTCAATTTAGATTTACTACCGGTAGAAGGAAGAGCTGAGGGATTTACTTGTCTACCGCCCTGTTAGATCTCCCTGGCCAACGGTTGGGCCAATGGGATGGACCGGCGCTACTCGGCCTCTTACATGACTCCAAGTTCGAAAAGAAGTTCACAAAGTAGTCGTATCTATTTGGAAAGGAAAATTCAACATCATATCTCCCAAGTTGCTGCTTGTTAGAGGATACCATCTTGTTCCAATAAACAGCAACCAAGTTGCGAGTGAAAAGAATAGTTTTAAAAGATTTATGACCGGGAAGTCATAAGATAAATAACATTTCTCAAGTAAGGTTCCCCTATAATATGGAAGTTTGAGCGAGCATTTAAATCCTTTTAAGATAGATTTAAATGGAAAATAAAGAGTTGGGAACCTTTCCTTGATAAAATAGTCATAAAAAGACTCTGAAATATTTTACATAATATCTGGAGGTGGAAGATAATCTTTGAATAATATAATCATTTTAGAACTAGTTTAAAAGAATTAAATAAATATTCAAATAATACTTATTAAATCATAAGTATTTAAAGAATATTCTTAATATAAAATATTGCTCGTCAATAATCATCGAATAGATATGCATAATTATTCAATAAATAAATCAACCATTAAATGAATATTTGAAATAATATTCATTAAGTAAATAGAACTTCAAATGAATATTTTAAAATAATATTCATTAAATAAATAGAACTTCAATTGAATATTTTAAAGTAATATTCATTAAGTAAATAAAATCTTAAATGAATATTCGAAGGTAATATTCATTTAATGAATAGAATTCCAAATGGATATCAAAATAATATTCATTAAATAATCAACTCTAAATGAATATTTGAAATTAACATTCATTTAATATCTATCGACTGAGATAATACTCGAATAACAGTCCTCGAAAGATTTCCAAGTAATTTATACTTTATGGAAATATAAATAATGTTTAATAATAACATTCCTCAAAATAAATAATAATCTGCTGTTGGAATCCCTCCGGGTTTCTACGACTATTTATATATCTCAAAATACCGACTCCCGGTCTATATTTAAGAATGAATATCATATGCCCTTCGCTAAGGGTCTTACCAAAACAATCCGGCTTATAACTGATAGTTCGTATCTAGTCTATAAGCCAATATCAATTCAGGGAACAAGTATCATAATATAATTTGACAATAGGCATGCATGTTATGGCATATGTATCAGAAACAACAGATATACATATTATCATAACAACAGTTCCAAGGTATTGGAAACTTGCCTGGTAATCGGGTGTGGGTGGAGATAGCGTGTCCTGGGTCTTTTCGATGATCTATAAACAATCAGAACATTCGAGATTAACCAATTAACACCTTTTAAAAGTCTAAGTATAAACTTCGCTTAAGTCGAAACACGTTTTCAAGTTATCTCGTTATGCACCCATTTGTGTAACTCTTTTTGTCACCGATGTGGTCCGACATTTGTTCGTTATTAAGACATGTCATCAAACTTATACTTGGTATATACTTAAATCGTAAAAGTTCTAAGGTTGGTCATTTACGAACCAAGAATATACCACGAGTTTTATCGCCCGTTTTCTAAGTGATTCACCAAAGTTATAACCAAGTGTAGTTTTAAGGGTTTGTTCGCGCTTAACCTCGATTCAAACATTTTTATAAAATTGGAAAACGATCCGTTTGACATGTGGTTTTCTTTCACACCTTCCTTATGACCCCTAGTATTTATTTACCAAGATTCTCCACTGAGTAACATGTTTTACGAGGGTTCAATTGAAGTTATGAACTTTTACTTACGGTTCCGAACCAATTTTAGTAATTTGACCATAACTCCTAAACCGTAAGTCGGAATGTTTCGATTCTCATGCCAAAACGATCTATGGCTCGAGATCTACAAGGACCAGTCATAATATTACCAAGGTCAGGAAATTATATTAACTTTCATGCTCGGTTTCTAAGTTTTAGTAAAAATTCGGCATTACGACGGCTATAAATCGAGCGTTCCAAAAATCGTAATCATCAAACCAAGCCACACCGGGCATCAATACTACTTATAAACATGATTCTCATCTCAACCAGCCCTAGAACCACTGACCTTAACCTCAAAATCATCATGCTTCTTAAATCACATAACTAACTACATAATCATGCTTATAATCACCTTTATAACCATACAAAGCTAAACCCATCAAAAACATATATAAATCTCAAATCAAATGCTAGGGTTTCAAGAAGTCTACCTTCCTTGGAGTATGATCTAGCCTCACTAAGCTTTTTGTGATCCTTGGGTGGCCTTAAGCTAGCTAAGATCAACCATGAAATCAAGAAAAACAAGGATTAGTATATGAAAACACAATTCATCATCACCTTTGATGATTTATTTGAGAATGGTAAAAGATGAATTTAAGGCCAAGATTTCTAGGAGATCTAAGCTATGATATTTAGTATTTACCATAAAAATTTGGAGATCAAACAATGGTGGGAACCCCCTTTTTTGAGCTCTTGGCCGAGAGTTTGCAAGAAAAAGAAGAAAATGGAGTGTTTTGGTTTCTTGCTTGGTTTATGATCAATAATGCTAGATATTTGATAAGTGGATTTTATATCCACTTGGATCGCCTAATTTCGGCTTAAACTGAATGTCTTGGGCTCAAGTTGTTGTAGTTTTGATGTGTTTTGCTTAGTTGTGCAGAATTACGAGAATGTTGATTAAGGTGGATGCTTCTATAATTTTTTGGGAATTAATTGATTAAAATTCGGATTTTCGAGAAGGGTTGTGCAGTTTACACTGTTTTGGCCATATCTTGAGTTCTAGAAGTCCGTTTGAGGCCCGTAAGCAGTCCACGCGAAGATAACAAGATTTTCTATCATTCTAAGGTGGTCCAGAGGTCCAATTACGTTTGGAACGTTTCAGAAAATCTGAAGAAAAGTCAGCCACGAATTTTCCTTAGAAAACAGAATCAATTTAGGAAACGTACTAGAAATTCTATTATAATTCTGTTTTTGTATTTTCTTGCTAGGCAAGACTTGGAGTGCCTATATAAACACATCATACCTTGTAATTTGTATCAGATTTTTATTATTGTAACGTAGAACTACAAGAGAGAAGAGTGGAGAAGGATTCAAGCTCGGTGACAAGCAAGATCTAGATCTACTTCATCTTTTGTATACTTTGGATAATAGATTTGTTTTCTCAACTCTTTTTTTTATTAATATTATTGCTTATTTATTTTATATCTTGTGTAATATCATGTTTTCAATTAATCCCATGGTGACGAACGGTTCAATTATGAACTAATCGTTGTCATGGGATCCTAATGGATTTATCTATGTAGCTTAGTAGTTTATATGCTTTAAAGATTTACGTGTGGTGAATTCTTGATATCCTCGTATGGTTGTGTTTCATGTATTTAGATGCGTCGCGAACATCTAATTTGTTAATCTCTTGCTAAACGAGAGTGGATCTTGAGATTTAGAACTTGCCATGCTAGCATAGGATAGGTTGATGTTTTAACATCATGATTTGTGGCGTAAATAGAGATATTATGCTACCCTATGTGATCTAAGTGGATAACTTGTGCTTAAACCTTTATGTTTTCAAATTCTATAGAGATATAGGGTCTAAACATATTTGGTGTCTACCCATCTTCTATCTCTTTTGTGGATACATGCGTAGTTTGGTATTATTATACCGAGAGGTAACTTTTACTTGTTTAGTGTTATCCGATCAGATATCAAACCCATCACATGTATTGATTAAAGGCTGCGACTCTAAGTGAAGTAGATAATGAAATTAGGATTCCATGTTTTATCTCATATAAGTAATTCATATTAAATTCTCATTAGTTAATTATTCTTAGTTTAATAGTTTGCTTCCTAGTTAATTTAGATAATTAAAACCTCATTCTTGTTATTTGTCTTAGCAGTGGATTAAAACTAAACATTGTTGCATAGGCATATTTACTGATTGAAACTTAACCAGATCTCTGCGGAACGAACTTTAATTATATTACTTGTGACTACGTGCGCTTGCGTAATTTTGTGTTACCAAGTTTTTGGCGCCGCTGCCGGGGATCATCGGTGTTTTGTTTAGTTTATGTGCTTGTCATCAGTGGTCGTTAGCGTTCACTGACTCGGATTTCTTACTTAGTTGTTTGTTTCGTGGTGTTTTCAGGTACTTGAACGTGTATGCGAACACGTTTGCAGGCTCGTAAGGAAAAACTGGCAGAAGACGGTCTTGTAGTAGATAATCAGAAAGAGGAACTTGAAACTACTGTAGAGATGGCAGATTTACCAGCAGCAGTTAAGGCTTTGAAGGACTATTCGCAGCCGAAGATTACTGACATACAATCTAGTATTGTCAGGCCAGCTATTGCAGCGAATAACTTTGAGATCAAGCCGAGCACAATTCAGATGGTGCAGAATTCGGTTCAGTTTGGGGGTGCTTCGACAGAGGATCCTAATATGCACATCCGGGACTTTATCGAGATCTGCGACACTTTCAAATTTAATGGTGTGTCGGATGATGCTATCAAGTTGAGGCTTTTCCCATTCTCCTTAAGGGATAAGGCTAAGGGCTGGTTACATTCTCTACCAGCTGGTTCTATTACTACATGGGATGATCTTGCTCAGAAGTTTCTTACTAAATTCTTCCCTATGGCAAAAACTGCAGCAATAAGGAACCAGTTAACTCAATTTCAACAACAATCTGGCGAATCTTTGTGTGAGGCTTGGGAACGTTATAAGGAGATGCTACGAAGGTGCCCTCATCATGGCATGCCTGATTGGATGGTTATTAATGGTTTCTACAATGGGTTGGGAGCAGAGTCTAGGCCTTTGCTAGATGCAGCATCTGGTGGAGCTCTGTGGGCGAAGAGCTATGAGGAAGCTTATGATCTTATTGAGATGATGGCTGCTAACGAATATCAAAATCCAACACAGAGGCTTTCTCAAGGTAAGGTAGCAGGTGTTCTTGAAGTTGACACAGCTTCAGCTATTGCAGCTCAGTTGAAGGCTCTTTCGATGAAGGTGGATTCTCTTGCTAATTATGGAGTTCAGCAGGTTGCTACTGTTTGTGAACTATGTGCGGGCACACATGAAACGAATTAGTGTGCTATCTCTTCTGAATCAGCATAGTTCGTAAGTAATTTTCAGAGACCTGCTGCTCCAGTACCAGCCACCTATCATCCAAGCAACATGAATCATCCTAACTTCAGCTGGAGCAACAACCAAGGTGCTCAACAACCTCAGCAACCCTATCAGCAGTTTCAGGGGCAGCAAGAAAGGCCATTCAATCAAGGTTACCAGCAGCAGTATGCTCCAAAGCAATCATATCAGCCTCCTGGATTTCAGCAGCAACATCCCCAGGCTCATGCGGGGCAATCTTCTAATGAAAAATCAGATGATGTGTGGATAGCGTTAAAGAACCTACAAGCTGGTCAGAAACTCTTGGAAACTCAGATAGGACAGATTGCAAGTGCCTTACTTAGTAGGCCTCAAGGAACTCTTCCTAGTGATACGGAAGCAAATCCAAGAAGGAGGGATAGCAAAGAACAGGTGAAGGCTGTGACTTTGAGATCGGGAAAAGTTATAGCAAGCCCTAAATCAGCAGTCGAAGAAGATGAAGATGTTCAGAATCAGCAGGTTGAAAAATCTGCAGTGCCCGAAATTGCTCAATCTGACTTAGTAGCTGAAGAGCTGGATGGTGAAGTAGAGAAGAGCAAGGAACCTGTTGAAAAGTCTGTGGAGAAGTCGACGAACAACACTCAGATTTATCCTCCTCCTCTATATCCTAGAAGACTCCAGAAGCAGAATTTGGATACAAGGTTTGCTAAGTTCTTAGAGGTGTTCAAGAAGTTGCATATTAACATTCCTTTTGCGGAAGCTCTTGAACAGATGCCGAGCTATGCCAAGTTCATGAAGGGTATTCTCTCTCGGAAATTGAAGCTTGATGCACTAGAGACCGTTGCCTTAACAGAAGAATGTAGTGCCGTTTTGCAACAAAAGTTGCCTCCGAAGCTAAAGGATCCGGGTAGTTTTACTATTCCATGCACTATTGGTAATCTATTCTTTGAAAAGTGCTTGTGTGACTTGGGAGCCAGCATCAATCTCATGCCCTTGTCAGTATTCTTGCAACTTGGTCTACCGGATCCAAAGCCAACTAATATCTCGTTACAGTTGGCCGATCGTTCAATTACTTATCCTAGAGGCATAGTGGAGGATGTCTTGGTGAAAGTTGATAAGCTCATCTTCCCTGCTGATTTTGTTATCTTGGATTTCGAGGAAGATAAGAAGATTCCCATAATCTTGGGAAGGCCATTCTTAGCAACGTGTAACACCCCCAGATCCGGGGTCCGGGATCCGGTGGTTACGGTTTCCAATTCTGTCCACAATAATTGAACTTTCCTTAACATAAAATAAATTACGTCTCTATAACCCAACACAACAATATAAAACACACCCGTTATAGTCCCAGAGATGAAATCAGAGTAACAATCAAATTTTTATTAATCACATTATGAGTTCTTACAATCCAAAAGAATTTCAATATAAATACATACTCTTTGTCATCCATTTACATAAGTCATACTAGACCATATTCTTGGTACTGAAAGAATAAATATACCCTACCAATAGCTTCTTCTTCAGCTCTGGTAGTCTCATCGTCCTCGCCCGCGTCGAGTGCGCCTTGTGCGAGTCATCTGGTCTAGCTGTTGTTGTGATATAATAATAAAGCAAGGGTGAGCAATAGCCCACCAACAATAATATATAACTGAACGATAATGTATAACAGTTCAAAAGTATCTTTCAAACCATATGCCATGCATTTACGGAAATGATGCCAGTATAATATGAACGATGAAGTTACAAGGTAACTTAAAGTATTTGTTTGTAGAAATATCTGCTACATCAGAAGTAAGCGAGATATTCTCATTGTTATTAAGAAGAGGAACTTGCATTAAAAGGTTGCAATTCCAGTTATGAACACTTTTCCAGCTCTGCCAACAGTAATCATGTTGCAGGAAATAAATAAGTTTGGATGATGAACCAATGATGGAGTATTCACCGCGCCCGCTGTTCCAATCTTGATGATCAGTCGAGATCGTACAGCTCAATTTTGATTTACTACCGGTAGAAGGAAGAACTGACGGTTTTACTTGTATACTGCCTTGCTAGCTCTCCCCGGCCAACGGTTGGGCCAAAGGGGATGGACCGGCGCTACTCGACCTCTTACACGACTCCTAGTTCAAATAGAATTCATGATTCTGAATGTAACGTTCGTCCCCCTTTCCCCAAGTATAATACTTGTTGATAATACTCCACAAAGTAGTCGTATCTAGTTGGAAAGGAAAATTTACCAATAACTCCCAAGCTATTACTTGGTAACGGATATCAACTTGTTCTAGTAATCTTACCCCTCGAAAGATGAGAAGGTAAGCAACGACTTAATAAGTCAACAGCACCCGAGTTGCGGGTGAAGGGAATACTTTATGACCGGGAAGTCGACAAGATAAATAACATTTTCCAAGTAACGTTCCCTTATTATTAAGGAGATAGACTCAAAGAAGAATGATGTCTGAGAACCTTTCTTGATATAAGATTAATAATAATATGACTCCGAAATATTTTTCGTAATAATCGAAGAAGATAACCCTTATTGAGGTTATTCTAAGTATGGAATAAATATTCAGAGAATATTTATTGAATTAAAATATTTTACAGAATATTTAGGAATATGAAAGAATATCTTAAATCAGAGTATTTCTCAGAATAATCCCTGAAGAAATATCAGGAGAATATTTATTGAACAAATAAATATTTAAATGAATATTCAAAACAATATTCATTAATTAATAAGACCTGAAAAGAATATTTAAGGTAATATTCATAATTAATTAGGAATTTAAATGAATATTCAAAAGTAATATTCATTTAATGAATAATTTCATAAATGAATATCAAGTAATATTCATTTAGTAATCCAAGCCTTAAGGAATATTCGAGATAATATTCGATAATTAAATCAAGCTTCAAATGAATATTAAAATAATATTCATCAAGTATTTAATATCTTAAATGAATATTCAAAAGTAATATTTATTTAATAAAATAATATTCTAAAAGAATATCCAAATAATATTCATTTAATAGTCTCATCTTTAGAAGAATATTCGAAATAATAGTCGATAATCAATTCGACTCTGAATGAATATTGAGAAATATTATTCGTTGAATAGTTACGTTCAAATAATTATTTGAAGTAAGGATCGTTAAAATAATTAGTCTCGAACGAATATTCAAATAATATTCGTCGCCCAAATAATAGAAAATATTTACTTAAATATTTTCTCCCGAGGTAATCTCGATATATCAAGGAATATTGACTCCCGGTCTATTTTTGATTAATAAGATATATACGCCCTTCTATGAGGGTCTTACAAAAACCGGCTTATAACTGATATATAACTATCTAGCTTATAAGCCAACAATAACATTCAGGGAACAAGTATATCAATTCAACTTGAAAGTAGGCATGCATGCAATGGCATATGTATATCAGCAATCATATATATATATTATTCAATCAAAACAACAGCCTAAAAGAAGGGAATTGAAACTTGCCTGGTAGTCGAGTACGGTAAGGGGTAGTGGTAGCGGGTCCCGGTTCAGCTTGGTGATCTATAAATAGCCAAGGCATTCGGGATTAATCACTTAACATATTAAAAGTTAAGTTATACTTAATTCGAAACACGTTCTCGAGTTATCTCGTTATACCCCTTTTAGTGGATTACTTTTATCACTGATCCGACCCGACATTCGTTCGTTAATACGACATGTCATTGTACTTATACTTGGGACATACTTAAGTCATATGAGTTCTAAAGTCGATCCTTACGAACCAATACTATACTCCGAGTTTTATCGCCCGTTTTCTAAGTGTTTTACCGAAGTTATAAAAGAGTCGTCTTTTAGGGGTTCGTTCGCGTTTAACCTCGACTCGAACATTTTTAATAAATCGAAAAATGATCCTTTTGACATACGGTTTTCTTTCACGCCTTCCTTTTTACCTCTAGTATTTATTTACCAAGATTCGCCATGACGTTACATAGTTTACGAGGGTTCAATTACAGTTACGAACTTTCGTTTACGGATTCTAACTACTTTTAGTAATTTGGTCATAAATCCTAAACCGTAAGTCCGTTTCACGTGATCTTTATATCAAAACGAAGCTTAGAACATTACCTATCCTATCATGGCAGATAATGTTTCTGGACAGTAGGGGTTCGACATGGAAAATGGCATACAAAACATGGTATTGCAAAATCGGGCATTATAACGGCTGTAAATCGAATATCTAATAATTTCGAATCTTCCCATAAACATAGTATCCAACCCAAACAACATATACATGACTTATATACATGAACTGAGGCCAAGCAATGCCTTTCCGTTCATCTAGCTATTTACATCATTAATCCAAAATCCATACATAATCATGCTTATAATCTTAACATAACCATAACTAAGTTATAACTATCATAAACATGCTTAAATCTCAAACAAGGGTTAGGGTTTCAAGAGCTTTATACCTTCCATGGAGTGTGTAAAGACCTTGCTAAGCTTTGCATAGTCCTTGTATACCCATAACCAAGCTTAGATCATCCTAGAAATCAAGAAAATCAAGAGTTGTTCTTGAAAATCACTATTCACCCTAGTCTTTGATGATTTCTTTGAAAATGGAAAAAAGAGAGTCTGGCTTTGAAATTTTTAGGGGATCACTTTTGGGAAATGTAAGACTCACCATAATGTTTACAAGATCAAGAGATGGTGGGAAGAGGGGTTTTGATTTTTGAATTAAAGGTATGGCCGAATGGAATTTTCAAGGGGGGGAGAGTTGCTTGGTTTATTTTGTTTTAATCTCATCCATTCTCATCTATTATCAAGATAATATCTTGTATAAATTCACTTTATTAAAGTGATGAGGTGTTGGATGAGGAAATACCATGACAAGTGTTGAAAATGTGGTGGTTTTAGCCTAACTACATGGTTGCCTTGCTAAGTACTTAGTTGCATTCTCTAGGGTGCTAGTTCCTTGATTCTAGTTTGGTTACTAGATATTTTATACTAGTAGCTTGCACAAGACTCTTGCTTCCTCTGCTTGTTTCTGTGTCCGGTTATTGCCCGTTTCGATTGATCGTTCGTAGGAATATTTCACGGATTTCTAATTAGGGTTTACCGGGAATCCTTTTTAATATTAATACTTTCATTCTCCATCTTTCATTCTAACTTTCCAATTTATATTCCTTAAATCCATTCGTTAAATACTTAAGGCTATCAGTGTCCAGGGAACTCTCGGAGAAAATAAAAGCGCGGTTTTTCAGAATCCAACAGCTTTTACATACACTTATTTTCCCCCTGGATCACTAATACGAACTCGGAAATCCGTTCCGAATGCTTCTATATAGTGTCGTCTCATATTATTATATACTCCCACCAAAACACTATTCATTCTGTATTCTTTACTTGTTCTCTTAGGGTGGTACAATTGTCTGTATTCTCTTTCGATCGTTCCTTATCCTTTTTACGGAACTACTGGATTAATCGTTACCGATCTGGATGACATGAGAATATTCTCCTGCTTGAAATTGCAATATCTTATTCCCTTAGAAGATAGATTATTCTTACCTATGTTGTTACCCTTTAGCATTCTTCAAGACATAGGAATAATAAAGTCGAATTCCATTCATTCTTTCCAAATATCAATTATTACATTGTAGCCATAACCACTCCTCAGTGGTTTCCTACCTTCATTCTTAAATCAAATATAATAACATCCCAAAATATCAAATCCTCAAAGTTAATATCTCAATTCTTGGATTATAATAATATTTAATCCACTGTCCGGTCAAATATTATACCGAAAAGAATTTGGAATTTCTGAATTCCGATCGTCTCTGCATTCACTTATTTCCTCCGTGTATTACTAATATGACTTCGAAACATCCATATCACGTCCCGTACATAGGGTGGAGTGAAAAGTTTTCCAACTTACAAAATCACTATTCATCCACCAAATTACTATGCACGTACAGGAAACACTATGCACGTACGGGAAATACTATGCACGTACTCATTTCCCTTCAAGGATTCATTAGCTCCTTCCTGGATGGTAGATTATTCTTATCTAGGTCCTCAACCATCGAATTGCTCTATTCTGACAATATACCAATGCATCAGGATCATTGTCCAAAGCAATATCCATTCATTACAATCATTGTTCTTTGAAACCACCATTCATTAGAGCTGGTGACCTTGTTGTCGGAATCATTGTTCCTCATTTTATCATTACTTAATAAAAAGTTTTAGTTATATCCAAAATTTGGGGTTCTTACACAACGGGTAGTACTTTGATCGATGTGCAGAAAGGAGAGCTCACTATGAGGGTGCAAGACCAGAATGTTACTTTTAACGTGTTCAACGCAATGAAATTCCCCACAGATGAGGAAGAATGCTTGATGGTGGATTTGGTTGTTTCTGCGGTTACTACAGAGATGGAGCAATTGCTTAAGTCAGATTCTTTGGAGAGAGTGCTAATTGGTGATTCTGATTTTGAAGATGAGGAAGTAGCCGAGCAATTAAAACAATTAAATTCACCTCCATGGAAGAGGAAATTTGACTTACCATTTGAATCTTTGGGGTTAGGAGAACCGAGAAATTCTGAGGGTTGTCTTAAACCATCTATTGAGGAAGCTCCTACACTTGAACTCAAACCATTGCCCGAACACTTGAGGTATGCGTTTCTTGGTGATGAATCTACATTACCGGTTATTATTGCTTCTAACTTGTCAGGTAGTGAAGAAGACAAGCTCTTGCGAATTCTGAGAGAGTTCAAATCAGCCATTGGCTGGACTATAGCGGATATCAAGGGAATCAGCCCTTCCTATTGCATGCAAAAAATTCTGCTAGAGGAGGGAGCTAAGCCTACTGTTGAGCATCAGCGGAGACTTAATCCGATTATGAAAGAGGTGGTGAAGAAGGAAATTCTAAGGTGGCTTGATGCGGGTATTATCTATCCTATCTCAGACAGTTCTTGGGTGAGCCCGATTCAATGTGTGCCAAAGAAAGGAGGCATGACAGTTGTTGCTAATGAAAAGAATGAGCTCATCCCTACACGAACAGTCACGGGGTGGAGAGTGTGCATGGACTATAGGAAGCTCAACAAGGCTACGAGAAAAGATCACTTTCCTCTGCCATTCATTGATCAGATGCTAGACAGGTTGGCAGGACATGAGTATTATTGCCTCCTTGATGGTTATTCAGGCTACAATCAGATTTACATTGCTCCAGAAGATCAAGAGAAGACCACATTCACATGTCCTTTTGGTACCTTTGCTTTCCGACGGGTTTCTTTCGGACTTTGTGGCGCTCCCGCCACTTTTCAAAGGTGCATGATGGCTATTTTCTCAGACATGATTGGCTCGAATGTGGAGGTTTTTATGGATGACTTCTCAGTTTTTGGTACTTCATATGACGAGTGCTTGCATAATCTTGGCTTGGTTTTGAAACGTTGTGTGGAGACTAACTTGGTGCTTAATTGGGAAAAGTGTCACTTCATGGTGCGAGAGGGAATTATTCTTGGGCATAAGGTATCTGGTAGAGGACTTGAGGTGGATAGGGCTAAGGTGGAAACAATCGAAAATCTTCCACCACCTATCTCTGTTAAAGGAATTCGTAGTTTTCTTGGTCATGCGGGTTTCTATCGGCGATTCATCAAGGACTTCTCAAAAATTTCTAAACCCTTGTGTAATCTCTTGGAAAAGGATGTTCCTTTTAAGTTTGATGATGAGTGTCTTGCAGCTTTTGAGCTCTTGAAGAAGAAGTTGACTACTACACCAGTCATTACCGCACCTAATTGGGAGGAACCGTTTGAACTTATGTGTGATGCTAGTGACTATGCTGTTGGAGCTGTGCTTGGTCAAAGGAAGGATAGAATTTTTCATGTGGTTTACTATGCTAGTAAAACCCTCAATGATGCACAGCTGAACTACACTACTACAGGGAAGGAGTTGCTAGCAGTTGTCTATGGTTTCGAGAAATTCAGGTCTTATTTGCTTGGTACGAAGGTGATTGTGTATACGGATCATGCTGCAATTCGATATCTCATGTCGAAGAAGGATTCAAAGCCTAGATTGATTCGTTGGGTGCTTCTTTTGCAAGAATTTGATGTGGAAATCAAGGATAGGAAAGGCACGGAAAATCAAGTAGCGGATCATCTCTCACGCTTAGAGGACCACGGTAAGGATTCGCATAACAAATCTCTTATTAATGAATCTTTTCCAGATGAGCAGCTTTTTGGAGTGCAAAGTGAAGAACCATGGTTTGCAGATTATGTGAACTATCTGGTTAGCAATGTTATTCCCCCGGAATTTTCTTATGCTCAAAAGAAGAAGTTTCTGCATGATGTGAAGTGGTACCGTTGGGACGAGCCATTCTTGTTCAAGCTTGGTGTGGATCAGATTTTGAGGAGGTGCATTCCGTATAGTGAAACGGAAGGTATTTTGCATGATTGTCATTCTACCACATATGGAGGCCATTACGGTGGTGATAAAACAGCTCAGAAAGTACTTCAAGCGGGATTCTATTGGCCAACTCTGTTTAAAGATTCTCATAGGTTCGTGATGAGTTGTGATCGATGTCAAAGGGTTGGTAATATCTCTAGGAGGAACGAGATGCCTCTTAGTACGATCCTTGAAGTTGAGATTTTTGATGTGTGGGGAATTGATTTCATGGGTCCGTTTGTTTCGTCTTGCAACAATCAGTACATTCTCTTAGCAGTGGACTACGTGTCTAATTGGGTCGATGTGAAGGCTTTACCGACCAATGATGCTAAGGTGGTGCTGAATTTTCTTCACAAGCAGATTTTCACACGTTTTGGAACTCCACGAGCGATAATCAGTGATGAGGGGACACACTTCTGTAATCGTCAATTTACTGCTATGATGGCAAGGTACAATGTGACTCATCGTGTTGCTACAGCTTATCATCCTCAAACTAATGGTCAAGCGGAGGTTTCGAATCGTGAGATCAAGAGAATTCTCGAGAAAGTGGTAAATCCATCAAGGAAGGATTGGTCTTTGAAGTTAGACGAAGCGGTTTGGGCGTATAGAACTGCTTACAAGACACCCCTAGGTATGTCTCCTTATCAGTTGGTATTTGGTAAGGCTTGTCATTTGCCGGCAGAGTTAGAGCACAAGGCCTATTGGGCGTTGAAGAAGTTAAACTTGGATATTTCAGCTGCGGGTGAGAAACGTCTACTTCAGTTAAATGAGCTCGAGGAATTTCATGAGCAGGCTTACGAGAATGCTAAGATGTACAAGGAGAAAGTGAAGAGGTGGCATGATAGGAAGTTGGTGCATAAGTCGTTTGTGTCAGGCCAACAGGTTTTGCTTTATAATTCTTGCCTTAAACTTTTTCCGGGTAAGCTCAAATCAAAGTGGTCCGGTCCGTTTACAGTCAAAACCGTGTTTCCACATGGAGCAGTGGAGATATTTAGGGGTTCTATTGATGATGCTTTCAAGGTAAATGGACAGAGACTTAAGCCGTATTATGGAGGAATGGTGAACCGCGTGAAGGTTGCCGCCGTCTTATCTTTTTCGTGATTTTCGGAAGGATGTCAAGCTAATGACATTAAACGAGCGCTTCTTGGGAGGCAACCCAAGTGATGTAGTAATTGTTGTATACCCTTGTCCGTTGAAAAAAAAAAATGAGTGTTGTGAGTTTATGAAAAAAAAAAGAAAAAAAAAGAAAGTTGTTGTGAAAAAAAAAGGAAAAAAAAAACAAAAAACAAAAAACAAAACAACAACAACATTTTTTCTGCAGGAGACAGCCGCGCCACAGGCGCTAGTCGCGCCTCAAGCGCAGGAGTAACGCAGGACCAATTTGCGCTACAGGCGCTGTTCGCGCTAGAGGCGTGTCACGCATTTTGAAGTCGCGCCACAGGCGCTGTTTGCGCTGGAAGCGCTGTGTAACGCAGGGACGAAGTGCGCCACAGGCGCTGTTGGCGCTGGAAGCGCAGAAAGTTACTGTTCAGCCTAATTTTTTTTTCTCTCTTCTTCTATCCTATTACTTACACAATTCCTTTCCTAAATCAAATTCAATTCAACCCCAAATCCTCAAAAATCATATCCTACATCTCTAAATCATATCCTACATCTAATTTAATTCCCAATTCCTTTTCCTTTTCCATCTCCATTATCTATATACATACACCCACCTTACCTATACATACACACACCCATCTATATAAACCCAAATTTCTCAACTTCCATCCATTCAAAGTACAAGGGAGAATCAAATTTAAATTTTTGGGGGATTAATCTAGCAAGTTCACCTCTTTGATTCAATTGGGTAATATTCTATCTCATATTTTATTTGAATTTGTGAATTTTGCAAGCTAGGGTTCTTGGAGTGTGTAAATTGGGGGTTCTTTTGTTTGGTGAATTGTTGGAGATTGTGGTTCTTTGCTTGATAATTGTTGTCATGGCTCCTAAACGACAACGATTAGTAGGTAGTGGTAGTAGTACTCGTCCATCTTCGGATGAGAATGCTATTGTGGGAGATGGATTGGACAAGTTTGTGAATGAGGATGCCAAGGTGGAGTATGATAGGTTAGTTTCCAAGGGGGTTATTCAGGAAAGGAGGCTTGTGCCATGTACTTATGAGCAAATGACGGCTATGATTGGTGAGCGGGGATGGACTTTATTTTGTGAGTTTGCTAATGATGCCCCATTGGATGTGGTTAGGGAGTTTTATGCTAATGCTTCGATAGCGAGGAATAACTCCATGATTGTTAGGGGCCAGAAGGTGGATTATTCGCCTCGTGCGATTCGTACTTTGATTAGGCAACCGCCTAAACCTAGAGGTGCTAAGGATTGGGGGAAAAAGACTAGGGATGATGTTGATCTTGATGCTATCATTAGTGAGCTATGTGTTCCGGGTACGGAGTGGAAGTGTAGGTCGGGTACCACCGAGAAAAGGATTTTTCCAGCTGCTTCATTGTCTAGTTTTGCACGGGCTTGGCTCTTGTTCATAAGTTCTAATATCATTCCGTCAAGCCATATGTCCGATGTTACTGTTGATAGAGCTATTCTGTTATGGGGTATTCTCAAAGGTAAGTATGTTGACCTTGGTTACCTTATTAATCAAAATATTCTTCGTTATTTGGGGAGTAATTCGATGGATAGTATTCCCTATGCTTCTATCATAGCGTACTTGTGTGATGCTTCGAAAGTAAAATGGTATGACGGTGAGCCGGTGCATAAACCTATGTCTTCCATTACTGATGCTACTATTGACCGGTTGACGGAGTGGCCGGGCGGCATTCCTCATCCTCGGGGTTTAGGATTTGTTGTTGATGGTGCTGGTGGTCAGGGAGCGGGCGCTCCACCACAGGGTTCTAGGGCACCGGGAGTTGTTATGGCAGGTCCTCCGCGGCGTACAGTGGATATGTCGGTTTTTGATACCTATTTTCGTCGCATGACTAGGCGGTTGGATGCTATGCATGTTAGCAGTCGCCAGTATTCCGAGGACATGGCCGTGGCTTTGGATGCAGCTTTTCAGTCGCCAGGTACTCCTGTTCAGTGGCCTATATTTGGAGCTCGGACTCCGTACCCTCCGCCTGATTCATCTGAGGAGGATGACGAGGGTGACGATAGCGAGGACGAGTAGGTATGTTTCTACTATCCCTTGTATTTACTTCCATTCAATGCGGACATTGAATATTTTGAGTTTGGGGGTGGTTTGAGGGATTAGTAGTTGTTGTTGTATATATGTGTTCATGTAGGATATCATGTTTTGCATGCTTAGTAGTAATTCATGTATATATGTTCGTATTAATTATGTTTGTTTCATGTAGGGCATTCTGTTTCTGTTTCGTATACCATGTGAGTTCATATTAGTTGCATTTGCATAGCATGCATATTTCATGATTCCTTAGAACGAGCTAATTCTGATTGGTAGGTAGGTGTCTAATTGAGTGTGGTAATAATGAATAGAGGGTTGACTTATAGTTTTTATGAAATTGGCTTATGTGTTTCAGAAACAAAACAAATTTCACAGTCTCATTGGGTGCTTTTGGGCTAGGTTGAGGTCATGCTTGTTTGGATGTTTTGAGATTTAATCACTCGATTATATTTAGAATTTTCGTTATTCCCTTGATAGCCTAGAACACTAAAGTCTAAGTTTGGGGGAAAACAGGGATTTCATGCTAGTTGTTGGCTAGGTGTCAAATGGCTAGTAGCCGGCTCATATTTATATGAGTAGTCTAGGGTTGGAATTGAGAATTCTCATTCCAGATTGCTTGAAGAAAAAAAAAAACAGAAAAAAACAGGGGAAAAAAAAAGAAAAAAATCAAAAGTGTCAATTGTTTATATGCAAAATTAACCAGGGTGAGCTCTTTAATACTCGAGCTATTAAGTTCGCGGGGACTTTGAGCCTAGTGACCTAAGGCTTTTATAGTCTGGGATCCACTAACCCAACGCTCGTTACATGGGTATTATTGTATAAGCCTTTCGGGGTCTCATCCATTGCACGGTTAAATAAGCATGCTTGTATATTATGTGTCCTAGTTGTTTAGTAATAAAAGCATGAATTTCTGTCTACCTTGGATAAGGAGGGAGGTGTTCTTAGGTTATGTAGTGTCTACAGTCTATTCTATTTATAAACCTGTGATTGTCTTGACGAAGAGCATGTATGATCTTTGACCTAGTTTTGGGAGTATTTCTGATGAGCATTGCACACACGCACGTTTCTGTTCATGTATTGTTAGTATACGGGAACTTGGTCGAGCTCTATTTGGATTTAGTTGCATTCTCTAAGATATTTGCTTGTTAGTTGGTTTTGGTTAGTTTGAAGGGGATCGTTGCATTTTCATTCTAGTTGCATTCATGCATTGCATTGCATTAGGTTAAATGGATTTTGTGGGTACATTCGCTATAGGCCCTCACAAGACCTTACTCGTCCACTGGGGCTGCCTAGGGGTTTAAAGGGCTTGTTGCATATGCCAAATGCAACCGTGATCACCTACGGAAGTGGTACTAGCTAGTTAGTTAGTTGTAATTGTTTATGCTTGAGGACAAGCATCGGTTTAAGTTTGGGGGTGTGATAAGTGGATTTTATATCCACTTGGATCGCCTAATTTCGGCTTAAACTGAATGTCTTGGGCTCAAGTTGTTGTAGTTTTGATGTGTTTTGCTTAGTTGTGCAGAATTACGATAATGTTGATTAAGGTGGATGCTTCTATAATTTTTTGGGAATTAATTGATTAAAATTCGGATTTTCGAGAAGGGTTGTGCAGTTTACACTGTTTTGGCCATATCTTGAGTTCTAGAAGTCCGTTTGAGGCCCGTAAGCAGTCCACACGAAGATAACGAGATTTTCTATCATTCTAAGGTGGTCCAGAGGTCCAATTACGTTTGGAACGTTTCAGAAAATCTGAAAAAAAGTCAGCCACGAATTTTCCTTAGAAAACAGAATCAATTTAGGAAACGTTGTAGAAATTCTATTATAATTCTGTTTTTGTATTTTCTTGCTAGGCAAGACTTGGAGTGCCTATATAAACACATCATACCTTGTAATTTGTATCAGATTTTTATTATTGTAACGTTGAACTACAAGAGAGAAGAGTGGAGAAGGATTCAAGCTCGGTGACAAGCAAGATCTAGATCTACTTCATCTTTTGTATACTTTGGATAATAGATTTGTTTTCTCAACTCTTTTTTTTATTAATATTATTGCTTATTTATTTTATATCTTGTGTAATAACATGTTTTCAATTAATCCCATGGTGACGAACGGTTCAATTATGAACTAATCGTTGTCATGGGATCCTAATGGATTTATCTATGTAGCTTAGTAATTTATGTGCTTTAAAGATTTACGTGTGGTGAATTCTTGATATCCTCGTATGGTTGTGTTTCATGTATTTAGATGCGTCGCGAACATCTAATTTGTTAATCTCTTGCTAAACGAGAGTGGATCTTGAGATTTAGAACTTGCCATGCTAGCATAGGATAGGTTGATGTTTTAACATCATAATTTGTGGCGTAAATAGAGATATTATGCTACCCTATGTGATCTAAGTGGATAACTTGTGCTTAAACCTTTATGTTTTCAAATTCTATAGAGATATAGGGTCTAAACATATTTGGTGTCTACCTATCTTCTATCTCTTTTGTGGATGCATGCGTAGTTTGGTATTAGTTACCAAGAGGTAACTTTTACTTGTTTAGTGTTATCCGATCAGATATCAAACCCATCACATGTATTGATTAAAGGCTGCGACTCTAAGTGAAGTAGATAATGAAATTAGGATTCCATGTTTTATCTCATATAAGTAATTCATATTAAATTCTCATTAGTTAATTATTCTTAGTTTAATAGTTTGCTTCCTAGTTAATTTAGATAATTAAAACCTCATTCTTGTTATTTGTCTTAGCAGTGGATTAAAACTAAACATTGTTGCATAGGCATATTTACTGAATGAAACTTAACCAGATCTCTGCGGAACGAACTTTAATTATATTACTTGTGACTACGTGCGCTTGCATAATTTTGTGTTAACAATATTATTTAGGATGCATCTTATCTTTGATAAAGTAGCTTTATAAAAGGTGTGAGGTCATGTTCCACTCACTTGGATGGTGTGTAAAGCAAGTTGGATGCATCCATTTTCCAAGTATCTTGTTAATTCCTCATGGTGCTAGTTACTTATATAACTAATTGGTTACTAGATATTTTCCCTTGCCCATGCATGTGTCTTCATTCCCTTTGCTTGCTCTTTGTCCGGTTATTTTTCAATTTGATTGATCGTTCGAACGGATATCTCAATCGTTTTTAGTTAGGGTTTTATCAGAAACCTTTTTGACATTTATACTACCATTCTCCATCATTCTTAATAATTCTCGAATCCATTTTCCTTAAATCCCTTTAAAAATCTCTCTGGTCTTTTGGTGTCCAGGGAAATCTCGGGGAAAGTAAAAGTGCTATTTTTCAGAATCCGACATCTTTTACATACACTCTTTTTCCCCCTGGATCATTAATACGAACTCAGAATTTCGTTCATAGTACTTTTATATAGCGTCGTCTAATAATATTCCTAATTCCACCAAAATCACTATTCACCACTTATTCTTTTAAGGTTATATAGATGTCCCGGTTATCTTTCGATCGTTCCTTAACCCTTTTACGGAACCACTGGACTTATAACAGATATCGATTTGGATGACATAAAAATAACCTTCCCCCTTGGAATTATCAAATCTTAATTTTCTAGGAGATAAATAATTCTTATCTAGATTGTCAACCAATAGCATTCTTCATAACATATAAGTATTTGAATCAAAATCCATTCCATTCATTAGAACAATCGTTACATCGTGGCCGTAATCAATATTACATCCATACATAAAAAAAAAGTTTTAATTCTATCCAAAATCTGGGTTCTTACACAAGATAACCCTACTATGGCCCAGTTGTTTCAATTACTTCAACAATAAACAGCTGATTTTGTTCAACAGCACCAAGCCACCCAACCAGCTGTTGCTTTCAAATCTTTTCAAGTTGTTCATCCTCTAGAATTCAAAGGTACTTTAAACCCTATCGAGGCAAAGTCATGGTTGATGGATATCAAGAAGTCTTTCACGTTAATTAGGGTTGATGAGGTTTAGAAGGTATAACTTGCAAGTTTTTATTTGAGGTCAGAAGCGATTTTTTGGTGGGAGTCTGTTAAGGCTGTAGAAGGAAATGCGATTACATCGCCAAGATTTGTAGAATTGTTTAATGAGAAATATCTGCCAAGTTATTTACAGGACTAGATGAAAATTAAGTTTATGGAGTTGAAACAAGAAGGAATGATTGTTGCGGAGTATGAAGCTAAGTTTACTAAGCTATCTAGGTTTGCACCCCAGTATGTAGGAAACGAAGCCAGCAAGGTTAAGAAATTTCAGCATGGATTAAAGCCCTGGTTAAGGAGTAGAGTTGATGCTGGTTAAGGAGTAGAGTTGATGCATTTGAGTTGAGAACCTATACTACTGTTGTTTAGAAGGCGATGATTATAGAATGGGAGAGTGATTTGAACCAGAAAGAGAAAGCTGGTAAGAAGAGGAAGTTTGAGAAAGTAGAGAAGAGTCAAGAGATAGAAGGTCAAAGGAGTTTTCAGAACAGAGGAAGGTTTAGAAATCGACCCGGAGGACTGAGAAATTTTCAGAAGTTTGGAAGTGGTAATGGAGGACAAAATCGTAGACCCCAAGGAGTAAACCCTCAGGCTATAACAAGACCCGTACTACAAGACTACAATATTTGTGGGAGAGAGCACCCGGGTATCTGTAATAATCCTAACATAGTTTGCTATAAGTGTGGGAAGAAAGGACACTATGCTTAAGAATGTTCGGAAGTGAAGCCAGTAGGATTGACTTGTTATAATTGTGGTAAGGTTGGTCATATAGCTAAGAATTGCATGGAGCCTGTTCAGACTTCTAATGTTTTGAGGATCACCGCACCTCCAGCACCGCGACAAGTGCCGTATCAAGCACCTCAGCCCAGAGCCCATACTTTCAACATGTTTGTCAAAGAAGTAGTTAATGATGCCGATGTGGTTGCAGGTACGCTTCCTGTCAACTCTTTTGAAGTTAAAGTATTGATTGATTCTGCAGCTACTAGGTCATTTATATCTGAAAGATTTTTTGATAAGTTACATTGTGAGATTCGTCCATTAGAAATGACGTTAGTAGTACAAGTTGCTAATCAGGATAAGATTTCCGTAGACCGGGAGTGTCCTAACTGTAATATTGAGATCGGAGGATTTCTTTTCTACATGGATTTATTACCATTTAAGATGGGAGAGTTTGATGTTATTCTTGGAATGGATTGGTTAACCGAGTGTGATGCGCAGATCGAATGTAGAAAGAAGCAAGTTAAGTTACAAACTGAAGATGGTAATGAGGTAGTATTTCAAGGACAGAAGCAAGATAAGAAATTTCTAACATTCATGCAAGCAAGATGATTGTTAAACCAATGATGCGAAGATTATTTAGCACATGTGGTTAATGTAGAGAAATGAACCACTAGAATGGAAGATATTCCCGTTGTGAATGAGTTCCCTGATGTGTTTCCCGATGAATTGCCCGGATTACCTCCAGATAGAGAAATTGAGTTCGCAATTGATTTAGCACCCAAAACCGAGCCTGTTGTAACACCCCCAGATCCGGGGTCAGGGATCTGGTGGTTACGGTCTTACATCCATTCATAATACTTGACTTGAGTCTACAATAAATAAATCACATGTTGTGACCCCACAATAAATACCCGGTGGGTCGGGTAACCTGCTTGCGCCGAGTGCGCCTGACGCGAGCCATCTGTCCTAGCTGTTGTTGTGACATAATATAAACAAAGCAAGGGTGAGCGAAAGCCAACCAACAAATATATAACTGAACGATAATTTAAAACAGTTCAAAGCTATCTTTCAAACCATATGCCATGCATTTACGGAAATGATGCCAGTATAATATGAACGATGAAGTTACAAGGTAACTGAAAGTATTTGTTTGAAGAAATATCTGCTACATCAAAGTAAGCGAGATATTCTTATTGTTATTAAGAAGAGGAACTTGCAAGAAAAGATTGCAATTCCAGTTATGACACTTTTCCAACTCTGCCAACAGTAATCATGTTGCAGGAAATAAATAAATTTGGATGATGAACCAATGATGGAGTATTCACCGCGCCCGCTGTTCCAATCTTGATGATCAGTCGAGATCGTACAGCTCAATTTAGATTTACTACCGGTAGAAGGAAGAACTGACGGCTTTACTTGTATACCGCCTTACTAGCTCTCCCCGGCCAACGGTTGGGCCAAAGGGGATGGACCGGCGCTACTCGGCCTCTTACACGACTCCTAGTTCAAATAGAATTCATGATTCTGAATGTAACATTCGTCCCCCTTTCCCCAAGTATAATACTTGTTGATAAGACTCCACAAAGTAGTCGTATCTAGTTGGAAAGGAAAATTTATCAATAACTCCCAAGCTATTACTTGGTACGGATATCAACTTGTTCCAGTAATCTTACCCCTCGAAAGGTGAGAAGGTAAGCAACGACTTAATAAGTCAACAGCACCCGAGTTGCGAGTGAAGGGAATACTTTATGACCGGGAAGTCGACAAGATAAATAACATTTTTCCAAGTAAGGTTCCCTTATTATTAAGGGGATAGACTCAAAGAAGAATGATGTCTGAGAACCTTTCTTGATATAAGATTAATAATAATATGACTCCGAGATATTTTCTGTAATAATCGGAGAAGATAAACCTTATCGAGGTTATTCTAAGCATGGAATAAATATTCAGAGAATATTTATTGAATTAAAATATTTTACAGATTATTTAGGAATATGAAAGAATATCTTTAATCAGAGTATTTCCCAAATAATTCTTGAAGAAATATCAAGAGAATATTTATTGCACAATTAAATAATCAAATGAATATTCAAAATAATATTCATTACTTAATAAGTCCTGAAAGGAATATTTAAAATATTTAAAATAATATTCGATGATTAAATAGAACCCTGGATGAATATTCAAAATAATATTCATAATTAATTAGGAATTTAAATGAATATTGATAAAGTAATATTCATTTAATGAATAATATTCTAAATGAATATCAAGTAATATTCATTTAGTAATCCAAGCTTTAAAGGAATATTCGATATAATATTCGATAAATAAATCAAGCTTCAGATGAATATTGAAGATAATATTCATCAAGTACTTCATATCTTCAATGAATTTTCAAAAGTAATATTTATTTAATAAAATAATATTCTAAATGAATGTCCAAATAATATTCATTTAGTAGTCTCATCTTTAGAAGAGTATTCGAAATAATAATCGATAATCAATTCGACTCTGAATGAATATTGAGAAATATTATTCGTTGAATAGTTACGTTCAAATAATTATTTGAAGTAAGGATCGTTAAAATAATTAGTCTCGAACGAATATTCAAATAATATTCGTCGCCCAAATAATAGAAAATATTTACTTAAATATTTTCCTCCGAGGTAATCTCGATATATCAAGGAATATGGACTCCCGGTCTATATTTGATTAATAAGATGTATACGCCCTTTTATGAGGGTCTTACAATAACCGGCTTATAGCTGATATATAACTATCTAGCTTATAAGCCAACAATAACATTCAGGGAACAAGTATATAAATTCAACTTGAAAGTAGGCATGCATGCAATGGCATATGTATATCAGCAATCATATATATATATTTATTCAATCACAACAACAGCCTAAAAGAAGGGAATTGAAACTTGCCTGGTAGTCGAGTACGGTAAGGGGTAGTGGTAGCGGGTCCCGGTTCAGCTTGGTGATCTATAAATAGCCAAGGCATTCGGGATTAATCACTTAACATATTAAAAGTTAAGTTATACTTAAATCGAAACACGTTCTCGAGTTATCTCGTTATACCCCTTTTAGTGGATTACTTATTATCACTGATCCGACCCGACATTCGTTCGTTAATACGACATGTCACTGCACTTATACTTGGGACATACTTAAGTCATATGAGTTTTAAGGTTGATCGTTACGAACCAATATTATACTCCGAGTTTTATCGCCCGTTTTCTAAGTGTTTTACCGAAGTTATAAAAGAGTCGTCTTTTAGGGGTTCGTTCGCGTTTAACCTTGACTCGAACATTTTTAATAAATCGAAAAATGCTCCTTTTGACATACGGTTTTCTTTCACACCTTCCTTCTTACCCCTAGTATTTATTTACCAAGATTCGCCATGACGTTACATAGTTTACGAGGGTTCAATTTCAGTTACGAACTTTCGTTTACGGATTCGAACTACTTTTAGTAATTTGGTCATAATTCATAAACCGTAAGTCCGTTTCACGTGATCTTTATATCAAAACGAAGCTTAGAATATTACCTATCCTATCATGGCAGATAAGGTCTCTGGACAGTAGGGGTTCGACATGGAAAATGGCATACAAAACATGGTATTGTAAAATCGGGCATTATAACGGCTATAAATCGAATATCTACCAATTTCGAATCTTCCCATAAACATAGCATCCAACCCAAACAACATATACATGACTTATATACATGAACTGAGGCCAAGCAATGCCTTTCCGTTCATCTAGCTATTTACATCATTAATCCAAAATCCATACATAATCATGCTTATAATCTTAACATAACCATAACTAAGTTATAACTATCATAAACATGCTTAAATCTCAAACAAGGGTTAGGGTTTCAAGAGCTTTATACCTTCCTTATGTAGTGATATAGCCTTACTAAGCCTTGTATGGTCCTTAGGAGTGATTATGCTTGCTAGATCAACCATGAAAAATCAAGAAAACAAAATTAGTACTTGATGAACACTATTCACCCTCCTCTTGTTTGATTTTTTTGAAAATGGAAAAGGATGAGTTTGAAGCTAAGATTTTGAGGAGATAAGTTTTATGAAATGTAAGACTCACCTTATTTATTTCAAGAACAAACAATGGTGGGAAGGTGGAGTTTGGATTTTGAATTAATGGTGAGGCCGAATGGTTTCTTGAAATGGGGGAGGGGGAGAGTTGCTTGGTTCTTTTGATTTTTTTGTGTTTTAATCTCATTCACTCTCATCCACTTACAACATAATATCTTGTAAAAGTCACTTTATTAAAGTGATGAGGTGTTGGATGATCAAATGGCAAGACATGTGTTGGTTTTATGGTGGTTAAAGCTTAACTAGGTAGTTACTTGCTAAGTACTTAGTTCTTCCTCTAAGGTGCTAGTTCCTTGCTTCTAGTTTAGTTACTAGATATTTATACTAGTAGCTTGCACAAGACTCTTGCTTCCTCTGCTTGTTTCTGTGTCCGGTTATTACCCGTTTCGATTGATCGTTCGTGAGAATATTTCACGGATTTCTAATTAGGGTTTACCGGGAATCCTCTTTAATATTAATACTTTCATTCTCCATCTTTCATTCTAACTTTCCATTTTATATTCCTTAAATCCATTCGTTAAATACTTAAGGCTATCAGTGTCCAGGGAACTCTCGGAGAAAATAAAAGTGCGGTTTTTCAGAATCCGACAGCTTTTACATACACTTATTTTCCCCCTGGATCACTAATACGAACTCGGAAATTCGTTCCGAATACTTCTATATAGTGTCGTCTCATATTATTATATACTCCCACCAAAACACTATTCATTCTGTATTCTTTACTTGTTCTCTTAGGGTTGTATAATTGTCCGTATTCTCTTTCGATCGTTCCTTAACCTTTTTACGGAACTACTGGATTAATCGTTATCGATCTGGATGACATGAGAGTATTCTCTTGCTTGAAGTTGCCATATCTTATTCCCTTAGAAGATAGATTATTCTTACCTATGTTGTCGCCCTTTAGCATTCTTCAAGACATAAACATAATAAAGTCGAATTCCATTCATTCTTTCCCAAATATCAATTATTACATTGTAGCCATATCCACTATTCATTCTTACATCATTAAATACATAAAAGTTTTAATTCCACCCAAAATCTGGGTTCTTACAGTCTCCCCTCCTTAAAAGGATTCCGTCCCGGAATCAGTTTGAAAACAAGTGGGGGTATTTCTCTTGCATTGCGCTTTCAAGTTCCCAGGTGGATTATTCTACATTGTGGTTCTGCCACAAAACTCTGACTAGCTGAATGACCTTGTTTCGGAGCACTTGTTCTTTCCGGTCTATGATTTCCACAGGTTGCTCCACATTGGTCAGGTCTGGTTGCATGTCCACTTGCTCATACTCTACAATATGCTTAGCATCCGGATTATACTTCCTCAGCATCGAAACATGGAACACATTGTGCACCTGCTGTAGATTCGGGGGCAATGCGAGCTCATAAGCTAGTTCCCCAATCCGTCTCAAGATCTCAAATGGTCCAATGTATCTGGGACTCAGCTTTCCTTTCTTCCCAAATCTCATTAAACCTTTCCAAGGTGACACTTTCAAGAACACTAGGTCCCCTACCTCGTATTCCTTGCCTTTCCGAGTTAAGTCGGCATATTTCTTTTATCGATCCTGGGCTGCTACCAGTCGTCCTCTGATTAGATCTACTGCATCTTTAGTTCGCTGGACCACTTCGGGCCCGAGCATCTTTCGCTCTCCAACTTCATCCCAATACAAGGGAGATCGACATTTTCTTCCATAAAGGGCCTCATAAGGTGGCATCCCAATGCTTGAATGATAACTGTTATTATAGGAGAACTCAACCAATGGCAAGTGATCATCCCAACTTCCCTTGAAGTCTATCGCGCAGACTCTTAACATATCCTCTAGCGTTTGGATGGTCCTTTCAATTTGCCCATCTGTCTGGGGGTGGTAGGTTGTGCTCATGTTCAGCCGGGTCCTTACACATTCTTGAAAACTTCTCCAAAACCTGGAGTTAAATCTAGGATCTCGATCGGATACTATTGCGACTGGGACTCCATGTCGCGCCACTATCTCTTTTAAGTAGATGTCCATTAGTCTGTCGACCGTGTACCTTTCGTTGATCGGGAGAAAGTGAGTCGATTTCGTCAGTCGATCTACAATTACCCATATGGTGTCATGATTAGCCTTGGTCCTTGGTAAACCTACTACGAAATCCATGGCTATATGTTCCCATTTCCATTCTGGAATCTCTATGGGATGTAGAAGTCCGCTGGGTTTCTGGTGCTCTGCCTTCACTCGTTGGCAGGTCAAGCATCTGCTTACCCACTCTGCTACGTCCTTTTTCATATTGGGCCACCAGTAATACTCCTTCAAATCCCTATACATTTTGGTGCTACCGGGGTGCACTGAGTATCTTGAGTTGTGTGCCTCATTTAAAATCTCATTCTTGAGTTCCTGAACATTTGGGATCCATATCCTGTATGTGTACCTCATGATCCCTTCCTTGTCTCTTTCGCACTTAATTTCCTCCCCGGTCATTAGCTCTTCCGTGGAGTTCTTTTCTTCCTCCATCATTCGTTCCTGGCACAGTCTAATCTTTTCTAGCAATGGAGGTTGGATTCTAATTTTCATCAACTTTTCTTGGCCCTCTCCAGGTAACTTAACCTCGATTTCCAACTTCTCAAAATCCTTCACTAGCTCTTTCTCTGAAGTTATCATCTTGAGCTTCTCTTTCCGACTAAGGGCGTCAGCCACCACATTGGCTTTGCCCGGGTGATAGCGAATTTCACAGTCATAATCCTTGATTAACTCTAACCATCTCCTCTGGCGCATGTTAAGCTCTTTCTGGGTGAAAATGTATTTGAGGCTCTTATGGTCTGTGTAAATCTCGAATTTTTCCCCATAGAGGTAGTGTCTCCAAATCTTTAAAGCGAAGACTATGGCTGCTAGTTCTAGATCATGCGTGGGATATCTGACTTCATAATCCTTCAATTGCCTAGACGCATACGCTATTACCTTGCCGTGCTGCATAAGCACGCATCCCAGTCCTTTATGCGAAGCATCACTGTAAATCACGAAATCTCCTTTTCCATCAGGTAATGCCAGCACTGGGGCTGTCACCAGCCTCTTCTTTAACTCTTGGAAACTCTTCTCGCATTTCTCAGTCCATTCAAATTTCTCGGTTTTACGGGTAAGTCGAGTTAATGGAGCTGCGATTTTCGCAAAGTCTTGAACAAATCTCCTGTAATATCCGGCCAGTCCAATGAAACTCCTCACCTCGGTTGGAGTAGTTGGCCGTTCCCAGTTTGAAACTGCTTCTATCTTGGAGGGGTCAACCAACACTCCTTCTCTATTGATCACGTGCCCTAAGAATTGTACCTCATTTTTCCAAAACTCACACTTGGAGAACTTGGCATATAACTGCTCTTTCCTGAGTATTTCTAAGGTTATCCTTAAATGTTCAGCATGTTCTGCCTCTGTCTTTGAGTAGATGAGAATATCATCAATGAAAACTGTTACAAATTTGTCCAAATATTCCTTGAACACTCTATTCATTAGGTCCATGAAGGCTGCTGGGGCGTTGGTAAGTCCAAATGACATAACTAAGAACTCGTAATGTCCATATCTGGTGCGGAATGCAGTCTTCGGGATATCTTCAGGTTTGATTTTCAGTTGGTGATATCCCGTTCTCAAATCAATCTTAGAGAAGTATTCAGCTCCTCTTAGCTGGTCAAACAAATCGTCTATCCTGGGCAATGGATAGTTATTCTTTATGGTTAGCTTGTTCAATTCTTTGTAGTCGATGCATAACCTCATACTTCCATCCTTTTTCTTAACAAACAACACTGGTGCGCCCCAAGGCGACACACTGGGCCTTATCATGCCCTTATCCAACAATTCCTGTAATTGTTTAGCTAGCTCCTTCATTTCTACTGGGGCTAGTCGGTACGGGGCCTTCGAAACTGGCGCCGTCCCCGGGGCTAATTCGATGGCAAACTCAATTACCCTATCAGGTGGTAGTCCGGGAAGATCTTGTGGGAACACGTCCTCGAACTCATTAACTACCAGAATGTCTTGCAATCTTTGCACTTCCTTCTGAGTATCTATAACGTAGGCTAAATAAGCCTCGTTCCCTTTTCGTAACAATCTCTTGGTTTGCGCCATGGTTAGAATTTTCTGGGTCTGTCGCATCCCCTTAAACACTATTTCTTTCTTCCCTGGGTTTTCAACTTAACCTTTTTCCCTTTACAATCTATCCGCGCATCATTGTGAGACAACCAATCCATACCCAAAATGACATCGAATTCCCCTAGCTTAAAAGGAATTAAATCGACATAGAAGGATCGTCCTCCTATTTCTAGCTTACAATCGGGGTGAATTTGATTAACCGGTACGATTTCCTGATTAGCTATTTCTACTAGTAAGGAATCTCTTAGTGGCTGGGTTTTAAGTTTCAACTTATGCGCAAAATCTCTAGATATAAAAGACTTAGTTGCTCCTGAATCAAATAAGACATTTGCACTGACTGAATTGAGAGAAAAAGTACCTGCTATCACATCTGTGTCCCTCACGGCATCTTGTACTGACATATTGAAAGTCCTAGCAGTTGGTGGCCTATTTGAGGCAACCTTTCTTGCTCCTGATGCTGCTGGTTTGCTCTTTGGGCAATCCTTCCTCATGTGCCCTCGCTGTCCACACTGGAAATAGGTTGTGCTGTTAGGGATGACCGTGGTGCAAGCGGTAGCATAATGCCCAGCTCACCCACACTTATAACAGTTTATCTGCTTCAGGTTGCACACCCCGAAGTGCCTCTTCCCACAAGTAGCACACAATGGAAATGGAGGTCGAGAAGGGTTGGAACGGGACATTCCTGATTGATGGCCGCCCTGGCTCACACTTACACTCGCAGATGGTTTAAACCCTACATTCCTCCCTGGTAGGGAAACCGCTCCTCGATTAAACTTGGTTGGGGGTTTTCCTCCAGCGGATCTTCCGCCCATACTAACATGCTTTCTCTTTATCCCCCCTTTTTCTCTCTCTCTCTCTACATCTGATCACTACCAGCCTCCACAATGGTTGCTTTCTGCACCAAGGTGGCATAATCTGTAATCTCTAAAACCGCCACCCTATTCTGGATCCACTGCTTCAGCCCTTGTTGAAACCTGTTAGCTTTCATCTCTTCTGTGTCTACAAACTCTGGCACAAATCTCGATAGCTCAGTAAATTTGGCCTCATAGTCAGCCACTGACATATTGTTCTGTTTCAGTTCCAAAAACTTAAGTTCCATCTGGGTCTTCATGAACTTCGGGAAGTACTTCTCCAGGAACAATTGTTTGAACCTTTCCCAGGCTATGATAGCATCAGTCTCCATGTTTTTCTTGGCTTCCCACCAATAATTGGCCTCTCCCTTTAGTAGGTAAGTAGCAAAAACAGTCTTCTGAGCCTCAACTCAGAATCTCAAAAGACTTTTCCATTTCCTTGATCCAGGCCCTCGCCTCAACGGGATCAGCCGATCCGTGGAACTCTGGGGGCTTAAGGGACTTAAAGGCCCTAAAGGAATTTGCCACTGAAGTGTTGTTGCCTGGTGGTGGTTGGGGGTATTGGTTCAAATTCTGCCTAAGTAGATCCATAAACTGGCCCATGGGGTTTCCGCCCTGGTTCTTCCCTTCCTGTTCTACTTCAGTTTCTCCACCCTCTATTTCCCTTTCAAATTCTTCAAAGTACAGGGGTTCATCCTCTGCTCCATACTGGGAATCTTCTTGCTCATTATAGTCCTGATCTTGTTCCTCACTACTTTCATGGTTTTCCTCGTGTTGGTTGTGACTCTCTTGGTCAGTAGATTCTCGGGGGTTAGCCCTAGTGCCCATTCGTCTTGGAGGCATTTTACTGAAAATTTGGAAAATTATACATTAGGTTCACTTACCTGTTTTAAAGGATTTTTCCTTGCATAATTCTTTACATGATTGGGTTTAAAATCCCACAGTTTTATATCTCATGGCAACTTAATCGAAAAGTAATACATATGCTAATAAACTCGTGATCACATCCCAACAAAATTGTAATGACTGAAATGGAAACAAATATATACCAGGTACCGAAAAGGTACAACATCCGAGTTACAATGATAGTTTAAAGTACAACCATCCTAAGAACAACAACAAGTCAAAAGTGAAATACGCTGTCTATCTGTCTAGTCTGTAAAAAGGGAAAACAAGTACAAGAAAACCATCCCTACAAAAGCCGGCACTACTATGTCCGTACATGACTAGACAACTAGACCACTGCATCACTACATCTGAAATCAGCCGCCACGACGAAACATCCTCCGAACCCTCCCCATGGCGATGCGGAAAACCTCCTCAGCCTCTGCTCTGTCTACCCTACCATGCCCATCAGTAGGCAACTGTCGCACCCTCACCCGAGCCCTCAGCTCGATGCGGGTCACAGCCCTATACCCAACCCTGTCACTGATAGTCCTCCTACCCTGCAACCTCATCCGGGCGGCTCTCTCTGCTGCTAACTCACTCCTAGACTCCGCCAACCTGGCATCTGCCACAGACAACTCTCTATAAAGCCCGTTCACAATTAAGTTGTGAACACATACTGGGACTCCTCCTATCGGGGCATGAGGTGGGGTGGATGGCTCAGCTGGAGCGGCAGTCTCTGTCTGCTGAGGCTCTGGGGTAAGCTCCTCAAACTCGTCGGGGTACGGGCTCACAGGTAGTGGTGGTGGGGTAGGGGCTCTCTCAACAGGGAGGAGTGGCACAAAAAGTCCAGAACTCCATACAGCACCAACTACTGGCTCATCTATATCTCCCTCAACACCCTCATTTACCGGCACCACCTGATCCGTGGTCATGTCAGTGTCATCTCCCAAAGTCCTGATCTCAGTCACAACCCAATAATCATCATCCTCAACCACTAACTCAGCATCCTGTCCTGTCTGGATCCCCTCCGGGTCCTCCTCCCCCTCAGTCTCAACAACATCTGTGTTAGCATCATCCTGGACCTCCTCAGGGTCCTCCTCCTCAGACTCGATCACATCAGTATCAGCATCAACCTGGACCTCCTCAACGTCCTCCTCCTCAGGCTCAGTATCCTCCTCAGGCAAGTGCTCATAGTATGGGTCCCTAGTCCGGAACATGTCCTCATCATGCTGTCTCGCAGCTGCCTCCTGGGCCGACAAGTCGCTCGCCTACACAAGACGAACTATGTTACTATCATGATACTTAAAAAGTTCCCGTAAGGGTTTTAGGTGAACCTGGCAAGGGTTCTTATTATATTATTGAATTTATTATTATATAACGTCGTATCATCTCTTGGGATATATAACTCTCGCTCTGATACCATCTCTGTAACACCCCCAGATCCGGGGTCAGGGATCTGGTGGTTACGGTCTTACATCCATTCATAATACTTGACTTGAGTCCACAATAAATAAATCACATGCTGTGACCCCACAATAAATACCACTCACACACACAACAGTTATAGTCCCAGAGATGAAATTGAAATAAGTCTTACATTAAAGGGGTTACGAATAAAAGTTATTACAATCCCAAAAGGATAACATCACAGGTTTAAAAGTTTTGCCGTTAATTACATTAATTATACATATAGTTAAACAGGAAACAAAAGCTATCTAACTATGCTACCTCAGCAATGGCGGCTAGCATCTCAGCGGGTAGTCCGGTGGGTAGGGTAACCTGCTTGCGCCGAGTGCGCCTGACGCGAGCCATCTGTCCTAGCTGTTGTTGTGACATAATATAAACAAAGCAAGGGTGAGCGAAAGCCCACCAACAAATATATAACTGAACGATAATTTAAAACAGTTCAAAACTATCTTTCAAACCATATGCCATGCATTTACGGAAATGATGCCAGTATAATATGAACGATGAAGTTACAAGGTAACTGAAAGTATTTGTTTGAAGAAATATCTGCTACATCAAAGTAAGCGAGATATTCTTATTGTTATTAAGAAGAGGAACTTGCAAGAAAAGGTTGCAATTCCAGTTATGACACTTTTCCAACTCTGCCAACAGTAATCATGTTGCAGGAAATAAATAAAATTGGATGATGAACCAATGATGGAGTATTCACCGCGCCCGCTGTTCCAATCTTGATGATCAGTCGAGATCGTACAGCTCAATTTAGATTTACTACCGGTAGAAGGAAGAATTGACGGCTTTACTTGTATACCGCCTTACTAGCTCTCCCCGGCCAACGGTTGGGCCAAAGGGGATGGACCGGCGCTACTCGGCCTCTTACACGACTCCTAGTTCAAATAGAATTCATGATTCTGAATGTAACGTTCGTCCCCCTTTCCCCAAGTATAATACTTGTTGATAAGACTCCACAAAGTAGTCGTATCTAGTTGGAAAGGAAAATTTATCAATAACTCCCAAGCTATTACTTGGTACGGATATCAACTTGTTCCAGTAATCTTACCCCTCGAAAGATGAGAAGGTAAGCAACAACTTAATAAGTCAACAGCACCCGAGTTGCGAGTGAAGGGAATACTTTATGACCGGGAAGTCGACAAGATAAATAACATTTTTCCAAGTAAGGTTCCCTTCTTATTAAGGGGATAGACTCAAAGAAGAATGATGTCTGAGAACCTTTCTTGATATAAGATTAATAATAATATGACTCCGAGATATTTTCTGTAATAATCGGAGAAGATAAACCTTATCGAGGTTATTCTAAGCATGGAATAAATATTCAGAGAATATTTATTGAATTAAAATATTTTACAGATTATTTAAGAATATGAAAGAATATCTTTAATCAGAGTATTTCCCAAATAATTCTTGAAGAAATATCGAGAGAATATTTATTGCACAATTAAATAATCAAATGAATATTCAAAATAATATTCATTACTTAATATTCATTTAATGAATAATATTCTAAATGAATATCAAGTAATATTCATTTAATGAATAATATTCTAAATGAATATCAAGTAATATTCATTTAGTAATCCAAGCTTTAAAGGAATATTCGATATAATATTCGATAAATAAATCAAGTTTCAGATGAATATTGAAGATAATATTCATCAAGTACTTCATATCTTCAATGAATTTTCAAAAGTAGTATTTATTTAATAAAATAATATTCTAAATGAATGTCCAAATAATATTCATTTAGTAGTCTCATCTTTAGAAGAGTATTCGAAATAATAATCGATAATCAATTCGACTCTGAATGAATATTGAGAAATATTATTCGTTGAATAGTTACGATCAAATAATTATTTGAAGTAAGGATCGTTAAAATAATTAGTCTCGAACGAATATTCAAATAATATTCGTCGCCCAAATAATAGAAAATATTTACTTAAATATTTTCCTCCGAGGTAATCTCGATATATCAATGAATATGGACTCCCGGTCTATATTTGATTAATAAGAGGTATACGCCCTTCTATGAGGGTCTTACAATAACCGACTTATAGCTGATATATAACTATCTAGCTTATAAGCCAACAATAACATTCAGGGAACAAGTATATCAATTCAACTTGAAAGTAGGCATGCATGCAATGGCATATGTATATCAGCAATCATATATATATATTTATTCAATCACAACAACAGCCTAAAAAAAGGGAATTGAAACTTGCCTGGTAGTCGAGTACGGTAAGGGGTAGTGGTAGCGGGTCCCGGTTCAGCTTGGTGATCTATAAATAGCCAAGGCATTCGGGATTAATCACTTAACATATTAAAAGTTAAGTTATACTTAAATCGAAACACGTTCTCGAGTTATCTCGTTATACCCCTTTTAGTGGATTACTTATTATCACTGATCCGACCCGACATTCGTTCGTTAATACGACATGTCACTGCACTTATACTTGGGACATACTTAAGTCATATGAGTTTTAAGGTTGATCGTTACGAACCAATATTATACTCCGAGTTTTATCGCCCGTTTTCTAAGTGTTTTACCGAAGTTATAAAAGAGTCGTCTTTTAGGGGTTCGTTCGCGTTTAACCTTGACTCGAACATTTTTAATAAATCGAAAAATGCTCCTTTTGACATACGGTTTTCTTTCACACCTTCCTTCTAACCCCTAGTATTTATTTACCAAGATTCGCCATGACGTTACATAGTTTACGAGGGTTCAATTTCAGTTACGAACTTTCGTTTACGGATTCGAACTACTTTTAGTAATTTGGTCATAATTCCTAAACCGTAAGTCCGTTTCACGTGATCTTTATATCAAAACGAAGCTTAGAACATTACCTATCCTATCATGGCAGATAATGTTTCTGGACAGTAGGGGTTCGACATGGAAAATGGCATACAAAACATGGTATTGTAAAATCGGGCATTATAACGGCTATAAATCGAATATCTACCAATTTCGAATCTTCCCATAAACATAGCATCCAACCCAAACAACATATACATGACTTATATACATGAACTGAGGCCAAGCAATGCCTTTCCGTTCATCTAGCTATTTACATCATTAATCCAAAATTCATACATAATCATGCTTATAATCTTAACATAACCATAACTAAGTTATAACTATCATAAACATGCTTAAATCTCAAACAAGGGTTAGGGTTTCAAGAGCTTTATACCTTCCTTATGTAGTGATATAGCCTTACTAAGCCTTGTATGGTCCTTAGGAGTGATTATGCTTGCTAGATCAACCATGAAAAATCAAGAAAACAAAGTTAGTACTTGATGAACACTATTCACCCTCCTCTTGTTTGATTTTTTTGAAAATGGAAAAGGATGAGTTTGAAGCTAAGATTTTGAGGAGATAAGTTTTATGAAATGTAAGACTCACCTTATTTATTTCAAGAACAAAAAATGGTGGGAAGGTGGAGTTTGGATTTTGAATTAATGGTGAGGCCGAATGGTTTCTTGAAATGGGGGAGGGGGAGAGTTGCTTGGTTCTTTTGATTTTTTTGTGTTTTAATCTCATTCACTCTCATCCACTTACAACATAATATCTTGTAAAAGTCACTTTATTAAAGTGATGAGGTGTTGGATGATCAAATGGCAAGACATGTGTTGGTTTTATGGTGGTTAAAGCTTAACTAGGTAGTTACTTGCAAAGTACTTAGTTCTTCCTCTAAGGTGCTAGTTCCTTGCTTCTAGTTTAGTTACTAGATATTTATACTAGTAGCTTGCACAAGACTCTTGCTTCCTCTGCTTGTTTCTGTGTCCGGTTATTACCCGTTTCGATTGATCGTTCGTGAGAATATTTCACGGATTTCTAATTAGGGTTTACCGGGAATCCTCTTTAATATTAATACTTTCATTCTCCATCTTTCATTCTAAATTTCCATTTTATATTCCTTAAATCCATTCGTTAAATACTTAAGGCTATCAGTGTCCAGGGAACTCTCGGAGAAAATAAAAGTGCGGTTTTTCAGAATCCGACAGCTTTTACATACACTTATTTTCCCCCTGGATCAATAATACGAACTCGGAAATTCGTTCCGAATACTTCTATATAGTGTCGTCTCATATTATTATATACTCCCACCAAAACACTATTCATTCTGTATTCTTTACTTGTTCTCTTAGGGTTGTATAATTGTCCGTATTCTCTTTCGATCGTTCCTTAACCTTTTTACGGAACTACTGGATTATTCGTTATCGATCTGGATGACATGAGAGTATTCTCTTGCTTGAAGTTGCCATATCTTATTCCCTTAGAAGATAGATTATTCTTACCTATGTTGTCGCCCTTTAGCATTCTTCAAGACATAAACATAATAAAGTCGAATTCCATTCATTCTTTCCCAAATATCAACTATTACATTGTAGCCATATCCACTATTCATTCTTACATCATTAAATACATAAAAGTTTTAATTCCACCCAAAATCTGGGTTCTTACACCTGTATCCAAAGCACCTTACCGAATGGAACCCGCTGATAAGTGGATTTTATATCCACTTGGAACGTTCCATATCGGCTTAAATTTATTGTCTTGGACTCAAGTTTGTTGTAGTTTTGATGTATTTCGCTTAATTGTGCAGGATTGCAAGTTTGTCGATTAGGGCTTACGTTTCCGTCGATTTTGGAATTGCATTGGAGCTTTCGAGTGAAGAATGGAGTCTTGTTGCAGACCACCATAGTGATCCTTTAGATAGAGAATTGAAGAAGGAAGCTAATGCAAAAAGAACGGAAGCATTTGGAGTCAAAACGAAGGGAAATAGAAGAAAACAGAATTTTTCCAGGAAGTTAGTGGGCAGACTGCACCCTAGGTGCGTAGACTGCGCCCTTGGACAGAGATGGACTACGCAGGCTATGCCCTAGCTGCGCAGGCTGCGCCCCTGAGCGGCCAGTTTTGCTGAATTTTTACCGTTTTGCCATAATTCGAGTTGTAAACGTATTTTTGGTAGTTTCCTGTACCAAGTCATATTCTATTAGTTTTGTAAGGTAGTTTCTTGTGTAGCAAGGCTTTTTAAGCCTATTTAAACACATCATAACGTTGTAATCATATCGTAGAATTGTAACGGTGAAAAGTGGAGAAAGATTCAAGCTCGTGACAAGCAGCGGATCTAGATCTACTACATCTTTTGTATTCTTTCTCAGTCTTTATTCCAAATTCTAGATTTCTTTTCTTAACTTTGTTCTTTTAATATTATTACAACGTTCTTTCATATCTTGTTTATTATCATGTTTTCATCAATTCCCATGGTGACGAGCAGTTCATTTTGAACTAGTCGTTGTCATGGGATTCTAACGGATTTAATTATGTAGTTTAGTATCTTGATGTTTAAAGATCTGTGTGTGACGTATATCTGATATCCTCGTATGGTTATGCTTAATTGTTAGATGCGTCACGAACATGTAATCTATTAATCTCTTTTGAAGTGAAAGTGGATCTTGAGGTTTAGAACTTGCCATGCTAGCATAGGATTATGCATGTTTTGACATCGTAATTTGTAGTATAAGATGAAAATACTTAAATACCCTATGTGATCAATATGGATAACTTGCTCCTCAACCGTTATGTTTTCAAGTTCTATAGACATATAGGGTCTAAGCATAAATGGTGTCTATTCATCTTCTATCTCTTTTGTGGATGTATGGGTAGTTTGGTATACATATACTGACAGGTAGCGTGTACTTATTTCGTGTTGTCCGATCAGATATCAAAACTGTTGCATGCAGTGATTAAAAGTGTCAGATCTAGGCGAAGTAATTAATGAAGTTAGGATCCCATGTTTTCTTGCATATAAGTAATTTGATACTTAATTCTCGTAATTAGTTAATTCGTAATAGTGTCAATTTACATAGTAGCTAATTAGTTAAACAAGACCCCAATTTGTTATTTGTCTAGGCAGTGAAGTATAATCATACATTGGTGCATAGGTGCATTAATCTACTAAACAAAACCAAAACCAGTCTCTGTGGGAACGAACTTAACTTTATTCTATATTACTTGTGACCGCGTATGCTTGCGTGTAATTTTGCAAACAAGTTTTTGGCGTCGCTGCGGGGGACTCGGTGTTTTGTTTTATTAGTTTATGTGCTTGTCATTAGTGGTCGTTAGAGTTCACTGACTTGGATTGGTTACTTACACATCTTGTTTGTTGGTGTGATTTTTAGGTACTTGAGCGTGTATGCGAACACGTTCGCAAACTCGTAGGGATAATTTGGAAGATGTTGATTTAGTTGCAGATAAGAAAGGAGAGGAAGAACTCGAAACAACATTTAAGATGGGTGATCGAATAGCAGCCGTAGAGGAGACTAAGGCTTTGAAGGATTATTCTCAGCCAAAGATCATTGACATCCAATCTAGCTTTGTCAGGCCGGCTATCAAAGCTAACAATTTCGAAATCAAGCCTGGTACTATTCAGATGATTCAAAATTCAGTCCAGTTTGGGGGTGCTCCTACGGAAGATCCTAATATGCACATCCGGGATTTTATCGAAATCTGTGACACGTTCAAGTTTAATGGTGTGTCTGAAGATGCCGTAAAGCTAAGGCTTTTCCCATTCTCTCTCAGGGACAATGCTAAGGGCTGGTTGCATTCTCTACCAGGAGGTTCTATCACTACTTGGGATGATCTTGCTCAGAAGTTTCTTGTCAAATTCTTTCCAATGGCTAAAACTGCAGCAATCAGGAATGCTCTTACTCAGTTTACACAGCAGTCTGGTGAAACTTTGTGTGAAGCTTGGGAATGATATAAGGAGATGCTGCGAAAGTGCCCTCATCATGGTATGCCTGATTGGATGGTGATTAATTCTTTCTACAATGGGTTGGGAGCACAGACTAGACCCATGCTTGATGCAGCTTCTGGCGGAGCTCTATGGGCAAAGAGTTATAGCGAAGCGTATGAGTTGATTGAGATGATGGCTGCGAATGAAAATCAGAATCCATCCCAGAGCCTATCTCAAGGCAAGGTAGCAGGTATTTTTGAAGTGGATACAGCTTCAGCTATTGCAGCTCAGTTGAAGGCTTTGACTATGAAGGTGGATTCTCTTGCAAATTATTGGAGTTCAGCAGGTTGCTATTGTTTGTGAGCTATGTGCGGGCGCACATGAGACACATCAGTGTGCTATCTCTTTTGAATCAGCACAATTCGTGAGTAATTTCCAGAGACCTGCTACACCAGTTCCAGCCACTTATCATCCTAATAATCGGAATCATCCCAATTTCAGCTGGAGTAATACTCAAGGTTCTCAACAACAACAGCCTTATCAGCAGCAGTTTCAGGGACAGCAAGCGAAGCCATTCAATCAGGGTTATCAACAGCAGTATGCTCCAAGGCAAACATATCAGCCTCCGGGATTTCAGCAGCAACAGCCCCAGGTTAATGCGGGGCAATCTTCTAATGAAAAATCAGAAATGGATGAGTTGAGGATGATGGTTAAAAGGCAGGCAGTTGCTCTCAAGACATTGGAGAACCAGATGGGACAGCTTGCAAGTGCTTTACTTGTTAGGCAACAAGGAACTCTTCCTAGTGATACAGACACTACACCATAGATGGCCTATAGCAACCTTTTGCCATGGGTGTTACCACTATGGATGTTACCATAGCTATGAAAATTTTGACCTATCGCAACCTTTTGATTGTGGTGTTACCATAGGCACAAAAGTATGTTACTTTAGTTATAAAAGGTGTTACAGTGGGCTAACACCATGAGGTGTGTTACCATAGAGTATTCATTAACAAAATTTTTATTTAATTTAAAATTAATGATTTAATAATTATTTGAATTTAAAAATAATTAATTTTAACAAAATCATTGAAATAATCATTTTAAAACGTAATATTCCATCAAATAATTAAATTATTAATTTTTCATAAATATTAAATTTTGTTTATAAATTTCAAATAAAAAGATTTTGAAATAAAGTAATATCCAAAAAATTCATATGAAGAAAATAATGAAAGTATTAAATTTTAACTAAATTCATTAAAAAAATTAATAAAGAAAACAAATTTTGTACAAATTGTGAATTATTAAAAAATAATGAAAATAATAAATTTAACAATTATATTTTAATATCAATATGTTAAAATAAATTTATAATATTTAAAAAAATAAAAAAGGAAAGTACACTGATTAGTATTGATTAAGAGTGCTAAGCGGCAAACAACAACAGAGAGGGGGCAAACAAAAATAGAGTACGGACAAACAAAAATTTAGAATTAGGAAAAAACAAGTTAAACTTTCATTTCTCATTTCTTATTAAATTTGTAAACTAAGAATATTAAATGTAATAAATTTTAAAAATATGAATTCTAAAAATAATATTAATATACAAATAATACGAATCTCACCTAATTTTAATACAAATATTGATATGCAAGTTTAAAAAAATAATTTATTTATCAAAAAAGGAAACTATCAAATGAATTATTGTATTTTTCTAAAAGTAAAATGTTATCATAAAAATATCTCATTAATTTGAAATATTAAAGAAGATATTTATTTATTATTTACAACGTACAATTTTTAAAAAAATAAAAATAAAAATAAAATATTCATAAATAATATTATTCTTTTTATCATATTAAAGAATGGCACACCTACCGGTGAAATGTTGGAGCGGCAAATAATACCGCCCAACACTTTCACTCTTTCCCTCTCCCTTTTACAAATTATTTCAACACCTCTACCTCTCCTAAAATTCTCTCTTCCAACTCACCCAATTCTCACTCCCTCAGCTTCTCTGTTTCTGCTCTAAAAAAAAGCTTCTAAATTCGTAATCTATTTACTTCTCTTCAACTTCTCAATTGGTTTGAGGGCTGCAATTGAGTTTTTTGGTCTTCAAATTAGGGGTTTTTAATTTTGTTTTTGATTGATTTTATTTTTTCACTTAAACTTCAACTAATCATCCCTCTCTTTAATTTCAGGGCATCTTAGCATTACAGGGTGTTAAATATAATTGATATGTTTTAATCAGTGTTTAAGTGTTACAGTGAATTATCAGAGTTTAGCTGGAAGCAGTCAGAGTTTAGTGTAAACTCTGACAGATGGAAGCTCGACAGAGTTTGTCAAACTCTGTCTAGAGGAAGCGTCTACTGGTCAACAGTGATTCAAGATTTATTATGGAAGCGATATCTTTGAAGATTGGATAGCTATCAAAGAGATCGAGTTGACTTAGGAGACGTGTGACAATCTGTAATTGATATCATTGTATAGCTGATTATTAGGAGTATCAATTAGAGATTGTATCGTAGCTGTATGTTATATAAATACAGTTAGGTTAACCCTAGAAGGGTATCGTACAACGAATTATCTTTATTGTAACCTAGCAGCTCTTTGTGATATTTTACATCACGAAGAGGGTTTGTAATACAAGAAGTTTTTAAGTGCATAAACGTTTTTACTTGTTAAACTCTCATACGAAGTTGATTATTAATTGTGTATTCGGCCTAACAAGTGGTATCAGAGCCAATCTGTTACTTTATTACAGGTTAAGATCCAAACACAACAATAATCATGGCAGCAATTCCTCCACCAACACCTACTGTTTCTGAAAAGGCTCCTACTACTGTGAGTCGTTATGAACCAATCAGGGTTCCTATTCTCAGGTCATTAGAGTATGCTATGTGGAAGGTCAAGATGACTATGTTTCTGGAGGCTACAGATCCATAATATCTTGACAGGATTTATGAAGGCCCTCACAATCCTACAAAGCTATCTGTTGCAGTTGCTGGTGAAGAAGCAAAAATGGTTCCAAAGGAAAAGAAGGACATGACTCCTGAAGATCTATCATCAATTGCTAAGGATGCAAAAGTTAGGCATTTACTGCATAGTACTTTAGACAATGTTATGTCTAACAAAGTCATTAACTGCACCACTGCAAAAGAGATATGGGATGCTCTTGAAGTCAGGTGTCAAGGAACTGCGACTATTAAGAAGAATAGGAGAAACATACTCACACAAGAGTATGAGCATTTTGAGGCTAAACCTGAAGAGACCATGACAGAAACATTTGATAGATTCTGTAAACTGCTCAATGATCTGTCATTGGTCAACAAAGAGTATGATCTAGAAGACTCAAATCTCAAGTTTCTTCTTTCTCTACCTGAAAAGTGGGATGTGAAAACAACCACTATTAGAGACAACTATGATCTTGCTGAAACAGAGATTGATGAAATCTATGGCCTGCTCAAGCAGGAAAGGAAAGTCTGTTGCTCTTAATGTTGAAGAGAAGCCTCAGAAGAAAGAGGCATCAAGAAGGAAAATGAAGTGAAAAGCTTTGGTCATACATTCAGAAAGTGAATCACCAAACTCTGATTGTGATTCAAACTCTTCTGAATCATCTGACTCTGAGGATGATGAAGAAGAAATGAGGAAAATGGCTGTGTTGATGGTGAAGACTTTCAAGAAAATGGGCTTCAATAATTTCAAGAAAGGAAAAAGGTTTTCTAGAGCTTCAAATGAGACAGGAAAAGCTACAGGAAGTCTGATAAGAGAGATTCTAAAGGGAAGAAGGATAAGTCTGAAATTCAATGCTACAAGTGTAAGGAGATGGGTCACTATGCTCCTGAGTGCAAGAAAGGTAAAACTGGAAAGGTACTCTACACTAAAGGCAGAGATTGGGCAGATACTTCAGATTCTGATGAAGAAGTGAACTATGCTCTCATGGCTACTACTGAATCAGAAACTTCTGAAAATCAGGTACCTCTAACTACCTATGCTTATAATATTGATGACATTGCTCAATTAAGAATTTATCTTAAGTCATTGCATATAAGTTATAGGGATCAGACTTTAGAAAATGAGAGGATAAAAGCTGAAATTTCTGAACTTAAGGTAAGTAATAAACTTGTTGAAGAAAAACTTGAAAACATGCAACAAGTTCAGAAAGAGAGAGATGATGCTGTTTGTAAAGAACAGAATTTGCTTCAGAAATATAAACAACTAGAGTCAGAGTTGGAGGAAGCAAATAATAAAATTAGAACTTAGACTAATTCTGGAAAGAACACTCAACAGATTTTTCAAACAGACACTGTTGGTCTAGGTTATAATGAGAAGATGAACTTAGATTTCAAAATCAAGTTAAAATCAGAACTCACTTTGTACATGGAACCAGTAAATTTTTGTCTGAAAATGAAAAAGAAGCTGTTAAAAGTAAACCAGTAAAAACTAGTGTTAAACAGGTTAATATTGGTTCAATGACAGATAAACAACTCAAACATAAACTGAAGGAGTTAAAATCTGTTAAGAAACAAAGAGTGTCAAACAAGAACAGAAATGGAAAAGTAGGCATCACTTCAGGAAATAAACCAATGCTTGCTAGTTATGCTCCAAGAAATACATGTCATAACTGTGGTAGTACTAAGCATCTTGCAAATTTCTGCAAGAAAAATAAAAATATAAATTCTTTACCTACAAAGTCTGAGGTAAAGAAGGATTTTGCTAGAACTAAGCCACAGACTTTATGCACACACTGTGGAAGCACTTGGCATTCCATTTATACTTGCAGAGAATATCATGCTATCTATCATAATTACTATGAACTGAAACCCAATCTGAAATGGGTTAAAGTTGATACTGCAAGTGTAAACACTGATATTGTTAGCTCAAACTCTGAAAATGTTAATTCCGCTGCAAAAGCTAACAAATTTAAGAATGCCAAAGGATCCAAGCAAGTCTGGATCCTTAAAACTAATCCTCAGTAATTGCTTGTGATTGCAGGGTAACAGGGAGGCAACCCTAGTCGTGGACAGTGGATGTTCAGGACACATGACTGGAAATAAAGCCCTGCTATCAGACTATGAGGAGAAGGCTGGCCCAAAAGTTTCCTATGGAGATGGCAATGTAGGAAGAACATTGGGATATGGCAATATTAATCTTGGAAATGTCATCATCAACAATGTAGCTCATGTCCCAGGACTCAAGCATGACTTGCTATCTGTGAGTCAAATCTGTGACAAGGGATATCATGTAGATTTTCAACCTGAATATTGTGAAGTTATCAGCAAATCTACAGGAAAGGTTGTTCTAGTTGGTCACAGGCAAAACAACATTTATGAAATCAAGCTTTTGATAGACTCTGTTGGAAAAGCTGTTTGCCTGTCTACAAGAATGTCTAGTGAAGAGAGTTGGAAGTGGCACAAGAAACTCTCACATTTGAACTTGAACAACATCAATGAATTGATCAGAAAGGATCTTGTAAGAGGACTCCCAAAGGCTCTGTTAAATGTTGATGGCCTATGTGATTCATGTCAGAAGGCTAAACAAAGGAAGTCATCTTTCAAGAGCAAGACAGAATTTTCTATCACTGATCCCTATCATCTTCTGCATGTTGATCTCTTGGTCCAGTAAATGTTATGTCTATTGCAAGGAAGAAATATGCTTTAGTCATTGTTGATGAATACACTAGATTCACTTGGGTGTATTTTCTAGCAAAAAAGGATGAAACTGCATTAACTCTGATGGAGCATGTGAAGCTAATGGACAAAGGATCAAGTAACAAAGTCAGAATCATCAGAAGTGATAATGGAACTGAGTTCAGAAATGCAACAATGGAAGAATTCTGTAAGGACAATGGAGTGAAGCAAGAATTTTCAGCACCTGGTACACCACAACAAAATGGTGTAGTTGAAAGGAAAAATAGAACCTTGATTGAAGCTGCCAAAACTATGCTTGATGAAGCAAAATTGCCAACTTATTTCTGGGCAGAAGCTGTTCAAACTGCTTGTTTTACTCAAAATGCAACACAGATCAATAAGCATGGAAAGACACCATATGAGATGGTGAAGAAAAAGAAGCCTAACCTGAAATACTTTCATATTTTCGGGTGCAAATGTTTTGTTTTGAAGACTCATCCAGAACAGTTGACCAAGTTTGAGCTAAAGGCAGATGAAGGAATTTTTGTTGGCTATCCACTGTCAACAAAGGCATTCAGAGTTTACAATCTGAGAACTAAAGTGATCATGGAATCTATACATGTTTCTTTTGATGATAAGAAGATAACTGGACTTGAAGACAAAGATGAATATGATCAACTGAACTTTGAAAATGAAGATTTAAACTCTGATGAAGGAAACTCTGATGAAACAATTCTGACAGACTCTGTTGAAACAAACTCTGAACCTCTACTGGTAAACACTGGAGAAACTTCTCCGCCACAACAAAGGGGAGAACCAGTTGAGGGGGAGCATAATCAAGATGAAGACTCAAACACTGATACTGAGTCAACTGAAAAATCTGGATCAAACTCTGATGCTTCAAACTCTGAAAATTTAAATTCTGACTCTGGGCAGTCAAGTTCAGGGGGAGTCTCAGAAAACGAAGATAGATCACAACAAAATCAGGAGAGCATGGATCAAGGGGGAGGATCACATGCTGATAGAAGTCATTTTCCTTCTGCTAGGAAATGGACTAAATCACATACACCTGATTTGATAATTGGTGATCCAGATGCAAAAGTGAAGACAAGAAGTGCTACTGCAAGTGAATGTCTGTTTCATGCATTCTTGTCTAAAAATGAACCAAAGAAAATGGAAGAAACTCTTCAAGATGTAGACTGGATAACAGCAATGCAGGAAGAGTTGAATGAATTTGAAAGGAATGAAGTTTGGACCCTTGTACCAAGGCCAAAGAATAGATCTATTGTTGGTACTAAATGGGTTTTCAGAAACAAGACTGACAGTGAAGGTGTTATCACAAGGAACAAGGCTAGACTGGTAACAAAGGGCTATTCACAGCAGGAAGGAATAGACTATGATGAAACATTTGCTCCAGTTGCAAGATTGGAGGGAATCAGAATTTTTCTAGCATATGCCTCTCACAAGAAATTCAAAGTGTTCCAGATGGATGTGAAAAGTGCTTTTCTGAATGGAAAGCTTGAAGAAGAAGTGTTTGTTGAACAACCACCAGGATTTGTGGACCCCAAATATCCAGATTATGTCTACAGGCTAGATAAGGCACTATATGGACTTAAGCAGGCACCAAGAGCATGGTATCCAGAAATCTTCTCAAGAAATTTGGTATGCTTGACTGTTCATCTGCATCAACTCCCATGGCAACAGCAACTAAATTGGACAAAGACACAAGAGTTTCAGTGGATATGACAAACTACAGGGGCATGATAGGATCTCTTCTATACTTGACAGCTAGTAGGCCTGATATCATGTATGCAACCTGTCTTTGTGCAAGGTTTCAGGCAGATCCTAGAGAGCCACATCTAACAGCTGTGAAAAGAATCTTCAAGTATCTCAAGGGCACCATATCATTAGGTCTGTGGTACCCCAGAGAATCAGACTTCAAGCTACTTGGGTATTCTGATGTAGACTTTGCAGGCTACAAGATAGACAGAAAGAGCACTAGTGGAAGTTGTCAATTTCTTGGTGACAGACTTGTTTCCTGGTACAGCAAGAAACAGAAATCAATCTCCACATCTACAGCAGAAGCAGAGTATATTGCAGCTGGTAGCTGTTGTGCACAGATCTTATGGATGAAGAATCAATTGCTGGATTATGGATTGAGGTACAGTAAAATCCCTATTTACTGTGATAATCAAAGTGCTATTACAGTAAAATCCAGTACAGCACTCAATGACCAAGCACATCAACATAAGGTACCACTTCATCAGAGAACATGTGGAAGAAGGGAATATTGAACTACATTTTGTGTCTACAGAACAACAGCTTGCAGATATCTTCACTAAACCATTGAGTGAAGCTACATTTACAAGACTGGTCAATGAACTAGGAATGGTCTCTGGTTCTGACTAGGAATGTTGGTTAGATTCAAATTTTACTTATGTGGTGTATTACTCATATTTCCTGTTTGGTTAAATGCTAAGTGAACTCTGTTGATTAAACTCTGTTATGCATACTCTGTTAAACTCTGTCAGCATGCCTATATGTCATTCACTGTTAATCAGTTTGATAAACTCTGCAAACTCTGAGTTGATTTTTGTCTGAATGAAAACACCAATGAAGAAATATGTATGAAGCATGATTCTCAGCAATTAATCATGAATATTTCTGAGTTATTGTGATCTAATCTTAGATTGTGCAGAAAGTTAACACAGCATGATACTGGCTCATATTTATAGCATCTCTTAGTTTATTTTGTCCTAAACTCTGAGTCTATAAATACTGTGTGCGTTACCTTACATGAAAAACTACTGATGTTGATAAACTCTAAACTCTGTTAGTTATACTCTGATAGAATAAAATGCTTACTGCAATACCCCAAAGAAAATGTATATAGGTTGTTATACTCCTTTGAGATTATGTTGGATACTAGGATGACCCAGGAACTTATTGGTATATAATATGTGCTAAAATTCTCTGATTTTTGGTGACTAGTTAAATACTAGGATGACCCAGGAACTTATCAAAATGATAAGGGCTAAAATTTTTGAATTTTTGATGACTGGTTCCAACCTCTGATTACTGGAATGAAAAAAAATAATAAAAATAAAATAATAAAAATAAAAAAAAATGTATATAGAGGAGGTATAAAATAAAAGTTACTGTATATAGTTTGAGTACTTCAGAGTTTAGCTTTCATCATACAGTCAGTGTTTACTATGACAGTTTGTGCATCCAGTGTTTATTTATTTACTTTATGGATTTTATGAAAAATTAGATGCTCTAAAAATTGATTTAGTAAACTCTGCTTCACACACACATATATTCACAACTGTGCAATTTATGAAAGGGTTTCGGTGATAAAGTTGGAGAATTGACAAACGCTGTTGATTCGTGATTTGTACTCTAAGGTAAATTTTCACTTGGATAATTTGAAAATCTAGGAGTAAATAGGGATTTTGACAACTGTTAATCAGTGAATTGTTGATGAATGTGTTCTTTATATGATTACTTTAATTAGTTTTCATATTCTCTTCCTTGATTTATTTCCTTGAAGAAGAGTTCATAAAACATAAATAAAATTTGTAGAACAAAATGAATAAGATTAGAGAAACATAATTTTTCATTGATAATAAGAAAGATATTACAAGCAAGTATTACATCTTTTTGTTCTCTCTATCTGCTAATCTATTCAACAGGAAGATAAAAGGTCAGTCCAAACCACTCCATTGTTAGCAAAAATTCCCAGATCCCATCTTTGCCACTTTATTTGGGTGGAAGTTGAAGGGATAAGGTTATTTTTGCTGACATATTCATTAACAATGGTTGGTGGTGTTGGATGAGGATGCCTTCGAGGAGAGCCATGCAAATGTTGCTTGGAGAGCAGCATCGATGTCGATCACCCTTGCAGGTTTCTCTCTCTCGATCTCTTCCAGACCGGCATCCATTTGCAGCCACAGCGTCTCAAGCTGCCTTTCCCACTCAAACGCTTCAAACTCTTCACGCGTATAGCTGAAGATGTCCCTATTCTCGACAAGATGAAGGTTCTTTTCTTTGATGGTAAGGTTGGCCATTGTTTTTCAGAGTGTTTTGTTTGAAGGGTTTGTGATTTTACAGGGGAAACTGAAAGGTTAAAGGATTAATGAACAAATCTGAGCAAGTCTCTAGGCCTTAAATAGAGATGGGTAAGCAACGAAGTCCTTAAACGCTTCGTATTTTGGTTATTAAAGGCAACGGGTAAACGCTTCATATTCTGGTTTTAATTGGGTCCAGATATTTTAAGAGAGTATTATTTGATTTTTGTTTAAATCAAATATTTTAATGTTTTAATTTGCAAAATACTCTTCTTAAAAATAAGCGCACGTGACCCACTCGCCCATTAATGTGTCCCACTCACCCATTATTGTGTCCCAATACACATTAATCTAGGAACTGATTGAGTGTTTGTTTACATAAGAGATTTGGTTTTTAATTACTCTAATTACTTTTGTGTCCAAACGGTTGTGTTTTATTCTTACATCTCACATTTCTCTCATTTTTCACTTGGGCACTCTCGCAAACACCTTTCCTACATACATTTCTCTTGGAAATTCTTGCAAATTTCTTAACTCAGTGGCTTCTAAAGCATTCACTGCTCTTGGTTTACGGTTTGTTCCTAACAACTATGAAGCTCCACTCTATCATGAACGCGTTCCAGAACCGTTTCATCTAATGCAGAACTTCTTGAGAGATTCGGAGATTGGACAAGCTCTGGCTGGACCTGAAACTCTCTCTGCGTCTCAAATTGCTACATTTTGGCAGAATTCATTTTATGTGGATGGAGGAGAGAATGGGACTCCTAACATCATCTTCACTTATGAAGAACAAGATTATGTGATTACTCCACAAACTGTAAAAGATACAATGGGGTTTGACACACATACTTCTTATACTCTGGTTAATGAAACTCATTTGAGAGAGATGCTACAAGAGATAGGTTACATGGAATCTCTTGACAAGCTTGGCGGTATAAAGAGACCAAATCTCAGGAAGGAATGGAACTTTTTCTTTGATTACATTACAAGGACGTTCCAGAAGAAAGTCACCAACTGGGATGCCATTCCAATAGATAGTCTCCAAATCGGGTATTCTCTACTCTATGGTAGCAATTTTGATTTTGGTCGATATGTTCTGATGAACTTAGGTGATAAACTGTCAGAATCTACTACTGTTTATTATGCTCATTTTTGTCAAATGCTGTTCAATGCTTGTGTACCTGGTCTAGAAATTGCTGATACTGATGAAATTGATCCTTTTCGAGTCAACAAGAGAATATTCTCTGATATGACTAATAAGGATGTTGGTAAAGCAAATCTCCCTGCTTTTGTCATGCCACTTGCTCTGCAAAATTTTCTCCATCAACCTCAAGAACCACAACAACCTGAACCACAACCACAACCACAACAAACTGAACCATAACCACAAAAACAACCTGAATCACACCCTGAACCTCAACCAGAACCACTAAACATTGATCGTACTCAAAAACCAAACACTGAATCACCTACATCACCTACTCACTCAGCACCTACAAAACAATCTTCACACACTCCACAAACAAACTCTGAATCATCACAATCTGCACCAGAATCACAGTCTAAAGCACAAAGAGTTAATAAGGCAATTACTGAACGACATGCAAGGGTTAAGCAGGCGAAAGAGACACAAAGAAAATCAAAATAGACATCTTCTGGAGCTGTTTATACTAGAAGAGTGAAAAGAATAAAACAAATGGCAAACATACCTAAGTCACTCTCAGTTGTAGAACGATCTCCACAATCTAGTGAAGAGGACTCAGATAATGTACCTCTAGGAAAGCGAAGAAAACTGGTATTCTCTGATTCTGTGGAAGAAGATATTGATGCTCCAGAGGTAGGTTCACATCAAACACCTACTGTTGAGGTTGAGAAAGATGCAATACCTGCAGAGGTTGAAATACCTGCAGAGGTTGAAATGCCTGTAGAGGACAAAATGCTTGCAGAAGAGGATGTTAGGGATGGCCTTTCTCCAATAAATGATATTCTTGATTCATTTATGCCATTCTCTGATCCTATCTCTGATACTGGTGCAGCTGATCAACCTACGGTTGTTCTTTCTGAAACTGTGGCATCCCATACTGAGTTATTATCTGATGCTTACCAAACTGTTGAAGGAGGAGATGAAATTGATCAAGCAACCAAGGCCACTTCTCAGTCTATGTCTGTTGCTGAGCCTGAGCAACATGGAGGAAATCTTGACAGGCCTACAGAAGAAATTGCTAAAACTGTGGCTGAAGATGAACATGTTAAATCTACAAGTGTTGAACCTGAAGGTGAAAGTAGTTCAAACTCTGATTCTTCTCTGAGTGCACCAGTACAAACAGACAATAAACATACACCTTTCACTCAACCTTGTACGTCTCATGAAGTTGAGAGAGCACAATTTGCAAAGAATGCTGCTAATGGTACAAAGAGGATTGTATTTTTCCACGAGGAAGAGCAGTTGATTTTGTTAAGCAAAATGCTGATACTATCTCCAATCCAGAGATTCTTTCTTGCTTAAAAGCAACTGTAGTTCAAGTCAAAACTCTGGATAGAAGATTTGATGACACTACAATGGCAATCATTGCTTTGCGGAATGAGGTTGTAGCTAGAGAAATGAAAATGGAAAGAGATTCAAAACTAGTAACTACAAAATTTTCTACAGCTCAAGACAATCTCTTTGCCAGGTTGAGTAAAGTTGAAGAGAATCAGTCTGACTTATCTGCTAAAATTGATTCTATTGCTACCTCCTTGGAGTTAATTACATCTATTCTTATGCCTGATGATGTCAAAAAGGGGGAGAGAGTTGTCAGAAGGGATAGTGCTGGAGATGGAGGGGCAAGTAGTAAAGGAAAGAACAAGGCTGAAGAGGTTCAAACTTTGAGAACTAGCAAGTCATCTAAATCACAGTCTGTTGGGAGAAATACTGATACTCAAGGTACTTCAAAGACCAAGAGTTTGCTGTTACCTTCTAATCCACAAATTGATGAAGAATTGGCTGCTAAGCTGTTTATTGAAGAGAATGAGGAAGGAGTTACGATTGAGGACATTGAAGCTGAAGAAAAGAGTTTATAAGAAGAACATCTCAATTCTTTAAAGTCTGGTAAGGTACAAAGAGGAAAAGCTCCTAGACCTGTTGTTAAAGGTGTTGTGATCAAAGAAAGGGCTGATGTTAGTCAAAGATCTTGGTTTTCAAAGGAGGCAATGGCAGCAGAAGCTAAACTCAAGCTAAAAGGCATTGAAGGAGAAAGTTCACAGAAGAAAGTTACAACTTCTGTTGCATCTCAAGTAATGATCACACCTTTACATTCTTCTCAGTTGAAATCGGTTTTTGGGAAAGGAACAATTCATGATCCAAATGTATTATCTGGAGTTTCTATGAATGTTTCTGATGGAAGAGCTTTGTCTGGCAAAGTTGGAAATAATAAGGGTGGACTAGGTTCACACAGAGACAAAAGGCAATATACTGGTCCTAGAGATCCTTCTTCACTGGCTGTTCCAGGTCGTGGTGTTCCTCAAGAGAGTTTGGACAGACTGGAATCAGTACAGTTAGTTCATCAGAAGAGTTTAAACAAGGATTTTCTCTTGTACTTCATGGCTGATGGGACAGTATTTAAAGTTGGTGAGAATGATATTGGCTTGAAATGTTGGGAAGAACTAGAGTATGTTCTATATCTTCTCAAGGTGAATAGTCAAAGGACTCAATCAGTTGCTAATGTGCTCAGACAGAGAATGCTTCAGAATTTGGCAATCAGAGGAGAGAAGTATAATAGCAGATATGTTCCTAAGTACAGGGATTACAAAGGAAATCTCATTGAAATGAAGAAAGGTACTGCAAAGTTAAAGACTGATTTGGGAATCACAGTACTTGATTTCAATTCACAGTCAGAAAAAGTCAGATTTATCAGACTGGGAAATGAGATGAGAAGGAACAAAATCTATGATCTTAGGGCTGCTTTCTATCAGACAGATGAGAGTGATCCTCAGCTCAGAGAAATTAAAGAAGCTATGAAGATTGAGCTTGAAAATGCAGAAAGAAGATTGCTCATAGATTTTCTCAGAGCTATGCCAGATCTTGAAGTGATAAGAGATTAAGGTCTGTAAGGATTTTCTTATTCTCTGTAGTTTTTGTTAAGTAAAAGCTTAAACTCTGAATTTATATAAACACTGTATGTAATAACCCGGATTTTCAGAAATTGATTTTATTATTATTTTAAGAATATTAATGTTTTTCCTAAAATGAGGAGGAATTTTTTTTTTTTATTGTTCATTATTCTAGTTCAAGGAATTTCAAAAGCGAATTATTTAATTATTTTCTGGTTCAGTGTAATTATGAACTGTATTATGTGATTATTGTTGGAAGGTGGAATGTATGTGAAGTTGTGTTTATGTGATGATTTGTAAGCATTGTAGGTCGGTGTATTTTTATTTAAATTTTTGAGGATTTAAATATGATTAAATCCTTTATTATTGGTCTTCTAAAAGTTTTATAAAATCATCGGGATTACTAGAAATCCTGAAATCTTTTGCATTATTAACTTTATTAATTTATTTGAGTTTTAAAAATATTAGATGGATTTATTGTGATTTTTAAGAATTTTAAAATGATTTTTACGAATTATTCTTCATTTTAAGGATCAAAACTTTGAAAATTCATATTTAATTCATTTTTGATCCGAAAAATATTTTAAAAATATGTGTGTGCTCATAATGTTGTACTCTACATTTCAAAAATGAAAAGTTTAATTTTTCAAAAATTTTATTTAAATTCGATATATAAAAGTTGTTTATTAGTTTTAAAAGTGAATGAATGGTATTTTAATTGGGCCGGAATAAACTGTTAGCAGTGGTATATTAGTATTGGGCTATGCCCAATATAGAAAAACAGCAGCCGAGAGATAGATATCGGGGAGAGAGAAAGGAAGAAAAGGGGGAGAAAGAAAATTAGGGATTTAGAAAGAAAAGAGAGAAAGGAAGAAGGAAACACTTGAATCCATGCTTGAAAATTCTTGGTAATCAAAGATTAGTCATATATACATAGTGGGTGAAGCTTGGATTGAAGGTCTACTTGAGTTTTTGGAGCTTTGGAAAGTAAGAAGATTAAGGAAGAAGATGAATAGTAGTTTTGGGGGAAAAGTAGAAGCTTTGTGTGATTGAAGCTTGGTTGTTGGTTTTAAGCTTGGAAAAGGTATTATTCTTGTTTTCTTGAAGTTATTTATGCTCGATTATGTTTAATTAGATAATTAGGGATTATGTAAAATTTGGGTTCTTGAATTTTAGTTTTAATTTGTGGAATTGGTAGTTGATTATGTGTAGAGTCTAGTAGGCAATTCGTCCAGAAAATCAGGGCCTGACCTGTTTTTGCAAGAGGAATTCGAACTGGTTATGCTCTGTTCTGGGCAGCGATCATTTAATGAAAGTTGTTCTATTTGGAGTCTATTTTGTGTAGGAGAGAATGGTGCATCGTTTGGGTTAACGATCTAGGAGAAAATGATGTTTTAGTAAAACCTGCGCATAATAGAGTAACCTCTCGGGATTTTGCACTTTGGAACTATGTTTCACCTAGTTAAACTTTGTAAATTGGATTGAAACTTTTATTGAGGATAAATGAAGGAGCTATAAATATTTCAAAAAAAGATTTGGGTAAAAATATTGATTTTCCAATTTATTAAAAATGTTTGAGTATAGTGTGCGCAGTGGTGGCAGATTTGTGCCCTGTTTTGAAAGGTTGTTTTGAGTAAGTTAAAGACCTTATTTGAAGGGGGTTTATAAATGAAAGTTGTTAGTTGTGATCTTATTTAGTTGGATACCAAGTTTAGTATACAATGGATTGATAGTAAATGTTTTAGTGTAGAATTACTAAGGTGTTATAGTTTAAAATGAAAGATGAATTGTGGTTGGAGATTGTGTTGGATATTGATTGATGTTGTTGATTGTTGTAATTGTCCTAATTATTTTGTGGTGTCGTTAATATCCAGGTTTAATGACTATTAGTGGTTTAAAGTATGTTGGTATTATGTGTGGAGTTTATACGACTTGACTAAATGGTAAATGCTTATGTGCTAAATGGGGTATCAAGCGAGTCGTAGTATTTGATGGCTTTACTAATTATATATATATTATATGTTATTTATCAAAGGTTAATTGTTAGATTCATTTTAATATGTGTTTAACTGCGAGGAGTTGAAATGAGATCTCGAGTCTTAAATGTCAATATTTAAGTACTTGTGTAATTCTCTTCGACTAGTTCCTCGGGCTTACGAATATCAATGATTAACTATCACGAGTATAATTAATATACTTAAGTGATGTGATCATTGATATAGCGTAAATAATAGTTAGTGCTAGGGGTTGTTCCCTAGGGCTTACGAACATCAATGATCGATTGTCACGTGTATCATTAAAATGCGTGAGAAATACGATCATTGGTGTAGCGTAAGTAGTAGTGTAATGTAAATCATTATGTGCTAGGTGCCGCATGTCTGGGCGGGTACTTTTCTTATTTGTTTACTTTTATTTTTGGCAAAAACAGGGTTGGATTGTATTTGAGGGGCTGTGCCCATAGTCCGATAAACGAATACTTCATGCCGAAATTTTCTAAAAATCCCCTGCGCTTAAATTTAATTAACTTATTTAATTTCAAGGATTTGAAGGCATGATTTGGCTGTTAGCTGTTTATGTGAATATGTGTTAAGTAAATTATCTCGAGGATTAATTGTGTTTTGATGATATATTAAATTGGTTTTAGTATACTAAATGGATATAAGCGTGTTATGTGCATTAAGTGGTATTAGAGTAGTCAACTATATAAAGGACACCTATAGTTTGACTTTATGTGACTTAGTGGTATTTCCGAGTGGTGTCTACTCGAGATACGAGGTGGGACTGACACGTAATCGTAACAATTACAGTACCATTAGGACGTGATCAAGTGGAGCAACGTGTATCAAAAAGGAAGGATCGAGACGTCGTGTAAAGTTCATCGAACTGCTTGGGCAAGACGCCAAGGATTTATTCGCGGTGTTCCGTTTGGTGCTAAGGACCAGAGGCAAGTTTATTTATACATACTCTATCGTTCAGAGTATATTTATTTTGAAATATATGAAATGTGTGGAATAAGACTTCAATCCATATTTGCAAGATTTCTTCTATCTTTATCTTGATAAATTATTACCTTTAAGTAAAATGGTTTGACTGAAAGTATATGTGATATGGAGAGAGTGATATACTATAAGGGGTAAAGTGATATGAGAAGGAATGGTATCAGTTGTTATTTATGGTTATTTTTATGATATTATGGTATCAGTTGTTATCTAAAGTTATTTTATAATATTACAATTATGTGTAAATTGGGGATATTTGAGTTATAAACTGTTTCAGACGTTATTAATAAATATTTTGTTATATAAGGGGACAAGGGCTGATATTTACAGATTTTCCGAAAAGGGATTTACATGTAAAGTATTTTAGTTGGTGTACTTTAAAAGTATTGATATATGAATGGAAAATGGAAGGGGTTGTCTTGTAATATATATTTTCGAAAACCCGGACAAAGTTTTTAGAAAAAAAATTCGCAATAATTAACCTAATGGCAACATCACTAATAAACTAGTGTTTATTTAATTAGGAGATACCTCTGAAAGCATCTACTGATTAAATAAACCTTATTCGTCTAATTAAATTTATTTAATTAGATGCATATTATTTTTAAAACGTTTCTTACAATCGCTTTGTTCCGGAATAATAATAAAGATATTTCGATGGTTATAAATGAGACATTTTCTGTTAAAAATATCTAGAATGATATTGATAAAAGTTATTTTAATGGTTATTTAATTCAATGAATATTAATTATAATATTCATTTCAAAAGGGATTATTGAATAGATCTTCTAATTGTTCTAAGGGTGATTGAATATTGCTAAAAGGTTGTTTAAGGAATTTCGTAATGAAATGAATGTATGTCTTGAATTGATACACTGATGATATACCTTTATAAACGTTCTCCAATGGAAATGTGAAATGGAAATGTGAAATGTGAATGGAAATGATATACGGGAATGGAAATGTGAAATGGTGTTGATAAATGGAATAATGATTTTATAAAAAGGGGGATTAGCAACAAACTTGCGTAAGAGGCTGTGTCAGGGCTGTGTGCGACATAGTCTAGCATTCATTATATGATTCGGCACGAAGATGCCAAGGGAGGATGTTAGCAGGTGGCCTTCCTCCAGGGATGATGTTAGCAGGTGGCCTTCATTCCTTCTACCGGTAGTAAAAAGGGACGGGTACGGAGGACGACTGATCATCGTGCCTCACGTATTCGGCAACAGTGAAAACCCCCAAATTTTTTTAATAAAGAATCGACGATAAAGTCAGCTTGGTATATTGAAAAGGGAAAAATGAAATGAAACGTTGGAATTATTGTTATAGATGAAGAGAAACTGATTTTATATTAATTTGTATAAATGTTTCAAGAAGTATATTAAGTATCAGTTGAATGTTGGAAACCCATGCACATGATGGAATATTTTGTTAAACTCTAGTAATAACTTGCTGAGCAATTCTTTCGCTCATACTTGCTTGTTTTCAAATATTAACTTTTCAGTGGAAGGTAGCCGGACGAGGTTATCTGCATGGCTTAGATGAAGCGGGCAGCGTGCCCTTATGAAGACGATATGATCTAGAAAGTTTATAGCTGGAGTAAATTATGTGTAAGTATATTGATGTGTAATATATATGTTAATTTGCGCAAAGTAATACTAGTTGCTGGTGTACTTCTCAACGAAGTTATACTAGTAGTAAGGAGTTGATTCTTGTTTCTAGCCCTATAACCTAAAAGATGCTTGGTGGTTGGGGTCTCAATTGTTGTAACTCGATTATTAATGAGTACAGATGGTTTAATGTGGTTAAACAGGTGATTTGTTGTTAAGGATTTCCGCGTGACGACCCAATCCCTGACCCCGGATTTGGGGGCGTTACACTGTATTTGTCTATTTGTTTTGACATCATCAATTATTGTCATTAACTTGTGCATTTTTGCTAATGAACAAGTTGGGGGAGATTGTTAAATATAATTGATGTGTTTTAATCAGTGGTTAAGTGTTACAGTGAATTATCAGAGTTTAGCTGGAAGCAGTCAGAGTTTAGTGTAAACTCTGACAGATGGAAGCTCGACAGAGTTTGTCAAACTCTGTCTGGAGGAAGCGTCTACTGGTCAACAGTGATTCAAGATTTATTATGCAAGCGATATCTTTGAAGATTGGATAGCTATCAAAGAGATCGAGTTGACTTAAGAGACGTGTGACAATCTGTAATTGATATCGTATAATTGGATACCTAGAAGGGTATCGTACAACGAATTATCTTTATTGTAACCTAGCAGCTCTTTGTGATATTTTACATCACGAAGAGGGTTTGTAATACAAGAAGTTTTTAAGTGCATAAACGTCTTTACTTGTTAAACTCTCATACGAAGTTGATTATTAATTGTGTATTCGGCCTAACACAGGGCTTTGGAGCTTTTAGTTTAGGCGTGGGTGATTTACAGGAAGGCGTGGTGAATATGACTTTGGTTCAATATTAATCTCAAGCATTTTGTTTAACTGTTCGTCAGTTTTCGAAGATTATTACGTTCCTTGCTGCTTGCCATCATGGAGCAAATAAGGAAGTCTTAAAGCTAGTGTGGAATGGTACATTCTTCTTTTTCTTGTCCTATATCTTTGTATGTAGGTGAATGATGTGTTATAGCAAATTTATATTGAAAACAACTATTTATTTGTTCTTTTCATCGTTCTCAAGTCTCTGTGCTCGACTTGTGTGATGCTTTGAATATCGATGATTAACCAGTGCTCCCATTGAAAGTCAGTTTGTAAAATGATTGATTTGGCATTCGTAGATGTACCTTAATATGTCCTCGTCTGTCACTTGAGTAATTTGCCGTATACCAAGCAGTGCTAATAATATGTGCGAGACTGTAAATTAAGCTTGACGATTTTACTTTTGATTCTGTTAACTTATATACGGTGTTTGGTGATGCAGGTGAATTTGGTTGGAGGGTATTATGATGCAGGAGATCATGTCAAGTTTGGGCTGCCAATGGCTTTTAGTGTGACAATGCTGTCATGGGGAGTTATCGAGTTCCGAAGAGAGATAACGGGATAAAATCAAATGGGGAACACTTTGGCTGCCATCAAATGGGGAACTATTATTTCATCAAAGCACATCCTCAGCCTAATGTTCTTTGGGCACAGGCTAGTACATCCAATTTTTTTCCAAGAATATTTTAAAAATTAATGCACTAGTTTTCCCGATTTCATGTAGTACTTTCCAATTTCTTTCCTACTCCAACAACATTTCTCAAAAAACTCTTGTAGCTAGTTATTTGAGTGAAAGATGAATACACACATGCAATTTTTGTCACCTATAATTTGACTCTTAAATATCCTGGTTTTTTCCAATAAGATTTCCATCAGTTCTTAAATGCCCAACTCTCACTTTATTAAAAAAGGTAGTTTAGAAATAATACATTTGCACACTGTGTTCCCAGATTTATTCAATTAGTTTTGTAAGTAGATGGTCTTTTATATTTTGTCATGCTCGGAACAAACTATGCTGTATTGAATTCAAGATTAAATGACAACAATACTAATTTTTGTTAAATTTTTTTAATATGTTCCGGTAGGGGATGGAGATTCTGATCATTATTGTTGGGGTTAGTCAATGTCATATATGTTTATTTATATAACAGTTTACCAATGGAACTTGACCATTGTTTTCGCTATCTCCTCCAGTCCTATGTCTCTTGTTTTTATGAATTGAAGGATGAATTGTTATGGGCCGCTGCATGGCTCCATCAAGCAACCAAGGAGGAGTACTACTTGAAATATCAGGCCAACGCAGATTATTTTGCATGTGCTTGCCAACAAAAGAATGATGGCTACAATGCCCCAATGACCCCTGGTAATATTTAAGTTTCCTAGTTATTTGTCAAACTACTTTTGAAAGCATGACTAAGGGTATTAACATCCTGTACTGATTTATGTAACTAGGCGGACTACTATACATAAATGACTGGAACAATCTGCAGTACGCAGCGTCAGCAGCATTTCTTCATGCTGTTTACTCTCATTATCTCTCAGCTGCAAATTCAATGCTCAAGTGTCTAGATGCGCATCCACATAATTGAGGAGAGTCAAGATGCAAAGGTAAACTACATTGCTCTTTTTACTCGCCAATCTTGCGCTACCGAACTTATCAGTCATGTTTGCTATGATATTTCACGTTGCATACTCACAGTCTCGCACCATGAAATCTTTATTGTTCTCATGTTATTCTGTATTCCAATTGCAGAAGATTTACTCGATCTCGATAACTTCCTCGATTTGTAATTTTGTTGATAAGGCTTCAATTGTAATTTTCATACATTTGAACAATTAAACTTTAAATATATCTGATATTTATTCTGTAGTTTTACCATTTAGCTATGAACAATTTTCTTGTGTGCTTTTAACAGCCAGATGACCCAGTTCCAAGAGTTATAAAGAAGATAACTGCTGAAGGGATTCTGGCTTGTTTACAAGATGCTGTAGATTCTGTTAAGCATGATCAGGTATGAATCAGCTGCACATAGATTTTAGTTGAACCTAATGCACGTACAAAGATTGACTTGAGAAAAATGCTGAATGATGGATGTTGTTCACTGAAAGATAAGCTGCCATTACTAATTAATGTTGACAAGTAATAGTTATATCAGCTGCAACATTCTTATCTGGGGACTTTGAAACTCAACTGTTTACCTTAAATTCTTATGGTTCTTATGAAATGACGGTAGATGTTTTAACCAACAGTATATCTCGAATTGCCTTCCTAATATTAGCACGTACTTTCTTTTAGGTCAAATGTTTCAGTAGTATTTTAGCATTTCCAGATTTCTTATCTAATTTAACTTGTAAGAGTATTGATAGATTGAATTTTCTTATATTGTTTATTATAGCTAATCGTTTCAAAATATTGTTTTTTGAACATGCGCTGGCCAGGACTGCTGAGAAGTTCATTGAAGAGTTTGAATTACTTGTAAAAGATGAAGAATCATTGGCAGAGGATATGGTGAGAGCTTCCTGCCATCTTCAGCTCTCCATGATGCAAAAATGCAAGCCAACTCAAGAAGATGCTAGTACTCCACTAATGATTTGAAGGCAATATAGAAATTGCATAATTACGTTTGACCTAGTATATCTTCTTTTAGTACTTGTATGTTTTAGTTTATGTTTTATAGTGCTGGTGGATTTGATGATGTTGTTGGCTACTTGACTTCTTATGTTGTTAATGAATTGGTGGTTGGTTTGTATAATGGGAAATTCAATATTCAAGCAATACATTTTTGTTTTGTTACACTTGTTGTGTTACAATAGGTACAAAGTGTGTTGCAATAGGCTGTTATTTTTATTATATTGCATGTATTGCAGTAGGTCATATTAGGCGTTACAATAGGCCTTGCATATTTAGCAGGTGGGTCCCACAGTAGGCCCAAAAGTGGGCCCCACATGTGGACCCCATGTGTGGCCCCACATGTGGATCCCACGTGTGGGCCTCACATGTGGGTCCCACCTATGGGCCCCATAATATTATGCAAATTTGTATCGTCTATTGTAACACACAAACTATGTTGCTGTAGAGTGTTTAAGGTGTTTCTATAGAGGTCTTTAGTAACTGCATTTGCCGTGTTACCATAGGTTGTTTTTTATGTTACCTTTGATACCTATAGTTACTGCTGAGAACCTAACATGGCTGAAGTGTTACCATAGCCTGATTTTGGCCTATGGCAACTTCAAACAGGGGTCTATGGTAACACAGTTTGGGTGTTGCTTAAAGCAATCTATGGTGTAGTGAGAGGCAAATCCAGGAAAGAGGGAAAGCAGAGAGCAGGTCAAGGCAGTAACCTTGAGATCAGGAAAGGTTACAACAGATCCAAAATCAGCAGCTGAGGAAGATGAAGAAGTGTAGAATCAGCAAGTGGAAAATTCTGCAGTACCCGAAATTGAAAAATCTGACTTGGTGGCTGATCAGCCAGTTGGTGAAGTGGTAAAAAGCAAGGAACCTGTTGTTAAAGCTTCTCCGGAGTAGTCTACAAAAAATACTCAGATCTATCCTCCTCCTCCATATCCTAGAAGACTCTAGAAGCAGAATTTGGATAAGAAGTTTGCTAAGTTTTTAGAGGTGTTCAAGGAGTTGCAGATTAACATTCCTTTTGCAGAAGCTCTTGAACAGATGCCGAGTTAAGCCAAGTTCATGAAGGGTATTCTTTCTCGTAAGTTGAAGCTCGAGGAATTAGAGACCGTTGCTCTAACAGAAGAGTGCAGTGCTGTGCTGCAACAGAAATTGCCTCCAAAACTAAAGGATCCTGGTAGCTTTACTATTCCATGCACTATTGGTAATTTGTCTTTTGAGAAGTGCTTGTGTGACATGGGAGCTAGCATCAATCTCATGCCCTTGTCAGTTTACATGCAACTTGGTCTACCGAATTCGAAACCAACCAACATCTCTTTGTAGTTGGCTGATCGATCAGTTACATATCCTAGAGGCATAGTGGAAGATGTTTTGGTGAAAGTTGATAAACTTATATTTCCTGCGGATTTTGTTATCTTGGATTTCGAGGAGGATAAGAAGATTCCCATAATCTTGGGAAGACCATTCTTGGCTACGGGAAGAACCTTGATCGATGTGCAGAAAGGGGAACTCACCATGAGGGTGCAAGACCAGAATATCACTTTTAATGTGTTCAATGCAATGAAATTTCCCACGGATGAAGAAGAATGCTTGAAGGTGGATTTGGTTGATTCTGCGGTTACTACGGAGAATGATCAATTGCTTAAGTCAGATTCTTTGGAGAGAGTGTTAGTCAGGAATTCTGATTTTGAAGATGAGGAAGTAGCAGAGCAACTTCAGCAGCTAAATTCAGCTCCTTGGAAAAGGAGATTTGACTTGCCTTTTGAATCTCTTGGGTTAGCGGAACTTAAAAATTCGGAGGGGCGTCTTAAACCATCTATTGTAGAAGCTCTTACACTTGAACTCAAACCACTTCCGGAGTACTTGAGGTATGCTTTTCTTGGTGATGCATCTACATTACCTGTTATTATTGCTTCTAACTTGTCAGCTAGTGCAGAAGAAAAGCTCTTACGAATTCTGAGGGAGTTCAAGTCACCAATTGCTTGGACCATAGAAGATATCAAGGGAATCAGCCCTTCTTATTGCATGCACAAAATTCTGCTAGGAGGAAGGAGCTAAGCCTACTGTTGAACATCAGCGAAGACTCAATCCTATTATGAAAGAGGTGGTGAAGAAGGAAATTCTAAAATGGTTAGATGCGGGTATTATCTATCCCATCTCAGACAGTTCTTGGGTGAGTCCGGTTCAATGTGTGCCTAAGAAAGGAGGCATGACAGTTGTTCCTAATGAGAAGAATGAGCTCATCCCTACTCGGAAAGTCACGGGGTGGAGAGTTTGCATGGACTATCGGAAGCTTAACAAAGCCACGAGAAAAGATCACTTTCCTCTTCCATTCATTGATCAGATGTTAGACAGGTTGGCGGTGTTGGTGTATACTGAAAATATTTATTTGAAGTATTTACATTTATTTCTGGCCGGTTTAATTGAGAATCATTTAAATGTTTACATGTTGTTTAAATATTATATATTGTGAATAATCTAGTATCAAATGGGATACAGAATATTAGATTATTAAATACGGTTTATATAATATAATAAGGTTCACAACACAGGTGGAGTTAGACAATCCACTGGAATGGCTGTAGTATTATTTAGATTAGTTTATATTGACTAATAAATAATACTAGTATACTTTGTGTATATTGAACAGGATCAAATTTAGAATTGTTCCCTTATACTGATTAAGAAGGTGAACTAAGATTCTATGTTATTATTAATGCTTAGGTTCTTAATCCGGAAATAATAATTGACACGTATATATTATTTACATGCTTTGATTTATATATGAAATAATTCTTTTGATTTATTTCATTATATTTTGGGTGATGAAATAATATATATGGTGGGATATTATTTATTGAAGGAATCCATGTCCTGATAATATTTGGGTTAATGATGTCCCCTTGAAAGCTCAAAAAGATTTAATTATGTGAAACCCTGCAGGTGGATTTATTCCGGCATAATTAAATAAAGGTTGAGTGGATAATCAAGGATAAAAGATATTAATTAAATGAATTATCAGTAATTTATTTAATTAATGGACATGCGATATTTTAAACATGGGGAATTTAATAAGCAAATAATATTGGAACCGAATTAATTAATTAAATTACGGTATTAGGAAAGGTAGTGCAAATATTAATTCTTTAGTGGATTGAATTAATATTTAATTACATTGGGCTAGGCTCAAGATGTAATTAGAAGGCCCAACCTAATTATCCATGATCCCTATTGTAGCCTATATATATTCCTATTCTCTTCTTGCTGGGGGCTGGTCGGAAAAATTGGTAGCCACCCAGGAGCAAGAAGAGAGGTAAACTTGAGAAGACGAAGGCCACACTTCGCTCAAGGGAATTTGGGAATACAATAGAAGAGCGTGGAATCAACCGTTAACAAGGTGATTTTTCTATTCGTACTCGTTAATTTATTGTATCGAAATTCGCAGTGCCAAGATCTGATTGTCCCAACAATTGGTATCAAGAGCCTGGTTCAATGGTTCTGCGAATTTTGATACGATGTCCATGTCGTAATTATATATGCATGTGCATAGTGGTGTGCTTGGATAATAATCTTTTGCAGGTTGTTTAGTATCCACTATTATGGCCATGTAATTTTAATTATGTGTTTGGATCCCACGTGGTTTAATCGTGGTTATTTTATTTGGTTTCCACGTGGTTTATCGTGGTTGTAAAACACGAGGGTTGATCGTGTTAGAATAGATTTACAAAATTAGTTTTGTATTAGATCTGTTTTGTATGTAATTGTTTGATGGATTATGTATAAATCCGGGTATTTTGTAACAATTATGTGCGATCGGAAATCAAATCGGAGAAACAAAATTGTCCGCTGCGTAATTGATTTTGGCTGCTGGTATAGTAGTTCGAACAGAAGAATTCAAGAAACAAAGTCTGGACGAACAGAACAAGTGACAAAGGCGGCGCGCGAGAAAAAAAAAAAAAAAAAAAAAAAAAAAAAAAAAAAAGGGAAGGGAGATGCGCATCCTGGTGATGCGTATCCCATGCTGATCATGATGCGCATCACTGAGATGCGTATCCCGGTGGTCCAGGAAAAACATGTAACACGCATCAGCCAGATGCGTGTCCCATTCAGTTTTGGCCGTAGCAGATTTTTTGACTGCTAACAGTTTTTTTTATTTTTTTGTTTTTTTTCAGCGGCTGCAAGAAATTAATTTGAGGGCCATAATAGTGGATTTAAATTATATTTTTTTTAATTCCGCTATTTAATTTTTAATTATTGCTTTAAATAATTATTATGTGTGTTGTTAATTATGTGTGTAATTTTTAATTGCATGTTTAACATAATTAGGACGACATGGACATTAATTTTATTTATTGCTTTAATTTTATGATGCATGCTGCTATGTTATGTGTTCTTTGTTTTGTTATTTTTATAACATGTGGACCTCGAAAAAATAACATAGGGCGATGCATCTAGATAAAATTCCTCAATTTTAAATAAAAATTCTAAGTGGGTGAGGGAATTAATTAGGAATTAAATCCCATGGTCTCCATTATTATTTGTATGTAATTTAACACCGAAACGAATATAAATTATATACATGCCACCCATCGTGGCGTATGATTTATGGTGTCAGATAGTGTTATGGATATTACTAGAACAAACTTCCTAAATTAATTACGAATATTGAAAGGTATACATGCCACCCATCGTGGCGTACCAAGTTTCATAGAATTCGATTAATTAGAAGGGTACCACTGATTGAATATAGATTTTCAATATTGAGAGAAAGGATGATTCTGTCTAGAAAGGGGTCTTAAGTGATGCCTCTTGACAATGCTCCCCCCGATCTGGGAATTATCCTATTATCGATTATTGATTTGAAATATTTAATGGTGGTATCCAGTCTTTTTATTAATTTAAGATTTAATAATGGTATACACTTAGCTATGAAAAATAATATATAGTCCACCCTAACATGGCGTATTATTTAGTAATAGGACCGAAGTAATATTTAAACGAATTTAAGTGGTATATATGTCATCCATCGTGGCGTACCAGATACTTATGGTGTTTAAATATTAGTGCATTAATTTTAATTAATTGTTAGAGGAAACCAATAGGATTTAAGATTTATGCAATTATCTGATTATGTGTTACATGTATGATTCTCAGGATTAGATCACTATGGGCTTTAATCCACTATTCACCATACTTAAGGATAACAAACTTACTGGACCGAACTATATTGAATGGAAACGTAATTTGGACATAGTGTTGACTGCTGAGGAGTACAAATTTTGTACTTATGAACCCAAGCCAGACCAGCCTGCTGAAGATGCTCCTGAAAGTGAGAAGGAGTATTATAAGCGGTGGATTAAGGCTGATGAGATGTCGCGATGTTACATTCTGGCAGCAATGTCGGGTGTTTTGCAGCATCAGCATCAGGCTATGCCCACTGCTTCAGATATGCTCTTTAATCTCAAGGAACTTTTTGGAGAACAGAATAGGGCTGCTAGGCAAGTAGCAATGAAGGCTTTAATGAACACTCAGATGGTTGAAGGAACACCTGTAAGGGATCATGTTCTCAGAATGATGTCTCATCTGAATGAGATGGAGATCCTTGGTGCTGATATTGATGGGGAAACCCAGATCGATGTCATCCTTATGAGCTTGCCCAAAAGTTTTGAGCAGTTCCGCTTGAATTACACCATGAACAAAAGGATGTATAGTCTCGCGGAACTTCTGACAGAACTTCAAGCAGCTGAAGGACTCTTTAAGCAGAATGTTCAAGTGAATGTGGCCGAGAAAGCTTCTTCATCTAAACCGAAAGGTAAGAAGAAGAAAAAGACTCAGACACAGAAAGCTGGAAAGATTGCTAATGCAGTGGGAGTTCAAGGTGGTGTGAAAAAGCCTAAGGGCAAGTGCTTCAGGTGCAAGCAGTCAGGTCACTGGAAACAGGATTGTCCTCTTCCTAAGAAGACAAACAATACCGGTATGTCTCTTTCTCTAGTTACAGAAACATATATAGCGGCTATATCTACGAGCACTTGGTGTGTAGATACAGGAGCCACTGACCATGTTTGTAACTCTATGCAGGGGTTCCAGCAATCCAGATTGCTTAGAGATGGCGAGATATATGTGTTCATGGGAGATGCTACGAAAGTAGCAGTAGTTGCAGTTGGAATAATTACATTATCTTTTGGTGATGATAGGATTTTGGTTTTGAACAATTGTCTTTATGTACCTTCGTTTAGAAGGAATTTAATTTCGGTTTCTAAACTTGCCATGGATGGTTATAATGTTTGTTTGGATCGTAATGTTTCTATTATGATGAATAAACGAGTTATATGTTCTGGTACATTGCAAGACAATTTATATATTATTAATCCTATCCAACCAATGCTGCAACATAAGGAAACTAATAACATTCTTTCTAGCTCAAATAAAAGAAAGAAACCTTCTGAATTGAACCAAACATATCTTTGGCACTTAAGATTAGGTCATATTAACTTGAAGAGGATTCAAAGACTGGTAGTAGATGGGCCATTAGGCTCGTTGGCAGTGGAGCCATTTCCAGTTTGTGAATCCTGCTTGGAAGGTAAGATGACTAATAGGCCTTTTAAAGCAAAAGGGAATAGAGCTAAAGAAGTGTTAGAATTGGTTCATACTGATTTATGTGGACCTATGAGTATCCAAGCAAGAGGAGGTTATGAGTATTTTGTCACTTTCATTGACGATTATTCTAGATATGGGTACATTTATTTGTTGCGCCGTAAGTCTGAGTGCTTTGAAAAATTCAAAGAGTACAAAGCAAGTGCGGAGAAGCGACATCTTGGAAAATGTATCAAGTCACTACGATCAGATCGTGGTGGCGAATACTTGCTTGGAGAATTTAGGGAATATTTATCAGAAAATGGGATTGCATCCCAGTTGTCTGCACCTGGCACACCTCAGCAGAATGGTGTAGCAGAGAGAAGGAATCGGACTCTTTTAGAGAGTGTTAGATCGATGATGAGTTATTCAGATTTACCCAAGTCGTTTTGGGGATATGCTATAGAAACAGCGGCTTACCTTCTGAACTTGGTACCTTCTAAGTCGGTTCCCAAGACTCCAATAGAATTGTGGACTGGTAGCAAACCAAGTCTAAGACATATTCGGATTTGGGGTTGTCCAGCACATGTGCTGAACAAGAACGCGACCAAGTTAGAATCTCGTACAGAAGTAAGGCTGTTTGTAGGCTATCCCATGGGAACGAAAGGTTATTCATTTTATAGTCCTAGGGATCGAGATATCATTGTTAGCACCAATGCTAGATTCTTAGAAGAAGACTATATAATGAAACACAAACCCATGAGTAGTATCGTTTTAGAGGAACTAGTGGGAGGGACAGATAATCCCCAAGTGCCAATAGTACAAGTAGATCAACCACAAGAAAATGCACAACCTGTCACTAATACCACACCGGTGCTTCGTCGTAGTGGGAGGGTTGTTCAACAACCTGATAGATTCATGTTTTTGGGAGAGTCCTCGGACTTGGTCTCTGGTGAACATGATGAGGATCCCAGGACATACGAACAAGCAATTCTAGATAAAGATGCAGATCTTTGGCAAAAGGCAATGGAATCTGAGATGGAATCTATGTATTCTAATCAAGTTTGGGAGCTCGTGGAACCACCCAAAGGTGTAAAACCCATTGGATGTATGTGGATCTACAAGAAGAAAAGAGGATCTGACAAAAAGGTGAAAGCCTGGAAAGCACGACTTGTTGCGAAAGGGTATACTCAGAAAGAAGGGATCGATTATGAGGAAACTTTTTCGCCGGTTGTTATGCTTAAGTCGATCCGGATTCTTTTATCTATAGCAGCTCATCTCGATTATGAGATTTGGCAAATGGATGTCAAGACAGCTTTCCTTAATGGAAGTCTTGAGGAAACCATCTATATGCAACAACCAAAAGGATTCATTAAGGAAGGCCAAGAGCATCTTGTTTGTAAGCTTAAGAGGTCTATTTATGGACTAAAACAAGCTTCTAGGGACTGGAATATTCGTTTTGATCAGGCAGTCCAGTCATATGGATTTGATCAAAGTCCAAGCGAATCATGTGTGTATAAGAGAAGTGAGGGTAATGTAGTGGTTTTTCTAGTACTGTATGTAGATGACATTTTACTCATTGGAAACAATGTTAAGATGTTGTCATCAATAAAGGCATGGTTGTTCAAACAATTTGAAATGAAGGACTTAGGTGAAGCGGCATACATCCTTGGGATCAAAGTAATAAGGGATCGCAAGAAAAGGATGTTGGCTTTATCTCAAGAGCCCTACATTGATGAAGTATTAGCTCGTTTTAACATGCAGAACTCTAAGAAAGGTTTTCTACCTTTTAAGCATGGAGTGGCTCTATCCAAGGAGCAGTGTCCTTCGACACCTAAGGATATAGAGAGCATGAAAGCAGTTCCTTATGCTTCGGCATGTGGAAGCTTAATGTATGCTATGTTATGTACGAGACCTGACATCTGCTTTGCTGTAGGCATGGTTAGTAGATATCAGTCGAACCCAGGTCAGGAACATTGGAGTGCAGTAAAAACTATACTCAAGTACCTGAGAAGGACTAAGGAGTATATGTTAATTTACAAGGCCTCAGATCTATTTCCTTTGGGATATACTGATTCAGATTTCCAATCAGATAGGGATAAGAGGAAATCGACCTCGGGATATGTTTTTACTTTGGGAGGTGGAGCTGTTATATGGAGGAGTGTAAAGCAGAAATGCATTGCAGACTCTACCATGGAAGCCGAGTACGTGGCGGCCTCTGAGGCTGCAAAGGAGGCTGTATGGTTCAGGAACTTCCTTTTGGACTTGGATGTGGTACCTAATTTGCCTAGGAGCTTCACAGTGTATTGTGATAACACTGGTGCTGTGGCAAATTCGAAGGAACCGCGAGATCACAAGGCAGCTAAACATATTGAACGTAAGTATCATCTCATACGAGGAATCGTAAAGCGAGGAGATATAGTTGTGGCTCACATATCATCAGAAGACAACCGGGCAGATCCTTTCACAAAGAGTTTGCCAGCCAAGGTTTTTGACAGGCATGTGGAAGCGATAGGAGTCAGATGGATGGACACATAGTTTTTTGTAATAGTGGATTAAATAAACACTGATATACTCATAGAATATTTTGAGTATAAGTGGGAGATTGTTGGTGTATACTGAAAATATTTATTTGAAGTATTTACATTTATTTCTGGCCGGTTTAATTGAGAATCATTTAAATGTTTACATGTTGTTTAAATATTATATATTGTGAATAATCTAGTATCAAATGGGATACAGAATATTAGATTATTAAATACGGTTTATATAATATAATAAGGTTCACAGCACAGGTGGAGTTAGACAATCCACTGGAATGGCTGTAGTATTATTTAGATTAGTTTATATTGACTAATAAATAATACTAGTATACTTTGTGTATATTGAACAGGATCAAATTTAGAATTGTTCCCTTATACTGATTAAGAAGGTGAACTAAGATTCTATGTTATTATTAATGCTTAGGTTCTTAATCCGGAAATAATAATTGACACGTATATATTATTTACATGCTTTGATTTATATATGAAATAATTCTTTTGATTTATTTCATTATATTTTGGGTGATGAAATAATATATATGGTGGGATATTATTTATTGAAGGAATCCATGTCCTGATAATATTCGGGTTAATGATGTCCACTTGAAAGCTCAAAAAGATTTAATTATGTGAAACCCTGCAGGTGGATTTATTCCGGCATAATTAAATAAAGGTTGAGTGGATAATCAAGGATAAAAGATATTAATTAAATGAATTATCAGTAATTTATTTAATTAATGGACATGCGATATTTTAAACATGGGGAATTTAATAAGCAAATAATATTGGAACCGAATTAATTAATTAAATTACGGTATTAGGAAAGGTAGTGCAAATATTAATTCTTTAGTGGATTGAATTAATATTTAATTACATTGGGCTAGGCTCAAGATGTAATTAGAAGGCCCAACCTAATTATCCATGATCCCTATTGTAGCCTATATATATTCCTATTCTCTTCTTGCTGGGGGCTGGTCGGAAAAATTGGTAGCCACCCAGGAGCAAGAAGAGAGGTAAACTTGAGAAGACGAAGGCCACACTTCGCTCAAGGGAATTTGGGAATACAATAGAAGAGCGTGGAATCAACCGTTAACAAGGTGATTTTTCTATTCGTACTCGTTAATTTATTGTATCGAAATTCGCAGTGCCAAGATCTGATTGTCCCAACAGGCGGGACATGAGTATTATTGTTTACTTGATGGTTATTCGGGCTATAATCAGATTTGCATTGCTCCGGAAGATCAAGAGAAGACCACATTCACATGTCCTTTTGGCACTTTTGCTTTTCGTCGAGTTTCTTTCGGACTTTGTGGTGCTCCGGCCACTTTTCAAAGGTGCATGATGGCTATTTTCTCGGACATGATTGGCACAAATGTGGAAGTTTTCAAGGATGATTTTTCAGTTTTCGGTACTTCGTATGATGAGTGCTTGCATAATCTTAGCTTGGTATTGAAGCGTTGTGTAGAGACCAATTTGGCGCTTAATTGGGAGAAGTGTCACTTTATGGTGCAAAAGGGGATCATTCTTGGGCACAAGGTATCTCGTAAGGGGCTTGAAGTTGATAAGGCTAAGGTGGAGACTATTGAAAATCTTCCTCCTCCTATCTCTGTTAAAGGAATTCACAGTTTTCTTAGTCATGCGGGGTTCTATCGGCGATTCATTCAAGACTTCTCGAAAATCTCTAAACCTTTGTGTAACTTGTTGGAGAAGGATGTTCCTTTCAAGTTTGATGATGAGTGCCTTTGTATGAACCCCGATTTTTGGTAGGAATTAAAACTTTTTATTATGTATGGATGTAATAGTGAATAGTGGGTACGACTATGATGTAACGAATGTTCTAATGAACGAATGGAATGGATTTGGATTCAAATACTTATATGTCATGAAGAATGCTATTGGCTGACAATCTAGATAAGAATTATCTATCTCCTAGGAAGTTAAGATTTGATAATTCCAAGGGGGAAGGTTATTCTTATGTCATCCAAATCAATATCTGCTATCAGTCCAGTGGTTCTGTAATAGGGTTAAGGAACGATCGAAAGAGAACCGGGACATCTATATAAACCTAAAAGAATAAGTAAAGAATAAGTGGTGAATAGTGATTTTGGTGGACGTAGGAATATTATTAGATGACGATATATAGAAGTACCCGGAACGAAATTCTGAGTTCGTATTAGTGATCCAGGGGGAAAAAGAGTGTATGTAAAAGCTATCGGATTCTGAAAAATAGCACTTTTATTTTCCCCGAGATTTCCCTGGACACTGAAAGACTTAAGGAATTATTGATGGGATTTAAGGAAAATAGGTTCAAGAATTATTAAAGAGAATGGAGGATGATAGTATAAATATTAAGACGGATTCCGGTAAAACCCTAACTAGAAACGAATGAGTTATTCCTCCGAACGATCAAAGAATTGAGCAATAACCGGACAAAAAAACAAGCAGGGAATCAAGATACATGCATGTAGTGGTGGAAAATATCTATTAAACCAAGTGATGACTCATGCAACTAGCATACTTACAGATGAAACTAGTACTTAGCAAAGCAAACTACTTAGTTAGCCTTAACACCACCAAAGATCAACACTTGTCCATGGAATTCTCATCATCCATTGCATCACCACTTTATTAAAGTTAATTTATCAAGATATTATCACAATAATGCACTAAAGTGGATGAGAACAAAGCAAACCAACCAAGCAAAACTTCATTCTCTCTTGCAAAACACCCATTCGACTTTTTCCTTAATTCCAAGGAAGAAATCAAGCTTCCACTCCTTGTTTGATCTTGTAATTTTTAAGGTGAGTCCTATATTTCAAGAAAGTAATCTCCTCAAAATTTTAGCTTCAAACTCCTTTGTTTCCATTTTCAAAAAAAATCAAGAAAGAGGAGGGTGAATAGTGTTTTCATGAAAACTAATCTTTGATTTTCTTGTTTTCATGGTTGATTTAGCAAGCTTAAGGCAATCCAAGGTCCATACCAAGCTTTTTAAGGCTAGTTCACACTCTTAAGGAGGTATACCACTCTTGAAACCCTAGATCTACTTTAAGGATATGCTTGTTCTTGATGGATTTGAGCATTGTTAGGATGTTAGTATGATTATAAGCATGTTAGCATGATTTGTAGTTGGTTTAATCATGTGATGATTATGATGGTAGGATAGATTCATTCTTTCAGTACCAAGTATATGGGCTGGTATGACTTATGAAAATGGATGGCGAAGAGTATGTATTCACATTGAATTTCTTTTGGATTGTAAGAACTCATAATGTGATTAATAAAATTTGATGGTTACTCTGATTTCATCTCTGGGACTATAACGAGTGTGTTTTATATTGTTGTGTTGGGTCATAAAGATGTAATTTATTTTATGATGAAGTATGTTCAAGTATTGTGGACAGAAATGGAAACCGTAACGACCGGATCCTGGACCCCGGATCTGGGGGTGTTACACCCTTGCAGCTTTTGAGCTCTTGAAAAGGAAGTTGACTACAACACCGGTCATTACCGCACCTAATTGGGAGGAACCTTTCGAGCTAATGTGTGATGCTAGTGACTATGTTGTTGGAGCTATGCTTGGGCAAAGGAAGGATAAGTTTTTCATGTGGTTTACTATGCTAGTAAAACACTCAATGATGCACAGCTTAACTACACCACTACGGAGAAGGAGTTGCTAGCAGTTGTCTATGGTTTCGAGAAATTCAGGTCTTATTTGCTTGGAACTGAGGTGATTGTGTACACGGATCATGCTGCTATTCGATATCTCATGTCGAAGAAGGATTCAAAGCCTAGATTAATTCGTTGGGTGCTTTTATTGCAAGAGTTTGATGTGGAAATCAAAGATAGGAAGGGCACGGAAAATCAAGTAGCAGATCATCTATCACGCTTGGAGGACCACGGTAAGGATTCGCATAACAAAGCTTTTATTAATGAATCATTTCCAGATGAGCAGCGTTTTGGAGTGCAAGATGAAGAACCATGGTTTGCAGATTTTGTGAACTATTTGGTGAGTAATGTGATTCCTCCAGATCTTTCGAGTGCTCAAAAGAAGAAGTTTCTACATGATGTGAAGTGGTACCATTGGGATGAGCCGTTTCTGTTTTGACAAGGAGCAGATCAGATGATCAGACGTTGCATACCGTATAGTGAGACAGAGAGTGTTTTGAGAGATTGCCACTCAACCATTTATGGTGGCCATTATGGTGGAGAAAAGATAGCAGCTCGTGTGCTTCAGGTAGGTTTCTATTGGCCTACCTTGTTTAAGGATGCTCATCGATTTGTAATGAGTTGTGATCGATGTCAAAGGGTTGGCAATATATCTAGAAGGAACGAGATGCCTCTTAACATGCTTCTTGAGGTGGAGATCTTTGATGTTTGGGGAATTGACTTCATGGGACCTTTTGTTTCTTCATGCAATAATCAGTAAATCTTGCTAGCTGTGGATTACGTGTCTAAATGGGTCGAGGTTAAGGCATTGCCGACCAATGATGCGAAGGTGGTATTGAATTTCTTGCATAAGAAAATTTTCACGCGTTTCGGAACACCACGTGCTATAATAAGTGATGAGGGAACTCACTTCTACAATCGCCAGTTTACTTCATTGATGACCAAGTATAATGTGACGCATCATGTTGCTGCAGCCTATCACCCTCAAACGAATGGTCAAGCTGAAGTTTCTAATAGGGAGATCAAGCGAATTTTAGAAAAATTGGTGAATCCGTCTCGTAAGGATTGGTCATTGAAGTTGGATGAAGTTGTATGGGCTTACAGGACAGCTTATAAGACACCCCTAGGTATGTCTCCGTTTCAGTTAGTTTATGGGAAAGCATGTCATTTACCTGCAGAATTAGAGCACAAGGCATATTGGTCGTTAAAGAAGTTGAACTTGGATATCAAGGCAGTGGGTGAGAAACGGTTGCTTCAATTGAATGAACTTGAGGAATTTCGGGAGCAAGCTTACGAAAATAACAAAATGTATAAGGAGAAAGTCAAGAGGTGGCATGATAAAAGGTTGGTACAAAAAGCATTCTTGCCAGGTCAACAGGTGTTGCTATTTAATTCTCGCCTCAAACTTTTTCCGGGAAAACTCAAGTCGAGATGGTCAGGTCCATTTATTGTTAAGACGGTGTTTCCACATGGAGCTGTTGAAATTTTCGAAACAACACCGGATCATGCTTTTAAGGTGAATGGACAGTGGTTGAAGCATTACTATGGCGGTTCGTTTCAGCGTGAGAAGGTTTCCATCGTTTTGGCGTCTACTTGATTCGAAAGAAGAACGTCAAGCTAATGACGTAAAAGAAGCGCTTCTTGGGAGGCAACCCGAGTATGAAAACTACTTGTTATATCTTTTGTATTCAAAAAAAAATTGAGAATGTCACCGCGCAGACTGCGCCCTCAAACAGAAAGTTACTGCGAAGGCTGCGCACCCCCTTACTGCCTAGCCCGATTTTTGCTTGTTTAAACTCCCCAAAAGCATATCCCATCTCCTAAAATTTCATTCTATATTCTATTTCACTTCCAATTCAAAAACCCTAACACCTCCAATCCCAATCCTACATCTAATTCCTTCTCCAAATCTAAATACATCTCACCATACACATACACTTCTCTATATATATATATATACACAATCCCTCTATATTTACACATTCTTCCATTCAAGGCTCAAGGGAGGATAAAATTCAAAAAAAATTTTTGGAGGATTAATCTTGCAAGTTCACCTCTACAATTCGTTGGGTATTGTTCTAATCTAATCTCATTATTATTGTGAATTTCTGTTCTTGCTAAGTTTGCGGGTGTTGTTGAAATTCGAATTTGGGGATTTGATTAGTTGCTTGTATTGTGAGATGGCACCTAAGAGGCAACGGTTGACGAGAAGTAGTAGTGGCACTCGTCCATCTTCGGACGAGGATTCGAATTCTGGGGGAGAGATGGAGAAGTTTGTATCTCCCGCAGCCGAAGCAGAATTTTCTAGGTTGTCGAGTAAGAGTGTTCTTCGGGAGAGGTTGTTCTTGCCTACTAGGCTGATTGAGATGGTGGAGATGATTCAGGAGAGGGGATGGGGATATTTATGTGAGTATGCTAATGAAGTTCCTTTGAATGTTGTTCGTGAAGTTTATGCTAACGCAAAGTTGAGAGGAATAACTATACAATGGTTCAGGGGATGACAGTTGATTATTCACCTTGTGCCATTCGTACTCTCATTAAGCTTCAGCCTAAGCATAGGGGTGTTGAGGATTGGTCTCGCAAGACGAGGGACGATGTTGACTTGGATGCTTTGATAGCTGAGCTGTGTGTGCCAGGTACAGTCTGGAATGTAAGGCCGGGTACTACTGAGCATACTACGTTTCCTTCTGCATCCATGACTAGGTTTGCCCGGGCATGGTTCCTTTTTATCTGTTCGAGTATCTTGCCTTCCTCACACACTGCAGATGTGACGGTCGACAAAGCTGTTCTACTTTGGGGTATTCTCAGGGGTGAGTTTGTTTACCTTGGTTATGTAATTAATCAGAGTATTCTTCAGTTTATTGGAGGTCCTTCGTCAGCCAGCATGCCTCATGGGTCTATTATTGCGGGGTTATGTGATACTGTGGGAGTCAGATGGTTTGAAGACGAACCTAAACAGGCGATTTTGGCACCGATTGATGATACTTCTATTGGTATGATGGCAGATTGGCCGGGCGGCATTCCGCATCCTAGGGGTTTAGGTTAATCTGGTGGGTGGTGCTGGTGGTCAGGGAGGGGGCGCTCCGCCACAGGTTCCGAGAGTTGGTCCACAGCAGGGTATGGTGGACATGTCAGCACTTGATACTCACTTCCGGTGCCTTAACGAGCGTATTGATGCGATGCACGCGAGTAACAGGGAGTATGCTGAGGATATGATAGCAGCTTTGAGCACAGCTTTTCAGTCCATGGGAATTACAGTTCAGTGGCCACTTTATGGATCTCGTACGTAGTATCCACCACCTGATTCACCCGAGGAGGGTGACGATTCTGATGAGTAGGTATGTTTTCTACTATCCCTCGTATTTACTTCCATTCAATGCGGACATTGAATCTTTCAAGTTTAAGGGTGGTTTGGGGGATAAGTAGTGTTGTTTGTTGTATTAGTATGTCATTGTATTCATATAGGAAATCATGTTTTGCAAGTTTAGTGTAATTCATTAATAGTTTGTGTATATTTTGCATGTTTGTTTCATTTAAGACATTCTGTTATTTTGTTTTTGTTTACTATATGAGTTCATTCTAGTTGCATTTTCATAGCATGCATATTTAATGATCCCTTAGGACGAGCTAATTCTGATTAGTGTGTTGATGTTTTATTGACTGTGGTATTGATGAATAGAGGGCTGATTTATAGTTCCTAGGAATTGACTTGCATGTTATGGAAACAAAATTTTTACACAAGTCTCATTAGGTTGTTTTTTGGTTAGGTTGAATTTATGCTTGTTTGTTAGTTTTGAGATTTAATCACTTGATTATATTAAGAATTTTCGTTATTCCCTTGATAAAATTGGAACACTTAAGTCTAAGTTTGGGGGAAACTAGGGATTTCATGCTAGTTGTTATGTGTCAAAATGGCTAGTAGCCAGCTCATGTTTATGAGTAGTCTAGGGTTGGATGAGATGGAGCGAAACACACTCATTCCAATTTAGTTGTGAAAAAAAACAGAAAAAAAGAAAAAAAAACAGAAAAAAGAAAAAAAAGTCATGTAAATAGTATAAATGCAGAATTAACCAGGGTGAGCTCTTTAATACTCGAGCAATTAAGTTCTAGGGGACTTTGTGCCTAGTGACCTAAGGCTTTTATAGTCTGGGATCCACTAACCTAACGCTCGCTACATGGGTATTATTGTAGAGCCTTTAGGGGTCTCATCCATTGCACGGTTAAATAAGCATGCGTTATTGTGTATAGTATTATGTGTCGTAGTTGTTGGTAATAAAGCATGAATTCCTGGCTAACTTAGATGAGGATGGAGGTGTTCCTAGGTTATGAAGTGTTTATCGTCTATTCTATTTATAAACATGTGATTGTCTTGACGAAGAGCATGTATGATTTTTAATCTAGTTTTAGGAGTATATCTGATGAGCACCGCACACACGCATGTTTCTGTTCATGTATTGTTAGTATACAGGGATTTAGTCGAGCACTATTTGGATGTATTGCATTCTTTGAGCTATTTGCGTGTTGGTTGGTTTTGGTGAATCTAAAGGGGATCGTTGCATTTTCATAGTTGCATTCATGCATTGCATTGTTTTTTTTGCATCATTTAGTTAGATGGATTTTGTGGGTACATTCACTATAGGCCCTCACGAGACCTTACTCATCCACTAGGGCTGCCTAGGGGTTTAAAGGGCTTGTTGCATATGCCAAATGCAACCGTGATCACCTACGGAAGTGGTACTAATTAGGTAGCGTTTAGTTGTTTATGCTTGAGGACAAGCATCAGTTTAAGTTTGGGGGTGTGATAAGTGGATTTTATATCCACTTGGAACATTCCATATCGGCTTAAATTGATTGTCTTGGAATCAAGTTTGTTGTAGTTTTGATGTATTTTGATTAAGTGTGCAGGATTGCAAGTTTGTCGATTAGGGCTTACGTTTCCGTCGATTTTAGAATTGCATTGGAGCTTTCAAGTGAAGAATGGAGTCTTGTTGCAGACCACCATAGTGATCCTTTAGATAGAGAATTGAAGAAGGAAGCTAATGCAAAAAGAACGGAAGCATTTGGAGTCAAAACGAAGCGAAACAGCAGAAAACAGAATTTTTCCAGGAAGTTAGTGGGTAGACTGCGCCCTTGGACAGAGATGGACTGCACAGACTGCGCCCTAGCTGCGCAGGCTGCGCCCCTGTGTGGCCAGTTTTACTGAATTTTTACCGTTTTGCCCTAATTCAAGTTGTAAACGTATTTTTGGCAGTTTCCTGTACCAAGTCATATTCTATTAGTTTTGCAAGGTAGTTTCTTGTTTAGCAAGGCTTCTTAAGCCTATTTAAACACATCGTAACGTTGTAATCGTATCGTAGAATTGTAACGGTGAAAAGTGGAGAAAGATTCAAGCTCGTGACAATCAACGGATCTAGATCTACTACATCTTTTGTATTCTTTCTCAGGCGTTATTCTAAATTATAGATTTGTTTTCTTAACTTTGTTCTTTTAATATTATTACAACGTTCTTTCATATCTTGTTTATTATCATGTTTTCATCAATTCCCATGGTGACGAGCAGTTCAATTATGAACTAATCGTTGTCATGGGATTCTAACGGATTTAATTATTTAGTTTAGTATCTTGATGCTTAAAGATCTGTGTGTGATGTATATCTGATATCCTCATATGGTTATGCTTAATTGTAGGATGCGTCGCGAACATCTAATCTGTTAATCTCTTGTGAAGTGAAAGTGGATCTTGAGGTTTAGAACTTGCCATGCTAGCATAGGATTATGCATGTTTTGACATCGTAATTTGTAGTATAAGATGAAAATACTTATATACCCTATGTGATCAATATGGATAACTTGCTCCTCAACCGTTATGTTTTCAAATTCTATAGACATATAGGGTCTAAGCATAATTGGTATCTATTCATCTTCTATCTCTTTTGTGGATGTATGGGTAGTTTGGTATACGTATACTGACAGGTAGCATGTACTTATTTCGTGTTGTCCGATCAGATATCAAAACCGTTGCATGCAGTGATTAAAAGTGTTAGTTCTACGCGAAGTAATTAATGAAGTTAGGATCCCATGTTTTCTTGCATATAAGTAATTCAATACTTAATTCTCGTAATTAGTTAATTCGTAATAGTGTCAATTTACATAGTAGCTAATTAGTTAAACAAGACCCCAATTTGTTATTTGTCTAGGCAGTGAAGTATAATCATACATTGGTGCATAGGTGCATTAATATACTAAACAAAACCAAAACCAGTCTCTGTGGGAACGAACTTAACTTTATTCTATATTACTTATGACCGCATACACTTGCGTGTAATTGTGCAAACACCCGTTGAGATGAAGGAGTTAGCTACTCAATTGCAAGTTTTATTGGATAAAGGAGTTATAAGGCCGAGTGTGTCCCCGTGGGGAACACCGGTGTTGTTTATTAAGAAGAAAAATGGAAGCATAAGGTTGTGTATCGATTATAGAGAGCTAAACAGGTTGACTGTCAAGAATAAATATCCACTACCGAGGATCGATGATTTGTTTGACCAGTTGAAGGATGCTGCATATTTTTCCAAGATTGATTTGAGGTCAGGTTACCATCAGTTGAAGATTAAGCCCGAGGATATTCCGAAGACTGCTTTTCGCACTAGATATGGACATTATGAGTTTTTAGTGATGGCCTTTGCACTAACGAATGCGCCAGCTGTGTTTATGGATTTGATGAATAGAGTGTTCAAGAGATATTTGGATAAATTCATAATTATATTTATTGATGGCATCCTTATATACTCGAGAAATCCCGAAGAGCATGCCGAGCATTTGAGATTCGCATTAGAAACCCTGAGAAAGGAAAGGTTATATGTAAAGTTTTCCAAGTGTGAGTTTTGGTTGCAAGAAGTGCAATTTTTAGGTCAGGTGATTAGTAAAGAAGGAAGTAGAGTGGACCCTGCCAAGATTGAAGCTATGGTGAGTTGGTGTAGACCAAGAACTCCTACTGAGGTGGGAAGTTTCTTAGGATTGGCTAGTTATTACCGGAGATTTGTTCAAGATATCTCAAAGATTGCTACACCATTGACGAAGTTGACCCGAAAGAATGAGAAGTTTATTTGGAATGACAAGTATGAGGAAAGTTTCAAAGAGTTAAAGAAGAGATTAGTTTCCGCACCAGTGTTAGTACTGCCAGATGATAAAGGAAATTTTCTTATCAATAGTGATGCCTCGCACAAAGGATTAGGATGCCTTTCGATGCAACATGGGAATGTTATTGCATACGCTTCGAGACAGCTTAAGCCGCATGAGCAAAAGTACCCAACACATGATTTAGAGTTAGCTGCGATTGTATTTGTGTTGAAGATATTGAGACATTACTTGTACGGAGAGAAGTGTGAAATTTTCACCGACCACAAAAGTTTGAAGTATATCTTTACCCAGAAAGAGTTAAACATGAGGCAAAGAAGATGGCTGGAGTTGATCAAGGATTATAATTGCATGATAATTTACCATCCCGGAAAGGCGAATATCGTAGCTGATGCGCTGAGTAGAAAGGAAAGGCTGAATACATTGACTATGCCCAAAGAGTTATTTTGAGAATTTGAAAAGTTAAGTTTAGAAGTTTATGATTCAATGGATACAGATGAGTTTCGAAGTACGATGAATTTTCAACCAGAGTTGCTGGAGAAGATTCAGAGATGTCAGGAAGAAGTGATGAATTACGAGATAAATATATTAACCGAAGAAGAGATTTGTACGCAGAAAGATGATCAAGGTATTTTATGATTTGGTAAAATAATATGGATTCCTAATGTTTTGGAGTTGAAGAATGAGATTCTAAGTGAAGCCCATAGTTCGCGATATTCTATTCACCCGGGAAGTACCAAGATGTATCGAGATTTAAAGGAAAATTTTTGGTGGCAAGATATGAAGCGCGAGATAGCTGAATGGATAAGTAAGTGTTATACTTGCCAGAGGATTGAAGTGGAACATCAAAATCCAAGCGTATTGTTACAACCGTTAGATATTCCCGAGTGGAAATTGGAGCACCTTGCCATGGATTTCGTAATGGGATTGCCAAAGACTAAAGCGAATCACGACGCGATTTGGGTTATTATTAACCGATTGACGAAGTCTGTACATTTTCTACCAATTAACGAAAGATTCTCATTGGATAAGTTAGTGCATTTGTATTTGAAGGAAATAGTGTCACGTCATGAAGTTCCTGTTTCGATAGTATCTGATCGAGATCCACGATTTAATTCAAGATTTTGGAAGCAATTTCAAAAATGTTTAGGAACCCAACTTAAGATGAGTACAGCTTACCATCCACAAACGGACGGGTAGAGTGAAAGGACAATTCAGACCACAGAAGATATGCTTAGAGCTTGTGCATTGGATTTTAAAGGAAGTTGGGATGAGCATTTGCCATTGGTTGAGTTTTCGTACAACAATAGTTACCACGTGAGTATTGGAATGCCCCCGTATGAAGCTTTGTATGGAAGGAAGTGTAGATCGCTAGTGTATTGGGAAGAAGTTGGTGAAAGGAAGATTTTAGGACCAGAACTACTTCAGTAGACGAAGGAGAAGGTTGAAGTTATTCAGAAGAGGTTGATTACTGCCCAGGATCGCCAAAGGAAATATACGAATTTGAATAGGAAGGATATGAGTTTTGAGATAGGAGATCAAGTGTTGCTGAAAGTGCCGTGGAAAGGAGTTACGAGATTTGGTAAGAAAGGAAAGCTAAGTCCCAGGTTTGTAGGACCATTCGACATTTTGAAACGAGTTGGGAAAGTAGCTTACGAATTGGCGTTGCCACCGCTCATGCACCATATTCATAATGTGTTTCATGTATCTATGCTTAAGAACTACAATCCCGATGCGAGTCACGTAATCGAGTATGAGCCCATCGAGATTCAGCCAGATTTGTCTTATGAAGAGCAACCAGTAGAGATACAAGATAGAAGTGATAGAAAGATCAGGCATAAGATTGTTAGATTGGTTAAGGTATTGTGGAGGAATCCTAGAGTCGAAGAGTCGACTTGGGAGCTTGAAAGCAAGATTCTTGCCAAGTATCCTCATCTGTTTAGTTAGGTGAGATTTTGGGGACAGAATCCTTTTAAGGGGGAAGGCTATAACGACCTAGAATTTTTCGCAATTTATAAATGGTTATTTAATTGTTAAATGTGGAAATTATGTGATTTATACGATGGGTATATTTTTGAGAAGTCAAGTTATGTGTGAAATCATGTTTATGTGATTATGTGACGATTGGTATGTGTCGTATGTGCTCATAGAATTTTATTTATATTTTTGGAGCATTAAAAGTATTTTTAAATTGCAATTTTAATCTTCCAAAAATCATATAAAATCACTGGAATTGTTTTAAGTCATGAGATCTTTTGCATTATCATCTTTGTAGTATTGTTTAGTTTTTAAATTAGTGCGAGTATTTAATTGCGTGTTTTGGTATTTTAAATTGATTTAAAGAGCATTATTTCTTTTAAAGAGGTTTTATTTCGAAAATTCATATAAAATTCATATTTGATCCCAAAATTATTTTAAAAATACGAGGCGGTTTGTAATTTCATAAACTTTATTTTAAAATTTTAAAAATTATTTTTCTCCTAATTTTCTAATTAATTTCGATTTTAAAATGATTAAAACCAGTTTTTGAAAAGAAAATAGAATTTCAGCAATTATTAAATTACTGTTTTGCCCCTAGCTCTATAAATCAGCACCCACCATCTCTTTTCTCTCCTGCTCGAGTTGTTTAGTAGCTGGTACTCTTTCTCTCTCGATTCTTCTTCATTTCCTTTGTTTTTAATTCTAAAATCATGTCTGAATTCTTATCTTAATTATTTTTACCCCATTCTTATGCGTACTTGGTAATTGGTTAGTGTTTTAGAAAGATTTGTATATGTATATATACGGCTGTGCGTATGTATATATGTAGATAATGACATGCAAGTACTGTCAGTTGATATTATGATGATTAAATGATGCTAATTGTGAATAGAAATTAAGATTTTGTATGATTTTAAGTTGTTTGTGAACCATCGGACAAAACCCTCCCCCACCGGCAACGATTTACAGCGAGTGGTTGGTCGGAGATGGTGATTACATGACTGAGCAGCAAGCATAAGTGGTATAGAGTCTTAATTGATGTGAATCCTTGGTTGCATGCAACGATTTTTCAAGTCTTAATTAATTAAAGAAATAATTATGGTCTGCTCACTACTTGATTGTTGAAGGTGTTCTTGATGATTTATGTTAATTGTTGGTTTATATGCATGTATCAGTTTTCCAGAATTTATAATGTTGAGATTCGAATTTTGGTAGATTATTTATAATTTATTTTGATTTTTACAAATTAATAATATGAATTAGATGTTGATTTTGATAAGTAATTGTTAAATTTGAATTTAGATATATGTTATATGAATTTGTAGAGATGTATGAGTAATTCTTGATTTATTATAGTTGATTCGAATTTTGATGATTTATTTAAGAATAATTCAAATTTTAAGAATTATAATTGATATTTAAAGAATGATTTGGATGATTGTATGCTAAGTACTATTTGGTAGAAATATAAATGTAATTTTCGGAATTGTTATGAGTAGGGATTCGAATTATGTAATTTAGTAATTTTATTCGATAAGTGGTATATCTATAGTTTGTATATGAATATAGAGTCCATTAGGAAGTGTAGTTGGATTTATAGTCCATCGGATAACTTTGGTTGTGATTTTGAGTCAGATATTTTCCGACGGGATAGTCCTATAAACAGAGTAAGTGCTGTCCGATTTTCGTTAGAAATATAAGTTGTAAAACCTATAGTATATTCTTATAAGTTAACTATGAGTCACGCTGGTATCAAGTGTTAAGTGCCTAAATGACTTATGTGATTTCATGTTATAAATGTTATATGGTTGTGTGCTTATCTGATCTTAGTGAACTATTTGGTAAGTATATGTTATATATGTTAAGTGTAACGTGATATAGGAATCGTTTGGGTAGATTAGGATGAGACGTATTAGAGGTAAAGTATTCTAAAGTAGTGATTATGATTTATGTAGATGCGAAGGACGTAGGCCCTAGCGATAAAGGGAAAGCGAAAGTTGAGTATCAGTGACTGAGCTGTTAGATGTTGTATACTACCGAAGGCAAGTAACTCTGTCTTTCCTCTGAAAGTTTATATTCTTGAAACTGTTATATCTTATTGATATAACAGTATAGTTCTGGTCTGTCCAGTTCGACACCTTTATAGGCCAATGTGTTGCCTCTTGGGAACCCAAGCTATTCTAATGAGAGGATTAATGTCCAGAGGGACTTTGTGTCCGGTATGGGGACTTTATGGGCTGATCACCCGTATTGTCTGTTATTAAATAAAAATTTTGACTATGAAATGAAATTGGCTTACCGATTAAAATGTCAATTGCTTTACAAAATTTTGACTTAACTATTGCTATCTTGATTATCGGATAATACCATGTCATTACCAAATGCCGGTATTTCTTTTACTGCTTCCAGTATATTTATGTCATATCTTGAATTACTTTCATCTTTTGCGATACCCTATTATACTATTATCAGTTGACATCTTTAGTTACTTGCTGAGCGTTGGCTCATTATTATTTTGTGTAACCCTTTTGACAGTAATCTAAGAATCATGGTCCGTACCTTTCAAACCGCGAGGAAGCGCACTTACCGTGGACCTGAAGTGGTTCAGTTTGAGATAGCTCCCGAGGTAGATGCAATAACAGCTTAGTAAAGAGATCTTTAGTTAGTTGTGAGAACTGGCAGTAGAACTTTTGAGAACTTTGGTTTGTAATAATAATTGTGAATTGAATTCAGGTTTGTAATAATAAGTATTTAGATGTTTGGCTTGCTTGTTTCATACCATTACCTGTGAAAGATCCAGGTTAGTAGAGTTGGGGCCAGTCAACATGTTATATTTATATTTCCTTTTTAAGGTGTTTGCATCTAGTGTGTCAGTGACTCCCCGATCTAGGTACCACGTCGGGAGGGCGTCACATGTGGAGATCGTAAAATTTTTCTTATATTTTATGTATCAAAGATATGTAGACACATCATACAATTGTTAATGATTCGTAAGTATGTACATTTGTTTGCTTTTTCTCCTCACTAGTATTATTGTTTGTGTAAATAAGTCGAGCTAATGACAATAAACAAGCGCTTCTTGGAAGGCAATCCAAGATTTTTGTATTGATCTAATAATGGATTGTGAATGTTGTTCCTTAGGGTCAAGGAACATGCTAAGTTGGGGGGTGTCTCTTTGTTATTAGTATTCGTGTGGGGTATATGCTGGAGTAGTAGTAGTAGTATCATTAAACAAAAAAAATAATTAAAAATTTTAAAAATCAAAAAAATAATTCTAGCCTTATAAAGATTACTTGTTGTAAGTTATCTTAATGCACCCTTGCATGCTATGGAAATCTTGTGCTATTGATGCTTCCGATTGAGAAGTGATATGCTTTGTTCTTGTGCACACACATACACTAGCAAGTTGAAGCTAGTAAACTTACTCAATATTGTAAGTAATTAAAAGGACATGAATATGTGCAAGATGATTTGGTTTTCATGCTTTGAGTACAAGTAGGTGTATTAGATAGACTTTTTGCTTGGATTGACTATGTTTTGCCACCAAATGAACTTTTGAGCCTATATGCATATCTTTTGCATTTTATACTTCTTTTGCTTGAGTGTCCACATGTTGTTTGCATTGCTAGCACTTGTTTGAGACCTTTTTTGAAACGCATGACATTATTTTATGATAACATGATAAAGGCATTTAGGGGGATAACCTCATATTTCCTATATTACTACACCATTCATACATGATCAATTAGTTAACCCGTTGAGCTTAATCTTATTTTTTCAGTGACACACCACATTACTTGCCTAGACCTTTTTCTTCTATTGGCATTACTTTAACTTTAACCCAAATTGTCAAAGTCTAGTAGAGTGTTTGAGGGAGTAAAAAGGTGTGCAAGGGGGGTTTAATAATGGTCATTACTTTGGGAAAATATGGATTTGGTTGTTTACTTCTTAGTCGAGTTTTGTAAGAATATCATGCGATCATTGTACCTATTTATATATTAGTCTCTTATGTGACACCCTCAGACCCGGGGTCAGGGATCTAGGGTAGTCACTGTCCAGTTATTCCTCACTGTACTTGTATTACTCACAATATATGCAATCCACCTGCTCATGACCCCACAATATATATAATCTCACACATACACACTCACAGGTTAGAGTCTCATAAATGACACACTATAATATCTGCGGAATAAAATATAGTTATTACAATACCCAAATGTATATTGAATCTTACTACTGATGTAACTTCTAAGTGAAGGTACTTCAGCGGCTCAAACGTTTGATTCTCATTATCCTCTTACACAAGTCATGCTTATATATAAAGCGGACTAACAAAAGCTGCAGACCAATCCAACTAGTCCTTACTATCTCAGGGATCGCTGCCATGAACTGATCACGAAAACGCCTTGCGTTTCCCACTTGTTTGCGGGGTGTGTGACGGATCCTTGGCATCCTGCTTAGCTGCTATATAATATATAAAACAAAGCAAGAGTGAGCGAAAGCTCAGCAAGAAATAAAACTATGTCAAAATCTACATTTGTATGAAAGTCAGAATAAAACTTGGTATAAGACAATATTCGTCAAAATACCTCAATATTGAAATTATCTCCTTTACCGGAAAAAAATTAAACTCTTTAATTATCTCAGTAATTCAACAATTTGATTTTATATCCTTATAGGAAAATACTCAAAAACAGTACTATCTTAGTACTTCAATTAATAATACTATCTTTAAGTGAAAGATATAAAAAACTCACACTTGCCGTAGCAATGTATAATGACATTCATCCTTTATTGAAAAACTCGAATACTTCACCTTATTTGGGATTTAATAGAAATTTGGATGCGGAAACTCTGCTCTGGGTAGACAATGCTTAGCAGTTCTAGATACTGCCAGATGAGAATATTGAACTCCGTATAGAAGAGAAATTTTATTTAAACTTTGTGTCGGGAAATTCTCAGGCGCACCCTTAGCTCGATGATCAGTCGATATGCTGAGGGCTCTCGATCAATTTATTTTTCTACATGTAGAGGACAATTCCGGCTCCCTGTTTTCTTGCCATGACCTCATATGGGCCGTGGTTGGACGACGCGCTACTTTCGCCTCTTACACCATTTTCCCAGTTCTTGAATTGGAATCTGCCTTCCTTGGAACTGAAACGAATTCAAGTTCCCTGGGTGATTACCCATTCATAAATCCTCTTCCATATCTTTAGGTTACTTCCGGAACAATTGGAAGCTAACTGATAAGCACATGTTGGCTTTCAACAAAATCATTCTAAGCGACGAATAATGCTCATGAAAATCAAGACTGAATTTTTGTACTCTTTGATGATATGGGAACCCTAAACAATAGGGCTAGAATCCCATAATACATTTATGTTTTCAACGAAGGGAGTAACCATTTAATTGGCTCCCTAAAACCTTGGATTCCCAACTTTTGACAAGTTCGAAAACATGCGGGTACTCAATAAAGAGTCATTCTATTATTGGATAAATATTTGGGAATCCCTATAACCTTTGAAAATATTTTTGAAGGTGAGAAAATATTTAAAATAATTTTTAAAGACCTCAAATGTTTTTTAATTAAATAATATGATTTTTAAATCATTTAAAGAGATTTAAAAAATATTAAAATAATATTTATTAAATAAATCTCTATAATTAAGTAATAAATCAAAATAATCCTCCTAGAATAAAAGGAATATTCAAATAATATTTCTTAAGTCATTTTCAAGTATTTAATACTTTCTGGAAACATAAATAATGTTTACTAAAACATTTCTCGAAAGTAAACAATACTCTGCCTCTGGGATCCCTCCGGGTCCTAGCACAATTTCATTATCAAAAAATACCAATTCCCGGTCTAGAATGGAACCCAATGAACATGCTCATACACTCTAGAGCTACAAGGTATACCGGTTTATAAATACTTAACTCGAAAGCTCATATATAAACCAAAAGTCAAACTCAATCTTAACACGATATAACATTTATCGCAAAACTGTATAACACTATATATGGCAAAGGCAATATTATATAACAATACTTCGAAAGTATAAGTTTGAAAAAAACTTGTCTGATACTCGAGAGGTGGTAGGGGCTCGTGACGGTGTCTGACGATCTAGCCAAAGTCAATGAAAAACATTTGATTAATTCCCTAGATAATCCACATATATCTCAATGCTTAAACACATAAGTGAATCACTACCAAGGCATGATTTGCTCGCTCTCGACTCATGCTAAGTCCATGTTAGTCGACAATTACTTAAGTCATAAGTTTGGTTCGAAATCAATCCTCGAATTCAAGTTATACTTAACCATTTTCAACATTGGTTTCTAAGTCACGTTCTTAGTGGTTTTCACTTCCGCAACCTCGGCTAATGCATTTTTATAAAATCGAAAAATAATCTTTTTAACTCAAAACCTTCGCACAAACTTTTCTAACTGACCATAGCATTTATCCTCAAAATATCATACTCTAGTTCGACTATTAAGGGTCTCAAACATAAGCACAAAGTTGGTACATTTCTGCGACATCATTCCTCGAATCGCTTTCACTAAAATGGCCATAACTTACAAACCGTAAACTCTTTTGACACTATTCCTGCGGCCACGTAAACTAGAAACCAAAAGCTACAGAACATATGCAGTGGTTAACCTTTAAACAAATTTATGGTCTCGAGCTTCAACTGTTAAAGAGGTTTACAAAAATCGGACATTACGACGGCTCTAAATCAAACATTATCATTTTGTATCATCTCAAACAAGCCACACAAAGCAACCCATGCTCTAATATCACAACCCAACACTCTTAAATGACCTCTAAAGTCAGTGACAAAGGTGAATGGTCACCACTCAACATAAACATATCAAAACAAGCCTTAACAATCATGTATGTCCTTAATAAGCACTTATCTTTACCCTACTTGCAAAAACTCCCTTAAAACTCATTATAACTCATGCATAGTTTAGGATTTTACCTTCTTGGATGCTCTAAGAACAATATCAAAGCATTTCACACCTCGGGTTAGCCTTTAATGTCTTTAACAAAGCCTAAAAGACTTGATCAAAACATGAAAATAACTTAAAACACTATTCATAATCAACTTTGCAAGGTTATTTGACATAGCTAGGAATATCTTTTGAAGCTAAGATTTTAACCATATCTTAGTCTCTTCAATACCTTTCTTTTAAGCTATGGCTCAACAAAAACAAAGATTGGGAGCTAGGGTTTCACCCCTTGAATTAATGGAAGGGCCGAATGGAGCTTTTCTCCATGTTCTTGATCTTTTTCTTTTCTTTCTTCCAATCTTGACTTTTCAACTCTACTTTATGAAGATATTATCTTGTTAGATCAGATGTAAGGGTGTGTTTGATCACATTGGGGCAAGAGCTAAGAGTCTTGGATAAGCTTTGATCATTTGTTTTGATTTAGGAAATGATTTAAGTGTTTTAATCACTTAAATCCTAATTGTTTTGATTTAATCCTTGATTAAATCATTCATTCCACTTGATATAATTCTCTTGATGATCATGTAGGACATTCAATCTTGTTATGAACTCAATCCAAAATCCCTAATTCATTCGCTTTATCGCTTAATCTCGTTATAAAGTTCTAGCGATTTCTAGAACGTTTGTTTCACTATCTCAGTGGTTTTCATTCAAAACTTGTAAATCACATTTAATAAAATACTCAAATATACAATCCTTGAATCCTCAATTTAAACATATCATTCCTTGATAATACTGATATACACTTTACTGCCCGATCAAATATTACACCAAAATACAAATTGGAATTTCTGAATTTCGATCATCTTTATATGCACTTATTTACTCTGTGAATCAATAATATGACTTCGAAATGTCCATACCACGTCCCGTACATAGGGTGGCATGAAAAATTTCTTAGTTCCCAAAATCACTATCATCCATGCAAAACACTATTCATGCATGCAAAACACTATTCATTAGAAAGTGAATTTTTTTTTCCGAATACAGAAATCAGGGTTATTACATCTTAGCTCTCGAAAAAAAATTAGAAGAAAAAAAATCAAAAAAAGGGAAAAAAGAGAAAAAAAATATTATTTATATGAGAGCATACGTATGTTTGTGTGATCCTCCTTTGTTCGACTAATCAAGTTATTTGTTAATTGAGAATAAAAAATCCAAGTGTGATGATGATAGATAGGGAGTTGAATGATTTATCTTGTTGGGTACTAGTTTTTGACACTTCACCTTCTTTGGATTTACATGACAAACCTTGTCCCTAGCCCCGTTACAACCCAAATAAAGACCTTATGATTATCATCATTGATGTATGTTGTGTTAAAGTTAGATTGAAACCAAGTGTCAAGCATGCTCATGATTTTGTTGGAATTGAGTGATACACTTACCCTTGTTCTTGAGTGAATATTCTTTATGAGTGAAAGGTGAGTTATTACTTATTTTTACATATGAGATCCCAAGTTTTTACTTGAAGATGTACTTTTGTTGGTTTAGCATGGTTACCAACGTATTCTTACACTTGACATGGACTTTTGAGAACCTATGCATATTCATTAAGTAGACTATTTGTATACTTGAACCTTTGACACTAGGGCATTACATTATTCACTTTGATTCTTAAATTAATGTGGCATGAGAGGACTTGTGTGTGTGGTGTTGCATTGGCATTCAATCTTTTACATGAGTTAGATGGATTTTTTGGGTATATTCACTATAGGCCCTAACGAGATCTCACTCGTCTACTAGGGCTACCTAGGGGTTTAATGGGCTTGTTGCATATGCCAAATGCAACCGTGATCTCCTACGGAAATGGTACTAGTTAGTTGTATATAAGTATAATAGTTTTACTCGAGGACGAGAAAATATTAAGTTGGGAGTATTTGATGTATTGTTATAATGTAGATATTTTGCATCATATTAATCCTCATTAGCCTTGTTTTATGATTCTTTAGTCGCATATAAATAATGTTAATTGTTATTTAACTTATATGGATGCTAAGTGGGTGTTTTCTATGTTTGTAGGAGATTCTGAAGGAGCAAGGTGGTGGGGACAATAAGGCATGCTGAAAGGAGACAAAACATAGATAAAATTGGTCATGAGCTTAGGCTCAGGGGCCCTGAGCAGATCAGAATTTTTACTTTTTATAGTCAGTGGACCTGAGCTTCGCACTCAGGGGCCTTGAGGGAAGCTTCAGCAAGCTCAAGGGGCCTGAGCATCACATTCAGAAGTCCTGAGATTGACAAAAATTGACTTGTTTACCCATTTATAATTTGTTTTTAGTTGCCTTGTATGACTTTAAAAAGCCCATCCAAATATATATAAACATATGTATTAGGTTTTAGAGATGAGGTACGATAGATAGCCGTATTACAGACATAGACACGTAGAGATAGTGATAGAGAGAGAGAGGGTAGAGAAACACTTGATAGAGAGAGATTGGAAGAAGGAGTGAAGGGATTCATTCGGACTTCAACGGAACTATTCAAGTTGTACTTTTTGTACTTCAATTATAAACTCATGGTTTTCGTTTATAATTCATATTTGTTTTATCTTATTATGAGTAGCTTATCCTTTTATCCGAGGTTTGGGTAGTATTCGTTGGCTTGTAATGTTTGTTTGATTGTATTGTGGTTTTCTTGTTATTGTTAATATGTCATTAAGCGCTTTATACAATTAGAAGAGTCACGAACTTTTAATTGAATCTCTAGGAATTATAATGAATCAGGAGAGGAGTTGTAATTTTAGTACATGATATGATAGACACAATTTAAGTATAAGATCAGGAGATTGATATGAGAATTGTGAAATTGATCATCCTTGGTTCGTAATAGTCTATAGTTGTACTTTTTATGACAATGGGAGTGGCATTTAAGGGATAATTGTAGGCATTATAATTTACCTTAGAAGAGGATTTTATAAACATTAGAAGGATTGTTTTTAACGAGACAAGAGACACAAATTAGACATTCATGATAGCCAACAATTTAGACACAAATTATACTTGTTATATAGTTTTATATATTTACTAAGTTAATTAGTTGATAATTAAGACACCCATAAATTCTTCCACACTTCTAGACTGTGAGAGATAAAAGACATGAATTTGGTATTGATATCACTCCTTCCCTGTGAACGAAACTCGTAAAAATATACTTCAACAAGAGGAAGCAAAAAGAACTAGAAGTACAGCAGAAACCAGGATGTCGCAGAGACAATTGTTAAGCTACAAGCATATATCTTTGACAAAGCAATCAAGATGCTGAAGAGACAACTACTAAGCTACAAGGAAACATAAGATAAAAATTTGCTTTTCAACCAGCTCCTTAAGAAGTTGAAGTGACAAGTGTCATTTCTTTTAACAAAAGTATCAGTGCCAACCTCAAGGAGGAAATAACCAGACTTCACTCACAAGGAAGTAATTGTTGGATATGTTGGGCTTTCTGAGCAGGCCTTAACTCCACATTAGTATGATATTGTTCGCTTTGGGCCGAACCCGCACGGATTTGTTTTTGGGCACATCCCAAAAGGCCTCATACTAATGGAGTTAACTGGATGCTTATAAACTAGCTATCTGTCTCTCCCACAAATGATGTGGGACAACTCCTAACCATTTCCCCCTTCACACATCGGGTATGCACCTATCGAATTTGCCTTCTTTCTGTGTGATCTGGTTCCCCTCGAACCTTACTTGAAGCTCCTGGCTATCTGGCTCCCCCTAGGCCAATGTATACTGGAAGCCCATCTGCCTGCTCTTAAAGCCCATCCAGGGGTAGCCCACCTGCCTTTTCTTTGATCTATCTAGGAGCCCATCTAAGATTGTTATGGACCGTTATAACCATAGCTCTAATACCACTTGTTGGGCTTGCTAACCACGTATTTGTTTTTGGGCACATCCCAAGGCTTCATAATAGTGGAGTTAACTAGATGCTTATAAACTAGTTATTTGCCTTTCCCACAAACGATGCGGCACGACTCCTAACAATAGCTTGTTGGGCTTGCTAAGCAGGCCATAAATCCACATTATTATGATATTGTTCGATTTGGGCCGAGCCCGCACGGATTTTGTTTGGGCACATTCCAAAAGGATTTACTCTAATGTAGTTAACTGGCTGCTTATTAACTAGCAATCTGCCCTCCCACAAACGATGTGGGACAACTCCCAGTAATCTCCCCCTTCGTACATCGGGCTCGAAACCTATCAAATATGCCTCCTTCCATGTGATTTGGCTCCCCCTCGAACCATAGTGGAAGCTTTTGGCTATCTGACACCCCTAGACCCATGTATATTGGAAGCCCATCTACCTCCTCTGAAGCCCATCCTAGAATAGCCCACTTGCCTCTTCCTTGATCCATATGAGAGCCCTCCGAGATTGTTATGGACCGTTATAACCATAGCTCTGATACCACTTGTTGGGCTTCCTAAGCAGGCCTTAAGTCCACATTAGTATGATATTGTCCGCTTTGGGCCGAGCCCGCACGAATTTGTTTTTGGGCACATTCCAAAAGGCCTCACACTAATGGAGTTAACTGGCTGCTTATTAACTAGCAATTTCCCCTCCCACAAACGATATGGGAAAACTCCTAATAGGATATCTATGATTCAAATTTAAAATGAAATTATTTATGTTTTAGATTTTAATAAATCCTAATGTTTAGGAAAGAGTTATAGATTTTATTGGAGATTTAGATGGATGTTTTGTTCATGTAGCAATTAGGGTTACCTATTTTTTAGGTAAATTTGTTATATGTATAGCCTATATAAAGGCTAACCGATGTAGTTTATATTAAGGAATGAATATAAATAAACACTTTTGTTTTGTTTACTTTTTGATTTTTTTTTACTTTTATTTTACTTTTATAAATAATTACCTATTTTATAAAACTGTAACATGGTATAAGAACTTATATGATATTAACGGGGTCTGTGGTGAGTGCATAGTCATGACTTCTGGAGTGAGAGATTCAAGTTTGTGGAAGGTTGAATTTGAGAGGGAGATGCAACCTCTTGAAAACAACCCAACACTAATTCAAATCAAGTTTTTTAAAGATGAGTCGATCAAAAGGAAAAAGGGGCAAGAGGATCAGATAACAAGAGGCACCAAGATTGTCATGATGATGAGAAAGAAAGAATGGCTTAAGTAGCCATGATTTTATTTTTAAATATGTTTATGGAGTGAAGTGCTTCATTAAAACAGAAGTTGATGAGAAGTGCATCAACAATTTGAAATTTGTGAGAACTGGACCTTGAAAAAGTTTATGGAGAGAAGTGCGCCATGTGGTAAGTGCATCAACAAAATTAGTGTTTGGTGATGAGAAGTGCATTAGGGAAAAAATTGAAAAAAAAAAAAAGCTTAGATTGTTTTTTAATTTTTGTAAATTTGAATCATGGGAGGATGTTGGATTTCTATGTTTCAAATTTAAAATGAATTAGTTATGTTTTAGATTTTAATAAATCCTAATGTTTAAGAAAGAGTTATAGATTTTATTGGAGATTTAGATGGATACTTTGTTCACGTAGTAGTTAGGGTTACCTATTTTTTAGGTAAATTTGTTATATGTACAGCCTAAATAAAGGCTAACCGATGTAGTTTATTTTATAAAATCAATATAAATAAACAATTCTGTTTTGTTTACATTTTGATTACTTTTTGTTTACTTTTATTTTACTTTTATCAATAATTACCTATTTTATAAAACTTCAACAGTAACATTGCAGAGCTTAAAGAGCAGTTCGAAATAGTTCAAAAGTCCATTGACAAATTGGTCTTCAATGTAAATAGACCAACACAGGAGCAGACAAAATGGTAAGAAACATAAGACATGTAACAGAACAAAGACGGTTCAATATGTAGGCGATGAATATTAGAAGTATAGGATAATAAGTACCAGAGCTCAAAGAACGTGTTGCCAAGTTGCAATACCTAAAGCAATAACTTGTCTGTCAGGTAACTTGTCTATTTTCTCCATGTAGAACTCATTAGTTATTCCAATTTGTTCAAATTTATGTAAATTAGAAAAGTGATTGATTCTGCAATCTGCCACCATGTGCTTAAGCTAGGGGCAACTGAAGCACCAGGGTAGGACTAAGAGAATGGTGAGAACATGGCTAGATCAATAAGATATATTGAAGCACAAATGATAATCTCTTGCAAATATATTATCCTCTTGTCTGAGCATGGAGAAAAGAGAAGCTCTATACATAAGATGGGAAGTTCTGTTAAAGGGGAGCAGAGGGGAATGTAGTTCATAAACAAACTTTGAACAAATCCACATGATTATAAGAATGTACAGGAGAGTGCTGACATAGTTGCAAACCTCGTACATTTACATCAGAGGGGTAACTTGTCTAAGGAGATATTTGAGCTGAACTTCGTGCTTCCAGCCAACAAGAGACCATGGATCGTTGGCTGATCCAACCCAATCTAAACCTTCTTCCATTTGTGAGAAAGCAAATATCTTTGAATCATTTTTTGATATTTTGTTGAATAACATTCATTTTTTGTGACTGAACTCTTAACCGACATTCTTTAAGATTGCATGATACTTGGGAGTCTCATTCCATGTGGTTCTTGTTCTTCGGTACATTTATTTCAATCACATTGCTTTTAATTACTCTCAATCTTTAAGATCAATAGTTAAGCATGAGAATAATGTTTGTTTTGATAAGAATATAAGATAATTATCCCTGTTCTAAATCTTAATGATCAATCTAGTCTCTTCCAATTTAACTTGATATCTAGTCTAAACATGTCAAATGTTGTCGGCCTGGAAAACATAGTGTGGTATTTCTCTAAAAAAACATCGATAGTTATAGAAAATTAGACAGGTAGATAAACAACATTTGAATGCTTATAATTAAAAAGAGAAAGTTGTTGGTCCCTGATTATTGCAGAAGGGGGGGTTGAATGTAATACTGATAAATTAAAATCTCTACTTCAACAATAGCAATAAAGATATTTTCAGAAGAGGAAATGAATTCACAAGTAGTTACTCAAGTTTTTCTCAAAAAATAAATGTTTTATTTATTGTGCAAAGTGTTGCTACAACCTAGAGAAAAATGATTTTCTCCAGCTTCTGTTTCTTGATTGATGTACAGATAGAATGAGAGATGGATATCTATATATCTTACTTTGTTCTACCATATCCATCTACATGGTGTGGAGCTGCTATCATTTTCAAGTGGCAACTCCTTAGAAATTGCACTCCCATATCTTACCTAAATTGCTATATAATCAGAATTATCAGTACACATAAAGCAATCTAGATACATTGTAAATTAAGCTAACACAATTCTAGTAGATGTAGATTTGTCATAATCTCAAATTGATAAGCTTTGTCTTATAATCTCTCAAGCTTCTGTCGTAGTCTTTGCAGGTCTGCTACAATATTGGGATACTGCAACACGCCTATTCTTGAACATCTTATCTGTCATATGTTTGACTTGGTAGATACACAATTCAAAATTATTCCCTTGAGACAGTATCCTAGGCCGCAAAGTCTGTTGTCATGAGAATGTACTTTGGATGACAGTATGAATCCCCGCCAATGTTGCTGTCAGGAATTCCAGACTTCGTGTCAAGATGTGAGAATGTTGCTGTCTCACGCTTCCGCCAATGTTGTTGTCATAGTAAATATTCTGTCATGACTTGCAACATGTTGTCTTCTTGTAACCTTACTATTAGTAGCATGAAAGTAACATTTATTCTTGCTGTCGAACTGTTATACTCCTGAACATTTAAATTAACTTTTTCCAATATGTACACTTATTACATGACAGTTTTATTTGATTACAAGAACATACTTTGGTTGTGACAGTATGTTCTACTTAGTCTATTCAATAAAAACAAAGCATAATGAAATCTAGTTAAGTTGTCTCTAAGCTTTCACCCATAAATCCTAACAAAAGCTTTGTATGACACCCTAGTACAAGGAAAGTAATTTATTAGACTATAACGACCTAGAATTTTTCGCGAATTATAAATGTTTATTTAATTGTTAAATGTGGAAATTATGTGATCTATATGATGAGTATATTTTGATGAAGTCAAGATATGTGTGAAAACATGCTTATGTGATTATAGGATGAATGGTATGTGTCGTATATGCTCGTAGAACTTTATTTATATTTTTAGAGCATTAAAACTATTTTTAAAAGTGCATTTTTAATCTTTCAAAAAATCATATAAAATCATTGGAGTCGATTTAAATCATGAAATCTTTTGCATTATCATCTTTGTGATGTTATTTAGTTTTTAAAATTATTGTGAATATTTAATATTGTGTTTTGGTATTTTAAAATGATTTAAAAATCTTTTTTTCTTTTAAAGAACCTTTATTTTGAAAATTTATATAAAATTCATTTTTGATCCAAATATTATTTTAAAATATGGGGATGCTTCTAATTTCATAAAGTTAATTTTAAAATTTTCTAAAAATATTCTTACCCCATTTTATTATTTTATTTCGATTTAATAAAGGATTAAAAATTGATTTTTCAGAAAAGTAAATTGCAATTATGTAATTACGTTTTTGCCCCTGTTTGAATAATTAAGAGGCGACAGCCTTTTTCCTTTCTCTCTTCACTTTCTCTCGCCGATTCTCTTTGTCTTCTCTCCCATGAGTCACTCTCTCGGCTCTACCTTCAACCACCGCATACAATGGCCATTTCTTGGTCGTTTTCTTTGATTCTTGTCTTAAATTGCTCATGTGCACCACTAGTTTACTATATTACTTCGTTTTTGTTGATTGGTGCGAGTATATATATGAGTTCGTATGTATATATTTGTGCGTATATGATGAAATTGCTGGATTTGGTGTTAACCTTTGGGTTTTGATGAATTACAGTACTTACTCTTCGATTTTATTAAACCCTCTTGGTGGAAATTCGAGTTGGAGGCATAATTTGGAACCCTCGAATTTTTGCTCCTCGGGCAATGATTCCGATGAGTTGGGGATATCGATGATCTTGTGTCGAGTATATACTCTAAATTTCAGTCTAATTTGATTTGATGCATGCATGTGTAGTATACAAATTTTTACTTGGTTTTTGTTCGAATTATGAGATAAAATCGAATAAATTGATTCTTTAAGTTGCTTGTAAATTTTTTCAGATGGTGTTTATAATTCGTATGAATTTTTTGAATATTATTCGAATTTTAATGACCTGCATGTATGATCTTTTGACTTATTTATTGATTAATTCGAATTTTAAGATTTGATTATGAATTAATTGAAATTGTTCGAGTTATATATATATATAGGCAAGTGCTCAAATACAAACCACTTTTAAAATACAAACCTACAAACCAACACTAAATTAATTATATTTCATTTATTCTAAGATTTTCGCCAAGGGTACCTTCACAAAAAATGCTTAAAATAATTGGCTCTATCCATAAAAAAAAAAAAAAAAAAACTTGCCGTGGAAATGCGAAGCATTTAAGACAGTAAACGGATGAGTTAGGTAGTCATGAGGGCCTGAATCGTCTATTGCCTTTACCATTGATTGCCATTCCTTACAACTTTAGAATGATAAAGGCGCGAAGCGCCGTACAAAAAGGTGCGAAGCACCGTTAACCTGTGAAATCCACTGCCACGTCATCACGTGAAGAGTGAATTTTTTTTATTTTTTTTTATTTTTTTATTTTTTTTGTTGGATAGAGCCAATTATTTTAAGCATTTTTTGTATTGGGGTACCCCTAGTTTGGTCATTAGATTAGCTTGAAATATTAGATTATGCTTGGTTTGTAGGTTTGTATTTTAAGGAGGTTTGTATTGGAGTAGCCCCCTATATATATATATATATATATATTGAATTTTCGAGTTTCACAATCTATGATTAAATGTCAATTTCGATGATTACGATTTCTGATATATGTTATATGAATTTAGAAAGATGCATGTTGAATTTATAATTTATATGTACCTAATTCGAATTATTCGAATTTTCCCAATTTTAAATGATGTTTTGATCGATTTTCTTGATTATATGAGATGATCATTGATGAATCGCTAAGTATGACTTAGTAGATATGTGTGTAATTTTGAGAGTTATTATGAGTTGTTAAAATATAATGAATCCATTGGGAGTGTAGGTGGATTCGAAATCCATTGGATAGTTTTAATTGTGAATTGGAGTCGGATGTTCTCGGACGGGATAGTCCACGTTATAAAGGAAACTCTGCCCGATATTCGTGAGATTTATAAATAGTATATTGTTAATAAGTTGAGTTTATCTGATTAAGTGCTTAAATGACTTATGTGATATGCATGTTTTATATGCTACATGTTAAGTGGTTATATGTTTACGAGACGATCTGATAGGTATATGAGGTACGTATATCTATGTTAAGTATGAAAGCATTATAAGAATCGTTTGGGTAGATTAGGATTAGACGATTTAGAAGTATAGTATTCTAAAGTAGTGATATGGTTTATGTAGATAAGAAGGACGTAGGACCTAGCGATAAAGGAATATCTAAGCTTGAGTACCAGTGACTGCGCTGTTAGATGTTGCATTCTATCGGAGGCAAGTAACTTTGTATTTTCCTGAAGTTTACATTCCTGAACCGATATATCCTGTTGATTCAAGCATGCCTATCTTATGCCATGTTGATCATAAATCTTATGTAGTATAACTATTAATGCAACCAAAATTCTGTCTACGACTGTTTCATAAACTGTAAAAACTAAAACAACATAATTCTTTTTAATTGCTTCTTGACCATATATATATCAAACAGCTTGCTATAATCCTTTCATATTGACTGACCGATAAACTAGTGTTCTACTTGACCTATGTCCGTGTCCAGTTTAACCTATGTTGACCCTAAAACACATAAACTTCTTCAAGAGCTAAACACTGATCCAAGAACTTAATTGCCTTTAATATTATACCTTAAACTTGAAATCTGATCAATTACCTTGATGCCTTTGAGTCTACATCTTCTTGATTGAGACTTGTATCCCAATTTCATTGATGTCAGAAAACTTAGTCAAACCCTTTGACTTTTATCATTGCAAATCAAAAATGAGTTGTTTTCTTAAAATACTTTGAAGTTACTTAGACTGGGCTTATTTATTATTAGAGAGTCGAAGGTACTTCCTGACGATTAAGTATTAAAATGTTTTATAAGGTTAAAAAGAATTTTGCAAAGCTTAATGTTTTAAAATGAGATTTTTTTTAATAAAAATGTTAGGAACTCCATCTAAATGGTTTCCACGGATTCCTGACGATTGGAGAGACGGGGCGAACGGGTAATGATGGTTCCGTCGGTTTGAGTATGTATTAGTGTAGTTCTGTTCTGTCCAGTTCGACACCCTTATAGGCCAATGTGTTGCCTCTTGGGAACCCAAGCTATCCTAATGAAAGGAAATGATGGCCAGAGGGACTTTGTGTCCGGTATGGGGACTTTATGGGCTGATCAACCGTATTGTATGTTATGAAGTAAAAACCTCCAATCTATTTTCTTAAAGTGATGATTATTTTTTATTTACCATGAAATGAAATTGGTTTACCGATTGAAATGTCAATTACTTTACATAGTTTTGAAATATCAATTGTTATCCTGATTATCAGTTGATATCCTGTCATTACTAAATGCCAGTATTGCTTTTACTGCTTCAAGCATATTTATTTCATATCTTAATTACTGATAGATCCGCTATATTTTTTCTACTGATAAGTGGAGGAGTCTCCATATATCTACGAACACATGTCATCTTTCGCGATACCTAGTTATACTGCTTTCAGTTGAGATCTTTAGTTACTTACTGAGCATTGGCTCATTATTATTTTGTCTAACCCTTTTGACAATAATCTAAGAATCATGGTTTGTACAATCCAAACCGCAAGGAAGCGCACTTACCGTGGCCCTGAGTTGGTTCGTTTTGAGATAACTCCCGAGGTAGACGCAATAACAGCTCAGTGAGGAGATCTTTAGTTAGTTGTGAGAACTAGCAGTGGAACTTTTGAGAACTTTGGTTTGTAATAATATATTTTGAATTCAGGTTTGTAATAATAAATAGTTAGACGATGGCTTGCTTGTTTCATACCATTACCTGTGCAAGATTTGGATAGTAGTGTTTGGACCAGTCAGCATGTTATATTTATATTATATGTTAGGTTGTTTGCATCTAGATGTGTGTCAGTGACTCTCCGATCTAGGCCCCGGATCGGGAGGGCGTCACAGGTTGGTATCAGAGCTACGGGTTTTGGTCACTGAAACAAGCCAGAATTTAGGATCACTAATAAAAGAAGTAGATACAATTAGGATTAAAGAGTGATAGATGTAGGGAGTGATTATAGGTTTAGGTTTTCCCTTCGCGATAGATTATTAGGACTAACATAACTTAACTCGTTTATATTCTGCGTGTGTATATATATATATATATATATATTATTACTACAGGAGATGGAGTTGGACGATGATGCCTCGTTACTTCCCAATTCTGATAGCTCATCCGAGGAGTCCGATCCTTCGGAGATTATGTCTTATGCTGATGCGGAGGTCAAGTCTGATACTGAGGTTATATCCGAGACCGAGGTTTTGAGTCCCCCGGCCCGTGCCGACATTCCTGTCCCTACCACTGAGTTTGCACCTGTGTTTGATCTTATTACCAATATCGTGCCTGTTCCAGTCCCAGTACCAGTTGTGACCCCATCTGTCACTGAGCACGGCTGAGTCCTCTATCAAATCTTTTTCAGTTCCCGAGCCAGTACCTGAGCCTACCTTCGAGGATATGGTTCGCAAATGCAAGAGTCTAGCAGGTCAGAATGCAGATTTGAAGGAACTTATTGAGAAGATGAAAGTGTAGGTGCAGCTTCGAGTAGATTTGACTACTATTGATTGGAGGGGATGTATCAGGATGTTGGAGGATGCTTTTCGGCACCGTTTGCACCAGAACCCTATTACACATGATGTACTAGCCTAGGCCCGTAGACTTTCGAGTGTGGTTTGCTAGACGTTGTGTGAGCTTCGCGAGACCCGAGGTTCCCGTGATTAGATTGTTGCTGTGGAGATGGTTGTGAGTGGGACGTTTGGTAGAGCCCACTACTTTTAGTTATGCTTACTACTAGTCTAGGATGTTTTCCAGTTTTCCAGTTTTCCTAGTACTGGTAGACGGATAGTAATTGTTCTATTTAACTTTGTTTTATTCAGCTTTGTTTGTAGAAGGGTTAGTATACCCTTAACTTTGATGTTGTTAGATCGTTTTCATCGTTGACGACGTATGCATATTTCGTATATCCCTGTGTTCACTGCTTTACTTATCACTTTTTACATATTGTCTTTACATACCGTATTTCCATAACTTATTGACCTGTTCATATAAACCCTGTTACATAACTTACAACTGTACCCATATCATAGTGATTTATCCGAACCGATCGTCTATTGGTACCAGACGGAGGAACCCTATTTCTTTTGAATATATTACTACTTGTTGTTTACCAACTGCTTACCTTCTTAACAGAAAGATGCCTCCCAGAAGAAACCGTCAAGCTACCAACAATGATAACCAAGACCAACAAAATCAAGATAACCCTACCATGGCCCAGATGTTCCAATTACTTCAACAACAAACAACTGCTTTTGTTCAACACCAATAGCATCAAGCTACCCAACCTGCTATAACTTTTAAATCTTTTTAAGCTGTTCACCCTCCTGAATTTAAAGGTACCTTGAACCCTGTTGAAGCTAAGTCATGGTTGATGGATATCGAGAAGTCTTTCACGTTAGTTAGGGTCAATGAAGTTCAGAAGGTGGAGTTTGCCAGTTTTTATTTGAGAGCGGAAGCGAATTTTTGGTGGGAGTCTGTTAAGGCCGCAGAAGGAAATGCGATTACTTGGCCAAGATTTGTAGAATTATTTAATGAGAAATATCTACCAGGTTATTTACAAGACCAGTTTGAGATTCAGTTTTTGGAGTTGAAACCAGAAGGAATGACAGTTGCGGAGCATGAAGCTAAGTTTACTGAGCTATCTAGATTTGTACCCCAGTATGTAGGAAATGAAGCTAGCAAGGCTAAGAAATTTTAGCATGGATTAAAGCCCTGGTTAAGGAGTAGATTTGCTGCATTTGAGTTGAGAACTTATTCTGTTGTTGTTCAGAAGGCGATGATTATAGAAGGGGAAAGTGATTTGAACCAGAAGGAGAAACCTGGTAAGAAGAGAAAGTTTGAGAAAGTAGAGAAGAGTCAAGAGACAGAAAGTCAGAGGAGTTTTTCAAACAGAGGAAATTTTGGAAATCGACAAGTAGGACAGAGAAATTTTCAGAAGTTTGGAGGTGGTAACGGAGGACAAGACCGTAGACCCCAAGGAGTAAACCCTCAGGCTATAACAAGACCCGTACTACCAGACTGCAAGATTTGTGGAAGAAAGCACCCGGGTATCTGTAATAAGCCTAACATAATTTGCTACAAGAATGGGAAGAAAGGACACTATGCTCAAGAATGTTCGGAAGTGAAGCTAGTAGGATTGACTTGTAATAAATGTGGCAAGTTTGGTCATATTGCTAAGAACTGTAAGGAGCCTGTCCAGACTACTAATGTTTTGAGGATCACCGCACCACCAGCACCGCGACAAGTGCCGTATCAAGCACCTCAGCCCAGAGCCCGTACTTTCAACATGTCTGTCAAAGAAGCTGTTAATGATGTCGATGTGGTTGCAGGTACGCTTCCTATCAACTCTTTTGAAGATAAAGTTTTAATTGATTCTGGAGCAACTAGATCCTTTATATCTGAAAGATTTCTTGATAAATTGAACTGTGAGATTCGTCCATTACAAAAGGCATTAGTAGTAGAAGTTGCTAATCAGGATAAAATTTCTGTAGACCGGGATTGTCCTAACTGTAATATTGAGATTGGAGGATTTCTTTTCTACGTGGATTTATTACCTTTTAAGTTGGGAGAATTTGATGTTATTTTAGGAATGGATTGGTTGTCTGCGTGTGATGCGCAGATTGAGTGTAAGAAGAAGCAAGTTAAGTTGCATACTGAAGATGGTAGTGAAGTAATATTTCAAGGACATAATCAAGATAAGAAATTTCTAACGTTTATGCAAGCGAAGAGATTGTTGAATCAAGGATGTGAAGCTTATTTAGCGCATGTAGTTGATACAGAGAAACAAGCCCCTAGGATGGAAGATATTCCAGTTGTAAATGAGTTTCCTGATGTATTTCCTGACGAATTGCTCGGATTACCTCCAGACAGAGATATTGAATTCCCAATTGATTTGGCACCAGGAACTGAACCCGTATCGAAAGCACCATACCGAATGGCACCTACTGAGATGAAGGAGTTAGCTAATCAATTACAAGATTTATTAGATAAAGGAGTTATAAGGCCGAGTGTATCCCCGTGGGGAGCACCAGTGTTGTTTGTTAAAAAGAAGGATGGAAGCATAAGGTTGTGTATCGATTATAGAGAACTCAATAAATTGACTATCAAGAATAAGTATCCATTGCCAAGGATTGATGATTTGTTTGATCAACTGAAGGATGCTGCTTACTTTTCTAAGATCGATTTGAGATCAGGTTATCACCAATTAAAGATCAAGCCAGAAAATATTTCGAAAACTCATTTCGCATGAAATATGGACATTGAGCCTGTTTGGCTGGACATATTATAAGTTCTTATGGACTTATTTTTGGGTAAAAATTTCATCTTTTGATAAAAAAAATTTCATACAAGTATTTAATATATGTTTGAGATTCTATAAGTTGCAAAAATAAGTTGGAAAATAAGTTGGAAAGTTAGGAATCTCTAACTTTGTCTTAAAATATGTTGACTTATTCTGGAAAAAAGTTCCCCCAAACACCCCCATTATGAGTTTTTAGTGATGGCTTTCGGATTGACGAATGCGCCAGCTGTGTTTATGGATTTAATGAATAGAGTGTTCAAGAGATATTTGGATAAATTCGTAATTATATTTATTAATGACATCGTTATATACTCGAGAAACCCTGAAGAGCATGTCGAGCATTTGAGAATAGCATTGGAAACCCTGAGAAAGGAAAGATTATATGCCAAGTTTTCCAAGTGTGAGTTTTGGTTGCAAGAAGTGCAATTTTTAGGTCATGTGATTAGTAAAGAAGGAATTCGAGTGGATCCTACTAAGATTGAAACTGCGGTGAATTGGAGTAGACCAAGAACTCCTACTGAGGTAAGAAGTTTTCTAGGATTGGCTGGTTATTATCGGAGATTTGTACAAGATTTCTAAAAGATTGCTACCCCATTGACAAAGTTGACCCGAAAGAATGAGAAGTTTATTTGGAATGATAAGTGTGAAGAGATCCTTCAAGAGCTAAAGAAAAGATTAGTTTCAGCACCAGTGTTTGTATTGCCAGATGATAAGGGAAATTTTGTTATCTATAGTGATGCTTCGCACAAAGGATTAGGATGTGTTCTGATGCAACACAGAAATGTTATTCCGTATGCTTCGAGACAGCTTAAGCCACAGGAGCAGAAGTATCCGGCACATGATTTAGAGTTAGCTGCAATTGTGTTCGCGTTGAAAATATGGAGACATTACTTGTACGGAGAGAAGTGTGAAATTTTCATCGATCATAAGAGTTTGAAGTATATCTTTACCCAGAAAGAGTTGAATATGAGACAAAGAAGATGGTTGGAGTTGATTAAGGATTATGATTACACAATAAGTTACCATCCCGGAAAAGCGAATGTTGTAGCTGATGCGCTAAGTAGAAATGAAAGGTTGAATACATTTACTATGCCCAAGGAGTTATTCCGAGAATTTGAGAAGTTAAGTTTAGAAGTTTATGATTCAAAGGATGCATATGAGTTTCTGAGTACGATGACTTTTCAACCAGAGTTGCTGGAGAAGATTCAGAGATGTTAATAGGAAGTGATGAATTGGAGAAAAGATTTGTACACAGAAAGATGATCAAGGAATTTTAAGATTTGGAAAGAGAATATGGATTCCTAAAGTAGAAGAGTTGAAGAATGAGATTCTGAGTGAAGCCCATAGTTCAAGATATTCTATTCACCCTGGAAGTACAAAGATGTATCAAGATTTGAAGGAGAACTTTTGGTGGCCAGATATGAAGCGAGAGATTGCCGAATGGATAAGTAAGTGTTATACCTTCCAGAGGATTAAAGCGGAACATCAGAAGCCAAGTGGTTTGTTACAACCATTAGATATTCCCGAACGGAAGTGGGAGCACCTTGCCATGGATTTTGTAGTAGGATTTCCAAAGACTAAGGCGAATCACGATTCGATTTGGGTAATTATTGACCAATTGACAAAGTCTGCACATTTCCTACCAATTAACGAAAGATTATCATTGGATAAGTTAGTGCATTTGTATTTGAAGGAAATAGTGTCACGTCATGGAGTTCCTGTTTCGATAGTATCTGATCGAGATCCACGATTCAATTCGAGGTTTTTGCAACAATTTCAAGAATTCCTAGGAACCCAACTTAAGATGAGTACAGCTTACCATCCAGAAACAGACGGCCAAAGTGAAGGGACTATTCAGACTATAGAAGATATGTTAAGAGCTTGTGCATTGGATTTCAAAGGAAGTTGGGACGAACATTTGCCGTTGGTTGAGTTTTCATACAACAACAGTTACCACGCGAGTATTGGAATGCCCCCGTATGAAGCCCTGTATGGGAGAAAGTGTAGGTCGCCAGTGTATTGGGAAGAAGTTGGTGAAAGGAAAATTCTAGGACCAGAACTACTTCAGCAGACGAAGGAGAAAGTTGAGATTATTCAGAAGAGATTAATTACTGCCCAGGATCGTCAGAGGAAATATGCTGATTTAAAAATAAAAGACATGAATTTTGAGATAGGGGATCAAGTATTGTTGAAAGTGTCATCGTGGAAAGGAGTTACAAGATTTGGTAAAAAAGGAAAGCTGAATCCCAGGTATGTAGGACCATTCAAGATATTGAAACGAGTTGGGAAGGTTGCTTACGAATTGGCGTTGCTACCGCATATGCATCATATTCACAATGTGTTTCACGTATCTATGCTTAAGAAGTACAATCCCGATGCAAGTCAGGTGATCGAGTATGAACCTATCGAGATTCAACCAGACTTATCTTACGAAGAGCAACCATTAGAGATTCAAGATAGAAGTGATAGAAAGCTTAGAAATAAGGTTGTCAGATTAGTTAAGGTCTTGTGGAGGAATCCTAGAGTCGAAGAGTCGACTTGGGAAATTGAAAGCAAAATTCTTGCCAAGTATCCTCATCTGTTTACTTAGGTGAGATTATGAGGATAGAATCCTTTTAAGGGGGAAGGCTATAACAACCTAGAATTTTTCGCGAATTATAAATGTTTATTTAATTGTTAAATGTGGAAATTATGTGATCTATATGATGAGTATATTTTGATGAAGTCATGATATGTGTGAAAACATGCTTATGTGATTATATGATGAATGGTATGTGTCGTATATGCTCGTAGAACTTTATTTATATTTTTAGAGTATTAAAACTATTTTTAAATGTGCATTTTTAATCTTTCGAAAAATCATATAAAATCATTGGATTCGATTTAAATCATGAAATCTTTTGCATTATCATCTTTGTGATGTTATTCAGTTTTTAAAATTAGTGTGAATATTTAATTGTGTGTTTTGGTATTTTAAAATGATTTAAATAGCTTTATTTCTTTTAAAGAACCATTATTTCGGAAATTTATATAAAATTCATTTTTGATCCAAATATTATTTTAAAAATATGGGGATGCTTCTAATTTCATAAACTTAATTTTCAAATTTTCTAAAAATATTCTCACCCCATTTTATTATTTTATTTCGATTTAATAAAGGATTAAAAATTGATTTTTCAGGAAAGTAAATTGCAATTGTGTAATTACGTTTTTACCCCTGTTTGAAATATTAAGAGGCGACAGCCTCTTTCCTTTCTCTCTTCACTTTCTCTCGCCGATTGTCTCTGTCTTCTCTCCTGTGAGTCTGTCTCACGGCTCTACCTTCAACCACAGCATGCAATGGCCATTTCTTGGTCATTTTCTTTGATTCTTGTCTTAAATTGCTCATGTGCACCTCTAGTTTACTATATTACTTTGCTTTTGTTGATCGATGCGAGTATATATATGAGTTCGTATGTATATATTTGTGCGTATATGTTGAAATTGTTGGGTTTGGTGTTAACCTTTGGGTTTTGATGAATTACAGTACTTACTCTTCGATTTTATTAAACCCTCTTGGTGAATTTTCGAGTTGGAGGCCATAATTTGGAACCCTCGAATTTTTGCTCCTCCGGCAATGATTCTGATGACTCGGGGATATCGATAATGATGATCTTGAGTCGAGTGCGTACTCTAAATTTCACTTTAATTTAATTTGATGCATGCATGTGTAGTATACGAATTTTTACTTGGTTTTTGTTCGAATTATGAGATAAAATCGAATAAATTGATTCGTTAAGTTGCTTGTTAATTGTTCGAGATGGTGTTTATAATTTGTATAAATTTTCTGAATATTATTCGATTTTTAATGACCTGCATGTATGATCTTTTGCCTTAATTATTGATTAATTCGAATTTTAAGATTTGATTATGAATTAATTGAAATTGTTCGAGTTATATAAATATATATATATATTGAATTTTCGAGTTTCACAATCCTTGATTAAATGTCAATTTCGATGATTACGATTTCTGATATATGTTATATGAATTTAGAAAGATGCATATTGAATTTATAATTTATATGTACCTAATTCGAATTATTCGAATTTTCACAATTTTAAATGATGATTTAAAGATAGATTTTCTTGATTATATGAGATGATCATTGATGAATTGCTAAGTATGACTTAGTAGATATGTGTGTAAGTTTGAGAGTTATTATCTGTTGTTAAAATATTATGAATCCATTGGGAGTGTAGGCGGATTCGAAATCCATCGGATAGTTTTAATTGTGAATTGGAGTCGGATGTTCTCGACGGGATAGTCCATGTTATAAAGGATACTCTGCCCGATTTTCGTGATATTTATAAATAGTATATTGTTAATAAGTTGAGTTTATCTGATTAAGTGCTTAAATGACTTATGTGATATGCATGTTTTATATGCTACATGTTAAGTGGTTATAAGTTTACGAGACGATCTGATAGGTATATCAGGTACGTATATCTATGTTAAGTATGAAAGCATTATAAGAATCGTTTCGGTAGATTAGGATTAGACGATTTAGAATAATAGTATTCTAAAGTAGTGATATGGTTTTTGTAGATAAGAAGGACGTAGGACCTAGCGATAAAGGAAAAGCTAAGGTTGAGTACCAGTCACTGAGCTGTTAGCTGTTGCATTCTACCGAAGGCAAGTAACTCTGTCTTTTCTTGAAGTTTACATTCCTGAACCGATATATCCTGTTGATTCAAGCATGCCTATCTTATGCCATGTTGATCATAAATCTTATGTAGTCTAACTATTCATGCAACCAAAATTATGTCTACGATTGTTTCATAAACTGTAAACCCTAAAACAGCATAATTCTTTTTAATTGCTTCTTGACCATGCATATATCAAACAACTTGCTATAATCCTGTCATATTGACTGACCGATAAACCAGTGTTCTACTTGACCTATGTCTGTGTCCAGTTTAACCTATGTTGACCCTAAAACACATAAACTTTTCATGAGCTAAACACTGATCCAAGAACTTAATTGCCTTTAATATTATACATTAAACTTGAAATCTGATCAATTACCTTGATGCCTTTGAGTCTACATCTTCTTGATTCAGACTTGTATCCCTATTCCATTGATGTTAGAAAACTTAGTCAAACCCTTTGACTTTTATCATTGCAAATCAAAAATGAGTTTTTTTGAAAATACTTTAAAGTTACTTAGACTGGGCTGGTTTGTTATCAGAGAGTCGAAGGTTCTTCGAAGTAAAGGTTTTCGAAAAGATTAAGTATTAAAATGTTTTATAAGGTCAAAAAGAGTTTTGCAAAGCTTAATGTTTTAAAACAAGATTTTTTTTAATAAAAATGTTAGGAACTCTGTCTAAATGGTTTCCACGGATTCCTGACGATTGGAGAGATGGGGCGAACGGGTAATTCTGGTTCCGTCGGTTTGAGTCTGTATTAGTGTAGTTCTGGTCTTCCAGTTCGACACCTTTATAGGCCAATGTGTTGCCTCTTGGGAACCCAAGCTATCCTAATGAAAGGAAATGATGGCCAGAGGGACTTTGTGTCCAGTTTGGGGACTTGATGGGCTGATCACCCGTATTGTCTATTTTGAAGTAAAAACCTCCAATTAGTTTTCTTAAAGTGATGATTACTTTTTATTTACCATGAAATGAAATTGGTTTTCCGATTGAAATGTCAATTACTTTACACAGTTTTGAAATATCTATTACTATCCTGATTATCAGTTGATATCCTGTCATTACCAATTGCCAGTATTGCTTTTACTGCTTCCAACATATTTATATCATATCTTAATTTCTGTCATCTTCCGCAATACCTAGTTATACTGCTTTCAGTTGAGATCTTTAGTTACTTGCTGAGCATTGGCTCATTATTATTTTGTCTAACCCTTTTGACAGTAATCTAAGAATCGTGGTTCGTACAATCCAAACCGCAAGGAAGCGGACTTATCGTGGTCCTGAGTTGGTTCATTTTGAGATAACTCCCGAGGTAGATGCAATAACAACTCAGTGAGGAGATCTTTAGTTAGTTGTGAGAACTAGCAGTGGAACTTGTGAGAACTTTGGTTTCTAATAATATATTTTGAATTCAGGTTTGTAATAATAAATAGTTAGACGATGGCTTGCTTGTTTCATACCATTACCTGTGAATGATCTTGGATAGTAGTGTTGGGGCCAGTCAGCATGTTATATTTATATTATATGTTAGGTTGTTTGCATCTAGATGTGTGTCAGTGACTCTCCGATCTAGGCCCCGGATCGGGAGGGCGTTACATAGAGTACATAGGTGATAGAGAAAACAAGCAAGTTTTAGCAATATGTAGAGAAAAAAAGTGGATTATTAGATTACATCCATATAGAAGAAAAAATGATTCACCCACATAGAAGAGATTACTTCACGCTCACACCTGAGACCAACTATTATTTATTGACATAAATGCATTCACAAATCAGTAGAAACGCACAATAGTGATGTAACACCTCAAATCCGGGATCAGAAGATTTGGTCGTTACACAAAAATTGTCAATACAAAATCATCTATTTAATAAGAAAATATCACTTGTAATCATTCAAAAATTGAAATATAACATCTGCGACCCCAACTATCAATGATCTTTTAGGTTATAGTGCTAAAAATAAAAATCCAACTTCCACTAAATAAAAAATTTCTTCTTTACAACATTCGCCTTGTTTAAACCACCGGTATAACTTCAACAAGAAGTATACCAGGCCAACTAATATAACTAATAGAATTCAAGTATATAAAATAGATCTTACACTAGATCCAGAAGTCTTGAATCAAGTCATCTTCAAAATAGCGTCTTGTTTCTTCTCCTTCAGAACTACGCAGATAAGTCTCGCCAAACTACCTTTTATTGAAAGGTTAAAATTTAAAACAATAAGTGTGAGCGAAAGAAATGATCAGCAAGTGCTTTACTAAAATAGGACAGGATAATTTCTAACCAGGAGACAGAGTTAAGGAATCCAATATTTGTTTTACCTTAAGTCAAAACAATTTTGATATTTCGCAAACCAGACAAGAGTGAGCTAAGTTCAACAAGTGTATGTTATAAGTAAACAGAATGTAAAACATATGATAGAATGTAAAGAACAAAAGTTTAAATCAGAATCAAATTCATTTGATATAGTTAGAACATCAAAATAGCACTTGGTTTTCATACTATAGCTGGCATCGCACCTCTTAAGAAAATATAGAAATTTGAAATCACATGACGCTAAGTCATAATTGATGATTAGTCAAACTACAGCCTTGAACCCCCTTCACAGAAAGTTCAGAAAATTATTGGATTCTAAGGCACTTGTTGATTTTGGCCTGAATAGTGGCACATAGCCTAGTGGCACGGAGCCTATTTGCTAGACCAGCGTCTCGGCCTATTACGCTACCTTTCAAATTTACTAGTCTAACTAATTCACCATCTTTAAAATAGGATTTAGGCTTATCTACAAGACATATGTATATTAAAGATCTACTGTCAGTGATCAACTAAGTTTGCATGTGTCATTTGATTAAAATAGGGTTTGTTCAAAACCAAGGTGTTAAGATTCTCGATTTAAATCAATAGGTCTATTCAAAGTTCTAAAACAACATTGGGGAAAGGTTATACCCCCTCTATCACCCATTTCTTTACATGTTTTTAGCACTGCTTGGCACACATTTTAAGGTGTATATAAAGTATAGTTTCATAACTTATTTTTAAAATTTTCTTTTTCTGAATAAAAATTTAAACATTAAATTTTTATTCAGAAGAAAAAAAATTTATAAGTAGATTATGGAACTATACTTTATAAGAGTCTTAAAATGCGTTCCGAGCCCTCTGTCCCAAACGTAAACAATTCGTTGGGACGGAGGGAGTAATAAAGTTCTTCTTTTCTAAACAATAGATATGTGTATATGCATGCTTGAGATTAAAATAGGAAAACAAAAGATAAGATAGATTTGGGTAGAACACTTGCAATATGATTTGAAGAAAACATTTGCATAATTATTGAAAAGTAATATCACTTGAAAATAAGTGAGGGGTATAGACACTTGCCTCCGCTCCTTAGCTATTACGTAAAGGCAAAGTAATATGATTTTCATCAGAGAGAGAAAGTAAAGATGCTCTTCCTGTTAGGTTAGGAGACTTACACAATCCGAGATTCACAAACACCAATACAGAGCACATACAATCAATCAATTAGTTGACAAGATTCACTAAAGCGCGGTCAAATACTATTCAAGTATCACTTCTACTTTTATCAACAATAAGTAAAAGCAAAACAAGAACACCAAACAATATTTGACGTGGAAACACCCACGCCCCAAACTTGTATTATTAATCTTAACAATATCAATAATACATCAAAACAATAACACCTTAATGGTGTCCCAACCTGATACTTGAGCCAACAATGCTCAAGCACCTCCCAAACAATACTTAATACTACATCTCTTAAGCTTTCACATCCCCAAACAAAATATGACTATGTATATATAGCCATCACAAACTTAGCCACCAAGATATCCTTTTCATACTTGGTTTCCAATTACAATCCTTATCATACTTGGTATCTAAATATACCATCTATAATAATTATCTAAACACATAATTATTACCCAATCCATATATGTTTTGGATCACCAAAACCCATACTATTCGTATTGGGTTTAAACCCAACAATCCTCCCCTTCAACCCAATACCCACATCGGATTGAACGGTAACCATCAAAGCCATCGACGTCCATCTGCCAACGCCTCCCCTCGAACAAGAATCTCCTCATCTTGCCCCTCCAATCTTGAGTGTCGCTAAAACCCGTATAGTGACCCTCCAAACCATCCAAACCATCGTTCTTCACCATAACGATGTATCCATCTACAAAATCACGTGCATCAACCACCACGAGTGCTCTTCCACATGTTGAGTCACCCGATCCTTGCTTTCACAATCCTTCGGTCTCTTGAAGAAAATCACTAGTATCATCCAAATAGTTCACCTGGTTGATCAAGCCATTGAAATAGTTGCGATGACCTCTTCCATCTTCTTCCATCTCGAGTCCGCACAGGATTGATCCACGGTGCAAGGCCAACCGAATAATCCATACCGCACGTAACTTTGTCTCTACCCGCTTTAGTAGCAATCTTCTTATCAGCAAATCATTCATCATGCTCTGCCATACCAATTGAACCTCGAACTTTCCCTCAACCTCATCCATCACGAACCCGAACCTTGGCTCTAATACCACTTGTTAGGTTAGGAGACTTACACAATCCGAGATTCACAAACACCAATACAGAGCACATACAATCAATCAATTAGTTGACAAGATTCACTAAAGCGCGGTCAAATACTATTCAAGTATCACTTCTACTTTTATCAACAATAAGTAAAAGCAAAACAAGAACACCAAACAATATTTGACGTGGAAACACCCACGCCCCAAACTTGTATTATTAATCTTAACAATATCAATAATACATCAAAACAATAACACCTTAATGGTGTCCCAACCTGATACTTGAGCCAACAATGCTCAAGCACCTCCCAAACAATACTTAATACTACATCTCTTAAGCTTTCACATCCCCAAACAAAATATGACTATGTATATATAGCCATCACAAACTTAGCCACCAAGATATCCTTTTCATACTTGGTTTCCAATTACAATCCTTATCATACTTGGTATCTAAATATACCATCTATAATAATTATCTAAACACATAATTATTACCCAATCCATATATGTTTTGGATCACCAAAACCCATACTATTCGTATTGGGTTTAAACCCAACACTTCCTTCTCACTAGACTTATTACCCCGCCCAGCCACTTTAAACGCCCTTTATTTTCCCGCCCATCGGAATTCACCAATTTACAATCTTTGACCACCAATTTCACTTTCTTGGATAAACTCACGTTCTGCACGCTCCTGTTAACCTTAATCATCTCACTCTCCTCTGTCCTCTTGTACCACTTCTAGCCTCGATCTGTTCTGTTGAGTTTTCCGATGGGTTCTCGCAACTCTGAAAATTCTGGGTCCATGGATTCTGAAGAATTTGCGGCTTTTATTGGGCACAATTATGCTGCTCCTGCCCCTTTTGTGTTGCCTCAGTTACACTTAGAAGTTGATAATCACTCTAATGACTCGAATGAGGTAATGGGGGAGCCCCTCTCTCTGGAAACTCTAGCTCGTATGAGAGAACGAGTTGACTTCATCCTTAATGAAGGTTCTACTCAAGAAGCTACTGGCCCTGAATTGGAAAATTCAAGTCATGGCTCGCACCACTCTCCACCTGAGGTTATTTCACAGAAGCAAAACCCCATTCTCAATGCGCTACAAGATTCTATCCAAGTCAAGAATGGAGTCTTAACCATGACGAACAGAGAAAAAAGTGATACCAGCAATATCAATGAAACTCAACAACCTGTTCAACCGCTTCAAACACAGCAAGACCACCAGCCAAAAAAGTCAGTTACTTGGAGCAGTATTGTAGCCAAAAATGTTGATAGCGAAGAACCTAATGTTGGAAATGCAGCCATTAGTTACAATGAAGATGGGTCAGCTACGGTGAAATTCCCTGATGAATTTTTCGTCAAAGCCCAAAAGCAATGGGAGACAAGCGTTATAGGCTATTTCATTGGTGGCTCCTTTGCATTCAAGTTTATTCGTGAGCAAGCACAGAGAATTTGGAAAAATAGAGGCTTAACTGGAGTCTACTACAATTCGAAAGGTTACTACACATTTCGATTTGCCACTTTAGAAGAAAAAAATAGAGCTTTAAACATGAATACAATCCAAATGGGAGGGAAAACTATGTTTTTGTTGCCTTGGTCTGATGGTTCTAAGTTTAAGCGCAATGTTATTGACAAAGTCCCATGCTGGATACGATTGGTTGATGTCCCAGATTTGTTTTGGTGCAAGGAAGGTCTTAGTTCCATTGCTAATACAGTGGGTAAACCTCTGAAATTCGACGCAGCTACAGCTAGGTTTGAACCCCTTAAATATGCTGGTATCCAGGTGGAATTAGAATAATCTGCTTTGAGGCCAGACTTCATTAGAGTTCCATTGCCTGACTCCAATGACGAAGTGAAAATTGAGGTACAGTATGGGGGGTTGCCATATTCTTGTAGCCACTGTAAAGCATTTGGGCACTCTTTTGCTAGATGTATCCATAACCCTGAACGTGAAGCCAAGAAGCCTAGAACTGCAAAACAGCAACCTTCAACTTCTGGAGCTCATCATGATAGTACTACTGTAACAGAGCAAGTTAGTAATGCTTTAGTGCCGCACACAATTGGATCATTGTTTGGTTGTCCAGTTGTTAGAGAGGAAGACGAGGCTATGTTGTTAGCTCAGGCTGAGAACAGGGACGATTTAGATGAATTTGACAAGATGGGTAACACGGGAAATAGGGGTGTAGAGAATGATTCAGAGACAAGAAAAGAAACAGAGGAAATCTGTGGAACAGAAGAAGGGGAAATACCACCAATTATTCTTGAAAATGCATTCCAGACGCTAGTTGATTGTGATGAGGATGTGAATGGGGAGGATGCTAATGAATCCCAATCAGTCACAAAGAGGAAACGCAACATTATACCTAAAGAGAATGGGCGACCAACTACTCCAGTGATCGTTGCTCTTGGTTCTACCAGCCAGCATAAGAACCTAGCTGCAAAAGTCAATGCACCGGATAAAGATGGTTTTTCACCTGTCATTAACAAGAAATCCCTGAGGTTGGCTAGTAGGTCAGCCAAAACTAAACTTTAATTTTATGGATTTTGCAGTTTGGAATGTTAGAGGACTGAATAAAAGTGCTCATCAAAAGGAGCTTAGGAATTTTATTAGTGAGAATAAAATTAGTTTTATATCTTGTGTCGAAACAAAAGTGAAAGAGAAAACTGCTTTGATTTTATCTCGGAGAATAGCTCGGAATTGGGAATGGATCTTTAACTATAGACATCATTATAATGGCCGTATTTGGGTGGGGTTTAATAGGTCTGTATGGTTTGTTAATGTTATCTCTAGTTCAGCTCAGCATATCACCTGCAATATTTTGTTCTTGGAAAAGCAGTGTCGCTTTGTAGCCACTTTTGTCTATGCTCTCAATACTCCTCACCAGCGTGTGGAGCTCTGGAAGGATCTAGAGAACCTCAGTAATTCTATTACTGCTCCATGGTGTATTCTAGGGGATTTCAACTGCATTCTGAATCTAGCTGAGGTTAGTGGAGGCTTGGAGCATTGGACGCCTGATATGCAGAATTTCAAAGACAGCATAGCAAATTCTGGTATTGGCCCTCTTCGTACTGTGGGGGATTTATTTACTTGGTGTAACAATAGACCAGGAGGCACGATTCATAAAAGGCTAGATAGAACTTTGGTGAACTCTGCTTGGTTGCGTACCTACCCAGACTCGGTGTCTTTTGTTAAAGCTAGAGGGCTTATGGACCACTGTCCTCTTATTGTGCATTGTCCTATGCAGCTTGAGAAGATTAGTAAACCCTTCCAATTTTTCAATTTCATGATCAATCTGGATGGCTTTAAAGAGGCCGTTGCTAAAGCTTGGGAGAAAACTTGGTATGGAGACCCTATGGCAGTGCTTAACAAGAAATTAAAAGAAGTTAAGCAAGCCCTTATAGCTCTTAACAAAGCAAACGGTAATGTGCACTCCAATGTCGCCCGTAGCCGTGACCTTTTGCATAGCATTCAAGCCCAGCTCCAGGATGACCCACATAATTCTGACCTAGTGGAGCAACAAAGAACTCAAGCCATGATTCTTGAAAATCACTTACTACAAGAAGAAGCTCTAGATTGCCAGAAGTCTAGAGTCAAATGGTTGGAAAAAGGGGATGGAAATAACTCATTCTTCTTTAATCAAGTTCGTGCTAATTGGAACTCAAACAAAATCTTGGCTCTCTCAGATAGCAATGGTACGTTGGTCACTGGTCATACTCAGTGTTCCCGTGTAGCTGTTGACTTCTTCAAAAATTCTCTTGGTATGCCTTGTAACACTAGCTCTGATTTTCCAGAAGTCCAATGCAAGCAGCTTTCAGAAATCCAAGCCTCCTCTCTTGAAACCCCTGTAACAAGTGAGCTGGTTTGGAACACCCTCAAATCTATGAAGAAAAACAAGGCACCTGGGCGTGATGGGTTTACTGTTGATTTTTTCCTTGCAACTTTGGAAATTGTGGGCACCTGATTTTGTGAAGCTGTAACTCACTTCTTCCACACTTCTGTCATGCATCCAGGTATCAATTCGACTAGTATAGCCCTGGTACCAAAAGTATTAACTCCTACTTCTATGATGGACTTTAGACCAATATCTTTATGCTCTGTTGCTTACAAATGTATTGCAAAGATTCTGGCTAATCGAATTAAGAATGTGTTGCCTACCATTATTGACACTCCTCAATCGGCTTTTGTAAAGAATCGCAGCATTTCTGACAATATTTTGATGGCGCAAGAGTTATTTCGGGGCTATAATAGAGATTCAGGTGTTGCAAAATGTGCTTTGAAGATAGATTTACACAAAGCTTTCGACTCGGTAAGTTGGGATTTTTTGATGCATGCTCTATCGATTATGGCTTTTCCTGCTCGGTTCAGAGGCTGGATTTTTTCTTGCATTTCCTCAGTCAATTATTGAGTCAAGGTCAATGGCAGTTTACAAGGCTATTTCAAAGGGGAGAAAGGCCTTAGACAAGGGGACCCTATGTCCCCTTATCTGTTCAAAGTGGTTATGAACGTTCTCTCATGAATGCTTAATGCTAAACATCCTGAATTTAAGCACCACTGGCGTTGCAAGGATCTCCAACTTTCGCACCTGTTCTTTGCGGATGATGTGCTAGTTTTCTCTCATGGTGACAAGGATTATCTAAGACACATTATGTCTTGCCTTGAAAAATTCTCAGAAATTAGTGGTTTGAAGCCTAGCACCCACAAAAGCTCTGTCTTCTTTGCAAATTGCAAACCTGAGGTCATAGCTTGGTTTGATACTCAATATCAGATTCCCCATGGTGAACTGCCTGTTAAGTTTCTAGGTGTGCCCCTAATTTTCTCTAGTCTCAGTGTTAACGATTGTATCCCTTTGATTGAGAGAATTACATCTCGGATCTGCCTGTGCTTTTTGCTACTCAGGCTTACTGGACGAAACATTTCATGCTTCCTCAGGCTTTTACAAACTCTATTTACTCGCTTTATTTGGAAAGGCGATATTGATAAGAAAGGGGGTGCTAAGGTGGCATGGCAAACCATATGTTTGCCTTTGGACGAAGGAGGCCTATCTTTCAAAAATACAAGAGACTGGAACAAGGCCCAGCTTTTGCTTCTTCTTTGCAAGGTCATCAGAAAAGACAAGTCTCTCTGGCCTTTATGGGTGCACAAAACTGTTCTTAAATGCAAGCAATTTTGGACTATGCCTGAACCTACTGATTGCTCCTGGATATGGAGGAATATTCTAAAACTCAGACGTGAGGCTCTTCACTATCTAGTCTATAACATTGGCAATGGATCATGGGTTTCGCTCTGGTTTGACCCCTGGTGGCAGGGTGCTTGCTTAGCCCATTCAAATAGTGATCCCATTATTTTTCAGGCTAACAGCACCCCTCAAGCAACAGTTCATGATCTTATTAACATAGGTTCCTGGAGGCTCCCAGAGATTAATAACAGGCATCATCACAATCAGAAGCTTAGAAGGTGGATTAACGGTTTCGACTATCCTTCTTTCGATCTCTCTACTGAGGATTCTATCATGTGGAATGGCACTCCTTTACACAAGCTGCGAACTCGTCACATATGGGATGCTATCAGATTCAAACTACCAGAGGTTCCTTGGCATAAACAGGTATGGCATAAGCTTAAAGTTAATAGGTATGCTCACCTTGAATGGCTCCTTTGCCATGGACGTCTAAATACTTTTGCTCGCCTAGCGTCTTTTGGAATTGATCTGCTTCAGCATTGCCTTCTCTGTGTTGGGGGTACAGAAAGCTCCAACCACTTGATGGTTACCTGCAGTTATAGCTCTTTTGTGCTCCGTCACCTTGCTGTTCATACTGGGATTTATACTCACAACTTTACCACCTGGACTGATCTTCTTGCTGCTTGGGGTTCTGTTTCTAACTCTGTGCATCGAAGCTTGCTTCTCCTTGGCACACAAGTGTACTGTTATCACATATGGAGGGAGAGGAATTCTAGACTTCATGGGAGAGGTTGCACTGGTCCGCGTAGATTATTAGATGGCATTATTATTGATATTAAGGCGAGATTGACTAGCTCTCCTTGGTTTGTACATATCGCTAGGGACTCTAATTTTGCTAACTGGTTGGCTTATTGGTCAGCTTTTTGCTTTCTAGTTGCAATCTGCTTCTTGTAGATTGCTCTTAGATAGTTCCCCCTTCGGTTTGTCGTTGGGCAAGGGTTAATCCCTTTTGTTTATATATATATTAATTTAGCAAAAAAAAATATGATTTTCATCTTTTTCTATCTTACGACATCACCATCTTATATCTGACTCATTCGTTGATATGACGCTCTTACTATTTCCACAAGTCTGATCCATCGATATCAAGCCCGTGTATCTACTTCTATAGTCAAGCATAAGACAATGCTTCAATCTTCAGACGTCAATTCCTACTTTCTATAAATTCTTACAAACTTATTTCAAACGTATTAACTATTCTTACCAATACCTCTGTTGGAAGATAATAATCGGAAATGTCCACTTTCAATATAAACATTTTCCCAATGTTAGAACACTTCACAAAGAAACCAACAAGCCTTGAAGCAATACTCATCCAAATCCAACCTTTGCCATTCAACCTTTCCATTATTCAAGACCGTCTCGTCTAATTGTCTCTATAAATAGAACACAACATTTAAATCGATAAAGCTATTGAAATTAACTAAGTCAATCAACAATCTGATTTACAATCATCTACCCCTTTAGGTATTATAAACTCAAATAAATAAATTAAATAAATCACACTGCACATATAAGACTCAAAATTTTTTTTACAAAAATATTTAGTTAAGAAGTCTCAAATGACTCTTCTAACGCCTTAGAAAATACGGTACTTATAACTATTATTATTTAATATTAAATGTGGATTATATGAGGTGAATATTTTTAAGACTGAATATATGTGATATCATGTTTACATGCTTATATGATGATTTATATGTGAAATGTGGGTCCGTGTAATTTTATTTGAATTTTTGACGATTTAAATATATTTAAATCATGTATTATTGATCTTCTGAGAATTTTATAAAATCATCGGAGTTATTAAAAATCTTGAAATTTTTTTAATAATACCTTTGCATAATTATTTAGTTTTTAAAATTATTGGGTGAATTAATTTCGGTGTTTAAGTATTTTAAAATGATTTTAAGAGTTATATTGTATTTAAAGGATCAAAACTTGCAAAATTCATATTTAATTCATTTTTGGACCCTAGAAATATTTTAAAAATATGTGGGTGCCTGTAATTTCACACCCTTCATTTTTAAAATTTTAAAGTTTAATTTTTTGCCCATTTTCTATTTAATTTTTTTGATCTTTAGAAGTTATTTAAATGATTTTAAATTGTTTTTCAGCATTATAAATTTAGCTTTTTACTCTTGGCATTATAACAGCCACATCCACTCTCTTTTTCTCTTATTCTTTATTTTCTTCCTCTCGGTTCTTCCTGAAGCTTCTGTACTCTCTCCCTCTTTCCGATTTCTTCATCAACACCATCCCAAAAATCATTGTAAATCCTCTATCTGAGTTGTTTGATTCACGTTCTTGAGTATATATGAGTTGTATTTGAAATTCGAATCTGCTATATATATATATATATATGTGTGTGTGTGTGTGTGTGTGTGTGTGTGTGTGTGTGTATGTATCGCTATGTTCTTGATGTGCAACGGATTAGGGGATTCAAAAGATATGTTTGAAGGTTGGGGTTTTGGAGTTGAGATGATTTGGGGATAGAGTAGGCTGGGTTAAAGGTGTGTGCTGTTGTTGGTGTTAAGGCCGAAGGGAAGAGAGGAGGAGGCGGTGTGATGTACGGGTGCCAAGGGGTGTGTGGTGTGTGTTAAAACCGAGATCTGAGGTTAGGAAAATGAAGTAAGGATCAGGGGAGGTGACAGAAGAAATATGTAAGGGTGGTACGATATGTGTATGTCTATAATTGGACTGTGGTGTTTAAGCAGACTCTGTTTTTTCTTCGTGGGTGTGCGTAGTCGGTATCTATATGTTGAGTTGGTGGCGAGCAGGGGAGATAGAGGGAGGTGCAGACGATGTTAGTAAGGGTGTTGAAAGTGTGTGTGAGAGTGAACTGGTTAGTGGCGTATGTGGGGTGTACATGGGCGCAACGATTGAGGGGTTAGCAGGGGAAAGACCGAGAGCTGAGAAAGGTTAAAAGAAGTCAAGAGAAGTGACGTTAAGAGATTAAAGAAATGAGGTTGCCGCAGGTTAGGTTGTTAGAATGTGAAGCCGAGAGTGATTGGAATTGAAAGAGATGTGACATGTGGAGTTTGTGTGTGTATTCCTATATGAATGTGAATTGTATATCCGGGCTGCGTGGTGGTGTTATAAGGGGTGAAGTCGAGAGTAAGGTGGAAGAGTGAAGTGTGGTGCCCTATGTATACAATTTTGGGATTATATTTGTAAACTGGGTAAGTGGTTGTTAGGGGTGTACTTGCTATAAATTGGATACATGTTAGATGTGTAAAAAAAATTGATACATTTAGGTTACTTAGAAATATTTTTACCGTAATTACTTGGTTTTAAGAAATTATTGCTTAACAGTAGGTAAGCATAATATGTATTAGTGTTGTGAAGCATCCCCTAAGTATGAGTTCATATGCGAATAATTGTATCCTAAAATCTTCCTGTCAAATCCGCAATGTAAGGTGTGTGATTTATATGATCTGTGTGATCAATTTATGTGAATATGATAAAGTTGTATGTTGATTTTCTGGTATAAGGAATGTGATATTCAGAGTTATATTTGAGTAGTATTCGTAAGTGTAATTATAACTTCAAGTTGATATTCGATTTTGGAAATGTGAATGGTTGACTATGGAGCAAGTCGATTCTATTCAGATAGGTTCAACAATATTATAAAGGAGGTGCTGTCCATTTTTTTATTAGAATTATTTTTTGATCCTTATAGTATTTGAATAAATATTTTTTATGTGTATAAATTGTAAAGCGTATTAGGACGCGTTCGGGTCGAACTGAGTTAAACGGTTACGGTTATAAGCATACTGAAGTAGTACTTTATTTTGATATAGGTACCAGTAAAAGGCCGACTTAGAGCAAGTACATGTAAAGGTGGGAATTCTGGGGAATGAGTTATCCAACGAAGTAGATGAGTGTGTGCATGTGGAAGTCGACTAGTGATAAGGAAAGAGGAATGGATGACCGAGTATAAAGCCAGCAAATAAGAAATAGAGACTGATGTACAATGAGTAAAGAATCGAAATTTTGGAATTGGAAACTTCATGTATTGAGGCAAGTTTACTATCCCTCACTTATTATTCAAGTGATGTGAAACTTTTTGTATTATTTATTGTTCTTTCGAAATTCCTTCTTGCAAGCAATTGTATTCTTCATATTTATTCTGAATAATTGTAAACCTGTTCTGTTAAATATACGATGTTCCTTTCAGATCTTGTTGCTAGTGCCTATACCTTTCATTTTTATTTCCAGTGACATTTTCTTCCACAAATTTACAAACACTCATTCTCAAATTATTCTGTCATTTTTATTTTCCTCACCTATTCTTCAGGTGTTGAATTCTTTTAAAATTAATTTATTTCAATATTCTTCATCTTTATTAATATTCTTCAAAGAGCATTTTTCTTCAAATTGTTTTAAACTAATTCAAGGTTTATACTGTTGTTGAGGCATGTGTTTCTCAGTGACGGTTAAAATCGAGAATGAATTGAGATCTTCTTAATTATTCAAACTCATTATTGTCATGCCGGTTCTGGCAGCTAAAGCTTATGAGTGCTTAGCCGACAGGAGTGAGACCTTGAGTAATTTAGAAATTCTTACATCTTAATTTAAATCTATTTAAATCTATTATGGTTGTTCAAACTTTACAGCATAAGTTCATAAATTGATAATCCTTGAAATAAGTGGTTAGCCAGTGTAGTAATTTAAATCTTCTGTTGAACTTCGAATTTTATTTATTCCCTGATTTCTTTATAATTGCTGTTCCATATCTGGAATCTAAATAATTGCTCAGTTATTTAATTTATCATGTTCCTTGTTGATATATAATTCTGTTTTGCTAAACTATACCCTGCTTAGTTTAATCTTACTGCCTTGTTGTTTATGATTTCTTATATCGAATGCTTCACTATCCCTAAATCTTTTATCGTTGCTCATTAAAAAGGACTATTAATTAAAGATGTTTTTAAAATTCCTTATACTGGGCTGATCGGTTATCAGTGAGTATAAAGGACTTAAAAAGTGAAATTTTTTAAAGGTTTTAAAGATTTTATTGTGGGGGAATTCCGTTAAATTTTTTTCCATGGATTCCTTCAAATTGGAGGCGTAAGAGGCCGGGTGATGCCGGTCCAGCATGTTTTATTTTTTTGCTATAGTTCTGGTGGGACCAGTCCAGCACCTTATAGGCCATTGTGTTGCCTAATTGGGAACCCAAATTTTATGTCCAGAGGGACTTCATGTCCGGTATGGGGACTTTACGTGGCTGATCACCCGTATTGTCCGGAGTCATTGAAAAACTCCAATCAATTTAAATGTTTTAAAAGGTTTTATGGAAAGTAAGTTTTAAATGATAGAACTGTTTTAAAGGAAGGAATGTTTGATGAAAAGATATGATTTGAAGAAATGAAAGTTTAATTCTATGATGGAAATCGAATTATTTCCCTTGACATAAATTGGTCATTGATATTGTTCATCAATGAATCACTGAAATATTATTGTTTCACTATATTATTAACTTGGTGAGCGTTGTTGGCTCAATCTTGCTTTGTTTTACCTTCCCTTTTCAGTTAGGGTTAAGGAGTTGGATATCTACGATTTATAATTCAAGTAAGAGCGATGGTGCATTCTTTAAAAGTTAGATACAGAGCCAGCACGAGCATATGCTAAATGGGCTTGTGATAAGTGTATATTTTTGCATATTTTATTACCTATTTGTTGCTTGAACACGTATTTTAATAAATTATTTTGTTACATTTCAGGAAATTTGAGAAAAAATAAAGAAATGGCAAAATAAAGAAATAAAGAGCAAGGAAGGGAAAAAGAGGAAGAAAGAGGACTTAAATGAAATAAGGAAAAAGAATTAGGAGTTGGAGGAAAAGGAATCTTTCAAGACACAAGAAAGGTGGAGATCATCCCAACACACTAAATAAGTGTATGGCCAAGATCCACTGAACAAAGCTTAAGGAGGAAGGAAACAATTGGATGGCTAGGATTTCTCCACCACATTAGAAGGTGTATGGTGGAGATTCACCCAACACACCCCTAAACCCTAATTCTTATCCTATAAATACCCCCTTACCCCCTTGTATTCAAGAACCTAGATTTTAGTGTAGTTTTAGGGTAGTATAAATTTCTTTCCTTTCTTGTTTTGTAGTTCTAAATTTTGTAAGCACTCTTTTTAAGTTTAATGCAATTTCAAGTTTCCTTATTTTCTCGTCTTTCTCTCTCGTTTATGTTGCCTTGATTTCGTTATTTTCGTAAATCCAATTAGTGGACAAAGTAGCGAAATGCTAACCACTTGGGGTTGAAAGTAACGATTTTTATTTCCATTGTTTTTTTTACTCAGTTTTTTTTTTCTTTTCTTCTTCCCTCTGCGTTTTCAATTCACAGCTTTGTTCTTTGTTTTCTTCACTTCTCTCCTCTCCAATACAGAACCCACTGGAATTTTTTCTCCTTCTCCTCTCTTTTAATACTTTTCTTTTCTTTTTCGCTGCAAGCACCCCAAGCCCCCTTCTTCTTCTTTTTCGATTAAAAATGCCTCACCTGTCCTCTGTTTTTCTTGTTTTTTCTTCTTTTTTTTTTCTTCTGAGTTTCATTTTCTGAGTTGTCGAGTTAACATGCGAGTTTTGATGTTGCAGTGTTTGTAGTTCGCTGAGTTCAGTGTATCGTTTTGTGAGTTGAGATCGACCGAGTCGAGAATCGACGTGGCCTGTTTGTTAAATGCTGAATTTAGTTTTCGTTTATTTCTGTTCGCTGTTGAATGGCTGTGAAGCGCCACTGCGTGTTTTAGTTTGTGGAGAGTTAAATTTTGCTTCTTGTTTGTTAGTGGAGTAGTGTTACCGTTTATGGCTGAGTCAATTGGTCTGTATCTGAGTTAGTTCAAGTCGTTGTTTGTTTTTGTTTTTGCAGCGAGTTGTGTAGTCAAATGTGCTAAAATTTCTGAGTTAGCTGTGTTAATTGTTTTGTTTTGGTTTTCTTTTATTTTTCTTTTTTCTGGTATTTGAGTCATTTTTAGTTTTCTGCAGTAATTTGTTTTTGGTGTCTTATTTTGGTTCGAGTTATTTGATTTTTGTTTTTGAAATTAGAGTCTGTTTCTAGTGTGTAATAAGGCAGTGTTGAATTGGGTCTTCTGAGTTGCTGTTCGTTGTATGGCTTGTTTTTATTTGGTAAGTGCTTGAGTCATTTGTGTTGCTGCTGTTAGTCTTTGTTAATTTCTGGCTAGTTCTATTTACGAAGAAATCATGTTAAATTTTCGTTTAAATTTGCTGTAAATGAATTTTAATTCAAATGCTGAAAATGCAAAAATTCAGTTCTTGTTAGTTTAAAATAGATTAATTTAATTTTTCTTTTAGTTTAAATTTCCTTTTAGTAATTAAATAGTTAAATCGAATTTTCCAAAATCCAATTGTTCTAGTCCGATTAAATTAAATTTTAAGCTTTGCGAAAATAATAAGTCTCTATGGATCGATATCTCAAATATTTAAACGATGAAATTTTGCGCTTGCAATTTAAATCCATATTTTTAGCACATCAACTCAATCATTGCACGTTCATTTCAACCATTAGTGCTAATAAATTTTTAAGTAATAATAAGTCCTTAGTAGGAAAATTGACTAGGTTGGGCTCATTGATAACCCGAGTAAGTAAGTCCGAGGGGACTTTGTGCCTAGCAACCTAAGGTCCTTTGTGGTCTGGGATTGTTGACCTAAAGCTCGCTAAATGGGTAACGATGCAAAAGTCTTTTGGGACCTTAACCGACAATCGATCTAACCACTAAGAGGGTGAAGTTTGGCTATAACATTGTTTTAACAGAGACTGGGTCAGTTCAATATTGGTTGAAAAAGAGAAAATGTTCATATGCACTTTTTCCATCAAAGGCCTTAAATTCACTACACACCTTGGGATTTTTTGTAAACTTTTTGAGTCTACTCAAGTGGATTGTGGGAACCTATAACTTGGATATCATTAGAATAATCTTTAAGGCATATATTTTCTTACAAAATTATTTTGTTGACACCAATGAAAGCTAGATTGAAAGAGGAAAGTTGGACACTTGCTGATTTATCTCAAAGATTTCATGGGTATATCTTCTATAAACCCTTAGGAGACAACACTCCTCCTGTAGAGATCGTCTATGGGTTTAACGGGTTGGTAAACCTAAAATTACCCGTGATTCCTACGACAGTGAGTATAGGTTTTTCATTCTGCATTTTTTTTGTTTTACTCGAGGACGAGCAAAAGATAGGTATGGGGGCATTTGATTAATGCATATTTTTGCATATTTTTATTACCTATTTGTTGCTTGAACTAGTATTTTAATAAATTATTTTGTTGCATTTCAGGAAATTCGAGAAAAAATAAAGAAATGGCAAAATAAAAAAATAAAGAGCAAGGAAGGGAAAAAGAGGAAGAAAAAGGACTTAAATGAAAAAAGGAAAAAGAATTAGTGGTTAAATAAAGAAATGGAAAAATAAAGAAATAAAGAGCAATGAGGAAAAGGAATCTTTCAAGACACATGGAAGTGGAGATCATCCCAACACACAAAATAAGTGTATGGCCAAGATCCACTCAACAAAGCTTAAGGAGGAAGGAAACAATTGGATGGCTAGGATTTCTCCACCACATTAGAAGGTGTATGGTGGAGATTCATCCAACACACCCCTAAACCCTAATTCTTATCCTATAATACCCCCTTACCTCCTAATTGAAATCTTATCCTAATTGAAAATATCTTTCGATATTTTCGTAAATCCGATTATTGGACAAAGTAGCGAAATGCCAACCACTTGGGATTGAAAGTAACGATTTTTATTTCCATTGTTCTTAGTTAATAATCGTAGTTGAGCCCCTTTAAATCTCAATTTTATTGTGGGTTTAGTGATTTGAAGTTGTAGATCTAATTTTAAAGTTTGATTTAATGTGTTAGTGTAATGGATTGATAATTTAAAATTTGATTTGGTTGTGGTGGTGTTAAATTTACGGTATTTAAAGTTTATATTTTGTTATTGGTTTGCTCGGTTATTAGAATTTTCCGATAAGTTTACAATTTCCCGTGGTTAAGTTCCGGTAGAAAATCAATTTGTGGTGACATCGGGTTGCACGCGCTTTTCTTATTTTGGTTTTTTGTTTCTCTTTGCCGCCATAATATTGATTTTCCAGTGCTTAAGTACTCGTTGCTTTAAATTTGCTCACTTCATGGATCTAATATAGCTCTAGCCCATTTAATTTTTTTAAAGCCCATTTTCATGTTCTATTTTCTTTTGTGTCTAGTGCGTATGTGTGAGGATTCCTCTTTATGATTAATTCTTGTTTTGTCTCATTAATTACTGGTTAATTAAAAACATCACTCAAATAACTAGAAGTTAATTAATTAATAGTTTATCATAATTAGGTAGTTAATGTCACTTTTTCTAGGTAATTATTGTCACTTTTTCTAAGCATTTTTACAAGTTGCTGTAGTCTTAATTCTTACATGTATTAATGTCTTTATTTGGTTGCCTGGTCCATGATAATTAGTGGCCCAAAGTCATCACTGGCCTATTTCATCTTCTTATCTTCTTTCTTGGCCCCAATGGAATTCTTGTCCATCTTTTGTTCATTTTCAGCCCAATTTCTTCTTGCTGGCCCATGTTGCTTCTATAATTAATTTAAGCCCATGTTTTCATTCATTTTTTTTAGTTTTGTCACCATGCACCTTTTAGTTCACTCGTTTTTGTTTTTTTGTGAATTAAATGTTTTTAATCTTAATTGTGATTTAGTTAAAAACAAACTCAACTAAAAAAATATTTGTTCTAATCTGCCTAGATTAATTATTAATGATTGCGAAAAATATATAGTCTCTGTGGATCGATATCTCAAATATTAAAATGATGAAATTGTGCACTTGCAATTTAAATCTTTATTTCTAGCACATCAGCTTGCGCTGTGGTTTAGACGGTATAAAGGTTTTAGAACTTGAGATAGAAGTTGTAATAATTTGTATAGTATAGATTCTTGTTTCATACCATAACCTGGAATCGATCCTCGGTGAGGAATTGTTGGTGTATTAAGTTTTATTTGTAATTGTTAATTGGAATTTGGTTTGGGTTGTAATACAGGTGGATAGTCCGATTTACGAATACTTCACGCCAAAATTTTCTAAAATTCCCCTGTATCAAAGTCTATTTTATTATAAAAAGTATATTTTTAGTATTGGGAAGTCGGGGTGTTACAACTCTCATCTATATTATACAAATGATTAACTTAAAAACTATTCAGTATGATTATTACATGCTCAACACAATTCCCTTTTGTATGGTCATTCCTTTAATATAGATTATTTTCTTCAAAATTTCTGAATATAATCCATCTAGGCAGGTAATACACCTCAATACAATCGTATCCATATATTACACGTAAATTTCCTTTCGACACTTTTTCGACTCGGGTCCGTTATAAGTGATCTTATTTCTTTCACCCTACTATTACTTTTATCTAATTCTTTGCATCCTTATGTTAACTAGATAATCCTCAACAATTTTTGTTCTTTGATCGACTAGAAGTGAGTTCTCTAACGTGATCAAAATCGATACACAAAATGATGTGTTACAAGTCGTCTCCTCGAGATTCCCTCTTACGTGTTCCTTTCTTTAACATATTTAATAAATTTAAAAATCAACATTTTAACACTAAACCTTTTCTAATACCACATAGAATGCTATATCTACCTATCATAAAAGTTTTGATTCGAAATGATCAATCTATCTAAGCCAAGTGCCAACCCAAACTTAGTAGAAATTAGTTTTGTTAGTTCTGCGTAACTTGCACTCTAACAATTTTCATAAATCGAAAAACCATCGTTTGAATACAAAACCTCTTTTATTACAAACTTGAACATAATATCTTTCTATTATAAAAATTTTGAATTGAAAATATTAGTTTATCTAGGCCATGTATCAGTTTATTTTTAGCCTCTCTTCAAACTAGAATATAGCAATGATAATTGGATCAGACAACCCTATATTTAATGGCTTATCTTGGGCAGTCTTAACATTTACAGCTAAATTCATGATGTTCACCAAGGGAGATGTATTTTAGGAAAAGCTTAGTGAAGAATGAAGAAAGAAGTTTGTGTGAGCCAATCGAAGAAATGAATCTACCACTAATTTTGAACTTGCCTAATTTATAACTATTATCTCATATTTATAGTAGTTAATTTATTACACTGAACATGTTCTTGAGTAAGTGTGAAATATGAATGGAATTTATGCTCAATCATTCAAAAACTGAGATGCTTTGAGATCATATATTCTACTTAATGATGGAATATTGAAAGATGGAAGCATCTTTTGGCGTTGAACCATATTTTAATTTAGGACAATCTTTAAGATTGTAAGGGAACCATCCGTGTGAATCTTCATGTTTTGTGTCATATGCGTTACATCTTCTTTACTAGTCATCATAATTTAGATTATTTGACATTGAGATAATGATATTCTACGTACTACAGAATATCGAGAATTCGCGTACAATAATTTGAAGGAACACCATGTAAAAATTGGATACATTTTGTAACCATTCTTTCTCGTTATTCTGTTCAATGTATCGTGGAATAATGAACATGAATAGGAGCTAGCATCAATTTCCCTGCCACATAGGTGATTATTCCATTTTGATATATTCCTGTAAAAACACATTTAATATATAGATACAATAAAAAGGGTATGTATATCTACGAATCAGTAGGTACTAATGTTTGCAAAAGTACTCGACTTACCAAGAAAAAAAGAAAAGAGTGGTTGAAAAACATGATCCATGTAAGAACCCAGATTTTTAGTAGTAATTAAAACTTTTATTATGTAATAGAGTATAAGTGTAACAATGGTTCTAGTGAATGAATACTTAAGGAATTTGGATTCAAATGTTTATATGCCATGAACAATGAAATTGATTGAAAACTTAGATAAGAATAATCTATCACCTGGAAAGTAAGACATGGTAAATTCCAAAGAGGAAGGTTATTTTCATGTCATCCAAATCGATATATGGTAGCTCATGTCATCCAAATCGATATATGTTATAAGTCCAGTGGTTCCGTAAAAGGGTTAAGGAACGCTCGGGAAAGCACGAGGACATTTTTTCTAATCATAAGAATTAAAGAGAAAATAAGCAATGAATAGTGTTTTTGGTGGAAATTGGAATATTATCAGACGACGCTATATAGGATTATTCGGAATGGATTTCTGAGTTCGTATTTATGACCGATAGGCAATATAAGTGTATGTAAACGATATCAGATTCAGAAAAATAGCACTTTTATTTTCTCCGAGATTTTCCTGGACACTGAAGGATTTAAGATTTATTAAAAAGGTTTAAGGAATTTAAATTCAAGAATTATAAATGAGGATTGAGAATGGTAGTATAAATATTAAGAAGGTTTCCGGTAAAACCCCAACGAGAAATACTTAAGATATTCCTCCGAACGATCAATGAAATTGAGCAATAACCGGACAAAGAAACAAGCAGAAAGCCAAGATGCATGCATGTGCAAGAGGATAAGATCAAGGAACTAAGTAGTTACTAAGGTAACTGGCATACTTAGCAAACAAACCAAGTACTTAGCAAGATTACACCATCCTACCACTAAACACCAACACTTGTCCATGTAAATTGCATCATCCATGACCACACCACTTTAATAAAACCACTTTATGCAAGATATTATCAAGAGACATCACTTTATGCATAATCAACCAAGCAACCAAGCAAGAACACCAAGCTCTCCATTTTCTCTTCCATTCGGCCCAAGGCCAAATTCAAAAACCAAAATCCCACTTCCCACCATTGTTTGATCTCAAGATTTTTATGGTAAGTACTACATTTCATATCATAGTTATCCTATGAATTTGAAAATCAAACTCCAAGTCTAGAATATTTAATAAAATCATCAAAGATGATGATGAATAGTGATTTCAAGAAACTAACTTTGATTTCTTGTTTTCTTTGGTTGATCTAAGTTATATTAAGTCTATACAAGGACCAGATCAAGCTTAGTAAGGCTTTTACATACTCCAAGGAAGGTATATCCCTTAAGAACCCTAGCTCTTACTTTGAGATTTATGCATATTCTTGGTGGTTTTAGCTTAGTTATGATTATGATGTTAATGTAAGCATGATAATGTAGTTAGTTTTGTTGATCTAAGAGATATGATGAATATGATGATGAAGTGAGATGTTCTTGGACTTGTTAAGATGATTATTATGTGTGTAAGATGTATGGTATGCCTGGTGTGGCTTGTTTGTGATGTAATGATTATAGAAACGTTCGATTTATAGCCGTCGTAATGCCAAAATTTCGTTAAACCCTTAAAATTCGAGCATAACAGTAGATATAAAGGTCTGGTGTTGATGAATATATGACCTACCCTTGTAGATCTCGAGTCATAGATCGTTTTAGGAGTTATGGTCAAAATCGTAAAAGTGGTTCGAAACCATAAGTGCGAGTTCGTAACTGAAATGAACCCCCTTAATATTACTAATTCAGTGGCGAATCTTAGTAATTAAATATTAGAGACCATAAGGGAGGTGTGGGAGAAAACCTCATGTCAAATGGATCATTTTTCGATTTAATAAAAATGTTCGAATCTAAGTTAAGTGCGAAGAACCCCTTAAAAGCGTACTTGGTTATAACTTTGGAAAGTCACTTAGAAAACGATCAATAAATCTCGCGGTATAATCTCTTGTAATAAGCGACCAACCTTAGAACTTATATGACTTAAGTACCCACCAAGTGTAAGTGTAATGACATGCCTTAATAACGAACAAGTGTCAAATCATAACGGTGATTAATAGAGTTACGCTAGAGGGTGTATAACGAGATAACTTGAAAACATGTCTTAACCTAAGTTAAATATATAATTAGCCTTTCAAAAGCGTTAATTGATTAATCTCGAATATTCTGATTGTTTATAGATCACCGGACTGACCTAGGACACACTACCCCTACCCGAGTACCAGGCAAGTTTCCAATACTTTGGAACTGTTGTTGTGATAATATATATGATTGATTGTTGTTATACATATGCCATAACATGCATGCCTATTTTCAAATTATATTATGATACTTGTTCCCTAATTTGATGTTGGCTTATAAAATAGATACGAGATATACTAGTTATAAGCCGGATATTGCTAAGATCCTTAGTGAAGGGCATGTGATCTCATTCTTTTAATATAGACCGGGAGTCAGTATTTCTTGATATATTGCGATTATTTTCTGAGGAAAATATTTAAGTAAATATTTTTCCATTATTTATTTATTGAATATTATTTGATTATTCATTCGAGATTATTTATTTAATGAATATTATTTTGAATATTCATTTGAGGCTATTGATTTAGATGAATATTATTTTGGAATATTCATTTGAGCTTATTTATTTAATGAATATTATTTTGAAATATTCATTTGAGTTTATTTATTTAATGAATATTATTTGGAATATTCATTTGAGCTTTATTTCTGTAAGGTATATTATTCTGAAAACCCATTTAAGGTCTCACTTATCAATTGAATATTATTTATAATATTCATTCGAGGAATTATTTATTTCGTGAATATTTTATATATTTATTCGAGGGTTAATTATGAGCAATAATTTATATTAAGAATATTCTGAAAATATTTATGTAATAAATATTCCTTGAATATTTATTTAATTCTTTTAACTAGTTCTAAAAATAATTCGCCTTATTCAAAAATTATCCTTGACCTTCAAATACTATGTAAATTATTTCTGAGTCTTATTATTATTATTTTTATCAAGGAAGGTTCTCAAAAACTCCATTCTTCATTCGAATATATCTTCCAAATTATGAGGGAACCTTACTTGAGAGCTGTTATTTATTTGTTTGACTTCCCGGTCATAAATCTTTTAAAACTATTCTTTTCACTCGCAACTTTGTTGTTATTTATCAAGACGAGTCTCTGTGTTACTCCCTCATCATTCGTGGGGTAAGATTGTTGGAACAAGTCGATATCCATTAACAAGCAACTGCTTGGGAAATATTGGTAAATTTTCCTTTCCAACTAGATACGACTATTTTATCGAGTCCTATCAACAAGTATTACACTCGGGGAAAGGGGGACGAGCTTTACGTTTCAGAGTCATGGATTTATTCGAACTAGGAGTATTTGTATAATGTGTACGAGGCTCTGGGACAGTCCATCATTGAAACTGGTGTAAGAGGCTATGGGACAGTCCACCCTGGAAATAGGGTCCGAGTGGTGCCGGCCCCGACTAAGCCCAAAGATGGCTAGGGAGATCCGGCGTATGGTGGTGTCCATATGTTCTTCCTTCTACATGTAGAGAAACAAGTTTTGAGATGCACGACCTGCGACTGATCATCGTAAGGTGGTGTCATCCGGGGCGACATACTCCAGCATTGGTTCATCATCCAAATCTATTTATTTTCTGCAACATGAAGTATCACTAGTGTTGTCAAGGTATGAACACTGTTCAGAACTAAAAGTACTCTGAAATACCTCGTAACTTCATCGTTTATATTATACTGGCACTATGTTCGTTAATGCATGGCATATGGTTTCAAAAATACTTTTGAACTGTTATATATATTATTGATCAGTATACATTGTTTTTGGTGGGCTATTGCTCACCCTTGCTTTAATATTTATATCACAACAACAGCTAGGTTTGATGGCCCGCGTAAGGCGCACTCGGCGCAAGCAGGTGACTCCAGTCGTAGGACTACCCGCTGATATTGTTGCTGCCATTGCTGAGGTAGACTAGCAGCTTTTGTTTTCAGCCTTAATTATATGTATCATTAATGTTAATCAACGGCAAGAACCTTTAAACTTATGTTGTAATCATTTTGGGTTGTAATAACTTATATTCGTGGAACCTATATTTAGAAGACTTATTTCAATTTCATCTCTGGAACTATAACTTGTTGTGTGTGATGTGATATTATTGCGGGGTCATAATATGCAGTTTATTTATTTAGATTCAAGTTCAAGTATTATTGATGGAATTGAGACCGTAACGACCAGGTCCCCGACCCCGGATCTTGGGTTGTTACAATCCACCTAAAAAGACCTTGTAATTATTGTTTCTCATCATTTTATTCTTTATTTCTTCATGCTATATGCTAGACAGGTTTCATCTTCTTTAACTACTGCTCTTAAAGTCGTAATTACATCTCTTTTGATCTCATTTTGGTAATTTCTAGTTCACATGTAATTATTCGCACTAAACAATTATGTATTTCTTAAAAAATTCCCACATACCTTGGGATCTGGGGGTGAGAAACTAAAAGAAAAATTTTTAGGTTGCTATTATATATGTAATTTAGAATTAGTAAACAAAAAATGTACTTATTAATTCAAATTTGTTAAAATTATTCGTTTTTAAATCTTAGTAACATTTATAAATGACGATAATTGTAAAATAAGTATAATTTTATTCTATGAAAAACAATAAATAAATTACAAGTGTGTAAGAACCCAAATTTTCGGTAGAATTAAAACTTTTATTATTAAGAATAGGTATATACGTGAATAGTGTTGTCATACGTGAATAGTAATTTGGTGGATGAATAATAATTTTGAGGATTAGGAAAAGTTTTCATGTCACCTATGTACGAGACGTAGAATGGATATTCCGAAGTCGTACTAGTGACCCATGGAGTAAATAAGTGTATGTAAAGACGATCGGAATTCAGAGAATCCAAACTTTATTTTATTCCAATTTTGACAGAGGAGTCAGGGATATAATAATTGGATTATTAATTGAGGATATTGGATATGAGAAGTCCAAGGAGGGATATATATTATGAGAGGAAAATGGGATTGAGGATGAAACCCTAGAGGTGAGGAATAGAGAATACTTGAGAAAATCGGGAGGACGTTTCCAGAGATAAAGAGAGAATAAACAAGGAATGTTGGATTTAATATTGGATTATAGATTGAACACATGACAAGATTAAATACCATGAAAGATTATTAAGTGCAACAAATCAATAGAAGTAGTGTGAAACCAAACAAGATGCAAGTGGATTAAGAATAGTACAAGGTGAGGTGTTCTTGTTAAAACCATGCAAATAAAACACCTAAACTCTCCCATTACTTGACACTTGTGTGGAAGGAGAATATGAAGAGTAGCACAGCTGATATACATTACTTACAAGCCTAATAATTCATTTCTAACACCAAAAATATCAACCAAGCAAGCCAAACACTTTTCTCTCTTTCCTTCCCCATTTTCCAGCAGATCAGATTTTTCAGAGCAGGGATCTTTCCGATTTTTTTTCACCCAGTTCTACTCATTTAAAAATTATGAAAAAATTCACGAAGCTTCTGCACATCAAGATGAAGTTGTGGATTTAATTTCATAATTTTTGAAGATCGTTTGAGTGGTCAAATAAATTCGAGAAAATCGCTCTGTTTTTCCCCTTGAAGAACCCACTTCGAATTTTTGAAGTTTTGAGATTTCAAAATCCAACTTCCAACCATCATTTGATCTTGAAACTTTTATGGTAAGTCCTATATTTCATATAAATGATCTCCTAAGAGTTTTAGCTTCAAACTCCTTTGTTTCCATTTTCAAATAAATCCTCAAAGTGGAGGGTGAATAGTAACCTTCATAAACTAATCTTGATTTCTTTGATTTCTTTGGTTGATTTAGCAAGCTTAAGACTACCCAAGGCTATTATAAGGTGTACAGAGCTTTGTTAGTGTTGTGAGAGTATCAAGAAAGGTATAAACCTCAACTTTACCTTTTATATATATGAGTTTTGGTGAAGTTTTGATGCTAGTGTAAAGATTAGTTCATGTTAAGAATTTATATGATTGTTTAGCTTTGTCTTGAGGTGTATATGTTGAGTGGTGGTCATTGGACCTTACCACTGCCCTTAGAGGCCTAGTATGAGTGTTGGTGTGTAATATTAGAGTTTGGGTTGCCTTGTATGGCTTGATTGAGGAGTTACAAAAATGGTAATGTTCGATTTAGAGCCGTTATAATGCCCAAATTTCTTGAACAATGTTGACAGTAGCTACCCGAGTCCTTAAACATGTTTAAATTGCAACCACTGACCATATTGGGTAGGTTTTGGATTCTAGTTTATGTGGCCGCAAGAATCGTGTCAAAAGAGTTTACGGTTTGTGAGTAATGACCGTTTTAGTGAAAGCGATTCGAGAAACCATGTCGCAGAAATGTATCAACTTTGAGGTTAAGTTTGAGACCCTTAAAAAATTGAATTAGAGTATGATATTTTGAGGATAAATACTAAGGTCAGTTAGAAAGGTTTGTACGAAGGTTTCGAGTTAAAAAGATTATTTTTCGATTTTATAAAAAGGGCGTAAGCCGAGATTGCGCAAGTGGAAAACCCCTTAGAAAGACCATAAGACTCACTGCATAGCCACTGCCCTGTTTTGAAAATTCCGAAAAATGAGCCTTCTGACCAGAGCCAAGTTTTGAGTTAGTTACCTTCTAGACATTCCCTAGATCGTGTACGCGAAAACGGTGCGTCATTTGGGTTAACGGTTATCGAGTTATGAACATTTTAGTGAAAGAGGTGCAAATAGTAAAACCCGTAGTTGACTGAACTTCAAAAATACAATTCCCCTGCCTAGACCCGTAGATTTGAATCGAAACTTTTATGATAAATATTACAAATACCAAAGGTGATTTTAGAGGTGGTTTCGTATTTAAATACATTCCCGGTGATTTATTAAAAGTGTTGGAGTGCGAGTCACGGAATAGTGAATCTCAGGAAAGTCAACTCTAGAGGTGCTACTTGACCATCCGCTTTGGCTGAGTTAAAAGAGGAATTTCGAGTCGACTAAAACATGAAACTTGTTAAGAATTATCAAGGCAACATATTGGTGTAAAGAACGGGGTTAAAAATGGTTAAGTATAACATGGACTTAGACGAGTCTAGAGGGACCCCTTAGTGCTTTGTGTTGATTGACTTAAGTGTCTAAGTGTTGGACTATTATTGGATTGTATAGGGGATTAATAGCATGTTTTCTTGACTTTATTTAGATTGTCGGACCCCGCTACCAGCCGTTACTGCATCAGGAGTACCAGGCAAGTATACTAACTCTTACTCTATCATTCAGAGTAGAGATGTTTTGTGTTATAAAATGTTCGTAATGGTAGTTATATGTGAATTATTATATTGAGGAGATAAGGGAAGTATGGTTAGGAGTAACTTACGTTTCCCTTTAGATGATGTAACATGAGGAGTAAATAGTGAATACGAAGTAGTGAGGAGTTGGATTTTCTTCAAAAACCCGGACAAAGATTTTAAAGAATTTCGCAATAATGAACCTAAAGGAAACATCACCAATAATCTAGCGTTTATTAATCAAGTAGATACTTGGGTAGCATTTACTGATTAAATGAACCTTATTCGTCTAATTAGATTTATTTAATTAGAAGAATATTATTTTCAAAAAAATGTTTTCTTAAAACAACTTTGTCCGGAGAAATATCAATGTTGATTTACAAAATTATTCTATCGAGGTGATTACTTTTAGAGATGTTTTCTTCTTGCAATATATATATATATATATATATATATATATATATATATATATATATTATTTTTGAGCTGTTACTTGAATAATATTATTATGCTAGATGTTCTATTTTAGTTCATGAGATGGTCCGTATTGTGGGACATTTATCGAGTTACTTCATTCGTACTCGAAGAGGAGATAATAAAGGCGTATTAATAATATCTTCATACTATATATTTACTATTATTTAAGGGTGGAGTTATGTATATATTTATATATACTGACATGGGTCCTTCATTCTGGATTCATAGTCAGAACAATCTTTCATAAATATTTTCCTCCACTCATTCGGAAGGAGAACCAAATTATTTGAGGTGTATATCGTTCATTGTTTCTGAACGATATTGGAGTATTAATTCGTTTCAAAATAAATAAAGGTGCACGTGTTATTTCACCGTGACGCCTAAGCTATTTGTTGTTAAAGGTGATCGAAGATTCCGACACCTAATATCCTGGACTGAAAGTGCGTAAGAGACCGGGACAGGGCCGGCTCAGCACATAAATCGATGAAAGTGCGTACGAGACCGGGACAGGGCCGGCTCGGCACATAAATTGATGAAAGTGACCGGAGTAACGCACCGGCCCAACTAAGGGTGAGGGTCCGAGTCTGTCGACTCATCCTTATGAGGAATATTATTGGATGGTTCGAGACGTCGACTGTCCTTTCTATCGATAGAAAAATTGAGATGTGACAATGGATTGATCATCCATTACTTGATGCAGCGTTCGAGGAAAAGTCCAATCATTGATTCTCTAGCTATTAACCGATGCCTTTGTGGTTCGGATTAACTAGGGTATCGATCTGAGAAATTATTATATTATATTATTATATTGAGGAGTTTGAGCAATTATCATGTTACCGTTGAGTAATATGGAGAAGTTATTGAGATGTATTTATTCCATCATTTGGGTATTAAAATTTCGAGATAAATCTCTTTTCAAAATAAATATATATCCGTATGAGGGGAAAAGTTCTTGTAGAGCGGTTTAGTAATATTTTGTGTGAATTGTTGGGAATAGGGGATAGTTATAACCTTGCTGGGCATTCTTTGGCTCATTCTTGTTATTTTATATATTGTTAAGCAGCGGCATCCAGGGCTAACTCAAGTATGGCCAATCGAGGCAAGGGGAAAGCGACGAACTACTGATTCAGCGCGGTGGCCTTGTAGTATCTAAGTAAGGTGGAAGCTGAAGAGTAGTGGTTTAGTATTTTGTTATCTAGTATTTTGGAATTGTAATAACATTCAGAAATTCTAGTAGATGAACTCGTGTTGTATTAACCTTTGATTTATGGAATGCTTGTTCTAAGACTATAACCCGTGGAGTAATTGTGGAGTCTATTAAGAATATTGTTGTAGATTATATTATGAGCAGGTGATTGTATATTCCGCAAGAGGTGTGACAACCTAGATTCCGGTAGGGAATTTGGGGGTGTTACAGTAATGGTATCAGAGCGATAGGTTATAAACCTTAGAACAAGAGTTTTAGAAACCGAGAGACCGAGATGGAAGTTCGGTAGTAGAACCTTAAGGGGTAGTTAGGGTAGAGGCATGATGGCCCAGACCAGTAGTAGAATCAGTTGGGACGAGAAAAATGTGTATCCATGATTATTGAAGGAGTTAAAAGTTATATGGATCCGTAGATATATATATGTGTAGTTGCAAATGCATTTATATATATTTATGTGCATGTGTATATACTGTTTGCTTCGTAAATAAGTGTTTCATGAGTATGTAGTTTCATCGAACCGACTGATTTATTAAGTTTTCTTTTATTATAGGAGAATGCCGCCTAGAAGGAACGCGAGGGCTAACCCTGATGAAGAATCAATTGGAGGTGGAGGAAATACAGGAGGAGATAACAACCAAGGAGATAACCAGAATAACAACCAGAACCAGCAAGGAATGAACCAACTTTTGGATTTGTTGAGGCAAACCCTAGACCGTGGCCACCAGGATCCTAGACCTAATGTAGGGAACCAGACTGCAGCAGCTTTCAAGGCTTTTAAGTCAATCCAACCACCTGAGTTTAAGGGGTTCGGTGAACCAGTAGAGGCGAGGTCATGGCTGAAAGAGATGGAGAAATCCTTTAAGATTATAGGAGTGGAAGATGCGCAGAAGACGATCTTTGCCACCTATTTGCTGAAAGAGGAGGCAAATTATTGGTGGGAGTCTAAGGAAGCAATGGAACCTGAAGGGGTAGTAACCTGGGCGAGATTCACTGAGTTGTTTTTGGAGAAGTACTTTCCTGAGCATATGGAGGGCAGGATGGAGATAAAGTTTTTGGAGCTGAAACAGAATAATAAGACAGTAGCTGAGTATGAGAAGGAGTTTACGGAGCTAGCTAGGTTTGTACCACATTTCGTGGATACCGACAAGAAGGCGAGGAGGTTTCAGCATGGGTTGAAACCGTGGATACAAACTAGAGTAGCTGTTTTTGAGCTTACTGAGTATGTTAAGGTGGTGAACAAGGCAGAAGTGGTAGAAGCAGGGAGTAATTTTGATCCCAAGGAGAATGAAGGGAAGAAGAGAAAAGCGGAGAGTTGGGGAGGAAGTCAGGCCAGTGGAGCATTTCAGAACCAGTATGGTAGGAGGTCTGGATTTAAGGCTGGGAGGTCCGGGGGTTTAACCCAGCAGAAAGTATGGCTAGTGTACAAGTGGGACAACAAGGAAATGGGAGCCAGTTTAGGCAGTCAGGACCACCGCTGCCGGACTGTGAGGTGTGTGGAAAGAAGCATCTGGGAGTTTGCAACCAAGTTAAGTGTTATAACTGTGGTCAGGAGGGGCATCAGAAGATGAATTGTCCCAGGAGGGGAGTGGTTTGCTTCAAATGTGGAAAGAAGGGCCACATCTCTAGAGATTGTAGAGTGTCGACAGCGGGACCCGCGACATCGCGACAAAGCAGTGGAGTTAATAGCAACCGACAAACCGCTAGAGTTTTTAATATGACATTGGCCGATGGCTTAAAGGAGAAGAACGAGGCGCCAGGTACACAGTTTCTTAAATTTTGGGAATGCATAGATTAATGATGAGTTAGTGTAAAAATAGAGGCATGTTAAGGAATAAGAGGGTTATCGGAGATGGAATAGCGTTATAATATGAGAATGTATAACTGGAAGTAGAAAGCATAGTACGGGTAAGGCGAATATATTGACTAGTAGAGTACGAGACAATTAACCTTAGTTGTTACCTGCGTTGATTCCGAGGACGGAATCCTTTTAAGGAGGGAAGATTGTAAGAACCCAAATTTTCGGTAGAATTAAAACTTTTATTATTAAGAATAGGTATATACGTGAATAGTGTTGTCATACGTGAATAGTAATTTGGTGGATGAATAATAATTTTGAGGATTAGGAAAAGTTTTCATGTCACCTATGTACGAGACGTAGAATGGATATTCCGAAGTCGTACTAGTGACCCATGGAGTAAATAAGTGTATGTAAAGACGATCGGAATTCAGAGAATCCAAACTTTATTTTATTCCAATTTTGACAGAGGAGTCAGGGATATAATAATTGGATTATTAATTGAGGATATTGGATATGAGAAGTCCAAGGAGGGATATATATTATGAGAGGAAAATGGGATTGAGGATGAAACCCTAGAGGTGAGGAATAGAGAATACTTGAGAAAATCGGGAGGACGTTTCCAGAGATAAAGAGAGAATAAACAAGGAATGTTGGATTTAATATTGGATTATAGATTGAACACATGACAAGATTAAATACCATGAAAGATTATTAAGTGCAACAAATCAATAGAAGTAGTGTGAAACCAAACAAGATGCAAGTGGATTAAGAATAGTACAAGGTGAGGTGTTCTTGTTAAAACCATGCAAATAAAACACCTAAACTCTCCCATTACTTGACACTTGTGTGGAAGGAGAATATGAAGAGTAGCACAGCTGATATACATTACTTACAAGCCTAATAATTCATTTCTAACACCAAAAATATCAACCAAGCAAGCCAAACACTTTTCTCTCTTTCCTTCCCCATTTTCCAGCAGATCAGATTTTTCAGAGCAGGGATCTTTCCGATTTTTTTTCACCCAGTTCTACTCATTTAAAAATTATGAAAAAATTCACGAAGCTTCTGCACATCAAGATGAAGTTGTGGATTTAATTTCATAATTTTTGAAGATCGTTTGAGTGGTCAAATAAATTCGAGAAAATCGCTCTGTTTTTCCCCTTGAAGAACCCACTTCGAATTTTTGAAGTTTTGAGATTTCAAAATCCAACTTCCAACCATCATTTGATCTTGAAACTTTTATGGTAAGTCCTATATTTCATATAAATGATCTCCTAAGAGTTTTAGCTTCAAACTCCTTTGTTTCCATTTTCAAATAAATCCTCAAAGTGGAGGGTGAATAGTAACCTTCATAAACTAATCTTGATTTCTTTGATTTCTTTGGTTGATTTAGCAAGCTTAAGACTACCCAAGGCTATTATAAGGTGTACAGAGCTTTGTTAGTGTTGTGAGAGTATCAAGAAAGGTATAAACCTCAACTTTACCTTTTATATATATGAGTTTTGGTGAAGTTTTGATGCTAGTGTAAAGATTAGTTCATGTTAAGAATTTATATGATTGTTTAGCTTTGTCTTGAGGTGTATATGTTGAGTGGTGGTCATTGGACCTTACCACTGCCCTTAGAGGCCTAGTATGAGTGTTGGTGTGTAATATTAGAGTTTGGGTTGCCTTGTATGGCTTGATTGAGGAGTTACAAAAATGGTAATGTTCGATTTAGAGCCGTTATAATGCCCAAATTTCTTGAACAATGTTGACAGTAGCTACCCGAGTCCTTAAACATGTTTAAATTGCAACCACTGACCATATTGGGTAGGTTTTGGATTCTAGTTTATGTGGCCGCAAGAATCGTGTCAAAAGAGTTTACGGTTTGTGAGTAATGACCGTTTTAGTGAAAGCGATTCGAGAAACCATGTCGCAGAAATGTATCAACTTTGAGGTTAAGTTTGAGACCCTTAAAAAATTGAATTAGAGTATGATATTTTGAGGATAAATACTAAGGTCAGTTAGAAAGGTTTGTACGAAGGTTTCGAGTTAAAAAGATTATTTTTCGATTTTATAAAAAGGGCGTAAGCCGAGATTGCGCAAGTGGAAAACCCCTTAGAAAGACCATAAGACTCACTGCATAGCCACTGCCCTGTTTTGAAAATTCCGAAAAATGAGCCTTCTGACCAGAGCCAAGTTTTGAGTTAGTTACCTTCTAGACATTCCCTAGATCGTGTACGCGAAAACGGTGCGTCATTTGGGTTAACGGTTATCGAGTTATGAACATTTTAGTGAAAGAGGTGCAAATAGTAAAACCCGTAGTTGACTGAACTTCAAAAATACAATTCCCCTGCCTAGACCCGTAGATTTGAATCGAAACTTTTATGATAAATATTACAAATACCAAAGGTGATTTTAGAGGTGGTTTCGTATTTAAATACATTCCCGGTGATTTATTAAAAGTGTTGGAGTGCGAGTCACGGAATAGTGAATCTCAGGAAAGTCAACTCTAGAGGTGCTACTTGACCATCCGCTTTGGCTGAGTTAAAAGAGGAATTTCGAGTCGACTAAAACATGAAACTTGTTAAGAATTATCAAGGCAACATATTGGTGTAAAGAACGGGGTTAAAAATGGTTAAGTATAACATGGACTTAGACGAGTCTAGAGGGACCCCTTAGTGCTTTGTGTTGATTGACTTAAGTGTCTAAGTGTTGGACTATTATTGGATTGTATAGGGGATTAATAGCATGTTTTCTTGACTTTATTTAGATTGTCGGACCCCGCTACCAGCCGTTACTGCATCAGGAGTACCAGGCAAGTATACTAACTCTTACTCTATCATTCAGAGTAGAGATGTTTTGTGTTATAAAATGTTCGTAATGGTAGTTATATGTGAATTATTATATTGAGGAGATAAGGGAAGTATGGTTAGGAGTAACTTACGTTTCCCTTTAGATGATGTAACATGAGGAGTAAATAGTGAATACGAAGTAGTGAGGAGTTGGATTTTCTTCAAAAACCCGGACAAAGATTTTAAAGAATTTCGCAATAATGAACCTAAAGGAAACATCACCAATAATCTAGCGTTTATTAATCAAGTAGATACTTGGGTAGCATTTACTGATTAAATGAACCTTATTCGTCTAATTAGATTTATTTAATTAGAAGAATATTATTTTCAAAAAAATGTTTTCTTAAAACAACTTTGTCCGGAGAAATATCAATGTTGATTTACAAAATTATTCTATCGAGGTGATTACTTTTAGAGATGTTTTCTTCTTGCAATATATATATATATATATATATATATATATATATATATATATATATATATATATATTATTTTTGAGCTGTTACTTGAATAATATTATTATGCTAGATGTTCTATTTTAGTTCATGAGATGGTCCGTATTGTGGGACATTTATCGAGTTACTTCATTCGTACTCGAAGAGGAGATAATAAAGGCGTATTAATAATATCTTCATACTATATATTTACTATTATTTAAGGGTGGAGTTATGTATATATTTATATATACTGACATGGGTCCTTCATTCTGGATTCATAGTCAGAACAATCTTTCATAAATATTTTCCTCCACTCATTCGGAAGGAGAACCAAATTATTTGAGGTGTATATCGTTCATTGTTTCTGAACGATATTGGAGTATTAATTCGTTTCAAAATAAATAAAGGTGCACGTGTTATTTCACCGTGACGCCTAAGCTATTTGTTGTTAAAGGTGATCGAAGATTCCGACACCTAATATCCTGGACTGAAAGTGCGTAAGAGACCGGGACAGGGCCGGCTCAGCACATAAATCGATGAAAGTGCGTACGAGACCGGGACAGGGCCGGCTCGGCACATAAATTGATGAAAGTGACCGGAGTAACGCACCGGCCCAACTAAGGGTGAGGGTCCGAGTCTGTCGACTCATCCTTATGAGGAATATTATTGGATGGTTCGAGACGTCGACTGTCCTTTCTATCGATAGAAAAATTGAGATGTGACAATGGATTGATCATCCATTACTTGATGCAGCGTTCGAGGAAAAGTCCAATCATTGATTCTCTAGCTATTAACCGATGCCTTTGTGGTTCGGATTAACTAGGGTATCGATCTGAGAAATTATTATATTATATTATTATATTGAGGAGTTTGAGCAATTATCATGTTACCGTTGAGTAATATGGAGAAGTTATTGAGATGTATTTATTCCATCATTTGGGTATTAAAATTTCGAGATAAATCTCTTTTCAAAATAAATATATATCCGTATGAGGGGAAAAGTTCTTGTAGAGCGGTTTAGTAATATTTTGTGTGAATTGTTGGGAATAGGGGATAGTTATAACCTTGCTGGGCATTCTTTGGCTCATTCTTGTTATTTTATATATTGTTAAGCAGCGGCATCCAGGGCTAACTCAAGTATGGCCAATCGAGGCAAGGGGAAAGCGACGAACTACTGATTCAGCGCGGTGGCCTTGTAGTATCTAAGTAAGGTGGAAGCTGAAGAGTAGTGGTTTAGTATTTTGTTATCTAGTATTTTGGAATTGTAATAACATTCAGAAATTCTAGTAGATGAACTCGTGTTGTATTAACCTTTGATTTATGGAATGCTTGTTCTAAGACTATAACCCGTGGAGTAATTGTGGAGTCTATTAAGAATATTGTTGTAGATTATATTATGAGCAGGTGATTGTATATTCCGCAAGAGGTGTGACAACCTAGATTCCGGTAGGGAATTTGGGGGTGTTACAAAGTGTGTACATTTTTTTTCCTTCAAGGGAAATTGCAAATGTTTCTCTCAAGGAGTTAAGAAGGGATCAATTTCTATCATTAATGATAAGTTAGGCACATAATGACCCGAAACGTATTCCATATAAAAAAATGCTTTGTTTTAAGTGCTGGTAGGCCTGGTGGTATGTATGGCAGCAACTACTAAAAGAATAAAATAGACACAAAATTAAAGCTACAGTTGGTCATTTCGTCATACAATTGTTTTTGTTAAGGATACAGTTAGTGATAGATGCCAAAGAACAGGAAATATTGCAAGACAGAATGAGATGCCTTTGCAACCTATTCTCAAGGTTGAGCTCTTTGATGTTTGGGACATAGACTTCATAGGTCCATTTCCATCGTCTTATGGGAAAAATATATTTGGTGGTAGTTGATTACGTCTCTAAGTAGGTGGAAGCGATTGTTATTCGTACAAATGATGCTAGAGTGGTTAAAAAGTTGTTACAAAAGCTTGTCTTCACAAGATTCAAGGTGCCAAGGACCATCATCAATGATGGAGGGTAGTACTTTTGTAAAAAATTAATTGAAGATCTTTTACGAAAGTACAGAGTGACTCAAAAAGTTGCTACACCTTATCACCCTCAAACTAGCGGGCAAGTGGAGATTTCAAATCAAGAGTTAAAACAAATTCTTGAGAAGACCGTTGCTAGCTCCAGAAAAGATTGGGAAAGGAAAGTTGATGATGTTTTATGGGCTTATAGGATGGCATTCAAGACACCTATTGGTCCTTACAGGTTAAAGTTTGGAAAATCATGTCATCTACCGGTGGAAGTGGAGCATAAAGCATATTGGGCAACAAGATTTCTGAACATGGAATTGAGTGTTGCGGGACTAAATAGGTTGATGCAACTCAACGAACTTGATGAGTTGAGACTTAAGTCCTATGAAAGTGTTGCGATATACAAGGAGATGACAAGAAAGTGGCATGACAAGCACATTAGGCCGAAAGAGTTTAAAATTGACCAAAAAGTTTTGCTGTTTAACCCTAGACTGAAACTTTTTCCCGAAAAATTGAAGTCAAGATGGTCTAGACCGTTTGAAGTTGTCAAAGTGTATCTGTATAGTGCTATGGATATTACTCATGATAGTTATGATATTTTTAAAAAGTGAATGGGCAGAGACTCAAACCATACTTTGTTGGTGATGACATTCCAAGGGGAGTTAATTCGCTTCTCACGGAACCTCAAACTTAATTCTATCATGCAAGTCGAAGTTAAACGAGCGCTCGATGGGAGGCAGCCCAAATTGTTTGTAGGTTTATTAAATTTGTATAGACTTTGGTTTAGGCTAGATAATATTATTATTGTTATTATTATTAGAGATAGATAATTTACTTTGATTTATTTTACTCCCATAAGATGCCTTGATGAATTTTTATGAAGTGTTTCAGGAATTTGGAAATTTAGAGGTTGGAACAATTTATTTGAGATTTGGTATGGCTAATATTACAGCTATTAGAAGGTTCTGTTTAAAAAAATTGTTGTAACAGAAGCAACAAGATTTGAATGGCAAGCATGTAAGCGAGTGGTGAGCTCACGAAAATGTAAAAACATAGAGGGAGAGTAGAGATTTCTTAATGGCCGTGTTATTTCTGTGGAGGGCGTGCATGAATCTCTGTTACTTCAGAATCGAACCTCAGGTTCGAGATTTCCATTCTTGACTCTGAACTTAACCAACTATGATTTTAATGTCAGTAAAAAATTAAATCTGATGGAGTAGGAATTGAACCCCTGACCTGGGCAAGCAAGGAGCTCTTATTTGGACTACTCAACCACTTATGCTACATTCTTTTTGTGTTAGAGTGGACTGAGTTTTTTTTAAAGACATGGTGGGCTTGAAATTAAGTAATTGGAGGCAACATTTCTTGATTCATTTTTTAGCGACATTTCATGCTATGCATTGAAAGGAATATTCGGATGAGTGGAAGCATGAAATAACATTTATTTGGCAAAATCCATATATATCGCACATATAGAAAACTATAAAAACAATAGGGAATCAAAACCTTACCTTGAAATTCAAAGATGGTGTCTGGATGGTTGCTAGCAGTAGCTTCTCAGAGTGTGAAGCGCTCTACCGGTATCCACCAAGATTGATCCTTCGATGAAGCTTTTAAAAAGATGGAGCTTTATAAAAATGGCACCCTTATTCTTTTGAGAGAGAGAGAGAGAGAGATAGATGAAGAAGAAGAGAGGTGGCAACTAGGTTTTTCATAAAAACACTTTTGCATACAAAACACCTTCTTATCTCATTCTATATATAGGGCTTAACTAGGTTTTAATATAATTAATATATCAATATATATTATTATATAAATCCCACACTTTATATTATAAAATGTTTAAATAATAATTAAAACTATTTTAATCATTATTAAAACAACTTGCTCTCTTAAGATACCTTCATCAATAAATTAATCTTTTTATGGTGTGACCCTGTAGGTTCAATATTAAGCCGGTAGTAGAAATAAATAATAATAAACTTTTTATTTATTATTTATATGAATTCTAAAATTCATTAAATATAATTAACTGATTAATTATATTTATTCTACATCGCGAGGAACGCTTTTCAACATATCGCGAATATCCGAATAATATGAATTCACTGCTTAGAATACTAAGAACATGTTAGTGACTAGTTACCGTTCAATCAATTCCTTCTACCATACAATATCCCGATCAAATACAAGGCATGGATCTCGTGTCAAGCCTATCAAATTTAATCATATGATTTCTTATTCATAATGCAAAGTTCATATTAATTCAAATTAGAAACTCCTTTCTAATTTCATATACTCTGGCCAGAGATTTTAGAACTCGCATACTAAGAATAACATAGGATATTCACTTCCTTACTGGAAGGGGTAGATTCTTTATTGACCATTAACTATATACATACACAAATCCCTATGGCCAGAATAGACCTAATGGATGTCCTTGAAAATAAGGACTAATCCAATTCATAGTTCATTATATACAAGATTACTCTAACGATCTCTAGTCTAAGGACACTTGTACAACTATCACTCAGTGAACAACTATCGACACGTGAGTAAACTCCATTAGCTGTTGAACTTATCGAGTCATGTTCAATGAACTTATTCCCAAATAAGCACCTACATACTAGCTATAGTGTCACCACACAAATGCCTATGAGAACAGACATCCTCCTGACGGGAGCAAGCATAGTATGTACAAATCTTTACGGATCCACCTACTTCCGATTAGTTATCCTATGATCAGGAACTGTTTAATTCTAGAATTATCATCTTCTAGATCTCACTATTACAATCTCATCATAATTCTAGAAGCTTTACTCTAAACTATGGAACATCATATTTAAAACACTTTAAATAGATAAAGCCCGTAATAAAACCAAAACAAGTCTTTTATTAATATTAAAGAAATCAAATAAGAATACATTAAAGTTCTTCCTAACTCATCATATATGATTGGATTTAGGACAAACACTTTTAATATCCCACTTCAACTAAAGCCAATCACCCTGGTATCTAATACCCGTATTATCTTTATGACGATTAAAGTGAATCTGATACAATGGCTTTGCGAGTGGGTCTGCTATGTTATTATGTGTGTCAACTCTCTTAATCTTGACATCTCCTCTTTCAATGATCTCCCTAATCAAATGAAAGTACCGTAAAACATGTTTAGAATTTTTATGAGACCTAGGTTCCTTTGCTTGTTATATTTCTGCTTTGTTATCACAATAGGCTCCTCAATGCTAGGAACAACTCCCAACTCAGAAACAAATTTCCTCATCCAAACGGCTTCTTTTGAAGCCTCACTTGCAGCTATATACTCTACTTCCGTTGTGGAGTCAGCCGTTGTAGACTATTTGGAACTCTTCCAACTAATCGCACCACCATTCAGGGTAAGCATGTACCCTGACATGGATTTGCTGTCGTCACTTTCTGATTGAAAACTAGAGTAAGTACAACCCTCTATTTTCAACTCAGATCTACCAAAAACAAGAAAAATATCCTTAGTCCTTCGCAAGTACTTAAGGATGTTCTTCACTACTTTCAGGTGGTCTTCACCTGGATCAAACTGATATATGCTCATCACACTAATTGAATGAGCAACATCAGGTCTAGTACATAACATCGCGTACATGATAGATCCTATTGCTGAAGCATAAGGAATCTTACTCATACGCTCTCTTTCCTCAGGTGTCTTAGGAGACATCTTCTCGAAAAGGGATACTCCATGGCTCATCGATATGAGACCTCTCTTGGAGTTTTCCAGGCTAAACTTTTTAAGCACTTTCTCGATGTAGGTACCCTGGGTAAGACCTATCATTCTTCTAGATCTATCTCTATAGATCTTCATACCGAGAACGTAGGATGCTTCTCCCAAGTCCTTCATAGTGAAGCTCTTTGATAGCCATACTTTGACTGATTGCAGCATCGGTATATCATTTCTTATAAGAAGTATGTCATCCACATACAATACAAGAAATGTTACCGCATTCCCACTAACCTTCTTGTAGACATATGATTCATCTATGTTCTTGATAAAATCAAACTCTTTGATTGTCTCATCAAAATGGATGTTCCATCTACGAGAAGCTTTCTTTAATCCATATATGGTTCGTAGCAGCTTACACACTAGGTGTTCATTTCCTTTGGAAGCAACACCCTCTGGCTGTGTCATATACACTTCCTGTTATTTCCCAATTAGACACCACAAGATTGTAGAAGGGGGGTTGAGTACAATCTTGATGAATTTTTTTTCGAATTAACAGGACAACAGATTGATTTGATATGAATAGATAAAACTATAGAACAGAAATAAAAACATAAACAAACATACAACACACTCTTTAAAAATTTCAGGTGGATTTGTCGAGTCCACCTGAGGGTTGTATTGAAGAAAATAACCTGTGTAAAGTTTACACAGCTGCAAGTACAAGACTTAGTGTTTACAAGAAAACTTAATGCTCTATACGTTTTAGCTCAGTGTTTTCTTCTATCCACAGCCTTGCTCCACTTGAATATATATATATATATATATATATATATAAAATTCAAGTTTACAAACCCTACAAAATAAACGAATATTACAAAGTCAAAGTATTATGTGGGTTTGCTACCAGTCCTTGTCTCCATGTGATGCATTTTTGTCTAGATTGTCTTGGACAGATTTGCACTAGATTTACCAGCTAAATTTCTTGTGAGAATAAGGAATTTTTCTTTTTCTTCTTCGTTTCCAATACTGGCTTCCATACCCTTTTTAAGTCTATCAACCCATGTGATCTGTCAGGCATGTCAAGTCGCTATCAACCTATAATATCAAGACATTATTGGTTGCAGCATTTTATTCGTTGAAGCAGACATCGATTGATAGGTTGAATGTTGTTTGCTGGAGTGTCATATCCGTTAACGTAGAAGTTTCATCGGTTGAAACATCACTTCACTTATACAGAATTACATAGCACATCTTATATATAATTAGCTACCCTATTCTGCATATCCATTGATAGTCAACATGACTTAGGAATTCTAGCAACTATGACAGTAACAAACAACTTATCTGACGAGACATAAAACAGTATGTTACAGACTTATCAATCGATAAGCTGCCTCATCAACGGATATTTATAGACTTGATATCCGTTGATAAGTTACAAACTTAACTTATACAAATATGTTTTAAAGGTGTTTTGTGTGCTTATCATCAAGGACAACATAATTCCTAACAATCTCCCCCAATTTATGACTGATAGAATAACAACCATAAATTAAGAGCCTTGATGATAACAAAACACTTTAGCATGATTACAGAGTTTAAGTAAAAACATATGTATTGTAATAAGCTCCCAAAAGTGTAGAGAATGAACTGAGTCAAGTTAAAGAATCATACTTTTACCAGGGATGCTCCTCTAGACTGAGCATATCATTGCTTTCTACCCCTTGCACTCCTCATACCATGGACTTTCCTTCTTTTTTTTTTTTGACTCAAGCTGCTCCTCTAGATATTTGTAGATGATCTCTTCTTCTTTGTGATATGAATCCAGCATAGACATTAAGTGTTGCAAGTACTCATTGCTAGCCTTTTCCAGTTGATCTTCTATTCTGAAAAATCTTCTACAATTGTGTTCATCTCTGAATTCCATTTTCCAGTATGGATAAAAATGAACCTTCCTACTAGGTTCATATAGAATGTTCAACTTCTTAGGTAAACCCTCCTTTGAAGTCCAACTATCTCTCAATTAGATCTTATTGAAGATTATGGTCTTTGCCTCTAGAGTGAATCCACCAGCTCTCTTCATTAGAGACCATATTCTCCATAATTTGATGTAGCTTTCATTCAACACTTGATGTAAGGGCCAGGTTCTGCTGTTTCCTCCTTTATAGGTGAAAATTAATCTTTCTGGTAACCTGGCTATCCTATATGCAGCACTCACATCACTCACTTCATCCAAGAAAAGATTGACACTTGAATATTTTTCAATGTCAGCAATGTAGAGTTCGGTATCTTTCTTGGCAGCCTCCTTTGCAACTTGAGGAACCTCGGCAATTTGAATTGGTCTAGTCAATGGTTGTTTCCTAGTTCTGGTTCTCCTTCTTACAGGTGAGAGTCTGATATTTGGAAATACCAAGCTATTGATGTCAAAGTCAAATTCCAGTGGTTCTTCCTTTATGAAATCAAAGGGGTTGGAGGTTTGAGTGGGTTGTTGTGTGTCTTTGGTTGGAGGTATTGTAGGTTGACGTTGTGTTGATTCAACTTGACCTTCTGGTTCTGGGCTCAAAGTCCTTTTAGCATGAGACTTGACTCTAGCATTAGTCTTGACTCTGCTTTTCCTTTTCTTGCACGCAGACTTTGTGTTCATTTTCTTTTTCTTAAATTTGGCCTCTTCTTCTACAGCCTCTTACACCATCTCTTCTTCTAATTCTCTTACTAGCTCATCAGCCAGTCTAGCTGCTTTCTCAGTGCATTCTGCAGGCTGTCTAACAATCTGGCTAGCTTGAAGTAGCCTTACAGTTTCTTTAGCCTTGGCCACAATAAAGTTTGGATGACCTGCAGGAACACATATTTCCACTCCATCTCTGTAGATAAATGTTAGGTTCTCTCTGAGTCCAAACATCAACTGCAGCCTTCTATTTTAATTCTGCAAGATGCTTGCTCATTAGCTTGAATTCATCTAGATTTTGGCATTGGAAAATCAACTCTCATGGTGTTTTTACCATTCTTTTTTACAGGTGACTTCTTATGCTTGGGCATAGGCTTAAATTCATACACATTTTATGCCTCCCCTCTGGCTAGAGATTTGGGAAGCACAAAGTCTGGGATTAGGACTTGTCTGATTGATGTGCTTATGGAGGGAATTGGTACTTGAGAAATTTGAGGATTAGCAGCCAGCCTTGTGGCAATAGAGTCTTCAGGTTGAGTGGCTCATTCCTCCTCACTAGTTGGAATTACTGGAGTTGTTGGAATTAGAGTAGAGTGAAGTTGCTCCCCCTCACTGGTTGTCTCCCTTGCACTAGACTTCTCCCCCTTTTTGTTAGAATCAAGGGTTTGAGTAGTAGACAGGTTCAACAGTCTTTCAAGGAGGGCAATTTGTCGATTGTGAGCCTTAAGAATGAGTTTTTGATCTGCAATCACAGTACTCATTTGAGTCTCCAATTTATCAACTTTTGCAGACAGACCTCCAATCTTCTTGTCTGTTTCTGCATCTTTCTTCAGCTTGGATCTAAGCTGCTGCATGGTAAGGGGAGGAAAAATGAGCTCCAAGTCCTTTGACTGAGTTTCTAATGCATCTCTGATTGCAGTCTTGAAGTCATCCTGGTCCACAACCCTTTGATTGAGAAGGCATATGTACAGTTTGAGAGTAGCCAGAAAATTATGTTGCACATGCTTCAGAGCTGGTTCAGCATCCTGTAAAGTAGCTACAGTATTTTCATACTGTACTACTAGTTCTTTGTGGGCATCCTTGGAGATATATGCATTTGACATCAACCATTCTAGTAAATCTCCAGGTTTCTATGAAGGTTCTTCATCTTCACCTTCATCTGTGAATTCAGAATAATACCGAAATTCATTAGCAGCATTTGGAGACAGCTTGGTAAGAGCATCCTTAGCCCTCTGCATAGATTCATTAGAGTGTACCAAGTTCAGCTACTGCTCAGCCTCCACATTGCCCTGTTTAGCCCAAGGGTCAAGGTCTTGATCAGGGTGAGTAAAGGTTTCAGTTCCAAGAACAGTTCTATCAATGGATTTTTAAGTTGCCTGTTGATAGTGACTTGTTCTGGGGGCATCTTCAACCTCCATTAACTCACTTGCAATGGCTTCATTCACCCTTATATCTCCTGTACCTGCTTTTCTCTCATTTTCTCTCTCTTTTGCATCAGGGGCTTCCCCTGGCTCACACCTCTCACACCCTCACCTTCACCTACTAAGGTGGTACTCTCACGCTCTCCTTTTACCTGGCAGGAAGAAATTACCAGTCCTTCTCTCACATATTCTCCTTTTGCCTACTCACAAAGCAGCCTCTCACTCTCAATAATGACACTCCCTTCCCTCATTCCTAGAAGTGTTTGAACTACTAATGTTACTTTTACAGTAGTTGCTGTAGACTCAGATGAAGGAGTAAACTGTCTTAGATTAGATACAGTAGCAGGAAGAACATTGATCAAGGGATGTGGAATATCCATTTATACTGTAGTTGATGCTACCAATGGATCACTTCTGTTAAGCATATCCACCGGTGAACAAACACTTGGCAAAGGATGGAAAATATCGATTGATGGAGTAGAAGAGATAACAATTGATAGAGAGACTATGGTTGAATTTGTGTAGATTGATTTAAAGTGGGAGGCACAATTTCAGCCACAGTTTCAGGAAGAATGAGCTGTTGGTCCAATAAATCATCTAAAAGATGATGACCAGCAGGTTCTGAGTGGGGCTCCTCCCTTAGAAGTAAAGAAGGAGAATTTGCTTGTGATGTGGAAATCATATCCACATCCAGAGATAGAGATGGTGAATTTGGATTATGTGGTGTGTTTGTAGAAAGAGATTGGGGCTGTGACTCCACATTACTGAAGCCACATCAAGCTGTATTTGAGAAGGTTCAATCATTGAAAATTGAACTGTGTGTGAACCCTGTGCACCCAAAGTAACTTTATGTTACTTCTTTCTTGCAAAGGCTTTGGTTGGTGAACTTTGGCTGGTGGTGTCCCTTACCCTCTTGTGCAATGTTCCGGGTTAGGAACTCTTTTCAATAACAACACCCAGTTGAGAGGATGCTGCCAGGGATGTGCTTAATTCCTTTTCAACATTTATAGTCTTTTGTGAGACTGCAATGTGGCTAGGCTTGGACTCACTTACCTCTCCAACTTTATCCTTAGGGTTTCTCTGATGTTCACCCTATCCCTCACCACTCACTTCCACCTGGTCACTCCCCTTAGAAGTTATGGTAGTTTTTACAACAAATGCCTTTTGGGAAACACTTGAGGTTGTTTTCTTTGATTTGGATTTAGAGTCGTGTTTGGTTTCTTGGGTAGGACACTGTGGGTTACTAGTTGCAGCCTCCATAGCAACACTCGAAGGCAAAGAAACTTGAGATTGAGTAAGAAAATCAGGGTTAGAAATTGTTACCTCAATGATTGGTACATTCATTTGGTCAGCCTGCTGTCTGAAAAATGTCCTCTTGAGTTCATTAAGTCAAGATCAAATAGACTTGTTACTGAAAGCATGTGATATTCAGATATATGTTGAAGCAATTCTCTTGAAACTGCTAAGTCATGATCACGATTGAGAATGTCATGTTAATCATTTTAAATTAAGCAAATAGCAGATTTTAATCAAGTAGATGAAGACATATAAGAATGGCACACAAGAGATAATTAGCAAATAATGAACTCACTGAGGGAATAAAAGCAGCTTTCATTTAGATAAAAGAAAAACATAAATCATCCATTCAATAAGTTCAAAGCAAAAATGGCATTACAAAAGCTTGATTAAAACAAAACAAAAACAAAATAAATAGAGGCCCTAATTATCCTAAGAACAAGGAGGGTCTTCTGGGTCTTGCTCCTCCAGCACTCGGAGCCGCTCCAACTCTCTTTCTTCAGCTTCTCTGGCTCTTGCTTCAGCTTCCAGTTCTTCCTCAATGACAAGGTTCATGAGCAAGAAGCTCCACTCTACCTCCTGCTCGTAGGTAAGCTTCTTGAGGATGTCGTCAGGAACTCGATCAACAGGATAGCTAATGCCATCGACTACCATGGAGGACGAATGGTAGTCAAAGAGAATCTCATCTACATATCGGAAGTGCATGAAGAAGTCCATTGCAGAAAAGTGAAGATGAATTTGAAAATACGAAGATTTGAGGAGAGAAAAGGAATGATAGAATGAGAAAAGGTTGTAACTGGCTTCTGTATAAATAGATGGTGTTGGGAATATGAAACGATGAATAGACACACCTATAGATACTAGTTATAGTTGCATGCAAGTCTAGACTATACAAGTAGTCTCTCTCTCATAGATTCCCTAGAAAGTGTCATGATTAATCCTATTTATCCTATTAAAACAAGTTAATAGAAATACGCAAGAATAATAGGACAATTTCTAAGAAATCAATTAGCACATTTGGCACATAACCATGCAAGCACAAAAACCAAGAAAAATATTCATTCATGAAATGGTAAATAAGATTTGACAGCACAGTCATGACCGAAAGAAAAATAAAAAAATAAGACTAAGGTAATTACCCAGCGGATAAAAAAGTAGATTCTCGAGAAGCGAGTTTTCCGTTGACATGTATTATTGGACTAATACACCCAAAAAGAAACTTATTATCCACCGAGTTAAATAAAGAAAATAAAATAAAATCCAGGAAAGTGTTTGAACATCAACGGATAATGAACATATCTGTTGATAGGCGAATTTTGACTTAGAAAAATTTTTTGTGCCTTTTCTTAAAAAAGAAAATTAAACCTATTTCTGGCAGCTTAATAAAATGCAAATAACTAAGATGGATTAGGAGAAATTCAGCATACCTAGCTCACTTACCAACCTTGTGAATGTTGATTCATCAAGTGGCTTGGTAAAGATATCTGCAAGTTGTTTTTCACTTGGAACAAAGTGAAGTTTCACAATTCCCTACATCACATGTTCTCTGATGAAGTGATATCTGATGTCTATGTGTTTGGTCCGGGAGTGTTGCACTGGGTTCTCAGATATAGCAATAGCACTGGTGTTGTCACAGAAAAATGGAATCTTTTCAATCCTCAGACCATAGTCAAGAAGTTGATTTTTCATCCATAAGATTTGTGCACAACAGCTCCCAGCTGCAATGTACTCAGCTTTTGCAGTGGAAGTAGAAACTGAATTCTGCTTCTTACTAAACCATGATGCTAGCTTATTCCCTAAGAATTGACAAGTGCCTGTGGTACTTTTACTATCAATCTTGCAACCTGCATAATATGCATCTGAATAGCCAATTAGAATAAAACCAGAATCTCTAGGGTACCAAATGCCAAGGTTTGGTGTTCCCTTGAGATATCTGAAAATCCTCTTAATAGCTATTAAATGAGATTCTCTGGGATCATCTTGGAATCTAGCATATAAACAGGTAGAGAACATAATATCAGGTCTACTTTCTGTTAAATATAAAAGTGAGCCAACCATGCCCCTATAACTTGAAATCTCCACTTTCTTCTCCTTAGTATTCAATTCAAGTTTAGTGGCAGTGGCCATGGGTGTTTTTCCAGAAGTACAATCTAGTAAGTTAAACATGTTCAAAAGATCATAAACATACTTCGATTGGCTCAAAAAAATACCATCACTAACTTGCTTTACTTGCAAACCAAAAAAGTAAGTTAGTTCACCCATCATGCTCATGTCATATTTACTTTGTATAAGTTTGGCAAACCTTTTGCAAAGCATCTCATCAGTAGAACCAAATATTATATCATCTAGATAAATTTGAACAAGAATCATAGAGCCATTGACATTTCTATAAAAGAGAGTTTTATCAACAGTACCTCGAGTGAAGTGATTCTCTACGAGGAACTGTGAGAGAGTGTCATACCAGGCTCTTAGTGCTTGCTTCAGGCCATAGAGTGCTTTGCGAAGATAATAGACATATTCTGGAAAGTTTAGATCTTCAAAACCAGAAGGTTGACTCACATATACCTCTTCTTCCAAAATGCCATTCAGAAAAGCACTCTTGACATCCATTTGATAGACTTTGAAATTTGCATTGGCTGCATAAGCCATAAAAATTCTGATCTCTTCCAACCTTGCTACAGGTGCAAAGGTTTCATTAAAATCAATCCCTTCTTCTTGACAGTAGCCTTTTGTAACCAATCTAGCTTTATTCCTTGTAACTATGCCATTTTCATCCATCTTGTTCTTGAATACCCACTTAGTGTCAATCACTGATTTGTCTTTAGGTTTGGGTATAAGCTTCCACACTTCATTTCTTTCAAACTGGTTTAACTCTTCTTGCATAGCTAAAACCCAGTCTGTATCTAGGAGGGCATCCTCAACTTTTTTAGGTTCTTCTTTGGACAAAAAACTGTTATACAAGCATTCTTCTTGAGTTGCCCTTCTAGTTTGGACTCTTGCATTTGAATCTCCAATAATGAGTTCAAATGGGTGATCTTTAGTCCATTTCCTTTGTGGTGGCAGATTCATTCTAGATGATGTAGCTTCATTCTCCCTATGTTGATCATTCTGATTAGTTGTTGAGTGACAACTCTGAGATACTCCCCCTGAGTGTATGGCTTTCGAGGTTGGAGTTCTAACAGAGTGATCGATGGATAATTCCCTTTTGCTCTCAACGGGTATCTCAAAGTGATTTCCAACAGATGGGGTTTCCTCAGTATCAACAAATGATGTGCCACGCTCTTCACCTTGAGCATGCTGCAATCTCACACTAGTGGACACTGATTCTTCATCATCTTCACTGCCTTCACCACTTATCTCATTTTCAAATGAGACATCTTCATGGAAACCTTCATCTACCAACTCTTGGATTTTCTTATCATCGAAGATAACGTGTACATATTCCATAACAATGTTAAGTCTTAATTAGGTTGTAGATCTTGTAGGATTTCCCAGCTGAATATCCAACAAAAATAGCTTCATCTGCCTTTGTGTCAAACTTTCCCGTGTTCTCACCTTGATTTCTCAAGACAAAACATTTGCAACCGAAGACATGCAAAAATTTAATTGTTGGCTTCTTTCCTTTGAATAGTTGGTAGGGAGTCGTGCCTCTTGCTTGATTGACCAAAGAAATATTCTGAGTATAGCATGCAGTAGTGACAGCTTCAGCCCAGAAATATGTTGGCAACTTTGATTTTTCAAGCATGGTCCTTGCAGCTTCAATGAGAGTTCTATTTTTCCTTTCTACTACACCATTTTCTTGAGGAGTCCTTGGTGCAGAGAATTCTTGGATAATTCCTTGTTCTTCACAAAACTCCCTCATCACAGAATTCTTGAACTCAGTTCCATTGTCACTTCTCATACTTCTAACTTTGAAAGAAGGATTGTTGTTGACTGTCCAGATGTGATTGATAATGATTTCTCCTGCCTCATCTTTGGAGTGTAGAAAGATTTTTCATGTGTATTTAGAGAAGTCATCAACAATCACTAGGCAGTATCTCTTCTTGGAGATTGACAATACATTGACTGGTCCAAAGAGATCCATGTGCAGTAGCTGTAAGGGATGATCAATTGATGACATAGACTTGGATTTGAAAGAGGCCTTCTTTTGCTTCCCTTTTTGGCATGCATCACACAATCCATCCTTGGAAAAATCCAACTTTGGAATACCTCTGACCAAATCCTTCTTGACCAACACATTCATTGCTTTAAAGTTCAAGTGAGACAGTTTCTTGTGCCATAGCCATCCTTCATCTACACTTGCCTTGCTGAAAAGACATGTAGCAGTATTTACACTTGTTGAATTGAAGTCAGTTGTGTACACATTTCCTTTTCTGTTTCCTGTCACCACTACCTTGTTGTCATTTTTCTTGAAAAAACACAAGTTGTGCTTGAGACATTTTGACCTTTATCACATAGTTGGCTGATACTCAGCAAGTTGTGCTTGAGACCATCAATTAGTGCTACATCCTCAACGACAACATTTCCTTATGAAATCAAGCCATATCCTCTAGTATATCCTTTGCTTTTGTCTTCAAAGGTAATGCTAGGGCCAGCTTTCTCCTCGAAATTAGTGAGCAGAGTAGAGTCTCCAGTCATGTGCCTAGAGCAGCCACTATCCAGATACCAAAGACCCTTTCTTTTACCCTGCACACATCAAAACCAAATCAAGTTGATATTGGTACCCAAGTTTCCTTGGGTCCTGCCTTGTTAGCCTTTTTCTTACCCTTCAATTCCTTTCCAACCAAGAATTCAGATTGAGTAAAATTAATCTTAACTCTTGGTGTAGGCCTTTGACAACCAAAATTTGATACTTGCTCATATGCATTATAGATAACAGCATTAGGTATAGTCTGTGCAGGCATGTTATTCATCATCCATGGCATCTGAGGCACATTAAAAGCATGATAATATGGGTTATGCATTAATGACATGTTAGTATATTGACTAGATGCATGAGCAGGTTGGGCATACATGTTGGGCATAGCATTCGTAGCAGGGATAGGCAGAGGTAAAGGCATGGGAGCATTTTGATGTGCTAAAATAAATACAACTTTAAATCGCAAGCGCACGATTCAATCGTTGAAATATTTTAGGAATCGATCCACGGAGACTAACATTTTCTCAAACTTAATTTTCAATTTAATCGGATTAGAACAAGTGGATTTTTGATAATTTGATTGGATTTTATTAAGGTTAAGGTATGCAAAATGAGGGATTAATTGTTTTTGGGCTAAGGAAAGAGTGATGAAATCCCTTCCCTTATCTTTTGAGAGGTTTTGCCCTTAAAATTTATTTACAAATGATGCAACAAATAACGATTTTAAAAACTATAAACATTTAGGAATGCTTTAAACTACGTGCTCTAATCTAAAGAAAAGAAAGAATTAAACGTACCTCTGGGTCCTCCAGCGTTCACCACAATTATAAGGTACGGAAAATTAAAAACAAGAAAATGAAAATCTAGATGATGTGCCCTAAGTGATTAAATGCATGATGCAACAAGTATGTAATTTCTAACTAATTTTTTTGGATTTTAAATTTTAAATTTTTTTGTGATTTTCTAAAATAAAAAGGCGAAAAGAGTGAAATACGGGTTACCGAAGCATGCTTCCAAAAATTCCAATTTGTTCCAAGCTCCGTGAGAAGATTCCCGAAATTCAAACTTTCCTAAAAAAACGAGACAAAAATAACGCAAGAAAAAAAAGTAATCCGAAAAATTAAAAATTAAGGCGCGAAAAATAATTAGTCCCCGGCAGCGGTGCCAAAAACTTGATGTGCAAAAATAAATACAATTTTAAATCGCAAGCGCACGATTCAATCGTTGAAATATTTTAGGTATCGATCCACGGAGACTAACATTTTCGCAAACTTAATTTTTAATTTAATCGGATTAGAACAAGTGGATTTTTGATAATTTGATTGGATTTTATACTAATTAATTCCGAAAAGAAAATTTAATCTAATTTTAAAAGAAAACTAAATTTTATTCTAATTTTAAACTAATTAATTAAATGTAAAATGAGCAAAATTATATTAGTCTAAAAAATATTAAAAGAAGAAATTTGAATTAAACTAATTTTATTTACAGAATTTTTTACGAAAAATTTGACATGGAATGTTCGAAAAATTAACTAACCACAAGGAAAAACAATTGTAACCAACCAAGCTCACAACACGAACTAATTCAGAAAACTAATTCACAATAAAAACTAATTCGGAAAAGGGACTTTTGGCAACTCGAACCAGGACACAGTGATTCTAAAACTCAGAACAAAACCCCAAAACTCGCAAAAACTAATTCAACGAACTCAACAAAACAATAATTTAGACTCGGTAACTACGTAACTCAACTCAATAACACAGAACAAAACACTGGACTCATGGACTCACTCAAAAAAAGAAACGCAGCTAACTCAACAGACATGACTCGACAAAGTAGAATGCAATACTTGACAGCAAACGTAATCATCGAAACAAAAACTCGCAGCATTCAAAAAACTATAAAACGAAACAGAATTGCGAAGGCAGCAACTCAAAACTCTAACAACGTAACAAAACTCAGACAGCAATAGCAACTCGCCACAAATAAACATATCAACAAACGAATCTGCAGCAACTTAATTAATTCAAACACATCAGTAGCTTAGAGCAAATAAACATTGTAATCAACAAGAAATCTAACTTCAGCAGTCAAAACAAAGGCTCAACACGACCAAAAACAGCAGCTCAATGACACTACTTATTAAAGAACGAAAAGAAAAAGGTATAACTCGGAGACGCGAACTCAGCACAACACGCAGAACACGAAACAGGGCTAAAACAAGAATTCAAACGCAAACTAAATAACATAATAGTTCTAACAATTCAGAAAAACAAGAACACGAAATAGCAAACATTGAACTCAACAAAAACTACTGAAACCAAAGAATTGAGTTAACTCGGTAAATACAAACTCATCGTAACAAGAAATCATCAACAAAAGAAACTGGGGGAAGGGGAGTTAATAATTCGAAATAAGAAGAAGAATAAGAAGAAGAAGAAGAAGAAGAAGAAGAAGAAGAAGAAGAAGAAGAAGAAGAAGAAGAAGAAGAAGAAGCAGGAGGAGAAGGGGTCGTATGTGGCTGGAATCGAAGAAGTGAAGGGTAAAGAGAAGAGGTTTGAGCTGGGTTTGATGGAAAGAAAAAGAGGAAACAGAGGAAAGTTTTTGATTTTCTGAAATGAAAAATAAAACAACACTAACTTAAGGCTTCGATTTAACAAATAAAAGGAGATAAAATACTTTCTAAAATTATTAAAACTAATTTTTTTTTATGTTTTTTTAATAATTAAAATACGATAAAAAAGAAATTAATTACGAAAGTAAAATTTAAACTAAAACGAGGATTTGGAATTAAAATAGCCCACAATAAAATCAAAATTTAAAGGGGCAAGATTATGAAATAAAACTAAAATTAAAACTACGAGCAAGAAAATAAAAATCGTTATTTTCAACCCATAGCGGTTAGCATTTCACTACTTTGTCCACTAAACGGATTTACGAAAATAACGAAAGCTATGCATCAAAAACGAAAGAACAAGACGAGAAATTAAAGGAAACAGAATTTTTTCATTATAATAAAAAGTGTTTACAAGATTTTAAACTAAAAAACAAGAAATTAAAGCTACCCTAAAATCTAAGTTGATAAATACGAGGGGGTAAGGGGGTATTTATAGGATACGAATTAGGATTTAAGGGTGTGCTGGGTTAATCTTGGCCCTACACCTTCTAAATGTGGTGGAGAAATCCTAGCCATCTATTTGTTTCCTTCCCCCTTAAGCTTTGATGAGTGGACCTTGGCCATACACTTATTTAGTGTGTTGGGATGATCTCCACCTTCCACATGTCTTCAAAGATTCCTTTTTCACCAAGCTCCTAATTCTTTTTCCTTTTTTCATTTAAGTCCCCTTTCTTCCTCTTTTTCCCTTTCTTGCTCTTTATTTATTTATTTTGCCATTTCTTTATTTATTCACGAAATTCCTGAAATGCAACAAAATAAATTATTAAAATACGAGTTGAAGCAGTAAATAGGTAACAAAAATATGCAAAAATATGCACTTATCAAATGCCCCCATACCTATCTTTTGCTCATCCTCGAGTAAAACAAAAAGAAAAATGCAGAATGAAAAACCTATTCTCACTGTCGTAGGAATCACCGGTAATTTTAGGTTTACCAACCCGTTAAACCCATAGACGATCTCTACAGGAGGAGTGTTGTCTCCTAAGGGTTTACAGAAGATATACCCATAAAATCTTTGAGATAAATCAGCAAGTATCCAACTTTCCTCTTTCAATATAGATTTCATTGGTGTTAACAAAACATTTTAGTAGGAAAATATATGCCTTAAAGATTATACTAATAATAGCCATGTTATAGGTTTCCACAATCCACATGAGTAGACTCAAAAAGTTTACAAAAAATCCCTAGGTGTGTAGTGAATTTAAGGCCTTTGATGGATAAAGTGCATACGAACATTTTCGCTCTTAGTAGTTAGATCGATTGTCGGTTGAGGTCCCAAAAGAGTTTTGCATCGATACCTATTAAGCGAGCTTTAGGTCAACAATCCCAGACCACAAAGGACCTTAGGTTGCTAGGCACAAAGTCCCCTCGGACTTACTTACTCGGGTTATCAATGAGCCCAACCTAGTCAATTTTCCTATTAAGGACTTACTAGACTTAAGAATTTATTAACACTTTGAAATGATCGTGCAATGATCGAGGTCCCAAAAGACTTATGCACTAATACCCATGTAGCGAGCATTGGGTCAGAAATCCCAAACCACAAAGGGCTTTAGGTTACTAGGCACAAAGTCCTCTCAGACTTAATTGCTCGGGTACTAATGAGCCCAATCTGGCCATTCCTTCCATTAGCACTCTACGACTATATGCACTTTTTGACTCTTTTTTTTCTTTTTTTATAGACACTATAGGAACAATTTATTCGAAAAGGTTTGATTCGACATTGTTTTAACATGTGGGCTCTCTCTTAGGTATCGAATAACATCCCTATACAATATTTCCATCAAAGGTCTTGTCCAAATGTGTCGGCTTGGACTTTTAACCAAAAAAATTTTCGACACAAGTTTCATGAGTAAAACCTTACTTGACTACGTTCAAATCATCTAAAGGCATTATACATATAATTTTATAAAAATTGTTAACAACAACTAGTTCTAAAATTTAAAGAGTGGGAAGGACAACTAAGCTAAAATATTTTTATTTATGGATTTTTTAATTTTTTAATTTTTTTTAATTTTTTAATTTTATTTATTTACACTAAAACCCTCCCCCATACCTAAATCATGCATTGTCCTCAATGTATGCGAATGCAAGAGAAATGAGTAAAGGAGAATGAGGAAATAATACCTGACAAGGGATGACGGAGAGGAACAAAAATGAAAAACAACTAATTAACACTACTCACGCACACTTATACTCCCCAATACCTGAATTTCACGAGGGGAGGCAAGGGAATAACATCGAATTAGCCGATGTCGGTAGGAAAATTTGGATGAAGCTTTGAGAAAATATCAAGACATTGTTGAAAACTTTGATTAGAAAAGATTTTATCAAGTAACATGGAATCATTCAACCTTATAGAACAAGTGTCACTAATGTTCTCCCTAAACCAACTTAAGGCTTCTTTATTTTGTTTAAGTAAATTAGAGAAAATGAAATTTTGGTCATGGGTAGAGTCACTAGAAATGACAAAAGATAGGGGTCCATCGTTTCCTAAGGGCTCTTGATCAAACTCGGGAAGATACAAAGTTGAGTCAAATGTAGGTGGTGTTCCTACGGGACTCTTAACAATGGTACTAGGTTTGACATGGTCATTATCAGATTTAGCTTCCCATTTAGAACAAATGTGATTCAAGTCTCCTAACAACTCATCGAATGTAGGAGGTTCACCAATGGGAGTTTTAAAAATGGCCTCAACACGAACATCCTCGGGTGGTGTCTCCCACTTAGAACAAATGTCGTCTAACTCTCTCAACACCTCTTCCTAGGTCATATCCCGTAACGACTCAATATACTCTTGATTAGATGCATAGTTGACTTTGAAATCCTTATTGAGAAGAGACTCAATCTCACTATCCCCAAGGTTTGACCAGTTAACAATGTCATCAACAATATTAACCCTTACTGTTTGTTCATAAAGCTCATTGGGTTCTTTTCCGACATTAAAGATGTTAAGGTTAATTGTCATATTACCAAAAGTGAGTTTCATCGAACAATCCCTACAATTAATCAAGGCATTGGATGTAGTAAGAAAAGGTCGTCCTAGAATGATCGGGATTTGGTTCTTAGGATTCGTGACGGGTTGAGTCTCGAGGACACCAAAATCAACAGGAAAAATGAAATCACCAACCTTAATTAAGACATCTTCAATTATTCCCTTAGGCATTTTGACAGAGTGATCAGCTAGTTGAAGTGTCATGTTCGTCTTTTTAAGTTCCCCTAATCCTAGGGCTTGATAAACCGAAAATGGAAGAAGATTTACACTCACTCCTAAGTCAAGTAACGCCTTGTCCACAAAAGTATTGCCCGTGACACATGAAATTGTAGGACAACCGGGGTCCTTATATTTCACGGGAATTTGATTAGAAAGCATTGAACTAACATGAGAGGTCAAAAAGGCTTTCTTAGGGACGTGAGTGGAACGTTTTTGAGAACTTAAATCTTTTAGACACTTGGCATAAGAAGGGACTTGTTGAATGGCATCTAAAAGAGGAATGTTTATTTTGACTTGTTTGAAAACTTCCAAAATTTGGTCCATTTGAGCTGATTGTTTAGGCGAGATGAGTCTTTGAGGATAAGGAGCTTTAGGCTTAAAGACACATTCACTAGGTTCTTCGGGAATGGATTTTGATGGCGATTTGCTAAAAGACGAAGGTTTATGAGACGATTCTGATGACTAGGGAGTGGATTTTGAAGGTTCAAGAGGTGAAGGTGTGGGACTAGATGACTCGAGAGGCTCGGGATTTGGAGTATGGTTTGAATGATCGAGTTTATGGTTTGGTTCAACATTTGACTCTTCTTCGTCTTCGGGAGACTCGACTCCTACCTGATTATCAACTTATTTTCCCGACCTTAAAGAAATGATAGCATTAACATTTTTGGGAGGTCTTTGGTTGAGAGGAAATTTAGGGTTGACCTCGGGTTGACTCGGGAACTTGTTCTTCTCTCGCTCACACATTGCGTTGGCTAATTGACTCACCTGAACCTCTAACTTAGATATGGCTCGAGTACTAGCATTCAGAATTTGCCTATCTTGAGTCATGGTTTGCATGAAAGTTTGTTGAGATTGAGCCAAATTAGTCGTTGATTTTAAAAGTGTATCAAGAGACTTTTCCAAAGAATTAATTCTCTTATCCAACTCATGAAAGTGGGGAGGGTGGGTGGGTACTTGAGTGAGATAAGGACCGTGATTTTGAGTTGGGTTCGGAAAAGAACCTTGGTTTGGAGTCGAGTAAGAATTTTTATTGGGCCTTTGAAAACAAGGAGGTTGAAAAGATGGTGGCGGAGATTGGTAGTTTTGGCCTTGGTTCCACGAGAAATTTGGGTGATTCTTCCAACCGGGATTGTATGTAGGTGCATAAGGATCATTCCTAGAGGTTGGTTGAAACACCGCATTTACTTGTTGAAAATCTTGAAGATTTTGCATCACTTGATTCGGGTACATAGACATGTGTGAGGGCCCACTATGAGTTTCTAAAGCTTCGAGTCTCCTAGTAAGGGTGGCTAGCTTGGCATCGGTTGCAATCGAATTTCCAATCGAATGCAAACCCCTAGTTGTACTAGACGACTCGTTCAACTTATTAGGTTCCCTAGTAGACTCCCACAACATGGTCTTCTCGGGTAATTTTTTGAAAAATGCCCACCCTTCGTCCTCATCTTTTCCATGAATTTTCCTTGGCATATAGACTCTAACAAAGCGGTTGTTGGACTATCTAAGGCCTCGTAAACAATCTTACAAAGTCTCCACTTTTCAATTCCTTGTTGGGGGCATTGTGATAAAAGATTTTTAAAAAGATCAAAATATTTCCAAAAAGACTCATTTTCCTTTTGATGAAATTGATTTATCTCATTTGTAATTCTCGTAGTCTAATGGTTTGGAAAATATTTCTTTAGAAAAATTACCACAAATCCCTCCCACGTGGAAATAGAATTAACCGGTAGGCTATACAACCATTTTTTAGCATTTTCTTTAAGCGCAAAATTAATGAGTCTAAGCCTAATCGAGTCCTCGGTTAATTGTTGGAGTTTTTGTAAGGCACAAACCTCCTCGAATTCATGGAGGAAAAGATACGGGTCCTCACCTTCACTCCCGGTAAATTTGGGTAACATGCTAATGTGTTGAGCTTTTATTTCGAAATTATTACCATTTACGGGAGGAAGAGTAATACACGAGGGTTGGGCAGAACGGGTGGGGTAGCAGTGGTCCTTGAGAGACATGGCCATGTTTACTATTGGTTCGGAATTATCTAAAGACTCGGAATCAGAAGAAGAAGAAATCTCAAACGATCTCACTAGTCTAGAAGAATTATCCCTAATCCAAATAGTTCGCATAAACCATGAAAGGAAACACGTAGCAAATAAGTGCGATAAAATAAACACACAAAAAGAAAGGCTGAAAAATCAAAAGAAAAATTCTAACCCGAGGGTTCCTTAAATAAAATAAACTAGACCTTGCTCCTAACTGTAAGGACCACTAAAAATTCGGTAAATCAGAAATTATTCGGACCAATTTGGCCAGGTAGGTGCAAGCATTTCCAAGAGGCTAAACACTAGCCTAGACACCAAACCTTAATTGGCCAGGTAAGCTTTCGCTTGCCTAGACACCAAAAAGTCAGAATGATTAAAGATTACGTCATTTTTTAGGTACCTTCCTAATTGAGCGCGAAATTCCTAGGGGCCATGTTTAATTCAATTTTATTAAGGTTAAGGTATGCAAAATGAGGGATTAATTGTTTTTAGGCTAAGGAAAGAGTGATGAAATCCCTTCCCTTATCTTTTGAGAGGTTTTGCCCTTAAAATTTATTTACAAATGATGCAATAAACAACGCTTTTAAAAACTATAAACATTTATGGATGCTTTAAACTACGTGCTCTAATCTAAAGAAAAGAAAGAATTTAACGTACCTTTGGGTCCTCTAGCGTTCACCACAATTATAAGGTACGAAAAATTAAAAACAAGAAAATGAAAATCTAGATGATGTGCCCTAAGTGATTAAATGCATGATGCAACAAGTATGTAATTTCTAACTGATTTTTTTGGATTTTAAATTTTTAATTTTTTTGTGATTTTTTGATTTTTTTTGTGATTTTCTAAAATAAAAAGGCGAAAAGAGTGAGATACGGGTTACCGAAGCACGCTTCCAAAAATTCCAATTTGTTCCAAGCTCCGTCAGAAGATTCCCGAAATTCAAACTTTCCTAAAAAAAACGAGACAAAAATAAGGCAAGAAAAAAAAACTAATCCGAAAAATTAAAAATTATGGCGCGAAAAATAATTAGTCCCCAGCAGCGGTGCCAAAAACTTGATGTGCTAAAATAAATTCAATTTTAAATCGCAAGTGCACGATTGAATTGTTGATATATTTTAGGTATCGATCCACAGAGACTAACATTTTCGCAATCTTAATTTTCAATTTAGTTAGATTAGAACAAGTGGATTTTTGATAATTTGATTGGATTTTATACTAATTAATTCCAAAAAGATAAGTTAATCTAATTTTAAAAGAAAACTAAATTTTATTCTAATTCTAAACTAATTAATTAAATGTAAAATGAGTAAAATTATATTAGTCTAAAAAATATTAAAATAAGAAATTTGAATTAAACTAATTTTATTTACAGAAATTTTTACAAAAAATTTGACATGGAATGTTCGAAAAATTAACACAAGGAAAAACAATTGTAACCAACCAAGCTCACAACACGAACTAATTCAGAAAACTAATTCACAATAAAAACTAATTCGGAAAAGGGACTTATGGCAACTCGACAACTGTAGCACTCCCAGATCCGGGATCAGGGATCGGGTCGTTACGGTCTCATAACTCATACATAATACTTGACTTGAGTCCAAAATCAATAGGTAGCATGATGTGACCCCACAATAATATCCACTCACACACACACAGTTATAGTCCCGGAGATGAAATTGAAATAAGTCTTACATAAAGGGGTTTACGAATAAAAGTTATTACAAGCCAAAAGGATAACATCATATGTTTAAAAGTTTTGCCATTGATTACATTAATTATACATGTAGTTAAACAGGAAACAAAAGCTGTCTACCTATGCTACCTCAGCAATGGCGGCTAGCATCTCAGCGGGGAGTCCGGTGGGTCGGGTAACCCGCTTGCGCCGAATGCGCCTGACGCGAGCCATCTGTCCTAGCTGTTGTTGTGACATAATAAATAAGCAAGGGTGAGCAATAGCCCACCAACAACAATATAACTGAACAGTGATGATATATATATATACACAGCAGTTCAAACAACTTTGAAATCATATGCCATGCCTTAGCGAAGATAATACCAGTATAAGGTAAATGATGAAGTTACAAGTAACTCAAAACATATATATTCCAATTATGAATACTTTTCCAATACTGCCAACAATAATACTGTTGCAGAAAATAAATGAATCTGGATGATTGAACTTATGCTGGAGTATTCACCGCGCCCACTGCCAATCCTTACGATGATCAGTCGCAGATTGTACAGCTTAATTTAGATTTACTACTGGTAGAAGGAAGAACTGACGGCTTTACTTGTCTACCGCCCTACTAGCTCTCCCCTGCCAACGGTTGGGCCAAAGGGGATGGACCGACGCTACTCGGCCTCTTACACGACTCCAAGTTCGAAAAGAATTTCATGACTCTGAATGCAAAATCCGTCCCCCTTTCCCTAAGTATAATACTTGTTGATAAGACTCCACAAAGTAGTCGTATCTAGTTGGAAAGGAAAATTCAACATTTGGTCTCCCAAGCTGTTGCTTGTTAGAGGATACCATCTTGTTCCGATAATCTTACCCCTCGAATGATGAGAGGGTACACTGATGCAATAGATAGCATTTCTAGTTGCGAGTGAAAAGAATACTTTTCTAAAGATTTATGACCGGGAAGTCATCAAGATAAATAACATTTTTCAAGTAAGGTTCTCTTATTATTTGGAAGATAGATTCGAAGGAAGAACGACATTTTGAGAACCTTTCTCAATATAATATTAATAATAATCCGACTTCGAAGAAATTTTATAATTATCGAAGGTCAACGATGATATATGAAGTCATTTCAGAGTATTAGATAAATATTCGGAGAATAGTTATTGTATAAGAAATAATTACAGAAGGCTTATGACTACGAGCGAATATTTACATCGAAGTATTTCTCAGAATACTTGTCGAATAAATAAGGAGGAAATATTTATTGAATAATTAAATATTTAAATGAATATTCAAAATAATATACGTTCAAGTAATAATACTTGAAAGGAATCTTGAAATAATATTAGATAAATAAATAGATCATCAGATAAATATTTAAAATAACATTCGTCAAGTACTTAGGAACTTAAATGAATATTCACAATGTAATATTCATTTAATGAATAATATTCTAAATGAATATCAAAATAATGTTCATTGAGTAATCCAAGCTTTAAAAGAATATTCGAAATAATATTCGATAGATGAATCGACTTTGAATGAATATTGAAAAATAATATTCATTGAATAGATAACGTTCAAATAATTATTTGAAGTAATAATCGTTAATTAAATAATTTCGGACGAATATTCAAATAATATTCGTCAACCAAATAATGAAAAATATTCACTTAAATATTTTCCTCGAATGTAATTACGATATATCAAGAAGTACTGACTCCCGGTCTATACACAACGAATACGATATATATGCCCTTCTCTAAGGGACTTATCAACAACCAGCTTATAACTGATTATTCGATATCTAGCCTATAAGCCAACAATAATTCAAGGAACAGGTATCACAATATATCTTGAAAGTAGGCATGCATGTTATGGCATATGAAACACGAAATCGAATCATATATATATATATATTCAAAACAACAGCCTTTAAAAGGATTTAGAACTTGCCTGGTAATCGAGTACGAGTAGGGGTAGTGGTAGGGTGTCCCGGGTCAGCTCGGCGATCTATAAATAGTCATGAGATTTGAGATTAATCACTTAACACTTTTTAAAAGGGTAAGTATCAACTTAAGTCGAAACATGTTTTCGAATTATCTCGTTATACCCATTTTTAGTGTAACTCTTTTTATTACCGATACGATCCGACATTTGTTCGTCATTAAGACATGTCATCGTACTCACACTTAGTGTATACTTAAGTTGTATAAGTTCTAAATTCGATCGATTACGAACCAAGATTATATCTCGAGTTTTATTGCTCGTTATCTAAGTTATAACCAAAGTTATACTTTTAAGGGGTTCGTTCGCGTTTAACCTTGATTCAAACATTTATATAAAATCGAAAAATGATCCGATTCACATGAGGTTTTCTCTCACACCTTCCTTTTTACCTCTATTATTTAATTACCAAGATTCGCCACTGACTTACGTATTATACGAGGGTTGAATTTCAGTTACGAATTCTCGTTTATGGTTTCGAACTACTTTTAGTATACCGGCCATAACTCCTAAATCGTAAGTCCGTTTCACACGTTCTTTATATCATAACGAAGCTTGGAACATTATCTATCTTATCATGGCTGATTTCGAAGCTAGGCAGTGAGTTACATCTACTGTCCAAGTCATTTTTCTTAAGGGAGTGAGTTACATCTACTGTCCAAGTCATTTTTCTTAAGGGTAACGAAATTTCGGCATTACGACGGCTATAAATCGAATATTTACCAATTCCAAATCTTCCCATAAACATAGTATCCACTCCAAAAAACATATACATGATTTATAACCATGAACTGAGGCCAAGCAATGCCTTTCTGTTCATCTAACTATTTTTAACATTTAACCAAAACCCAATCATAATCATGCTTATAATCATGCTTATATCTTACTAACAACATAACTAACTTATATAACTCAAGAACATGCATAAAAACTCAAAGTAGATCTAGGGTTTCAAGGGCTTTATACCTTCTTAGGAATGTGTACTAGCCTCACAAAGCCTTGTATGGTCCTTAGGAGTGCTTAAGCTTGCTAGAACAATCAAAAGATTCAGAGAAAACAAGGTTAATACATGACGAACACTATTCATCATCATCTTTAGTGATTTTTTTGAAAATGGAAACAAAGGAATTTGGGCTTGAAATTTCTAGGAGATTAGTTTCTTGAATTATAGGACTCACCTTAAAAATTACAAGATCAAATGATGGTTGGAAGTTGGATTTTGGTTTTGAATTTAGAGCATAGGTCGAATGGATGTAATGGGGAGAGAGGTTTGATATTTTTGTGTTTTTTGCTTGGTTAATGTGATAATAAAGCATTAATTGGATGAGGTTTAGATAATATCTCATCTAAAAGCCACTTTAATAAAGTGATGATGTATAGGATGATGAAAGTGGATGGACAAGTGTTGAGATTTTGATGGTTCTCATGTAACTAGTGGTTTGATTTTGCTAAGTGCTAGTTAATCTCCAAACATGCTAGTTACTTATGTAACTAAGTAGTTACTAGATATTTATCACTTGCACATGCATGTATCTTGCTTCCTCTGCTTGATTCTGTGTACGGTTATTGCCCGTTTCGATTGATCGTTCGTAGGAATATTTCACGGATTTCTAATTAGGGTTTACCGGGAATCTTCTTAATATTAATGCTATCATTCTCCATCTTTCTTTCTAACTTTCCACTTTATATTCCTTAAATCCTTTCGTTAAATCCTTAAGGTTATCAGTGTCCTGGGAACTCTCGGAGAAAATAAAAGCGCGGTTTTTCAGAATCCGACAGCTTTTACATACACTTATTTTCCTCTTGGATCACTAATACGAACTCGGAAATCAGTTCCGAATACTTCTATATAGTGTCGTCTCATATTATTCTTACTTCCACCAAAAACACTATTCATTCTTTATTCTTTACTTATTCTCTTAGGGTTGTACAATTGTCCGTATTCTCTTTCGATCGTTCCTTAACCTTTTTGCGGAACCACTGGATTAATTGTTATCGATCTGGATGACATGAGAATATTCTCCTGCTTGGAATTGCCATATCTTATTCCCCTAGGAGATAGATTATTCTTACCTAAGTTGTCAACCATTAGCATTCTTCAAGACATATAAATAATAAAGTCGAATTCCATTCATTCTTTCAAAATATCAACTATTACATCGTAGCCGTAACCACTATTCATTCTTACATCATTAAATAAATAAAAGTTTTAATTCTACCCAAAATATGGGTTCTTACAACAACCAGGACACAGTGATTCTAAAACTCAGAACAAAACCACAAAACTCGCAAACTAATTCAACGAACTCAGCAAAACAATAATTTAGACTCGGTAACTACGTATCTCAACTCAATAACACAGAACACAACACTGGACTCATGGACTCACTCAGAAAAAGAAATGCAGCTAACTCAGCAGACATGACTCGACAAAGTAGAATGCAATACTTGACAGCAAACGTAATCATTGAAACAAAAACTCGCAGCATTCAACAAACTCTAAAACGAAACAGAATTGCGAAGGCAGCAGCTCAAAACTCTAACAACGTAACAAAACTCAGAAAGCAACAGCAACTCGCCGCAAACAAACATAGCAACAAACGAATCTGCAGCAACTTAATTAATTCAAACACAGCAGTAGCTTAGAGCAAATAAACACTGTAATCAACGAGAAATCTAACTTCAGCAGTCAAAACAAAGGCTCAACACGACCACAAACAGCAGCTCAATGATACTACTTATTAAAGAACGGAAAGAAAAAGGCAGAACTCGGAGACTCGAACTCAGCACAACACGCAGAACACGAAACTGGCCTCAAACAAGAATTCAAACGCAAACTAAATAACACAATAGTTCTAACAATTCAGAAAAACAAGAACACGAAACAGCAAACATTGAACTCAACAAAAACTACTGAAACCAAGGAACCGAGTTAACTCGGTAAATACAAACTCATCGTAACAAGAAATCATCAACAAAAGAAACTGGGGAAATGGGAGTTAATAATTCAAAATAAGAAGAAGAATAAGAAGAAGAAGAAGTAAAAGATGGGGTCGTATGTGGCTGGAATCGAAGAAGTGAAGAGTAAAGAGAAGAGGTTTGAGCTGGGTTTGATGGAAAGAAAAAGAGGAAACAGGGGAAAGTTTTTGATTTTCTGAAATGAAAAATAAAACAGCACTAACTTAAGGCTTCGATTTAACAATAAAAGGAGATAAAATACTTTGTAAAATTATTAAAACTAATATTTTTTTATGTTTTTTTAATAGTTAAAATAAGATAAAAAAGAAATTAATTACGAAAGTAAAATTTAAACTAAAACGAGGATTTGGAATTAAAATGTCCCACAATAAAATTGAAATTTAAAGGGGAAGATTACGAATTAAAACTAAAATTAAAACTACGAGCAAGAAAATAAAAATCATTATTTTCAACCCATAGTGGTTAGCATTTCGCTACTTTGTCCACTAAACGGATTTACAAAAATAACGAAAGCTATGCAACAAAAACGAAAGAACAAGACGAGAAATTAAAGGAACGAATTTTTTGCATTAAAATAAAAAGTGTTAACAAGATTTGAAACTAAAAAAAAACAAGAAATTAAAGCTACCCTAAAATCTAAGTTGATAAATACAAGGGAGGTAAGGGGGTATTTATAGGATAAGAATTAGGGTTTAATGGTCTGTTGGGTTAATCTTGGCCCTACACCTTCTAAATGTGGTGGACAAATTCTAGCCATCAATTTGTTTCCTTCCCCCTTAAGCTTTGATGAGTGGATCTTGGCCGTACACTTATTTAGTGTGTTGGGATGATCTCCACTTTCCACATGTCTTCAAAGATTCTTTTTTCACCAAGCTCCTAATTCTTTTTCCTTTTTTTCATTTAAGTCCTTTTTCTTCCTCTTTTTCCCTTCCTTGCTCTTTATTTCTTTATTTATTCACGAATTTCCTAAAATGTAACAAAATAAATTATTAAAATACGAGTTCAAGCAATAAATATGTAATTAAAATATGAAAAAATATGCACTTATCAAATTTTTCAAGTTTTTACAGTTACCAGATAGATGATTAACACTACCACAGTTCACACATTCTTTCTTAGGTGCATACCTATCAGGAGTGTAATTGTTGTGTTTATTAATCCCTACATTGCCATTTCTGTTCTTTCTCATACCTTTAGCCTTTGACTCAACTTTTTCTAACTTGTCTTTCAATTGCTTGTCAGACAAGTGGCCTATGTTTGCTCTATCAACCGATTTTGTTTTGCTACACTCTTCTATTACAAAGTTTTTGCTGACGGGACCATATTGATTGTTCAATTTAACTAAGGTTGCTTTGTTGACAACTTTGGCATTTGATGGATAACTTTGATCAGTATCCATCGATCGCTCACTGTTCAACGGATAATTATCAGCATTATCCATTGACACACTGTCTGAAGCAGTCTCACCATCAACTCCTAACTTTGCTTCTTCTAAATTGCTAAAAGAATCAATCCCTTGGACACTACAAATTTCTTCATTGGTGGCTTTAGATTTTTTCCACTTAGCAATTAGATCGTGTTCTTTCTTTAACTATTTTTTCACTGATTCTTCTCTTTTAAGAGCTTCAATCAATCCATCTTTAGCATCCTGGAAATCTCTTCTCATAACCTCAATTTCAATTAATTGAGTTTCTATTAAAGCATTCCTATCGCTTAACTTTTCATTAAGACCTTTAATCCTCCTATTTTCTTTGTTAAGCGATTTCAAGGAAACGTGCATATTATACAAATCAAGAGACATTTCATCAATTATACTAGCACATTCAGCTTTAGAAAGATCAGTTAAAATTGTAGAGAATACCTGGTTGCTTGCTGAACTAGCTTCTTTATCATTTTCCTTGGCCATGAGGGCAAGGTTGACAAACTCTTCTTCAGCTTCAGAATCTCCACCAACAGCCCAATCATTGTCTCTTGACATGAATACTTTCTCCTTTTTCTTTAGAAGATCAAAATACTTTTTCTTGTAGTCAACAGCTCCAAACTGTTTCTTCTCATTCTCAGCCTTAGGCTTTCTGCATTCATTGGCGAAATGGCCAGTAATTCCACTGTTGAAGCATTTGAACTTAGACCTTTCAACCATGTCTTTGGATGGTTGATAGCTTTTTCTGAATTGGTTGCCTCCTGCCGGATTCTTATTGAATTTGAGCTTTGAGAATCTTCTTGACAAGAATGCTAGATAGTCATCCAAGTCATCAGATTCATCCACACTAGATGCATCAATTTTTTCAATCAACTTGCATCTCCCCCTGCTAGTTTTAGCTCCACCTTCACAAGTCTTTGGACTTGGTGTAGTTTTTATGCTCTCCATCTTCTCACTATCCTAGCTTGCTGGAATATTGGCCACCAAGGCAACAGCTCCACCTTTCTTCTGAATTTTCTCCACTTCCTCATCTTGCTGCATTTCAAGCTCATAAGTTTTCAAGATACCATACAGTCTCTCAAGTATAAAGTAGGAAGAGATCTCAGAAACTTTACTGGCTTCCATTCCTTAGGAAGAGATCTCAGAAACTTTAGGTTGGAGTCCTTGGTTTCATATTTTCTCCCATACAACTTTAAGCCATTCAGCAGCTTCTGAAATCTACAGAATATGTCTGTTAAGTTTTCACCAGGGAGATAGTGAAAGTATTCTTATTATTGTATGAGGAGCTGCATCTTGTTTTCTCTGACCTGTTTAGTTCCTTCACAGATTGTTTGAATAATGTCTGATATTTCCCAGTTATGCACCACGAGATTGTAGAAGAGGGGGCTTGAATACAATCTCAACTAAATTCTTTCGAACTGATGAGGTTTAAAACAAATTGTTATAAGAACAGAAAGGATAACAAGATAAACAAATTATCTAACACACATACAACACGAGATATAAAAAATCTCAGGTGGGTTAGCTTGATTGTTTAGTCCACCTGATGGTTGTATTTGAAGATAATTCTCTGTGTACGAATACATAGCTGCGGGTTACAATTTTTTAGTGTTTACAAGAAAACCTAAGCTATCAGCCTTGTGATCAGTGTTTTCTTCTCTACAAAAACTATTGCTACTCATACACACACATACTCGAAGTGGTAGCCATTTCTGGAATTATCTTGAAATTCTTCTTTTCTTGATTTGGACAATCCCAGCATGCTTCAAGTTAGTGTATGTTTCTTTCTTCAAAAGTTATTAATTTCTTGAGATGACTTAGCTTCCAAGCCCACGTGATGCTTTATGCAAAAGATCTTTTTGCTTTGGATCTTTGTCTCTGAAAGTAGCTTAAATAAAAAAGATAATCTTTTTGAAAGTCAATAAGCTTTTCTGCTTAATTGAGCTGTGCTTGAACTTCCCAGATATAACGGTTGATCCTTATGCATTTATCAAGATATCCTTTGAATCTTTCAGTAGAAGTGTAATCATGTTGGAGGTTGCTTCCACTCTTATTGTTCCCTTGAAGTCGGATAAACAGTGACTGATTTCACCTTTCACTTGGAAGAGTTTGAGCCTTCAAATATCTACAATTTGACTCCCGACTCGTAACATCCTCTTTGTAATTGGCCACTATCTATAAGTCACGAATTGCAAAGTAATTCTGGGTCTAATCTCTATTGGATGTGTTCCTTTAGAAAACTCTGGTATTATTATGAAAACAGGTTAAATTCTCGAACAGATGAATCTTGAGTTCTCGAATGATGACTTCTCAAGCAGTTACTTTAAGTGAGTTCTCGAATAACTTCTCGAACAGTTCCTTTAAGTGAGTTCTCGAATGACTTCTCGAACAGTTCCTTTAAGTGAGTTCTCGAATGACTTCTCGAATAGTCTTTTGAGAGGACTTCTCGATTAGTGCATGTTGCAGACTTCTCGAACAGAGCAATCAGACTTCTCGAACTAGGACTTCTCGAATAGACCCTTTTTATAGAGTTCTCAAATGACTTCTCGAACTCTTCTTCTCTTGATTTCTCGAACTTACTTGCATGGTTATAGCAAACTCTCTTTTGACTACTGATATCTGAATTTAGCATCCCAAGGCTTGTTACAGAAATAATTCTTAACTACATGCAGAGTTCCAATCTCAAGATATTGCTTTAGTTGATCTGCATTTAAGTTAGCTTCCTGATTTATTTGTCAGCTTCAATTCCTTGATTCATTTTCTTCCTTGTGGTATTTGTTATCATCATTTAAAACATATATGACTCAACAATCTCCCCCTATTTATGTCTTTGAGAAAAGAACATAAATCCAGAGTGTGATGATAACAAAAACCACTCTTCAGACTTTTCTTTAATTAGAGCAGAAAATATTGATCAAGCTTCTTTGACACAATTTCTTGATTGTACTACTTACTCCACTTGAGTACTTTGAACTGATCCCCCTATGTATAGCATTTATTCTGAGAGTTTTGTTCTATTTCTTCACTTGCTGGTTGTTCTGAAGGTAATTCCGACCCTTCTCCCCCTTTGTTGAAAGATAAAGAAAGAGACTGTTTGAGATTGAAGGAAAAGTCTGAAACTTCCTTTCATGCTTACTTCTCCCTCTTTTTTGTTATCAGCAAAATCAGAGTAGTAGTAATTAGATTGAGAACCAAAGGGATGAGAAACTTGACTTGGCATGAAAATTTTCTCTCTTAATCTCTCTGTTTTTGCATCAGGATCTCATCCTGGCTCATTTCTCACAACTCACCTTCGCTTCCTAAAGGGGTACTCAACCTCTCCTTTTGCTCTAGTGGAAGAAATAGGAGAACACTCTTACACGCACCTCACCTTTTGCCCTAGAGCAACCAGGCCTCTCTTGTTTTTCACTCCCTTCCCTTAGTCCTAAAAACCATGAAATTTCGTAAAGATTGAAGAGAAATTGTTGTTTTAAACAGAGATAAGGTTCAGTAAACTGCCTTTAGAGAAAGCTTAGTGAACTGAGTGTTGGCTTCTTCATGAATTAAAATGAAGAATCAAGAGTGTTTGGAGTTGTATTGAAGTGCTTCAGATTCCAAAATAGGTATCCATGAATGGGGCTGAATCCTCTCATTTATAGAAGATTCATCAACCTGAATTTGAGAAATATTTAAGAGTAACTTGTGTGTGCTCCCCCTATGTCAATGCAACTTGTACTAACTCCTGGCTAGATGACAAGTGTTATAGGTTGCACAATTGTGTCCCTTACACTCACTGATTGTGTTCCTGATTGGGAACTTGATTCAATAGTTAAAGTCTGTTGAGAAACTAAAACTAGAAATGTGGATGTCCTTATTAATCACTATGCCTTTTTAGGAAGACATAGGATGGCCAGGCTGGTTTTACACACCCTTACATTCTTTGTTCTTATGGTTTCTTGATGTTCCCCACTTCCCTCACCCTCACTTTCCTCCTGAACACTCCCCTCAAGTTAAGATTTACAAGGATTGTCAACTACAATTTGTTGAGAAACTGTACAGGGGGTATCAAAGATGGAACATTGTGAATATATGGTGTGTTGATTGGGTAGAGAATCTGGGGGACATTCCAGCACTTCTCATTTCAGCAAATTAAGGAAAAGATTTTAGGACAATAAAGAGAAATGCTGATTAAAAGGAACTCAATACCTTAGCTAAGTGTACTGCTGTAAGAGCCTTCTCCACATGAAGGTTTATTCACTTAAGGAATGCAGAACACCACTTCCCTTGATTGCTCGAATTGATATTGTACCAGTAGCTGTACTTAGGAAAGAAACAAGTTGCAGAGATAGTTATGAACATTCATTTGAGTATCTGCAAGAGTGTTGTACGTAATCCTAGTGCCATAGTTAGTCAATTTGAAGCATGAGTTCAATCAGCAAAAATAAATACTTATTCATGTGTTTAGAGTTAACTAATAGGTCCTGTTAAAACAGAGTACAGACCAGTTATTTCTAATTAAGCTCTAGTTCTAAGTGTGTTACACATGGCACATGACAGAATTATAGAACCTGGTTGATGCAATGACCAAGTTTGCTGTGTGAACACCATCACTTTATCATCATCATCATCATCCTCTGTTGTCAGTTTGAGTCATTTAGAGTACTGCAAATTGGACAAAAACCTATGCAACTGTGTAGAGGGTTAGATGGTAACCTGAACTTAGAATTAAAACATCATGAATAGTGTCTAAGTTACCATATCTATTCAGTTTGATTCAGAAGTGTTAGATATAATTGATGTGAATAATAATCAGTGTTTAAGTGTTACAGTGAAATATCAGAGTTTAGCTGGAAGCAGTCAGAGTTTAGTTAAACGCTGACAGATTGAAGCTCGACAGAGTTTGTTAAACTCTGTCTGGAGGAAGCGTCTACTGGTCAACAGTGTTTGAAGAATTATTGAAGATAATTATGGAAGCAATATCTTTGAAGATTGGATAGCTGTCAAAGAGATTGAGTTGACTAAGGAGACGTGTAGTAATCGTAATTGATATCAATTGTATAGCTAATTTATAGGAGTATCAATTATTGACTGTATAGCAGCTGTATATCTTATAAATACAGTTAGGTTAACCCTAGAAGGGTATCATGCAACACAATATTATTCATTGTAACCTAAGCAGCTCTCTGTGATATTTTACATCACTGAGAGAGGAGTTATTAATTCCAAATAGGTTTTAATTGTTTAAACGTGTGTTTTATTGTTAATCTCTCATACAATCTTGATTATAATTGTGTATTCGGCCTAACAATTGGTATCAGAGCCGATCTATTACGTTAATATAGTTTAAGATCCACACGCAACTATAATCAATGGCAGAGATACCTCCTCCAACAGGTTCAAGTGCTGAGAAGACTCCTACCACAGTGAGTCGTTATGAGACAATTAGGGTTCCTATTCTCAGGCCGGCAGACTATGCAATCTGGAAGGTGAAGATGACTATGTTTCTGGAAGCTACAGATCCAGAATAACTTGATAGAATTTATGAAGGTCCTCATAAACCTACAAAGCTATCTGTTGCTACTGTTGGTCAAGAAGCTAAAATAGTTCCAAAGGAGAAGAAAGATCTGACTCCTTAAGATCTTTCATCTATTGCTAAGGATGCAAAAGTTAGGCATCTACTTCATAGTGCTTTAGACAATGTTATGTCTAATAAAGTGATTAACTGCACTACTGCCAAAGAAATCTGGGATGCCCTTGAGGTTAGATGTCAAGGAACTGCTGCTATCAAGAAGAATAGAAGGAACATACTCATATAGGAGTATGAGCACTTTGAGGCTAAATCTGAAGAAACCATGATAGAAACAATTGACAGATTCTACAAACTGCTCAATGATTTGTCACCGGTTAATAAAGAGTATGATCTAGAAGACTCAAATCTCAAATTTCTTCTTACCTTACCTGAAAAGTGGGATGTGAAGACAACCACCATAAAAGATAACTACGATCTTGCTGATACTGAGATTGATGAAATCTATGGGCTGCTCAAAACTCATGAACTGGAACTGGAACAGAGAAACAAGAGATCAAGCAACAAGACAAAGTCTGTTGCTCTTAAGGTTGAAGAAAAACCCTTGAAGAAGGAAGCATCAAGGAAGAAAGCTAAGGGAAAGGCTTTAGTCATACATTCTGAAAGTGAGTCATCAAACTCTGATGTTGATTCAAACACTGATGAATCATCTGATTCTGAGGATGATTGTAACACCCCCAGATCCGGGGTCCGGGATCCGGTCATTACGGTCTTCATTTCTGTCCACAACACTTGAACTTACTTCAACATAAAATAAATTACATCTTTATGACCCAACACAACAATATAAAACACACCCGTTATAGTCCCAGAGATGAAATCAGAGTAACAATCAAATTTTATTAATCACATTTTGAGTTCTTACAACCCAAAAGAATTACAATATACATACATACTCTGTTATGTCCCGAAGTATCGTAGAAGGGGGGTTGAATACGATACTAAAAAAAAATAATTCCGAGAATATATCTTTATTGATTATAAACTCGAAGGGGTGTTACAACTTCTAATCCAATGGATTAGCTTCAAAATTTGAACAATCCTAAGGATAGTTTAGGCACGAGGACCTTCTACCCGACACTTCCTGAAAGCGGGCTAAGCCGGCTTTCCTACTAGATGGACTGTCTAGCAGCTTACACAGAGAAGATATAAGAGAGAGAAGAGAGAATTGTTTGTTGAGGTGTATTTTGAAATGAAATACAACATGCCTATTTATAGACTTTAGAAAGTTACTATGCAGCTAAATTAACGTAACTGCTGACGTTTTTATCTCTTTTTTATTCTTCCGCCGCCTACCTCTTTTCAAACTTCAAACCATCTGATTTACAAAATTCAACAAAAGCTTTCTGACAAAAATTTTGAATTTTATATTTGTGTGGGCCTCACCTGATTGAATAGTACTTTTGGGTACTATTCATGTGAATAGTGATTTCGGTTACTATTCATATGAATAATGATTTTGGATACTATTCATTTTCCTCTTAATTTGACATCCTTAAATATGCAGCTTCCAAAATGGAGGATATCAATACTGCTCTAAACTCAATCATACCTCTTAACAGTTTTTCTGAGTTAGATACTTCGATTCCTTTGTGAAGTGTTGACGCCTAGTGCAACTGGTCTAGTTCACAAATGACTAACATTCACTCATGGTCTTCGTATCATGTCTTTAAGAACACTGCTAAGAATTGTACAACCATAAAAACTTTATCTCTGGAATCTTTTGGCCCTTCAACTGAATCATCTGTACATCTTATTTTGTCACTGAGGCTTGATCATGTTAATGAACTTCTTTCAGCAACTTGATCCTTGTTGATGCATGTTCTTCAAATTTCACGATCCCTGCATAGAGTTAATATTATTTAACTTTTATCCTAGTTGAGTTATATATGTCCTCTATTACATATTACATTACATTATGCTTTACAATCTCCCCCTATTTGATTGTTAGGGTTTGACAAGCAAATTCCTATAGGATAACTCAACTGATACAACAAAAAATGAAATACAAAGATAAATAATATTAAAGCGCATTCTGGATCTTATATACATTTTCCAGATTTCTAAAATTTGAACAAGTGCAAGATAAATTGTTCCTCTAGACTGAACATATCTCCAAATTTTCCTTGCTTTCTTTCCACTAATACTCCTACTAGCTTTTCCTTTCCCAAAATAAAGTTAATTTCGTGTCAACAACCTTTTCCTTGCCCTTACGCCTAGTTGATTTTTCTTGATCATCCAACTTCTCCCCCTCAGTTGGGTTATCCTCCAGAGTAGTAGGATGTGGAGTTGGTAAATTTGACGAAGATGGTTTTGCCAAGGTATTAATTGCATGACTAAACTGGGATGCCATGGAACTTAACTGAACCTGGAATGCATCATGTTGAGTAAGTTGCAAATTTTTGATTTCTGCAATAGTCTTACAGATATTTGACAACTCTTTCTCCATTGTTTGGACCCGTGTAAGGAATCTGCTGTATTCCTTTCTGGTTACAGGTGCATGTGGTTGAGTAGGTTGCTCACTCATACGTTCTGCAGGTGTTTCACTCAACACTCTATATTCACTTCAGTTTAGTGGTTTGGGTTACACTTACATGTTCTGTTCGTTTTTCTCTCCACTCTCCTCCAGAGCTTCCACCGATATGTGTACCTGCAAATGAAATCATCCTAGCCCCTTTTTCAGAGGTCACGGATGGTGCAATGAAAGTTCGTGAGCTTCCGTCCTCACGTGAATCGAGTTGCCGACCACTGGTAAAGAATGGTAAATCTCGAAAGAGATCCAGAGATTTTCCCTCTACAAGGTTAAACTTGAATCGATTAAATGGCACAAAACCCAAGTTTCCCTCGTACGTATGTGAAGACACTTGGTTCATAAAAGAACCTCCTACCGATGGATCTGTCCGTAAAATGGAAGATTCACCAGCAGTTATTGAGGTAGGTAATTCCACCTCGGATGCCTGTGAAGGCATTTGATCTTTAGAAAGATAATCAACCACTCTTATGTTCTATGAAATGGAACTCAAGATAGTTGCTCCCGTCAATTTAGCCTTATTTACATTTTCACTCATTGGATAAGAAAGAATTGTTTTACTAACAGTTGCCGTTACCTCAGGTTCATTGGGTTTACTCCGTTTAGAATGAGGTAGAGCGGCTGATGTAACTAACTCCTTATGTGGTGCTGCTGAGGCACTATCTCCCTCAATAATGTGGATGACTGGTCGTTTAAGTGACAATTGAGGTGTAGGAGTTTGTTGTGTTTGTGTTTGTATTTATAGAATGGGCTCTTCGACCTGTGTTAGAGTCGGTGGGATTTCCTACTCTTGGTCGGGTAAGATGGCCACTAGGGGCTGTAGGAACTGTATTTCCTGTGATACAATAGGGAATACAGAGGTTGGGATAGCAGGGATTGAAATATTACCTTATCGTATACCTGCTCTCATTGGTCTTGGTAACAACGGAAGTGGGACAGTCTTTAGATATTCAGTTAGGACTGTAGGCACATCCGTATAGTTCTTTTTGCTTATGTAATAAATTACATTCGTCTTCATGTAAGAACATTCCACCTTTCGACCATTTTCCGAGTGTACCCTGTCTTCATCATTCAAAAAATCATTTAATATTAGTTGTAGAAACCTTGGATATAGACATTTGTCGTTTTGAGTCTGAACATCTCTTGTTCACAAGTGTTTCATCTTTAAAATGATTTGACCAAGCACTATTTTTCCAAAATTAATCCTCAAATTATTGGCGACCGCATACCCTATTTTTTGAATAAATTCAGGTATCCGATCTAGATTCGTTCTATCTGAGGAAAAAACATGGCCAAGAATGTGAAAGAAGAAATTCCAGTACTGGGTTAGAAATGTTCTTGAGATATTACCAATATTGAAATTGCCATCTTGGTACATAATAAAACGAAAGAACATTTCATTCTGTTTAGGTGTAGGATCAGAAACGAGATTTTCCATAGGAAAATGAAGAATTCGATTAACATCTCGTTCAGTGACCCTAATCGACCTACCAAACAGTCGATATGTGAATGCACACCCGTCCTGTCCAGAAGTTTTAACCGCACTGCAATACAGTTCACGTAATGCATCATGGTTAAGCTGCGTTGGTGTAACTAAAGCATAGCGAATTAATGAATGTTCATTCAGAAATTGTGCCCAAGCCCGAAATTGCTCATCATAGATGGTTTCGATTTGCTGAATGGAAGTAGGATTAACTTTAGCAATAAAAAAACTTCCCTGCAATGCCATTTTCAAAACTTTGAGGAAATTCAAAAACAAGGGTTAGTTTTTATAAAGATGATGTATAAAGCAAGAATATGAAATCCGATATAAAAACCACCAGCTAGATTGAGAGATCTTTCCGATCAAAGCTCGAAATATTTAGCAATTGTGTGTATATGCTCTGTATATCTGAAAAATGATGATGTTAAACAAAAACAAAAACTCATCATTTATAGGGTTTCAAGGTTCAGTGGTTTAGGTGAAGTAGTGACAGGTTTTGTTTAAATAATTCAAACTCTCTACAACAACTGGTAAATTGTCAACCATGTTAGGTAGCCACCATGTTAGGTTTTGTTAAATTCTACTATTTAAGATAATATATTTAGATTTTTTTAAAATCATTTACTATTTATTTTTAATTTTATAGCCATTTTCCTTGTTTCAATTAAAAATAAATAGTAAACAAACTCGTTAAATTCTAAATATATTATCTAAAATACTAGAATTTAATAACTTTTCATTTGGTTGCTTTAACATTAAAAAAAAAATGTGCAGAATCAACACATAATTACTTTTATTTTTCGAACACAACATTGTTGTCATTACTTGCAACTATAATGGTATACATGAGATGCCGAGAACTAGAGTTAGCAATTTGATACTAGCCCTCCACTTCAGTGAGCACTTTGAGATTTAACCCTACTCATTTCATATCTACTTTGCATGAGTTTGGCAAACCTCTTGCAAAGTTTCTCATCTGTAGACCCAAATATTATATCATCTACATAAATTTGGACAAGTATCATAGAACCATTGACATTTCTATAAAAGAGAGTTTTATCAATAGTACCTCGAATGAAGTGATTCTCTATAAAGAACTGTCACTACACCAAAACTGGCCATTAGTAACGGATATATCCGTTACTAATGACATTAGTAACGGATATATCCGTTACTAATCGTCCGTCACAATTGCTTTTTTTTTTAAATTTTGTAACAGATATATCCGTTACTAATTAGTAACGGATATATCCGTTACAAATAGATTAGTAACGGATATATCCGTTACTAATTAGTAACGGATATCTGGAATTAGTAACGGATATATCCGTTACTAATTAGTAACGGATATATCCGTTACAAATAGATTAGTAACGGATATATCCGTTACAAATTAGTAACGGATATCTGAAATTAGTAACGGATATATCCGTTACTAATTAGTAACGGATATATCTGTTACAAAATAAAAAAAAAGCAATTGTGACGGACGATTAGTAACGGATATATTAGTAACGGATGTTGAGAATTAGTAACGGATATATCCGTTACTAATTAGTAACGGATGTTGAGAATTAGTAACGGATATATCCGTTACTAATATTAAAAAAATTTAATAAGCTCTCAGCCAATCAGAGGCTACCACCACAACCGCCCCCACCTCTCAGCCAATCACATCGCGCCACCTGTACTCTCAGCCAATCAGAGGCTGCCACCACAACCTCCCCACCTCTCACCCAACCTCAATTTTTCCAGATTTGTTGAAGTAAAGTTTCGAACCCCTGACCTCCTCTGAGGTAGTACACCCCCTCAACCAACTGTGACACGCGAGTATTTGTGATATATATGGAAATACAATCCTTATACTATGAACTTTTACATGTTTTTGTTTTATAAATTCGTTTAAAATTATAATTTTTTAAAAAATTCGTTTTAATTTAATTTTACATATTGTTTAAAATTTAATTTTTTAAAAATTCGTTATAATTATTTATTTTAAAAAAATAGAAAATAATTATTTTTTAAAAAAATCGAAAATAATTTTTTTTTAAAAAAATCGAAAATAATTATTATTTTTTAAAAAATCGAAAATAATTATTTTTTTAAAAAAAACGAAAATAATTAATTTTTTTTAAAAATCGAAAATAATTAAATTTTTTTTAAAAATCGAAAATAATTATTTTTCTAAAAAAATCGAAAATATTTATTTTTTAAAAAAATTGAAAATAATTATTTTTAAAAAAATCGAAAATAATTATTTTTAAAAAAAACGAAATTTTTTTTAAAAATCAAAAATTATTAATTTTTTTTTAAAAAATCGAAAATAATATTTTTTAAAAAATCGAAAATAATTTTTTTTAAAAAAATTCGAAAACAATTATTATTTTTTAAAAAATCGAAAATAATTATTTTTTTTAAAAACGAAAATAATTAATTTTTAAAAAAATCGAAAATAATTAAATTTTTTAAAAAATCGAAAATAATTATTTTTTAAAAAAATCGAAAATAATTATTTTTTTAAAAAAATCGAAAATAATTTTTTTAAAAAAAACGAAAATAATTATTTTTTTAAAAAATCGAAAATAATTAATTTTTTTTAAAAAATCGAAAATAATTATTTTTTTAAAAAAATCGAAAATAATTATTTTTAAAAAAACGAAAATAATTTTTTCGACGATGCAACCATAAGGTTGTTAATATCTAATGATTTTAGTGATATACACAAAAAATTAAAAAATTACAAGCTTATTTGATGTGATTTTATAATATAAATCTCCAAAAAACACTAATCGCGATAACTAGTATCGTCCCGATTGCACAAAACAATATTTTTAAAATGTTTTTTCGACGATGCAACCATAAGGTTGTTAATATCTAATGATTTTAGTGATATACACAAAAAATTAAAAAATTACAAGCTTATTTGATGTGATTTTATAATATAAATCTCCAAAAAACACTACTCGCGATAACTAGTATCGTCCCGATTGCACAAAACAATATTTTTAAAATGTTTTTTCGACGATGCAACCATAAGGTTGTTAATATCTAATGATTTTAGTGATATACACAAAAAATTAAAAAATTACAAGCTTATTTAATGTGATTTTATAATATAAATCTCCGAAAAACAATACTCGTGATAACTAGTATCGTCCCGATTGCACAAAACAATATTTTTAAAATATTTTTTCGACGATGCAACCATAAGGTTGTTAATATCTAATGATTTTAGTGATATACACAAAAAATTAAAAAATTACAAGCTTATTTGATGTGATTTTATAATATAAATCTCCGAAAAACAATACTCGTGATAACTAGTATCGTCCCGATTGCACAAAACAATATTTTTAAAATATTTTTTCGACGATGCAACCATAAGGTTGTTAATATCTAATGATTTTAGTGATATACACAAAAAATTAAAAAATTACAAGCTTATTTGATGTGATTTTATAATATAAATCTCCGAAAAACAATACTCGCGATAACTAGTATCGTCCCGATTGCACAAAACAATATTTTTAAAATATTTTTTCGACGATGCAACCGTAAGGTTGTTAATATCTAAGGATTTTAGTGATATACACAAAAAATTAAAAAATTACAAGCTTATTTGATGTGATTTTATAATATAAATCTCCGAAAAACAATACTCGCGATAACTAGTATCGTCCCGATTGCACAAAACAATATTTTTAAAATATTTTTTCGACGATCCAACCGTACGGCTGTTAATATCTAAGGATTTTAGTGATATACACAAAAAATTAAAAAAATTACAAGCTTATTTGATGTGATTTTATAATATAAATCTCCAAAAAACAATACTCACGATATCTAGTATCGTCCCGATTGCACAAAACAATATTTTTAAAATCTTTTTTCGACGATCCAACCGTACGGTTGTTAATATCTAATGATTTTAGTGATATACACAAAAAATTAAAAAAAATTACAAGCTTATTTGATGTGATTTTATAATATAAATCTTTTAAAAGTATTAAATTAGTAATAGATATATTATTCCTTAGTAACGGATATATCCGTTACTAATATTAGTAACGGATATATCTGTTACTAATTCTATGTATCCGTTACTAATTAGTAACAGATATATCCGTTACTAATATTATATATCCGTTACTAATTAGTAACGGATATATAATATTAGTAACGGATATATCTGTTACTAATTAGTAACGGATACATAGAATTAGTAACGGATATATCCGTTACTAATTAGTAACGGATATATGTGCATTAGTAACGGATATATCCGTTACTAATTAGTAACGGATATATCCGTTACTAATTCTATGTATCCGTTACTAATTAGTAACAGATATTTAATATTAGTAACGGATATATCCGTTACTAATTAGTAACGGATACATAGAATTAGTAACGGATATATCCGTTACTAATTAGTAACGGATATCTGACACATTAGTAACGGATATATCCGTTACTAATTAGTAACGGATATATCTGTTACTAATGCCATCAGTAACGGATATATCCGTTACTAATTAGTAACGGATATATCCGTTACTAATGGCTTTTTTTATCTGTTAGTAATTTGCCAGTTTGGTGTAGTGTGTGAGAGTGTGTCATACCAGGCTCTAGGTGCTTGCTTCAGGCCATAAAGTGCTTTGAGTAGAAATAACACATATTCTGGAAACTCTGGATCTTCAAAACCAGGCGGTTGACTAAAATATACCTCCTCCTCCAGAATTCCATTCAGAAATGCACTCTTGACATCCATTTGATAGACTTTGAAATTTGCATGCGCTGCATAGGCCAGGAAGATCCTTATTTCTTCTAACCTTGCCACTGGTGCAAAGGTTTCTTCAAAATCAATTCCTTCCTCTTGACAGTAGCCTTTAGCAACTAATCTAGCTTTATTCCTTGTGACTATGCCATTCTCATCCATCTTGTTCTTGAATACCCACTTAGTGCCAATCACTGATTTGTCTTTAGGTTTGGGTACAAGTTTCCACACTTCATTTCTTTCAAACTGGTTTAACTCTTCTTGCATTGCTAAAACCCAGTCTGGATCCAGAAGAGCATGTTCAACTTTCTTAGGTTCCTCTTTGGATAGAAAACTGCTATATAAGCATTCTTCTTGAGTTGCTCTTCTGATTTGGACCTTTGCATTAGGATCTCCAATGATAAGCTCAAATGGATGATCCCTGGTCCACTTTCTTTGTGGTGGTAAGTTTAACCTTGATGAAGTGGCTTCATTTTCTCTGTGTTGATCATTGTGGTTTGTTGTTAAGTTTTGAGTGTGAGAAACTCTCCCTGAGTGTATGGCCCTCGAGATTGATGGAGATCTTGCAGATTCATCAACAGATGCTTCAAATTGATTTCCAACTGATGGTGGAAGTTGCTCTTCAACAGGTGGTTCATTCTGCACTTCAACTGATGCTCCTTGTCTGTTTCTCACATCATTTGATCTGCATACTTCATCATCATCTTCACTTTCTTCACCACTTCTCTCATTCTCAAATGAGAGAGACTTATGAAAACCTTCATCTACTAGACCAGATATTTTCTTGTCATCAAAGACAAAATGTATGGACTCCATTACAATGTTTAGTCTTAGGTTGTAGACTCTGTAGGATTTTCCAGCTGAGTATCCAACAAAGATAGCTTCATCTGCCTTTGAATCAAATTTTCCAAGATGCTCACCATGATTTTTCAGTACAAAGCATTTGCATCCAAAGACATGAATAAAGTTGATTGTTGGTTTCTTGCCTTTGAAAAGTTGATAAGGTGTCATGCCTTTTGCTTGATTGACCAAAGAAATATTCTGAGTGTAGCATGCAGTGTTTATAGCTTCTGCCCAGAAGTATGTTGGTAGCTTAGACTCTTCAAGTATTGTTCTTGCAGCTTCAATTAGAGTTCTGTTCTTTCTTTCCACTACACCATTTTGTTGAGGAGTTCTTGGTGCATAGAATTCTTGGATAATTCCTTCTTCTTTACAAAACTCTCTTATTACAAAATTCTTGAACTCGGTTCCATTGTCACTTCTAATTCTCCTTTCTTTAAGTAGAGGATTGTTGTTGACTATCTTGATGTGGTTTATAATGACTTCACCCGCCTTATCCTTAGAGTGCAGAAAGAATGTCCAAGAGAATTTTGAGAAATCATCAATAATCACAAGAGGGTATTTCTTCTTTAAGATTAACAACACATTGACTGGTCCAAAGAGATCTATGTGAAGTAGTTGCAAGGGTTGATCAATAGATGATATTGATTTTGATTTGAAAGAGGCCTTCTTCTGCTTCCCTTTCTGGCATGCATCACACAATCCATCCTTGGAGTAATCCAATTTTGGAATACCTCTAACCAAATCCTTCTTTACCAACTCATTCATTGCTTTAAAACTCAAGTATGACAGTCTTTTACGCCAAAGCCAACCTTCATCTTCACTTGCCTTGCTGAGAAGACATGTAGTCATGTTTGCATTTGTTGAATTGAAATCAGCAATGTACACATTTCCTCTTCTATCTCCTGTCAACACTACCTTGTTGTCACTTTTCTTGAAAATGACACAAGCTTCAGATGTGAACCAGACATTCTGGCCTTTATCACACAGTTGACTGACACTTAGCAAGTTATGCTTAAGTCCATCAACCAGTGCTACTTCTTCAATGACAACATTCCCTTGTGAAATCAAGCCATATCCTCTAGTATATCCTTCGTTGTTGTCTCCGAAGGTAATGCTAGGTCCAGCTCTCTCCTCAAGCTTAGTGAGCAGGGTAGAATCTCCAGTCATATGCCTAGAACAACCACTGTCTAGATACCAAAGATTCTTTCTATTTCCCTGCACACAACAAAACAAAATCAAGTTGATTTTGGTACCCAAGTTTTCTTGGGTCCTGCCTTGTTAGCCTTTTTCTTAATTTTCAAGCCCTTACTACCCAGGGGTTCTGATTGAGTTAAATCAACCTTAACTCTTGGTGTAGGTTTCTGAAAAATAGGTTGTTTCACTTGCTCACATGCATTAAAACTAGATGTATAATTTGGCATAGTCTGTGCAAACATGTTATTCATCATCCATGGAAACTGAGGCATATTAAAAGCATTGTAATATGGATTATACATAAATGGCATGTTAGCATAATGACTAGATGCATGAGCAGGCTGGACAAACATGTTTGGCATAACATTCATAGCAGGCATAGGTACTGACTTAGGCATACTAGGCACAGAAAGCATTCTTAACAGATTTACAGTTGACAAATAAATGATTAACACTACCACAGTTCACACATTCCTTTCGAGGAGCATATTTATCAGGTGTGTAATTACTATGTTTGTTAATTCCTACCTTGCCATTTCTATTCTTCTTATTAGCCTTAGCCTTAGGTTCAGTCTTTTCTAACTTATCCTTCAATTTCCTGATTGACAAGTTGCCTATGTTTCCTTGTTCAACTGACTTGGTTTTGCTACACTCTCCATTAACAAAGTTCTTATTGACAGGCCCGTACTTTTTATTCAATTTAGTTAAAGTTGCTTTGCTAACAGGCTTAAGTCTTAAAGAACATTCTTTTTCAACTAAATCACTGTCTGAAGCAACTTCCCTATCAACATCTAACTTAACTTCTGCTAATTTGTGAAAAGAATCAACTCCTTGTATACTATAAATTTCTTCAGTTTTAGCCTTTGATCCCTTCCACTTAGCAATTAAGTCTTGTTCCTCTTTTAACTGTTTTATTAAACACTCTTCTCTTTTCAGAGCCTCAAGTAACTCATTCTTAGCATCCTGGAAATCTCTTTTCATTGTTTCAAAATCAATTAGTTGAGTTTCTAACAGAGTATTCCTATCACCTATCTTAGCATTAAGATCTTTAATCTTTTTGTTCTCCTTGTTAAGCGATTTTAACTTGTTAGGCCGAATACACAATTAATAATCAAATTCGTATGAGAGTTTAACAAGTAAGATGATTATGCACTTTTAAATCTTCTGATATTAAGAACCCTCTTCGTGATGTAAACTATCACAAAGAGCTGCTAGGTTACAATAAAGATAGTTCGATGCACGATACCCTTCTAGGGTTAACCTAACTGTATTTATAAAATATACAGCTTCGATACAATCGATAATTGATATTCCTAATAATCAGCTATACGATGATATCAATTACAGATTGTCACACGTCTCCTAAGTCAACTCGATCTCTTTGATAGCTATCCAGTCTCCAAAGATCTCGCTTCCATATCAATCTTCAATTGATCTCTAATATCTTCTGTTGACTCTGTACGCGCTGCTTCTAGACAGACTTTACTAAACTCTGTCCAGCTTCCGTCAGTCAGACTTTACTAAACTCTGACTTCCTTCTAGTTAAACTCTGATATTCCACTGTTACACTTAAGCACTGAAATATTACATTAATTATATCTAACAATCTCCCCCAACTTGTTCATTAGCAAAAATGCACAAGTTAATAGATAATTGATGATGTCAAAAACAAATAATCATATACAGTGTTTAACAACTAAACAGAGTTTAAGCTGATACTTAACAAAATTACAAAAAATATGAAAAACTTACAGAGCATAAATTACTTAATCCTTTCAACATCCCATGCTATTCTCAAGTACTCTGTTAGCAATCTCTCTTCTGCAACTTCAAGTGCTCTTTCCATCTGTAGCTTGATCTCTCGAAGCTTAGAATCTGTACCATCTGTCTGATAAATAGCTGATCTCAAATCATAGATGCTGTTCTTCTTCATTTCATTTCCAAGTCTGATAAAATATGACTTTTCTGATTCTGAATTGAATTCAAGCACAGTGATACCCAAATCAGTTCTCAGCTTAGCACTGTTTCTCTTCATTTCAACCATTCTTCCTTTGTAATCTAAGTACTTTGGCACATATTCAGACTTGTCTTTAATTCCACAAATCATCTTTGATCTTTCCATCTGGTATCTAAGTACTTCTGCAGCTCGGTAAGTACGACTGTTATTCACTTTGAAAATATGTCAGACATACTGCAGTTCTTCATACATTTTCAAATGAATATCATGCTCTCCAACTTTGTAAACAGTCCCATCCTCCATGAAATACAGCAGAAAGTCTTTATCTAGACTTCTTTGATGAATCAACTGTACTGATTCCAGCTTGTCCAAATTAACTTGAAGGACACCCTTTCCTGGAGCAGCCAGTGATGAATGATCTGTAGGAGTAATATTCAAAGTTCTTTCTCTGTTTAACCCTAAACCAGCCAAATCATGAGGTTGCTTAGCAATCATTGCTCTGCTTTGAAAAATATCACCTCCTTGAACTTTCTCAGTATTCTCAGGAATAGTAGGTCTCACAAAACCATGAATTGGAAGAGTAGTTTGTACAACATGTGTAGAAACAAGGGTTGTAACTTGCCTTGACTTCTTTGAACTCTTATCAACTTCAACAACTTTTTCTTTAAGCTTCAATCTAGCCTCATCTGCTGTTGGCTTTCTTGAATGAGGCAATCTCTGATCAGCATTGACATTTTCATTTATCTTAATGCCTTTAACAACAGGTCTTGATGCCTTTTCATCTTTCTTCTTGAATTTTCCAGATTTAAGCTTTTTCTCATGTTCTGCTTTAAACCTTAGCTCTTCAGCCTTTACATCTTCTAAAGTGACATCATTTCCATGTTCTTCAAGAAACATGTATGCAGCTAACTCTGTATCACTCTATGGACCTTCAGCAGTATTCGCTTTAGCAGAGTTTACAGTGTTTGCTTTAGCAGAGTTTATTCTAGACCTTGTAATTATTCTTTTGTCAGATCCACCTCCATCTGCAGCATCATCCTTCTTCTCAAAGAATTGAAGTTGTTTGCAAGCCGTTTTTGCAACTTTCTCCCCCTTTTTGACATCATCAGGAATCAGAATGGAGGTTAGCAACTCCAAAGAGTTTGCAATGGAATCCATTTTAACAGACAAGGCAGACTGATTTTCTTCAACTTTACCCAGTCTGGCAAAGAGATTGTCTTGAGCTTTAGAAAATTTTGTATTCATGAGTTTAGACTCTCGTTCCATTTTCATTTCTCGAGTTACAATCTCAGTCCTCAAATCAGTGATTGCCTTTGTAGTGTCATCAAATCTTATATCCAGAGTTTTGACTTGAACCACAGTTGCTTTTAAGCAAGAAAGAATCTCTGGATTGGAGATAGTATCAGCAGTTTGCTTAACAATATCAGCTGCTCTCCCTCTTGGAAAAATGCAATCCTCTTTTTACCAGTCAGCAGCTTGTTTTGCAAGTTGTGCTTTTTCAATTTCATGAGACTTACAAGGTTCAGTGAAAGAGGTATGTTTATTGTCTGTTTGCACTGGTGCACTCAGAAAAGAATCAGAGTTTGCACTGCTTCAACATGTTCATCATCAGAATCAGAGATTACCAGTTTTCTTCTCTTAGCTAGAGGCACTTCATCTGAATCCTCTTTACTGGATTCTGCCACCACTGAGGGTGATTTAGGTCTCTTTGCTCTTTGTATCATTCTTCTAGTATAAACAGCTCCAGGAGATGTCTGTTTTGCTTTGATGTGTGTCTCTACTAACTTCTTAGATCTTGCATGTCTCTCAGTAGTTGCTGCTGATTGCTTTACTCTGCCTCTTTTTGCTTTAGGCTGTGCTTGTGGTTGAGATTGTGATGGTTCAGAGTTTATTTGTGGAGTGTGTGAAGATTGTTTTGTGATTGGAGATTGAGGGTTTTGGGTTGGAGCAGTGTTTGTGATTGGTGATGGAGGTTGTTGAGTAGGTACAGTGGTGTAGGTGATGTAGGTGGTTCAGTGTTTATTGGTTCAGGTTGTGGTTGGTCTTGAGGTTGGTTGAGAAAATTCTGCAAAGCAAGTGGCAGAACAAAGGCAGGTAGGTTTTCTTTACCAACATCCTTATTAGTCATATCAAAGAATATTCTCTTGTTGACTCTAAAAGGCTGAATTTCATCAGTTTCAACAATCTGTAAACCAGATACACAAGCAGTAAATAGCATTTGACAAAATCGAGCAAAATAAACTGTAGTAGACTCTGACAGTTTATCACCTAAATTCATTAGAACATATCTACCAAAATCAAAATTGCTGCCATAAAGTAGAGAATACCCGATTTGTAGACTGTCCATTGGAATAGCATCCCAGTTAGTGACCTTCTTCTGGAATGTTCTTGTGATGCAGTCAAAGAAAAAATTCCATTCCTTCCTGAGATTAGGCCTCTTTACACTGCCAAGCTTGTCAAGAGATTCCATGTAACCTATCTCCTGTAGCATCTGTCTCAATTGAGGTTCAACAACATAAGTATAAGAGGTGTGTGTATCAAACCCCATCGTTTCTCTGACAGTTTGTGGAGTAATCACAAACTCTTGTTCTTCATGAGTTAAGATGATGTTTGGAGTCCCATTCTCTCCTCCATCCACATAGACTGAGTTTTGCCAAAAAGTGGAAATTTGAGATGCAGAGAGAGTACTAGGTTCAACCAGAGCTTGTCCAGTCTCTGAGTCTCTCAAGAAATTCTGCATAAGATTAAACGCTTCTGGAACACGTTCGTGATGGAGTGGAGCTGCATAATTGTTAGGGACAAAACGTAGACCAAGAACAGTGAATGGTTTAGAAGCCATTGAATCAAGAAATTTGCAAGAAATCCCAAAGAAAAGTGTAGTAGGAAAGGTGTTTGTTAAAATGCGCAAGTGAAAACTGAAAGAACTGTGAGATGTAAAAGTGAGTGGGTGAAAGTAAAACACAATCGTTTGTACACAAAAGTAATTAGAGTTGTAATTAAAAATTAAAACTCAATCTTTTATGTATTCAAACACTCAACAGTTCCTAGATTAATGTGTGAGTGGGACACAATAATGGGTGAGTGGGACACAATAATGGGTGAGTGGGACACAATAATGGATGAGTGGGACACACGCGCTCGTAATTTTAAGAAGTGTATTTGTGAATATAACAATAAAATATTTGATTTTTAAAAAAAATCAAATAACACTCTCTTAAAATACCTGGAACCATTAAAAAAAACCAGAATACGAAGCGTTTACCTGTAACCATTAAAAACCAGAATACGAAGCGTTTTCTTACTTCGTTACTTACCCATCTCTATTTAACGCCTAGAGACTTGTTCACTATCCCTTTAACCTTTCATTCTCTCCTGAAAATAAAAAAAACCTTCACACAACACACTGTTAAACAATGTCAAAACTTACCATCAAGGAATAGAATCTCCATATCGTAGAGAACAGAGATATCTTCAGTTATACTCGTGAAGAGTTTGATGCGTTTGACTGGGAAAGGTAGCTTGATACTCTGTGGCTGCAGATGGATGCCAGTCTTGAAGAAATCGAGAGAGAAAAGCCTGGAAGAGTGATCGACATCGATGCTGCTCTTCAAGCAACATTAATATGGCTTTCCTCTAAGGCATCCTCATCCAACACCACCAACAATTGTTAATGAATATGTCAGCAAAAATAACCTTATCCCTTCAACTTCCACCCAAACAAAGTGGCAAAGATGGGATCTGGGATGGCCGCTAACAATGGAGTGGTTTGGACTTCACTTTTTATTTTCCTGCTGAATAGATTATTAGATAGAGAGAACAAAAAGATGTAATATTTTCATGTAATCTCTTTCTTATTGTCAATGAAGGATCCTGTTTCTCTAATCTTATTCAATGTGTTCTGCAATTTTTTATGTTTATGAACTGTTCTTCAAAGAATTAAATCAAAGAAGTGAATATGAAAACTAATTAAAGTAATCATGTAAGTAACATATCCATCAACAATAACCACAATTAAATCAGGAACAGAACAATTGGGGATTACTTGTATCACCGCTGTATTTTCTTTCCTATTTCCAAGACACTTTAACACAATACACTTATAACAGTTGTCAAAAGCACTATTTACTCTAAAATTTTCAAATTATCCAAATGAAAATTTACCTTAGAGTATGAACCACAAATCAACAGCGTTTGTCAATTCTCCAACTTTATCACCGAAACCCTTTCAAAAATTGCACAGTTGTGAAAATATGTGTGTGTGAAGCAGAGTTTACCAAATCAATTTTTAGAGCATCTAATTTTTCATAAAATCCATAAAGTAAATAAATAAACACTGGATGCACAAACTCTCATAGTAAACACTGACTGTATGATGAAAGCTAAACTCTGTAGTAGTCAATATATATACAGTAACATTTAATTTATTTTATACCCTTTTTTTATTCTATTCATTCCAGTAATTAGAGGTTGGAGCTAGTCACCAAAATTTCAAAAATTTTAGCCCTTATCATTTTGATAAGTTCCTGGGTCATCCTAGTATTTGACTAGTCACCAAAAATCAGAGAATTTTAGCACATATTATATACCAATAAGTTCCTTGGTCATCCTAGTCTCCAACATAATCTCAAAGGAGTATAGCAACCTATATACATTTTCTTTGGGGTATTGTAGTAAGCATTTTAATCTACCAGAGTATAACTAACAGAGTTTAGAGTTCATCAACATCAGTAGTTATTCATGAAAGGCAATGCACACAGTATTTATAGACTCAGAGTTTAGGACAAAATAAACTAAGAGATGCTATAAATATGAACCAGTATCATGCTGTGTTAACTTTCTGTACAATCTAAGATTAGATCACAATAACTCAGAAAGATTAATGATTAATTGCTGAGAATCATGCTTCATACATATTTCTTCATTGGTGTTTTCATTCAGACAAAAATCAACTCAGAGTTCACAGAGTTTATCAAACATATTAACAGTGTATGACATACAGGCATGCTGACAGAGTTTAACAGAGTTTGACAGAAAAACATGTTAACAGAGTATGCATAACAGAGTTTAATCAACAGAGATCACTTAGCACTTAACAAATCAAGGAAATATGAGCAACACATTACATAAGTAAAACTTGAATCTAACCAACATTCCTAGTCAGAACCAGAGACCATTCCTAGTTCATTGACCAATCTTGTAAATGTAGCTTCACTCAATGGTTTGGTGAAAATATCTGTAAGCTGTTGTTCTGTAGACACAAAATGTAGTTCAATATTCCCTTCTTCCACATGTTCTCTGATGAAGTGGTACCTTATGCTGATGTGCTTGGTCATTGAATGCTGTACTGGATTACCTATCATAGCAATAGCACTTTGATTATCACAGTAAATAGAAATCTTACTGTACCTCAATCCATAATCCAGCAATTGATTCTTCATCCACAAGATTTGTGCACAACAGCTACCAGCTGCAATATACTCTGCTTCAGCTATAGATGTAGAAATTGATTTCTGTTTCTTGCTGTACCAAGAGACAAGTCTGTCACCAAGAAATTGACAACTTCCACTAGTGCTCTTTCTGTCTATCTTGCAGCCTGCAAAGTCTGCATCAGAATACCCAAGTAGCTTGAAATCTCATTCTCTGGGGTACCACAAACCTAATGATATAGTGCCCTTGAGATACTTGAAGATTCTTTTCACAGCTGTCAGATGTGGCTCTCTAGGATCTGCCTAAAACCTTGCACAAAGACAGGTTGCATACATGATGTCAGGCCTACTAGCTGTCAAGTAAAGAAGAGATCCTATCATGCCTCTGTAGTTTCTCATATCCACTGAAACTCCTGTGTCTTTGTCCAATTTAGTTGCTGTTGCCATGGGAGTTGATGCAGATGAACAGTCAAGCATACCAAATTTCTTGAGAAGATTTCCGGTATATTTTGTTTGATTAATGAAAATACCATCATCTGTTTGTTTCACCTGTAGGCCTAGAAAATAACTTAGCTCTCCCATCATGCTCATTTGATATCTGGACTGCATGAGCTTGGCAAACTTCTTACAGAGTTTATCATTAGTAGACCCAAATATAATGTCATCAACATATATCTGAACTAAAAGGAGGTCACTTCCTTGATTGAAATAAAACAGAGTTTTGTAAATTGTACCTCTGTTGAATCCACTTTCTAGAAGAAATTGAGCAAGTGTCTCATACCATGCTCTTGGTGCCTGCTTAAGTCCATACAGTGCCTTATCTAGCCTGTAGACATAATCTGGATATTTGGGGTCCACAAATCCAGGTGGTTGTTCAACAAACACTTCTTCTTCAAGCTTCCCATTCATAAAAGCACTTTTCACATCCATCTGGAACACTTTGAATTTCTTGTGAGAGGCATATGCTAGAAAAATTCTGATTGCCTCCAATCTTGCAACTGGAGCAAATGTTTCATCATAGTCTATTCCTTCCTGCTGTGAATAGCCTTTTGCTACCAGTCTAGCCTTGTTCCTTGTGATAACACCTTTACTGTCAGTCTTGTTTCTGAAACCCATTTAGTACCAACAATAGATCTGTTCTTTGGCCTTGGTACAAGGGTCCAAACTTCATTCCTTTCAAATTCATTCAACTTATCCTGCATTGCTGTTATCCAGTCAGCATCTTGAAGAGCTTCTTCCATTTTCTTTGGTTCATTCTTAGACAAGAATGCACTTGCAGTGGCACTTCTTGTTTTCACTTTTGCATCTGGATCACCAACTATCAAATCAGGTGTATGTGATTTGGTCCATTTCCTAGCAGAAGGCAAATGACTTTTGTCAGCATGTGATCCTCCCCCTTGATCCATGCTTTCCTGATTTTGTTGTGATCTTTCTTCATTTTCTGAGACTCCCCCTGAACTTGACTGCCCAGAGTCAGAATTTGAATTTTCAGAGTTTGAATCATCAGAGTTTGATCCAGATTTTTCAGTTGACTCAGTATCAGTGTTTGAGTATTCATCTTGATCATGCTCCCCCTCAACTGGTTCTTCCCTTTGTTGTGGCTGAGAAGTTTCTCCAGTGTTTACCAGTAGAGGTTCAGAGTTTGTTTCAACAGACTCTGTCAGAATAGTTTAATCAGAGTTTACTTCAACAGAGTTTAAATCTTCATTTTCAAAATTCAGTTGATCATATTCATCTTTGTCTTCAAGTCCAGTTATCTTGTTGTCATCAAAAGACACATGTATAGATTCCATGATCACTTTAGTTCTCAGATTGTAAACTCTGAATGCCTTTGTTGACAGTGGATAGCCAACAAAAATTCCTTCATCTGCCTTTAGCTCAAACTTGGTCAACTGTTCAGGATGAGTCTTCAAAACAAAGCATTTGCACCCGAAAATATGAAAGTATTTCAGGTTAGGCTTCTTTTTCTTCACTATCTCATATGGTGTCTTTCCATGCTTATTGATCAGTGTAGCATTTTGAGTAAAACAAGCAGTTTGAACAGCTTCTGCCCAGAAATAAGTTGGCAATTTTGCTTCATCAAGCATAGTTCTGGCAGCTTCAATCAAGGTTCTATTTTTCCTTTCAACTACACCATTTTGTTGTGGTGTACCAGGTGCCAAAAATTCTTACTTCACTCCATTGTCCTTGCAGAATTCTTCCATTGTTGCATTTCTGAACTCAGTTCCATTATCACTTCTGATGATTCTGACTTTGTTACTTGATCCTTTGTCCAGAAGTTTCACATGCTCAATCAGAGTTAATGTAGTTTCATCCTTCTTTGCTAGAAAATACACCCAAGTGAATCTAGTGTATTCATCAACAATGACTAAAGCATATTTCTTCCTTGCTATAGACATAACATTTACTGGACCAAAGAGATCAACATGCAGAAGATGATAAGGATCAGTGATTGAAAATTCTGTCTTGCTCTTGAAAGATGACTTCCTTTGCTTGGCCTTTTGACATGAATCACATAGACTATCAACATTTAACAGAGCCTTTCTTACAAGATCCTTTCTGATCAATTCATTGATGTTGTTCAAGTTCAAATGTGAGAGTTTCTTGTGCCACTTCTAACTCTCTTCACTAGACATTCTTGTAGACAGGCAAACAACTTTTCCAACAGAGTCTATTAAGAGCTTGATTTCATAAATGTTGTTTTGCCTATGACCAACTAGAACAACCTTTCCTGTAGATTTGCTGATAACTTCACAATATTCAGGTTGAAAATCTACATGATATCCCTTGTCACAGATTTGACTCACAGATAACAAGTCATGCTTGAGTCTTGGGACATGAGCTATATTGTTGATGATGACATTTCCAAGATTAATATTGCCATATCCCAATGTTCTTCCTACATTGCCATCACCATAGGAAACTTTTGGGCCAGCCTTCTCCTCATAGTCTGATAGCAGGGCTTTATTTCCAGTCATGTGTCCTGAACATCCACTGTCCACAACTAGGGTTGCCTCCCTGTTGCCCTGCAATCACAAGCATTACTGGGGATTAGATTTAAGGATCCAGACTTGCTTGGATCTTTTGACATTCTTAACTTTGTTAGCTTTAGCAGCGGAATTAACATTATCAGAGTTTGAGCTAACAGTATCAGAGTTTACACTTGCAGTATTAACTTTAACCCATTTCAGATTGGGTTTAAGTTCATAGTAATTATGATAGATAGCATGATACTGTCTCCAAGTATAAATGGAATGCCAAGTGCTTCCACAGTGTGTGCATAAAGTCTGTGGCTTTGTTCTAGCAAAATCCTTCTTTACCTCAGACTTGGAAGGTAAAGAATTTATATTTTTGTTTTTCTTGCAGAAATTTGCAGGATGCTTAGTACTACCACAGTTATGACATGTCTTTCTTGGAGCATAATTAGCAAGCATTGGTTTATTTCTTGAAGTGATGCCTACTTTTCCATTTCTGTTCTTATTTGACACTCCTTGTTTCTTAACAGATTTTAACTTCTTCAGTTTATGTTTGAGTTGTTTATTTGTCATTGAACCAATATTAACCTGTTTAACACTAGTTTTTACTGGTTCACTTTTAACAGCTTCTTTTTCATTATCAGACAAAAATTTACTGGCTCCATGTACAAAATGAGGTCTGATTTTAACTTGATTTTGAAATCTAAGTTCATCTCCCTCATTATAACCTAGACCAACAGTGTCTGTTTGAAAAATCTGTTTAGTGTCCTTTCCAGAATTAGTCCAAGTCCTAATTTTCTTATTTGCTTCCTCCAACTCAGATTCTAGTTTTTTATATTTCTGAAGCAAATCCTGTTCTATAGAAACAACATCATCTCTCTCTTTCTGAACTTGTTGCATGTTTTCAAGTTTTTCTTCAACAAATTTATTTCTAACCTTAAGTTCAGAATTTTCAGATTTTATCCTCTCATTCTCTAAAATCTGATCCCTATAACTTATATGCAATGACTTAAGATAAATTCTTAATTGAGAAATGTCATCAATATTATAAGCATAGGTAGTTAGAGGTACCTGATTTTCAGAAGTTTCTGATTCAGTAGTAGCCATGAGAGCATAGTTCACTTCTTCATCAGAATCTGAAGTGTCTGCCCAATCTCTGCCTTTATTGTAGAGTACCTTTCCAGTTTTACCCTTCTTGCACTCAAGAGCATAATGACCTATCTCCTTACACTTGTAGCATTGAATTTCAGACTTATCCTTCTTCCCCCTTGAATCTCTCTTATCAGACTTCCTGAAGCTTTTTCTGTCTTCATTTGAATCTGTAGAAAACCTTTTCCCTTTCTTGAAATTCTTGAAACCCATTTTCTTGAAGGTCTTCACCATCAACACAACCATTTTTCTCATTTCTTCTTCATCATCCTCAGAGTCAGATAATTCAGAAGAGTTTGAATCACAATCAGAGTTTGATGTTTCACTTTCTGAGTGTATGACCAAAGCTTTTCCCATCATCTTCCTTCTTGATGCCTCTTTCTTCTGAGGCTTCTCTTCAACCTTAAGAGCAACAGACTTTGCCTTCCTGCTTGATCTCCTATTTCTCTGCTCCATTTCCAATTCATGAGTTTTGAGCAGCCCATAGATTTCATCAATCTCTGTTTCAGCAAGTTCATAGTTGTCTCTAATAGTGGTTGTTTTCACATCCCACTTTTCAGGTAGAGAAAGAAGAAACTTGAGATTTGAGTCTTCTAGATCATACTCTTTGTTGACCAATGACAGATCATTGAGCAGTTTACAGAATCTATCAAATGTTTCTGTCATGGTCTCTTCAGGTTTAGCCTCAAAGTGCTCATACTCTTGTGTGAGTATGTTTCTCCTATTCTTCTTAATAGCAGCAGTTCCTTGACATCTGACTTCAAGAGCATCCCAGATCTCTTTTGTAGTGGTGCAGTTAATCACTTTGTTAGACATAACATTATCCAAAGTACTATGCAGTAAATGCCTAACCTTCGCATCCTTTGCAATTGATGATAGATCTTCAGGAGTCATGTCCTTCTTTTCCTTTGGAACTATTTTAGCTTCTTCACCAGCAGTTGCAGTAGATAGCTTCGTAGGATTGTGAGGGCCTTCATAAATTCTGTCAAGATATTCTGGATCTGTAGCCTCCAGAAACATAGTCATCTTTACCTTCCACATGGCATACTCTGTTGGCCTGAGAATAGGAACCCTGATTGGTTCATAACGACTCACAGCAGTAGGAGCCTTTTCAGAACTAATAGATGTTGGTGGAGGAATTGCTGACATGATTATTGTTGTGTTTGGATCTTAACCTGTAATAAAGTAACAGATTGGCTCTGATACCACTTGTTAGGCCGAATACACAATTAATAATCAAATTCGTATGAGAGTTTAACAAGTAAGATGATTATGCACTTTTAAATCTTCTGATATTAAGAACCCTCTTCGTGATGTAAACTATCACAAAGAGCTGCTAGGTTACTGTAAGAACCTGTATTTTTATTTGTGGTAATATATGTTTAATCGTGGATTTATAAGACGAGTTGATATTTTTATATTTGCCGTTAAGTGGATTTACGAGAAGAATTAAACGTTCTCGTACTTTGAGCTGTTATATTACTTAAATTTATTGATAAGTGGATATACGTGTTAATTGGTTAAAAGAGTCTTTTATGTGCTTTAGATGTATTATGTGTTGTTTTAAAACGATCGTTTCGCTTTTTCGAAAAATACAGTGGTGAAAACGTTTTTTCGGCGGGCCGCAGGCCCGAAACCCTATTTTCTGCGTTTTTAGAACTCCGTAACTTCAAATTCGTTCGAACAAGTTTCAATTGACTTGTTATTTAAATTATAATTTATTTCCAGAGTTTTGAAATCGCTCGAATTCGAATCGTTTCATTTGGAGCAAAACTCGTCATTCGTTCGACGTACAGAATGGCTGTTATTCGACAATTAACGGAGCAGACAGCACGCCAGACAAGAATCACTATTCCAAAAAGTTAAAGTTTGCTTTTCCCTTATTTCCTCCAGCTTTTCCAGATTTGTCTCAGCACACCATCTGATCAATCATATCATTTTTATCTTAAAAATTCCAAATGCTCTCCAAAAATAATTCAACATAAACATTCATCAATTCAATCTTCAATTTGGAGGCCTTCCCGGAATTGAAATCAAGCGTTCTAGTAGTCAAAATGAAGGTATCAAAATCTAGTTTCTAATTATGTGCCCAAAATTCGTGGGGATCATTATTTGATTTTATATGATTTTTACAAAATTCGAATTTAAAGATTCAAAATTATGATTTTTCGTAAACTTGATTGTTTATGTGATTTGATGATTCCATGTTGTAGATAATTTTCTCCTGGTCAGTTTGGTATATCATATGTTGATTTTTGAGTTCCATATCAAGTAGAAATCGAGGTTTGATTGTTGTGTTCTTCGTGTTCTTGAGAATCAAACCAACAATTGGAGGTGTTATCGGAGTCCGATTTCGACGATATTACAGTCGAATCGAAGCTTACATCATCTAGTTTCCTAATATGCAATCCATTTCATCAAATGATCAATTTTCAATTTTATATGAATTTGTAAAGAAATCTGCCGAATTTTCCGACCACCTTGCCGGATTTTGGTTGTGTTTTTGCTGTTTTCGTTGGCACGGTTGGGTTCGTCTTGAAATTTTGCTCAAAATGCATATATTACACGCTTGATTTGGTTAAGTTATGTGTAAGTTATGGTCGCCGGAAGATTTGGCGGTCACCGGAAAAATTTTCAGATTTCCGGCGAACCTCCATTAAAGCTGGTCACCGAGCTTTTTACCGATTGATACCTACACTATTGAAGATGATGAAGTTGGAATACTGTAGTTTCAAGATTCACACTTTGGTCCCTGATTTTTGAAAATCTGTTTTCAAATAAATTAAATCCGAAAATCATTTTTTATAAATGATTTTTAATTTGAAAAATTATTTATAAATTCGAAAAATGATTTAAATTTTTTTTTTCTAAATTTCAGAATAATATTTCCGGAAATGTTTTATTTTAAATTTGGATTTTGTTTTTATTATTTTATCTAATTAATGATATTACAAAACATTTCTTAAATTGTTTTAATTAGAATTAATTACTTTTAATTATGTTAATTAATTTTAAATAATATTTAATTGATTTAATTATTTAATAAATGATTTTTATTTATTAAATAATTTAATTAATTAATTATTTATTTAGTTAATTGATATAATTGAGGATATTTAATTCCAAATTAGCCCGTTTTGAGTTTTAAATGCTTTAAAAATATTAGAAAAATCCCAAAAATTATGAAAATTGTTTTAAAAATATTTCGAAGCGAGATTTAATTTATGACGAGGTTTGGACATATGTTAAAAATAATTGTAGAGTTCCATTAATTGATTACGTGATCTGAATGTGTCCGCTAGGGCAATATAAATGTTACGTGCTAAATGAATTATGTAAATTATGTGAATTATATGAAATACGTGGAGTGAATAGTGAGATGTATTAGTATTTGATTCGAGACGTTTATTATAGAGTCGAGTCAGAGGAGCAAAGGAAAAGCTAAAGCAGAAGGTTACGAGAATATTTAGACGGACTTGACCTTATTATCAGGCAAGTATTTTTCTATCACTTGTTATCCTATTGAATATACAAATGCTATGCCATGTATTCCTTTAAATTATTGTTCAAGAAATCATTCTTAAATTATTCACAACATGAATCCATTGAATTATTCTTATCAACTTTGACGAGATTCATTTAAATTATCATTGACGATTCATTTCAACCTTTTTTAGGCATTCGCTCTAGTCGATGCCTTATTACTCTTGATTAATTATTATTACCCAGATTGTCGAACGCCTATAATATCGTTGCATTCGATTTACCCATTTCTTGTATCGATCTAGACGTCACTTATTGTTATTATTGTTGATTCTTCATTATCACCCCATTGTTGTATCGAACTCATTGATACTAGATGTTGTACCATTTGTTATCATACCTTCACTTTGAGTTGTTTTCCTGGAACGTGAACTTCCAATGATTGTTGTGATCGAGGTTGTCAATCTTCCGACACCTAATTATGATTTAAAGGTTGTCAATTGTACCGACACCTGAACGTAAGGTTAGAATTGGTGGATTTATATAAAACTTGACCTTAATTGGTCTGACCATATATTGGTCGATGTGTAAGGCCTTTCAGTGCCTTGGATCCGATGAGGACTTTGCTTTGTGCACTGTCCGGGTTAGAGCGTGACTGATCAGCATGCCTAACTTTGTTTTCAAAAATTATGAGATGGACCAGTTCTAACATTCTGAGTATTTGACTCTAGTTGATGTTGAGCCACTTTCTTATGGCATTATTGATTGTCGGAACTTATCCGAATTTATCTGTTCATATCACTGAACTTGATTCACCTTTCAGATATTCCAGTATGACTTGTAGTTAATACCTGGAACGATTAAAAGTTTAGTATTTATTTATACATTGAAGGATATTCTTGTTGAGCTTTCTGGCTCACCTTGCAATGTAATGTTTCTTTTCCAGTTAAGATCGAGGATGTTTAGACCTAGTGGCTCGGCAGCCAGGGGAGTGATGTTTGATGATTGAGAGTACAGCTGGTTTAATTTCGTGTATTGTTGTAATAAATGGATTGGATAGACTAGACATTTAAGATCTATCAGATTGTATTAAATTATATTTGAGGTTTGTAATAGTAATTAGCAATGTTTGTTTCATACTTTAGCTTGTGCTCGTATCTTGGATGAGGGATTGTATTAATATTGTTCCGCATTTACAGGTTTGGATTGATTAAGTGAGTTGTGAGCCCGGATCTATATCCCGGATCTGCGAGGCGTCACAGTTGGTATCAGAGCCACAGGTTAAGGTCCCTGAAACAGTAGGAAGTAGAGTCTAGATTAAGAAACGAGTTGCAATAGTTAGGAGTACGTATTAGATGTTAATTAGAGCGATTTGAGATAGGGTTCACCTTAGGTTAGTAAGATGAGTATTGCGACGTTATAGGGTCTTTCGACGTATCACGCGAGTAGAAGTTCGATGCATCCAAATATCTGACTGGGAGCAAGGCTTTAGAGACGTCATGAACGTTATAGAGAATGCGAAAGTACTATGAACGAGTTGCGAAAGCAATTATTGGCATGGATTAGAAGTAAGGGAGTGGCTGGGTACTACTAACCATTTTTGGTATCGTTTGTTGTTGTATTGTCGACTAGAGGATAGTAGTTTTCATTATGATAGAATTTTATTTCATTTTCTTTCCATTGAAACGATCTTACGCTTGTACCAATTTGGTATAAAAGATGTTGATCAGTTATAAATATTCATTTTCGTCATTCACTTGTCAGTTTCATATACCTTGATTTAGTCGATGATTATTTCCACGACATTGTGCACACAATTTTTATCTCTTGTCATATCTTTATATTACATTTTGCCATCAAACTTTGTATAGCAACCCTAAACCACTGTTTTGATTTTTATACTCTTGATAAATTTTTTTAAGCCAATTATAACTTGAATTGTTATTGATCAAATTACTTTTCCCTATCAGTTTTTGAGAATGCCTCCAAGAACAACTCGCCAACTTACTGGTCAACAAACCAATCCTGAACAGCGAACCAATTCACCTCCTAGAAATCAGATGGACCCTATGTTGGTTCAACTATTGCAAACTTTGACTCAACAGACTGCTACTCTAGCTCAGCAGCAACATCAACTACAACAACAATTCGCAACTCAGCAGCAACAACGACAGGAACCAACTGTTCCAATGGTTACCTTCAAGGCCTTTCAAGCAGTAAAACCACCAGAATTCAAGGGGTCAACAGACCCAGTCGATGCTAAGAATTGGTTGAAAGAGATAGAGAAGGCGTTCGCTTTGGTGCAAGTCCCGGAAGAGTAAACAAACAGAATATGCCAGCTACTTTCTAAAGAATGAAGCCACTCATTGGTGGGAGTCAGTGAGAGCCCTGGAGAATACCGAGGTGGTTACATGGGAGAGGTTTAAGGAGATGTTTTTGGAGAAGTACTTTCCGCTCTTCATGAGCGACAAGATGGAGGTCAAGTTTTTGGAATTGAAACAGGGGAATATGTCAGTTGCTGATTATGAAGCAAAGTTTATAGAACTAGCAAGGTTTGTACCTTCCTATGTGGACACAGAAAGGAAGAAAGCAAAGAGATTTCAGCAAGGACTAAAGTCCTGGATTCGAACCAAGTTGGCTATATTGGAACTGAACACCTATGCTGCGGTGGTTCAAAAGGCTATGATTGCAGAAGAAGAAAGTGAGCAGTATCAGAAGGAGAAAGAGGGAAAGAAACGAAAGTTGGGAGTGGTTGATAACAAGCAGATTCAGGGTGGTTCTCAAAACTATCTTTATAAAAGACAAGGGTTCCAAGCTGGGAAGAATGTGGGGATGAGGAGACCAGATGGAGGGAATGGAGGTCAAGGCAACCGAACTCAAGGTGTGAACCAATCAGGATTTAATACACCATCACTGCCAGATTGCAAGACGTGTGGTAAGAAACATCCTGGTTTATGTCACAAGTTAACTGGGAATTGTTTTAAGTGTGGACAGAAAGGGCATTTCTCCAGAGAATGCAAGGTTGGGATTGTGTGTCACAGATGTGGGAAGCCAGGGCATATGATCAAGGACTGTAGAGTTCCCCCAGCGAAACTACCAGCTATAGCAAACGCAATGATTCCGGCAATTGAGGCACCTCCAGCGAGGAACATTCAGCCGATTGCCCGAACCTTCAACATGTCTATGAACGAGGCTGTGCAAGAGTCCGATGTTTTGGCAGGTACGCTTCTTGTAAATTCCGTCAATGCCAAGGTGGTAATTGATTCTGGAGCTACGAAGTCTTTTATTTCTTTAGATTTTGTCAGTAAATTGAATTGTGAGATGAGATTGTTAGATGAGGTGTTAGTTATAGAGATAGCTAATTCTGAGCGCATACCCGTCAATCAGGTGTGTCCTCGTTGTGATGTTGTAGTTTTAGGGCGCTGTTTTTATGCCAACTTAATACCCTTCCAACTAGGAGAATTTGATGTAATCCTAGGGATGGATTGGTTGACAGAGCATAGTGCCCGGATAGATTGTAGAGGTAAGAAATTGACGTTACGATCCCCTGATAATGTAGAGGTTGTTTTCCGTGGTCAGAAACAAACTAGGAAGTTCTTGACTATTGTGCAGACTAAGAGATTACTTAGACAAGGATGTGAAGGCTATTTAGCCTACGTACGAGACACAAAAACAGAGATGCCTAAGTTGGAAGAGATTCTAGTAGTGAATGAGTTTCCAGATGTTTTTCCCGATGAACTTCCAGGTTTACCTCCAGATCGGGAAATAGAATTTGCGATTGACCTAGCCCTAGGAACTGAACCAGTATCGAAGGCTCCATACAGAATGGCTCCGATAGAGATGAAAGAGTTGGCAGTCCAGTTGCAAGATCTACTGGAAAAAGGAATTATCAGACCCAGCGTATCCCCGTGGGGAGCCCCAGTACTATTTGTTAAAAAGAAGGATGGGAGCATGAGGTTGTGTATTGACTACCGAGAGTTGAATAAATTGACTATTAAGAATAAGTATCCATTGCCAAGGATAGATGATTTGTTTGACCAATTGAAAGGAGCTGTCCACTTTTCGAAGATTGATTTGAGATCGGGTTACCATCAGCTAAAGATCAAACCTGAAGATGTACCTAAGACGGCATTCCGAAGTAGGTATGGACATTATGAATTTTGGTACTGGCTTTTGGACTGACAAATGCACCAGCTGCTTTTATGGACTTGATGAACAGGGTATTTAAGAGATACTTGGATAAATTTATAATTGTATTCATTGATGATATTTTGGTATATTCCAAGACAGAAGAGGAACATAGGGAAAATTTGAGGATAACGTTGAGGATCTTGAGAAAGGAAAGGTTGTTTGCTAATTTTTCGAAATGTGAATTCTGGCTAAGAGAAGTTCAATTCTTAGGGCATGTGGTAAGCAGTGAAGGGATTAAAGTAGACCCGGCTAAGATTGAGGCTGTACTGAATTGGGAGAGACCAAAGACACCGACAGAGGTCAGGAGTTTTATGGGATTGGCAGGTTATTATCGAAGATTCGTCCAAGACTTTGCAAAGATAGCCACTCCACTAACCAAGTTGACAAGGAAGAGTGAGAAGTTTATTTGGAATGACAAGTGTGAGGAAAGCTTTCAAGAACTGAAAAAGAGGTTGGTGACGGCTCCAGTGTTGACATTGCCAGATGAACAAGGAGACTTTGTGATTTATAGTGATGCGTCCCATAAAGGACTGGGATGTGTATTGATGCAGCATGACAAGGTGATAGCCTATGCTTCCAGACAATTGAAGATACATGAACAGAAATATCCTACCCATGACTTGGAACTAGCAGCCATTGTTTTTGCACTCAAGATTTGGAGACACTATCTATATGGAGAGAAGTGTGAGATTTACACTGACCACAAGAGTTTGAAGTATATTTTCACCCAGAAGGAACTTAACATGAGACAAAGGAGATGGTTGGAACTGATTAAAGACTATGATTGTACCATCAATTATCATCCGGGGAAAGCCAATGTGGTAGCAGATGCCTTGAGTCGAAAGGAAAGATTGAACATGTTTACTATGAACCAAGAATTATTCAGGGAATTTGAGAAATTGGAAATAGAGATTCGTGCCCCAGTTTGTGCAACTGATTTGAATTACGCAATGACATTTCAACCAGAACTGTTGGAGAGGATCAGAAAGTGCCAAGAAGAAATATTGAACCATGATGTGAATGAATTGTCGGGAGAAGAGTTAAGCAGCCAAAAGGACGAGGAAGGAGTCTTAAGATTTTCTTCTAGAATTTGGATTCCTAATGTGGCAGAACTGAAGAATGAAATTTTACAAGAAGCTCATAATTCAAAGTTCTCAATTCACCCAGGGAGTACGAAGATGTACCGAGATCTGAAAGAAAATTTTTGGTGGCCAGACATGAAAAGAGAGATTGCAGAATGGGTTAGTAAGTGTTACACTTGCCAAAAGGTTAAAGTAGAGCATCAGAGGCCGAGTGGATTGTTACAGCCCCTAGAGATTCCTGAATGGAAATGGGAACAGATTGCCATGGATTTTGTGGTGGGATTACCCAGGACGAAAGCTAATCACGACGCCATTTGGGTTATCATTGATAGATTAACTAAGTTGGCACATTTTCTACCGATCAACGAAAGATATACAATGGACAAATTAGTTCACCTGTACTTGAAAGAGATAGTGATGCGACATGGAGTCCCTGTTTCGATTGTGTCTGATAGAGACCCGAGATTCAATTCCAGATTTTGGCGACAATTTCAAGAAGCTCTGGGAACTAAACTGAACATGAGCATTGCATATCATCCGCAGACTGATGGCCAAAGCGAGCGTACGATTCAAACGATTGAAGACATGTTGAGAGTGTGTGCGATGGACCTTCAGGGTAGTTGGGATGACCATCTGCCTTTGGTGGAGTTCTCTTATAACAACAACTATCACGCTAGCATTGGAATGCCACCATATGAAGCTTTATACGGACAACGGTGTCGATCTCCATTATATTGGGAAGAGGTAGGCGAGAAGAAGATATTGGGAACCGAGCTGATCCAGCAAACCAAGGACAAGGTTGAACTTATACAGAAGAGATTGATAGCCGCACAGGATCGACAACGGAAATATGCTGATCGAGCCAGGAAGGACATAAACTTTGAAGTAGGAGAACCAGTTTTGCTGAAGGTATCTCCATGGAAAGGGCTAGTGAGATTCGGGAAGAAAGGAAAGCTAAGTCCAAGATTCGTTGGGCCGTTCGAAATCCTGAAGAAAGTTGGGAAAGTTGCTTACGAGTTAGCGCTACCTCCGCATTTACAACATGTTCATAACATTTTCCACGTGTCAATGTTGAAGAGGTTCTATCCGGATTCAAACCAGGTGATAGAGTCAGAACCAGTCAAGATTCAGCCAGATTTGTCCTACGTAGAACTATCGGTAGAGATTTTAGACAGGAAGGAGAAGGTGCTTAGAAATAAGACCATTTCGATAGTAAGAGTTTTGTGGAGAAATCCTAGGGTCGAAGAGTCTACATGGGAATTAGAAAGTGAGATGTTAGAGAAGTATCCTCATTTATTCACTTAGTTGATTCTGAGGATAGAATCCTTTTAAGGAGGGAAGATTGTAAGAACCTGTATTTTTATTTGTGGTAATATATGTTTAATCGTGGATTTATAAGACGAGTTGATATTTTTATATTTGCCGTTAAGTGGATTTACGAGAAGAATTAAACGTTCTCGTACTTTGAGCTGTTATATTACTTAAATTTATTGATAAGTGGATAAACGTGTTAATTGGTTAAAAGAGTATTTTATATGCTTTAGATGTATTATGTGTTGTTTTAAAACGATCGTTTCGCTTTTTCGAAAAATACAGTGGTGAAAACGTTTTTTCGGCGGGCCGCAGGCCCGAAACCCTATTTTCTGCGTTTTTAGAACTCCGTAACTTCAAATTCATTCGAACAAGTTTCAATTGACTTGTTATTTAAATTATAATTTATTTCCAGAGTTTTGAAATCGCTCGAATTCGAATCGTTTCGTTTGGAGCAAAACTCGTCATTCGTTCGACGTACAGAATGCTGTTATTCGACAATTAACGGAGCAGACAGCACGCTAGACAAGAATCACTATTCCAAAAAGTTAAAGTTTGCTTTTCCCTTATTTCCTCCAGCTTTTCCAGATTTTTCTCAACACACCATCTGATCAATCATATCATTTTTATCTTAAAAATTCTAAATGCTCTCCAAAAATAATTCAACATAAACATTCATCAATTCAATCTTCAATTTGGAGGCCTTCCCGGAATTGAAATCAAGCGTTCTAGTAGTCAAAACGAAGGTATCAAAATCTAGTTTCTAATTATGTGCCCAGAATTCGTGGGGGATCATTATTTGATTTTATATGATTTTTACAAAATTCGAATTTAAAGATTCAAAATTATGATTTTTCGTAAACTTGGTTGTTTATGTGATTTGATGATTCCATGTTGTAGATAATTTTCTCCTGGTCAGTTTGGTATATCATATGTTGATTTTTGAGTTCCATATCAAGTAGAAATCGAGGTTTGATTGTTGTGTTCTTCGTGTTCTTCGTGTTCTTCATGTTCTTGAGAATCAAACCAACAATTGGAGGTGTTATCGGAGTCCGATTTCGACGATCTTACAGTCGAATCGAAGCTCAAATCATCTAGTTTCCTAATATGCAATCCATTTCATCAAATGATCAATTTTCAATTTTATATGAATTATAAAGAAATCTGCCGAATTTTCCGACCACCTTGCCGGATTTTGGTTGTGTTTTTGCTGTTTTCGTTGGCACGGTTGGGTTCGTCTTGAAATTTTGCTCAAAATGCATATATTACACGCTTGATTTGGTTAAGTTATGTGTAAGTTATGGTCGCCGGAAGATTTGGCGGTCACCGGAAAAATTTTCAGATTTCCGGCGAACCTCCATTAAAGCTGGTCACCGAGCTTTTTACCGATTGATACCTACACTATTGAAGATGATGAAGTTGGAATACTGTAGTTTCAAGATTCACACTTTGGTCCCTGATTTTTGAAAATCTGTTTTCAAATAAATTAAATCCGAAAATCATTTTTTATAAATGATTTTTAATTTGAAAAATTATTTATAAATTCGAAAAATGATTTAAATTTTTTTTTTATCTAAATTTCAGAATAATATTTCCGGAAATGTTTTATTTTAAATTTGGATTTTGTTTTTATTATTTTATTTAATTAATGATATTACAAAACATTTCTTAAATTGTTTTAATTAGAATTAATTACTTTTAATTATGTTAATTAATTTTAAATAATATTTAATTGATTTAATTATTTAATAAATGATTTTTATTTATTAAATAATTTTATTAATTAATTATTTATTTAGTTAATTGATATAATTGAGGATATTTAATTCAAAATTAGCCCGTTTCGAGTTTTAAATGCCTTAAAAATATTAGAAAAATCCCAAAAATTATGAAAATTGTTTTAAAAATATTTCGAAGCGAGATTTAATTTATGACGAGGTTTGGACATATGTTAAAAATAATTGTAGAGTTCCATTAATTGATTACGTGATCTGAATGTGTCCGCTAGGGCAATATAAATGTTACGTGCTAAATGAATTATGTAAATTATGTGAATTATATGAAATACGTGGAGTGAATAGTGAGATGTATTAGTATTTGATTCGAGACGTTTATTATAGAGTCGAGTCAGAGGAGCAAAGGAAAAGCTAAAGCAGAAGGTTACGAGAATATTTAGACGGACTTGACCTTATTATCAGGCAAGTATTTTTCTATCACTTGTTATCCTATTGAATATACAAATGCTATGCCATGTATTCCTTTAAATTATTGTTCAAGAAATCATTCTTAAATTATTCACAACATGAATCCATTGAATTATTCTTATCAACTTTGACGAGATTCATTTAAATTATCATTGACGATTCATTTCAACCTTTTTAGGCATTCGCTCTAGTCGATGCCTTATTACTCTTGATTAATTATTATTACCCAGATTGTCGAACGCCTATAATATCGTTGCATTCGATTTACCCATTTCTTGTATCGATCTAGACGACACTTATTGTTATTATTGTTGATTCTTCATTATCACCCCATTGTTGTATCGAACTCATTGATACTAGATGTTGTACCATTTGTTATCATGCCTTCACTTTGAGTTGTTTTCCTGGAACGTGAACTTCCAGTGATTGTTGTGATCGAGGTTGTCAATCTTCCGACACCTAATTATGATTTAAAGGTTGTCAATTGTACCGACACCTGAACGTAAGGTTAGAATTGGTGGATTTATATAAAACTTGACCTTAATTGGTCTGACCATATATTGGTCGATGTGTAAGGCCTTTCAATGCCTTGGATCCGATGAGGACTTTGCTTTGTGCACTGTCCGGGTTAGAGCGTGACTGATCAGCATGCCTAACTTTGTTTTTAAAAATTATGAGATGGACCAGTTCTAACATTCTGAGTATTTGACTCTAGTTGATGTTGAGCCACTTTCTTATGGCATTATTGATTGTCGAAACTTATCCGAATTTATCTGTTCATATCACTGAATTTGATTCACCTTTCAGATATTCCAGTATGACTTGTAGTTAATATCTAGAACGATTAAAAGTTTAGTATTTATTTATACATTGAAGGATATTCTTGTTGAGCTTTCTGGCTCACCTTGCAATGTAATGTTTCTTTTCCAGTTAAGATCGAGGATGTTTAGACCTAGTGGCTCGGCAGCCAGGGGAGTGATGTTTGATGATTGAGAGTACAGCTGGTTTAATTTCGTGTATTGTTGTAATAAATGGATTGGATAGACTAGACATTTAAGATCTATCAGATTGTATTAAATTATATTTGAGGTTTGTAATAGTAATTAGCAATGTTTGTTTCATACTTTAGCCTGTGCTCGTATCATGGATGAGGATTGTATTATTATTGTTCCGCATTTACAGGTTTGGATTGTTTAAGTGAGTTGTGAGCCCGGATTTGTATCCCGGATCTGCGAGGCGTCACAGTTACAATAAAGATAGTTCGATGCACGATACCCTTCTAGGGTTAACCTAACTGTATTTATAAAATATACATCTTCGATACAATCGCTAATTGATATTCCTAATAATCAGCTATACAATGATATCAATTACAGATTGTCACACGTCTCCTAAGTCAACTCGATCTCTTTGATAGCTATCCAGTCTCCAAAGATCTCGCTTCCATATCAATCTTCAATTGATCTCTAATATCTTCTGTTGACTCTGTACGCGCTGCTTCTAGACAGACTTTACTAAACACTGTCCAGCTTCCGTCAGTCAGATTTTACTAAACTCTGACTTCCTTCCAGTTAAACTCTGATATTCCACTGTTACACTTAAACACTGAAATATTACATCAATTATATCTAGCATAATGTGACATGCATGTTATAAAATTCATTAGACATTTCATTAACAACATTATCACATTCATCTTTAGAAAGTTCAGTTAGGTTTGTAGAGTATACCTGGTTGCTTGCTGAACTAGCCTCTTCATCAGTTTCGTTTGCCATGAGTGCAAGATTGACAAACTCCTCTTCTGCATCTGAGTCACCTCCAGCATCCCAGTCACTATCTTTTGACACGAATGCTCTCCCGTGTTGCTTGAGAAGATCAAAATATTTCTTCTTGTAATCAACAGCTTCAAACTGCTTCTTTTCTTTCTCAACATGGGATTTCCTGCATTCATTGGCAAAGTGACCAGCAATTCCACAGCTATAGCATTTGATCTTTGATCTTTCAACCACATCCTTGTTCGGTTGATAGCTTTTCTTGAATTTCCCGGTTCCTGCTGGATTCTTCCTGAATCTTAGCTTCGAAAATCTCTTTGACAGAAATTCCAAATACTCATCTAGATCTTTAGCTTCATCCTCACTTAATGCATCAGGTTCTTCAATCATCTTGCTTTTACCTTTGCTAGTTTCAGCTTCACCTTCACAAGTTTTTGAACTTAGTGTGGCTTCTACACTCTTCATTCTTCCACCACCTTGGATTGTTGGAATATTGGCCACCAAGGCAATAGATCCACCTTTCTTCTGGATTTTCTCCACTTCCTCATCTTGCTGCATTTCAACCTTATAGGTCTTCAGGATGCCATACAGTCTCTCAAGTGTAAAATCTTTGTAGTCCTGAGAGTTCCTCAACGAGACTGTCACTGGCTTCCATTCCTTAGGAAGAGATCTCAGAAACTTTAGGTTGGAGTCCTTGGTTTCATGTTTTCTCCCATACAACTTTAGACCATTCAGTAACTTTTGAAATCTACTGAATATGTCTGTTAGATTTGCACCAGAGGAGTAGTGAAAATGCTCATATTGTTGTATTAGGAGCTGCATTTTATTTTCTCTGACTTGCTCAGTTCCTTCACAGATTGTTTGAATATTGTCCCACACTTGCTTGGCAGTAGTGCAGTTTATAACACAATCAAACGTATCTTGGTCGATGCCATTGAATAGGATGTTCACAGCCTTCTTATCTTTGTGAATCTCCTCCAAGTCTTCATCTGTGTACTCAGCTTGATTCTTTGGAATAGGCCTTCCAGCAGCTACAGTGGCAGCATCTTGACCAATCCCAGAGTTGGCCTTCATTGGAACATGAGGTCCTTTCTCTATGCAATCTACATAGCCTTCATCAATGGCTGAGAGATGAAGGTGCATCTTTACTTTCCAGTGAAAGTAATTATCTTTGTCAAGCATTGGAATCTTCACACCTGTATCCTTCCTTCCCATGGTTTTGATCTTTAGACTTCTTGTATGTTTGAAGCTTGCTCTGATACCAATTATTAGGTCTCGAAGTATCGTAGAAGGGGGGTTGAATACGATACTAAAAAAGAATAATTCCAAGAATATATCTTTATTGATAATAAACTCGAAGGGGTGTTACAACTTCTAATCCAATGGATTAGCTTCAAAATCTGAACACTCCTAATGTTAGTTTAGGCACAAGGACCTTCTACCCGACACTTCCTGAAAGCGGGTTAAGCCGGCTTTCTTACTAGATGGACTGACTAGCAGCTTACACAGAGAAGATATAAGAGAGAGAGAAGAGGGAATTGTGTGTTGAGGTGTATTTTGAAATGAAATACAACAGGCCTATTTATAGACTTTAGAAAGTTACTATGCAGCTAAATTAACGTAACTGCTGACGTTTTTATCTGTTTTTTATTCTTCTGCCGCCTGCCTCTTTTCCAACTTCAAACCTTCTGATTTACAAAATTCAACAAAAGCTTTCTGACAAAAACTTTGAATTTTATATTTGTGTGGGCCCCACCTGATTGAATAGTACTTTTGGGTACTATTCATCAATAGTAATTTCGGTACTATTCATATGAATAGTACTATTCATGTGAATAGTGATTTCGGTTACTATTCATGTGAATAGTGATTTCGGTTACTATTCATATGAATAATGATTTTGGATACTATTCATTTTCCTCTTAATTTGACATCCTTAAATATGTAGCTTCCAAAATGGAGGATATCAATATTGCTCTAAACTCAATCATACCTCTTAACAGTTTTTCTGAGTTAGATACTTCGATTCCTTTGTGAAGTGTTGACGCCTAGTGCAACTGGTCTGCTAAGAACTGTGCAACCATAAAAACTTTATCTCTGGAATCTTTTGGCCCTTTAAATGAATCATCTGTACATCTTATTTTGTCACTGAGGCTTGATCATGTTAATGAACTTCTTTTAGCAACTTGATCCTTGTTGATGCCTATTCTTCAAATTTCACGATCCCTGTATAGAGTTAATATTATTTTTCTTTTATCCTAGTTGAGTTATATATGTCCACTATTACATATTACATTACATTATGCTTTACATACTCTTTGCCATCCATTTACATAAGTCATACTTGTAACACCCTCACTTACCAATATTAAGATTATATACTTTTATAATTAATTAAATATTGATATAGAAGAAATTTTAGAAAATTCGGCATGATGTGTTCGTAAATTGAACTAACCACCTGTCCCAGTCAACAAAACCAAACCAACTAATACTAAACCGTTCAATTGCAAAATAATACCAAAACCATAAAGGAATATAAACTCCACAAACAAAGACCGCTCACAGGTCACAGTATGAAACAACATCCACTAGCTATTACAAACCAAAACCAAACTACTTAATAATAATTTACAACCCAAAAGCCAAGTGAACTGTCTAAACTGATAATACAACAATACAATATAAAATAGAGCTGAAAGCAGACTACCCGTCCTAGGACCTCAACTCGCTGGCTACCTCTATGAGACTGTCCGCTCCTCCTAGACATCTTCGTGCTTAGCTGAAGAAACAGGATTAGCAAGCAAGTGAGCTAAGAATGCTCAGCAAGTATATATAGTTATAAGCATAAATGAACTGAAACTGCAGGTCAGTTAGGAACTAGTAATCAACAATATAAAAGCTCAACTGATAGATATGTCTTTTATCTGAATCATAAAATAGGAGTGGATTGGACTATTATGCACGTTATAAATAAAAACAATCACAAGGTTAGGCTGCTGATCAGTCACGCACTAACCCCGGACAAACGCACACAGCAATGTCCTTAATGGATCCACGACACACATTGGCCTTAATAATTTCTGACCACGAATCTGGTCCGACCCTTACGGTCCACATTTTTAAAAAAAACTAACAGTCCAATCCTAACTAGACATCAGGTGTCGGAACAATCGACCACCTCAACTGCCAAACGCCCCGGACACTTTCGTTCCGGGTCAACATCTCAAATCTCACAAAGTAAAAATAAGGTCGGGTAATTTCTGAATTAGATATCGACAAGTTCGATATAGAAAAAGGGGTATTGATTTAAGTCAAGCCACTAAAAGGATCAACGAAACAATTTAATCGATTCGGGGTATAACAATTGAATATTCGAAATTAATGAAAATTAATAGAACAGTTATATCAAGGATAAATCAAACGAACATAAGAATCAAGTTATGATAATCATAACTCACTGAAAATATAAGTGAAGTGGTTTACTTGCCTTAACCAGGAAATCACAGAATTCGGAGAGTTCCTACGTCCTCGATTTTAGCTTTCCCTTTATCCTTGGGATCTACACACAATATAACACTATTTTAGAATTCTACTCAATATTCGCTAATCAACATCAATAATAAATCTTAATCTACCCCCGCGAGTAATCCCCTAATTTTCATTTATATAATCATACATCAATAATTAATAAGCTTCAAATATAGATATTTAATTATAGCCAACAAACGTTACTCACAAAATCAGCTAAATAAATAATAAGGTAAATAATCCAACACCTTGATCAAATTGTGTAATTATATGCACACATATAAATACAAAGAAATTATTTAAGATTTTTAGAAAATTTTGACGGCATCCCCTTTATACGGGTGAGTGCCAGTCGGGATATAACCGACACAACCAACACAATCATCATTACTAATCAAATCCATATCTCAAACTAACATTCCCAATTCACTATAATCTCAATCCAATACAGTTTAAATAAATAATACTAAATCGATAATAAATTACAATTTATTACGTAAATATTAAATTTAAATTCTTGGCTCAGAAAATCATCATCATCGCCAAATACCATCGACTCAATTTATTATTAATATCATCGTCGATGGGGCAAAGTCTCGGAAGTACCCGTTTTCGGGTTTCCAATCACGAAACTCTACACAAAAATTTTACGAATAATTTTATAATTTCTATAAATAAATCAAACAATGATTCGACTTTAATCATTCTGCATCCCAAAACGACTCAATTAATCACTATAACTAACACACAAGTTAATATCACAGAACAGAGAAGGCAGTGACTCGACCACAATACATAACAAGGCACATGAATTGAAACGCCTATGTACCCACTACACAACCATTCAGTAGCACTCTTACCACACCCACGCACACACACATGCTGCACACCCACACACGCCCCTTAATCACTCAACAACACACACACACAATCGATACACACACTCATATTCATTGTATACACACAGAAACACACTCACTGTTTAATTACTCACACAACCAGTTCGTACTCACACCCACACATGGTTACACCGCGCCACACACACACACCTCCAGCCAATTTGGCTGTCACGACAACACAGGGGAGGAAAAACGGCAGCAAAACGATACAGGGGAGATGAGAGGAGAGGGGAATTAAAGAGTATAGGAGATTGAGAGAGAGAGAGAGATTGGAAGGAGAGGGACTGGAGAGATTTGAGCGAGAGAGAGATTACCAGAGATTTTTCTAGAGAAATAAAGGAACCGAGAGAAAAGAACACGCCCAATTGAAATGAAATCTAGGGATTTGGATGTATAAAAAGGGGAAAAAGATTTTTAAAAGAATTAATTACTATTTATGAATGTACAATAATCTATTTCTAAAAAAATTCGAATTAACCAAAAAAATGGGTGGAATTTTAAATTTAAAATTCTAAAATGAAAAACACAAAATTACGATCACCCACATATTTTTAAAATATTTTTAGGATAAAAAACGAATTAAATATGGATTTTACAAGATTGAATCCATAAATTAGAAAAATAATTCATAAAATTATTTTAAAATCCTTGAAACCCAAAATAATTCACCAAGTATTTTTAAAAGTCATATAAACTAATAAAGTTAATAATGAAAAAGATTTCAGGATTTCTGCTAATCCCGAGGATTTTATAAAATTCACAGAAGGTAAATATTACACAATTAAATAGGAATAAATTCCCAAACATATAATAAAAAAAAATCCCCAGGCTTACACATCATATATAAATCATCAACTAAGCCCACAAATATTATACCACAAATACTTCATCTCCTCAACAAATTTTATACGTCACATAATTCACATTTAATATTAAATAAATAATTATTATTACTAAAAATTTCTAAGGCGTTATACCCTTCCCCCCTTAAAAGGATTCTGTCCCCAGAATCTCACCTAAGTGAACAAATGAGGATAATTCTCAAGCATGTCGCTTTCAAGCTCCCAAGTTGATTCTTCCACTCTGGGGTTTCTCCACAAAACTTTTACTATAAGTATTGTCTTAGTTCGTAGGACTTTCTCTTTACGATCTAATATCTTGATGGGTTGTTCCACATAAGATAAATCTGGCTGGATCTCTATCGGCTCATATTCGATGACATGTTTAGAGTCCGGGTGGTATTTCTGAAGCATTGATACATGGAACACATTGTGAATATGTTGCATGTGAGGCGGTAAGGCTAACTCGTAAGCAACTTTTCCAACCTTCTTCAATACCTCAAAAGGCCCGACAAATCTTGGACTTAATTTTCCCTTCTTACCAAATCTTACTAACCCCTTCCACGGAGATACTTTCAACAAAACTTGTTCTCCTTCTTCGAACTCCATATTCTTTCTGGCCAAATCAGCGTACTTCTTCTGTCGGTTCTGAGCTGTCACTAACCGTTTCTGAATAAGCTGAATTACTTCCTTGGTTTGCTGTACTAATTCTGGTCCGAGTATCTTTCTCTCGCCAACTTCCTCCCAGTATACTGGAGATCGACACTTCCGCCCATATAATGCTTCATACGGTGGCATACCGATGCTAGCATGAAAACTGTTGTTGTATGAAAATTCCACTAATGGCAAGTGTTCATCCCAACTTCCTGCGAAATCCAGTGCACAAACTCGAAGCATGTCTTCAATTGTTTGAATCGTTCTTTCACTCTGACCGTTAGTCTGAGGATGATAAGCAGTACTCATTTTTAATTCAGTGCCCAAACATTCTTGAAAACTTCTCCAGAATCTCGAATTAAATCTTGGATCTCGATCTGAGACTATTGATACTGGAACTCCATGTCGCACCACAATCTCTTTTATGTATAGATGAACCAATTTGTCTAATGAAAACCTCTCATTTATCGGAAGGAAATGTGCAGATTTCGTTAATCGATCAACAATTACCCAAATAGCATCATGATTAGCTCTTGTCCTTGGCAATCATACCACAAAATCCATCGCAATATGTTCCCATTTCCACTCAGGAATCTCTAATGGTTGTAGCATCCCACTTGGTCTCTGATGTTCAGCTTTTACTTTCTGACAGGTTAAACACTTACTTACCCATTCGGCAATATCTCTCTTCATATCCGGCCACCAGAAGTTTCTTTTCAAATCTCGATACATCTTCGTACTTCCAGGATGAATCGAATATTTCGAACAGTGGTCTTCCTGTAGAATTTCATTCTTCAACTCTTTCACATTCGGTATCCCAATGCGTGAAGAAAATCTCAATATTCCACTGTCATCTACTTGAGTGCATATTTCCTCACCTGTTAACTTGTTAACATCTCCTTTCATGAATTTCTCCTGGCACCTACGAATCTTCTCTAACAACTTGGGCTGAAACGTCATAGTGTAACCCTTATCTGTACTGCTTGTAGGCACGCAGACCTCTATCTCTAATTTCTCAAATTCCTTATATAATTCTTCAGGCAGTGTAAACATGTTAACTTTCTCCTTTCTACTTAGAGCGTCCGCCACCACATTCGCTTTCTCGGGGTGATAGTTAATTGTGCAATCATAATCCTTGAGTAATTCTAACCATCTCCTCTTCCTCATATTTAAGTCTTTTTGGGTGAAAATATACTTTAAACTCTTATGGTCCGTGTAAATTTCACACTTTTCCCCATACAAATAATGTCTCCAAATCTTCAAGGCGAAAACAATCGCGGCTAATTCTAAGTCATGAGTAGGATATTTCTGCTCGTGAGGTTTCAATTGTCTTGAAGAGTAAGCAATTACCTTACCGTGCTACATTAGTACACATCCTAAACCTTTGTGAGATGCATCACTGTAGATCACAAAATTTCCTTTTTCATCTGGAAGTGTCAGTACAGGTGCAGTCACCAATCTCTTCTTCAATTCCTGGAAACTTTCTTCACACCTCTCATTCCACACAAACTTTTCATTCTTCCTTGTCAACTTTGTTAGTGGGGTGGCTATCTTTGCAAAGTCTTGAACAAGTCTCGAAGAGAAACTTGAGAACATGCAACAAGTTCATAAAGAAAGAGATGATGCTGTTTATCTAGAACATGATTTGCTAGGAAAATATAAGCAACTAGAATCTGAATTGGAGAAGGCAAATCACATAATTAAAATTTGGACTCATTCTGCAAATCACACAAGAGGTTTTTCAGTCAGACACAGTTGGTTTAGGTTACTGTGAGGAAGATGAACTTAGGTTTCAAAATAAGGACAAAGTTAGAACACATCTTCCATCTACAAAGTTTGTTCATGGAATAAATGAGCCTAAGTCTGAAGCTGAAAAAGAAGCTGTTAAGAAAGAACCAGTAAAAACTAGTGTTAAACAGGTTAATATTGGTTCAATGACAGATAATCAACTCAAGCATAAGCTTAAGGAGTTAAAATCTGTTAAGAAACAGAAAGTGTCTAGGAAGAATAGAAATGGTAAAGTAGGCATTACTCAAGGTAATTATCCAATGCACTACTTTCGCTTCAAGAAAGACATGTCATAACTGTGGTAGCACTAACCATCTTGCTAGTTTCTGCAGGAAGAATAAAAACATTAATTCTTTACCTTCCAAGTCTGAAGTAAAGAAAGATTATGTTAGAACTAGACCACAGACTTTATGCAAATGATAGGGGTATAATTCATCATATTTTTAATATCTATTTTATGTTAGTTTTCGTAATTTTATTAATTAATAAATTGTTTTATTTTGTTTTGTAGGAAAATAAATAAAAACAGATTTCTAGTAGGAAAAGGTGCAAAAAGGGAAAGGAGGTGGAAAATTCTTGAAGTCAAAGAAATTGGAGGAAAAATCGAATACTTATCCGAGAAGAAAAGGAAATTGAAGAAATTATATTTAATATCGGGTTGTAATCAAAGGGGGTCAAACCTATTATTTTTCCCTATATATATGGCCTTCTCTCTTGTAATTTTTAGACACCTAGAATTTTATTGCTCTTTGTTTTCATGTTTTTATTAATTTTGCTGGTGGTTATTATCCGGCAAACTCGTACGTGTAATTAATATATTATTAGTTCATGATTCAATACTTGCTTTTCTTTCATTACCGAATTGATTTCCTTTATTGCCCAGGTTAGATCATTAATTTATATAAGTTGTTTCATCACGTGTTCGTCCGACTACATGTTATATAATATTAGTTAATTAGTTTTTAAGTGTTTATAAACTTATCCTGCATGTTTTATATGTTATATATTAATTGTTTTGTTAATTCTATAATTATGAGTAGCTAATTTTCTTGCCCTAGGATGAAAATGAAATTAATTTAATTGCTCTTGATTTCTTTTCGTTCCTATTAATTGATTCTTATAATTTTTTTGGTGCTTAATTATTCAATTGACAAAGTGATTTTGATATATTATTGTTACCGGATTTGTTTTTCATAGCCTATGCTTGCTCCTTGAAGTTTTGATAGGTTATTGTTATATAACAAGTTTCATAGTATATGCTTGTCTCGTTGATTGATATATCTTATTTGTGAAGAAAAGAGGATTGATTTTAGGACGAGTTGATATTAATTGTGATTGATTAATGGATTCGGATTCTTAGGTTTTCCATATTATTTCATAATCTTTGCTAATTAGGTTAATTACAACTCATCTCAAACCTATTTGTCTAGTTCACCTGATTTAATTATTAGGGTTTTGAAAATTCGTAGTCTCTGTGGATCGACCTGTAGTTGCTACAACTAAACACTGTGCGCTTGCAATTATTTTACACATCAAGTTTTTGGAAGTCTTTAAGCAAGTCAAGATTAACATTCCTATTTTAGATGCGATTCAATAAGTTCCCTCTTATGCTAAGTGTCTAAAAGATTTATGTACTCATAAAAGAACCACTCATGTTCCTAAGAAAGCTTTCCTAACATCTCATGTTAGTTCTATTTTGTCAAATCAAATCCCTGTGAAGTATAAGGATCCTGGTTGTCCTACCATCTCTTGTGTCATAGGTGATACTTTCATTGATAAAGCTTTACTCGATCTAGGAGCTAGTGTGAATCTTCTTCCCTTATCTGTCTATCAAGCCTTGGGTTTAGGTGAACTTAAGAAGACTAGTGTCACTCTTCAGTTAGCTGATCGTTCTGTTAAAACTCCAAAAGGTATAGTGGAAGATGTGTTGATTAAGGTTGGTGATTTTGTATTCCCCGTTGATTTTGTTGTTCTAGAAACCGAACCAGTCAAAAATCTCAAAAATCAAATTCCTATCATTTTAGGAAGGCCTTTTCTTGCTACCTCTAATGCTTTGATTAACTGTAGGAATGGTTCGATGAAACTCACTTTTGGTAACATGACGATAGATTTTAATGTCTTTAATGTAGGAAATCAACCTAATGAGCTTTTTGAACAACCCGTAGGAGTTAATTTGATAGATGAGGTTGTTTCGTGGTCGAATCTTGAGAATAGTGCAACTGAGTCTTTTCTTGAGGAAGATGTTTTGTTAGAGTATGAGTGTAATAAAGAACTTCATGAGCTTTATAGAAATTTTTCTTCTGATGAGATGTTAGATGAATTGAATGCTATTTGTTCTAAGCATGAAACCCAACTTGAGGATATTTCTTTTAATCCTAGGTCCATTGTTAAGACTTCTGTTGGTGAGCCACCCACTTTCGTTCATAATCTGTCTTTTTCCACTGTTGATCAGTCTTTGGTAGTTGATAATGAAACTCGTGTTGTTATTTCTAGTGATTTACTTCATAACCAAGAATTTCAAGTAATTAATCTACTTAAACAACATAAAGAAGCCTCTAATTGGTCTATGAATGATGTTAGGTGTATGAGTTTTATTCTATTGCATGATCATATATACTCTCTAGTGGATAATCAAGTATTTGTGGGTGTGTTTCAAATGTTTGATAATTGTGTTACATGTGTTGTCTTCCCTCGATCTGGTATTGGTTAATATATCTATTTTGTAATGTGTCGCCCATAATGAAGTATAGGTATGGGGGAACAACAGTGTGTGTGTGTGTGTGTGTTATAGGTAATAATGTTTCTCCGTCTTGCCCTTATCAGGTATTCTCATCCTTTTCCATTGTCATTTTTCTCTTATTTGCATACATTGAGGACAATGCATGATCTAGGTATGGGGGAGGGATTTAGTAGTATTATTTTTATTATTAAAAAAAATCATAAAAAATTGAAAAATGAAAAAATACAAAAATAATTCTAGCCTTGTGAAATGATTACTTGTTATAAGTTGGCTTGATGCACCCTTACATGCTATAGTACTCTCGTGTTTCTGAAGCTTTTGATTGAGAAGTGATTTGCTTAGTTCTTGTGCACACATATACACTAGCGAGTTGAAACTAGTCGACTTATTGAATGTTGTAAGTAATTAAAAGGACATGAATATGTGCAAGAAGATTTGGTTTCCATGTTTTGAGTACAAGTAGGTGCATTTAAGAGACTTTTGCTTGGGATTAATTATGTTTTGCCACCAAGTGAGATTTTGAGCCTATATGCATATCTTTTGCATTTTATATTCATTTGATTGAGTGTCCACATGTTGTTTGCATTGCTAGAACTTGTTTGAGACCTTTCTTGTAATTCATGACATTATTTGATGATAAGATGATAAAGGCATTTAGGAATAACCTATTATTATCCAAATTACCACACCCTTTATATGTGATCAATTAGTTACCCCTTTGAGCTTAATCCTATTTTTTCAGTGACACACCACATTACTTGCCTAGACCTTTTTGTTTTGCAGCCTTACGTATACTTGATCCCATTTGTCAAAGGCTAGAAGGAAGTTGTGGGAGTAATAAGGTGTGTGAGAAGGGGTTTACTTTTGTTCATTAATTTTGGGGAAATATTGGGTTTTGTTGCTTACTTGTCGGTCGTTATTCAATAAATTCTTGAAGAAGGATTGTGATTTCTTATATATTTATATTATCTATCTTAGCTCTCCAAAAAAAAACAAAACAAAAAAACAAAAAAAAAAAGAAAAAAGAATAAATCATATGAGAGCATAATTATGTTTCTGTGTTTTTGTGATCCTTCTTCATTCGACTAGTCAAGCAGTTTGTTGGAAGAAAATTAGAAATCGATGTATGGGGAGAAAGTATGGTGTTGTGTATGAGATATTATGGATCCTACTAGCTTTTGACACTTCACCTTATTTGGCTTTACTTGACATACCTTGTCCCTAGCCCCGTTACAACCCAAATAAAGACCTTTTGATTATCATCATTAATGTATGTTGTGTTAAAGTTAGATTGATACCAAATGTCAAGCATGCTTATGATTTTGTTGGAATGGAGTGATACACTTACCCTTGTTCTTGAGTGAATATTCTTCTGTGAGTGAAATGTGAGTTATTACTTGTTTCTGCATATGAGATCCCAAGTTTTGACTCTAAGGTGTACTCTTGTGGGCTTAGCATGGTTACCAACTTATTTTTACACTTGACGTGGACTTCTAATGACCTCTGCATATTTCTTTGAGTAGACTATGTGAATACCTGCACCTTACACACCAAGACATTGCAAATTCACTTTGATTTCTTAAGTTGATATAGCATAAGATGACTTGTATGTGTGGTGTTGCATTGAGCAATCTTTTACATGAGCTAGATGAATTTTGTGGGTACATTCACTATAGGCCCTCACGAGACCTCACTCGTCCACTAGGGCTGCCTAGGGGTTTAAAGGGCTTGTTGCATATGCCAAATGCAACCGTGATCACCTACGGAAGTGGTATTATTTATTTAGGTAGTATTTTATATTTTATTTTTCTCGAGGATGAGCAAAAAGATAGGTATGGGGGCATTTGATAGGGGCATAATTCATCATATTTTTAATACCTATTTTATGTTAGTTTTCGTAATTTTATTAATTAATAAATTGTTTTATTTTGTTTTGTAGGAAAATAAATAAAAACAGATTTCTAGCATGAAAAAGTGCAAAAAGGGAAAGGAGGTGGAAAATTCTTGAAGTCAAAGAAATTGGAGGAAAAATCGAATACTTATCCGAGAAGAAAAGGAAATTGAAGAAATTATATTCAATATCGGATTGTAATCAAAGGGGGTCAAACCTATTATTGTTCCCTATATATATGGCCTTCTCTCTTGTAATTTTTAGACACCTAGAATTTTATTGCTCTTTGTTTTCATGTTTTTATTAATTTTGCTGGTGGTTATTATCCGGCAAACTCGTACGTGTAATTAATATATTATTAGTTCATGATTCAATACTTGCTTTTCTTTCATTACCGAATTGATTTCCTTTATTGCCCAGGTTAGATCATTAATTTATATAAGTTGTTTCATCACGTGTTCGTCCGACTACATGTTATATAATATTAGTTAATTAGTTTTTAAGTGTTTATAAACTTATCCTGCATGTTTTATATGTTATATATTAATTGTTTCGTTAATTCTATAATTATGAGTATCTAATTTTCTTTCCCTATGATGAAGATGAAGTTAATTTAATTGCTCTTGATTTCTTTTCGTTCCTATTAATTGATTCTTATAATTTTTCTTGGTGCTTAATTATTCAATTGTCAAAGTGATTTTGATATATTATTGTTACCGGATTTGTTTTTCATATCCTACGCTTGCTCCTTGAAGTTTTGATAGGTTATTGTTAGATAACAAGTTTCATAGTATATGCTTGTCTCGTTGATTGATATATCTTATTTGTGAAGAAAAGAGGATTGATTTTAGGACGAGTTGATATTAATTGTGATTGATTAATGGATTCGGATTCTTAGGTTTTCCATATTATTTCATAATCTTTGCTAATTAGGTTAATTACAACTCATCTCAAACCTATTTGTCTAGTTCGCCTGATTTAATTATTAGGGTTTTGAAAATTCGTAGTCTCTGTGGATCGACCTGTAGTTGCTACAACTAAACACTGTGCGCTTGCAGTTATTTTACACATCAGCAAACATTGTGGAAGTACTTGGCATTCTATCTATACTTGCAGGGATTATCATGCTATCTATCATAATTATTATGAATTGAAGCCCAATTTGAAATGGGTTAAGGTTAATTCTGCAAGTGTAAACTCTGAAAATGTTAGCTTAAACTCTGATAATAAGAATTCCGCTGCTAAAGCTAACAAAGTTAAGAAAGCCAAAGGATCCAAGCAAGTCTGGATCCTTAAATCTGACCTTCAGTGAATGTTTGTGATTGCAGGGCATCAGGGAGAGTACCCTAGTCATGGACAGTGGATGTTCAGGACACATGACTGGAAATAAAGCCCTGCTATCAGAGTATGTGGAAAAGGCTAGCCCAAAAGTTTCCTATGGAGATGGCAACATAGGACGTACTCTAGGACATGGCAATATCAATCTTGGAAGTGTCATCATCACAAATGTAGCTCTGGTTCCAGGACTCAAGTATGATCTGCTATCTGTGAGTCAAATCTGTGACAGAGGATATCATGTAGATTTTCAGCCTAAATACTGTGAAATCATCAGTAAATCTACAGGGAAAGTTGTTCTAGTTGGACACAGGCGCAATAATATCTATGAATCAAGTTTATTGACAAACTGTGATGGAAAAGTTGTGTGCCTGTCCACAAGAATGTCTAGTGAAGAGAGTTGGAAGTGGGATAAGAAACTCTCACATCTGAATCTGAACAACATTAATGAGTTGATAAGAAAGGATCTTGTAAGAGGACTTCCAAAGTCTTTATTAAATGTTGATGGCCTGTGTGATTCCTGTCAAAAGGCCAAACAAAGGAAGTCATCTTTCAAGAGCAAGTCTAAATCTTCAATTGTTGATCCTTATCATCTTCTACATGTTGATCTCTTTGGACCAGTGAATGTCTTGTCAATTGGAAGAAAGAAATATGCTCTAGTCATTGTTGATGAACACACCAGATACAATTGGGTGTATTTTCTAGCAAAGAAGGATGAAACTGCATTAACTCTGATGGAGCATGTAAAGCTGCTGGACAAAGGATCAAAACACAAAGTTAAAATAATCAGGAGTGATAATGGAACTGAATTTAGGAATGCAACAATGGAAGAATTCTGCAAGAACAGATGAGTGAAGCAAGAGTTTTCTGCACCCGGTACACCACAGCAAAATGGTGTAGTTGGGAGGAAGAAAAGAACCTTGATAGAAGCTGCCAGAACTATGCTTGATGAATGAAAAATTGCCAACCTATTTCTGGGCAGAAGTAGTTCAAACAGCTTGTTTTACTCAAAATGCCACACTGATCAACAAGCATGGGAAAACACCATATGAGATGGTGAAGGAAAAGAAGCCGAACCTAAAATATTTTCATATTTTTGGGTGCAAATGCTTTGTGTTGAAAACTCATCCTGAACAGTTGACCAAATTTGAGTTAAAAGTTGATGAAGGAATTTTTGTTGGCTATCCGCTGTCAACTAAGGCATTCAGAGTTTATAATCTGAGAACCAAGGTGATCATGGAGTCAATTCATGTGTCATTTGATGACAAGAAAATAACTGGACTTGAAGATGTAGATGAACATGATCAACTGTACTTGGAAAATGAAGACTTAATCTCTGATGAATTAAACTCTGATGAAACTGATCTGACAAACTCTGTTGAAGCATACTCTGAACCTCTACTGGTAAACACTGAAGAAACTTCTCAGCCAGAACAAAGGGGAGAACCAGTTGAGGCGGAGCATGAAGGATCACTTCAAAATGATGACTCAAATTCTGATAGTGAGTCAACTGACAAATCTGGATCAAACTCTGATGACTCAAACTCTGAGCAGTCAAATTCAGGGGGAGTCTCAGAAAATGAAGAAAGACAACCAGAAAATCAGGAGAACATGGATCAAGGGAAGGATCAAATACTGATAGAAGTCATTTACCTTCAGCTAGGAAATGGACAAAATCTCATACACCTGATCTAATTATTGGAGATCCAGATGCGAAAGTAAGGACAAGGAGTACTACAACAAATGAATGTCTATTTCATGCATTCCTATCGAAATCAGAATCAAAGAAGGTAGAAGAAGCTCTTCAAGATGCTGACTGGATAACAGCAATGCATGATGAGTTAAATGAATTCGAAAGAAATGAAGTATGGACCCTTGTACCTAGACCAAAGAATAGAGCTGTTGTTGGTACTAGATGGGTTTTCAGAAATAAAACTGATAGTGAGGGAATTGTTACAAGGAACAAGGCTAGACTTGTGGCAAAAGGCTATTCACAGCAGGAAGGAATAGACTATGATGAAACTTTTGCTCCAGTTGCAAGATTGGAGGCAATAAGGATTTTTCTAGCTTATGCCTCTCATAAGAAATTCAAGGTTTTTCAGATGGATGTAAAAAGTGCTTTTCTGAATGGGAAGCTTGAAGAAGAAGTGTTTGTTGAACAACCACCAGGATTTGTGGACCCCAAATATCCAGACTATGTCTACAGGCTGGATAAGGCTCTCTATGGACTTAAGCAGGCACCACGAGCATGGTATGAAACTCTGGCTCAATTTCTTTTAGAAAGTGGGTTCAATAGAGGTACAATTGACAAAACCCTGTTCTATTTTAAATCTGGCAGTGACTTGCTTTTAGTTCGGATATATGTTGATGACATAATTTTTGGGTCTACTAATGATAAACTCTGTAATAAGTTTGCCAAGCTCATGCAGTCCAGGTATCAAATGAGCATGATGGGAGAGCTTAGTTATTTTCTAGGCCTACAAGTGAAGCAAACAGATGATGGGATTTTTATAAATCAAGCAAAATATACCAAACATTTTCTCAAGAAATTTGGTATGCTTGACTGTTCATCTACAACAACTCCCATGGCAACAACAATAAAGTTGGACAAAGACACAGGAGCTCCAGTAGATATGACAAGCTATAGAGGCATGATAGGGTCTCTTCTTTATCTAACAGCAAGCAGACCAGATATCATGTATGCAACTTGTCTCTGTGCAAGGTTTCAGGCAGACCCCAGGGAACCACATCTAACAGTTGTGAAGAGGATTTTTAAGTATCTCAAGGGGACCATAACCTTAGGTCTGTGGTATCCTAGAGAATCAGATTTCAAGCTACTTGGTTACTCTAACGCAGACTTTGCAGGCTGTAAGATAGACAGAAAAAGCACCAGTGGAAGTTGTCAATTTCTGGGTGATAGACTTGTTTCTTGGTACAGCAAGAAATAGAAATCAATTTCTACATCTACAGCTGAAGAAGAGTATATTGCTGCTGGTAGCTGTTGTGCACAGATTCTGTGGATGAAGAATCAGTTGCTGGATTATGGATTGAGGTACAGTAAAATACCTATTTACTGTGATAATCAAAGTGCTATTGCTATGACAGGTAATCCAGTACAGCATTCAATGACCAAGCACATCAGCATAAGGTACCACTTTATCAGAGAACATGTAGAGGAAGGGAATATTGAGCTTCATTTTGTGTCTACAGAACAACAGCTTGCAGATATCTTCACCAAGCCATTGAGTGAAGCTATATTTACCAGGCTGGTAAATGAACTATGAAATGTCTCTGGTTTTGACTAGAGATATTGGTTAGACTAAAATTTTTACTTGTGTAATGTGTTGCTCATATTTCTGTGATATGTTAACTGCTATGTGAACTCTGTTGTTAAACTCTGCTATGCAAACTCTGTTCGTTAACTGTTAAACTTTGTTAGCATGCTCTGTAGATCATAGACTGTTGACATGTTGGATAAACCCTGAGAAACTCTGATATTATTATTGTCTGAATGTAAACACCGATGAAGAAATATGTATGAAGCATGATTCTCAGTAAATAATCATGAATCCTTCTAAGTTATTTGTGATCTAATCTTAGACTGTGCAGAAAATTAACACAGCATGATACTGTTTCATATTTATAGCATCTCTTAGTTTATTTATCCTAAACTCTGAGTCTGTAAATACTGTGTGCATTGCCTCTCATGAATAACTTCTGATGTTGATGAGCTCTAAACTCTGTTAGTTATACATTATTAATTTAAATGCTATTATTAGACTACCCCCAAAGAAAATATATATAGGTTGCTAAAACTCCTTTGAGATTATGTTGGTGTCTAGGACGACCCAGGAACTTGCTGGTATATAGTAAGGGCTATAATTCTCTAATTTTTGGTGACTAGTCAAAGACTAGGAAGACCCAGGAACTTATCAAAATGATAAGGGCTAAAATTATAGGATTTTTGGTTACTAGTTCCAACCTCTGATTACTGGAATGAACATAATAAATAAATAAATAATTAATTAAATAAATATATAGATTGGTTAAAAGGAGGGTATAAATTAATTAAATGTTACTGTATATAAATTGTTTACTACAGAGTTTAGCATTCATCATACATTCAGTGTTTACTATGAGAGTTTGTGCATCCAGTGTTTACTGATTTACTTTATGGATTTTATGAAAAATTAGATGCTCTAAAAATTGAATTGGTAAACTCTGCTATACACACACATATATTCACACCTGTGCAGTTTTAGAAAGGATTATGGTAATGAAGTTGGAGAATTGACAAATGCTGACGAATTTTGTCTAATACTCTAAGGTATATTTTCTTTCAGATAATTTACATACTTGGGGTAAAAAGAGTTTTGCCAACTGTTAATGAGTGTTGGAGTGTTAAAGTGTGTTGGTAATGAAAGAGAGAAAGTAGCGGTAATTATTGCTATAATTACTGAGCGTGCATAGTTGTTTCATTGCACGTGTTCCACGTGTCCCACTCACCCACTAATGTGTCTCACTCACACATTAATCAAGAAACTGTTGCATGTATTACTGCTTAAAACGATTGAGTTTTAATTTTTAATTACATCTCTAATCATTTTACATACATGATTCATATTTACATACATCCACTCACAGTTACTTTTCACACAACCACTCTATTACTTTGTTCTTTCACTTGGGCATTTTTGCAAACACCTTGCATACATATCACTTTTAACTGCTATTTTCTTCTCACATCGATTCTAATGGCCATCAAAGCTGTTACTGCTCAAGGGTTATTGTTTGTTCCTAATAATTATGCAGCCCCGTTGAACAATGCAAACGTTCTAGAGGCGTTTCTTGAGAGATTCAGACATAGGTAAAGCCTTAGTCGAACCACCAACGCTTTCTGCCACGCAGATTGCTACTTTTTGGGAGAACTCTACTTCTGACGATGGAGGAGAGGATGGGACTCCTTCAATCATTTTTACACATGACGAGATAGAGTATGTGATTACTCTAACTACAGTCAGAGAAACCACGGGTTTTGATACACACACTTCCTATAGTGTTGCTTCTGACAATACCCTGAAAGAGATGTTGCAGCAAATTGGGTATTCAGGTCCTTTAGAGAAACTTGGTCAAGTGAAAAGGCCATTTCTGAGGAAGGAGTGGAGTTTCTTCTTCGATTGTATAACAAGGGCCTTTGGAAAAAAAGTCACAAACTGGGATACTATTCCTACTGACAGTCTACAAATTGGGTATTCTCTTCTCTATGGAAGTAATTTCGATTTTGGTAGACTTGTTTTAATGAACATAGGTGATAGATTGTCAGAGTCTACTACTGTCTACTTTGCTAGATTCTGTCAATTATTGTTTACTGCTTGTGTGCCTGGTATTGCAATTGCTGAGGATGATGGTTATTCAGTCTTTTAAAGTCAACAAGAGAATATTCTCTGATTTGACTAACAAGGATACCAACAAGGAGTAATTACCTGACTTGGTTTTGCCTCTTGCTCTTCAAAATTTCTTACATCAACCTCAAGAACCACAACAGCCTGAGCCTGAACCATAATCACCTACAAACAATGCACCACAACAACCTACAAACACTCACACTCAAACTCAACCACAAACTCAACCTCAAGCTCAACCTCAACCTGAATAACAACCACCACCTACACAGACCAAATCAAAACGTGGAGGTAGAACAAAGCACACAGCAGAAAATACACATCATAGATCTGCTATAGCTAAAAAGGAATCTGATAAAGCTAAAAAGGAGTCTGTCAGGCCTAGAAAGGCAAGAAAGGAAAGAGCAAACATACCTCCATCACCTTCTATTATAGAAAAAGATTCTACTGAAGAAGAAGAGGCAGTTGAGGTGCCTCAAGCTATGAGGAGAAAGTTGATACTTGATGAGTCTGATGAGGAGATGAACATTGAAGCTCCAGAGGTGATTTCTAAAGAGATACCTGCTGTTGAGATAAATGTTGCAGAAGAAGCTGTAGAAACATCTGAAAATGTACAGATGGATGTGGACAACAGAGATGGTTCTACTGCAATGGATGATTTTGTTGAGACATTCATTCCATTCTCTGATCACATTGATATTCCTACTTCACCGATTGCTGCTAATTCTGGAGAATCTGGTGCAGTTGATCAGCCTACTATAGTACTTGATGAAACAGTAGCATCACACACTGAGCTATTCTCTGATGCTCACCAGGTTTCTGAAAAAGGTGAAGAAGTTGAGAAATCAACCAAGGCTGTACTTTCTGAGCCTATGGATGCAGTTCTTGAAGTTACAAAGTCTGTTGATAGGACTGTTGAGTCTGCAGAGCAACCTGCCGATTGCAGAGAATGTTGTAGAAACTGTTGCTGAAAATGTTGCAGAGCCTATTGATCCAGTTGAAGATACAACTGCTGATGCTGAAGATGAAGGAAGTACAGAGTCTAACTCTTCTCAGAGCATACCAGTGCAAACTGATGGAAAGCACACACCTTTTTCTCAACCTTCACATGCACATGACATTGAAGCAGAACATTTTGACAAGTATTCAAAGGATTGGTATAAAGCAGATTGCATTTTTCCTACTGGAAGAGCAGCTAACTTTGTGCATCAGACTGCTAACATGATTTCAAATCCAGACATTCTCTCAAGTCTGCAAGCAACTATTGTTCAAGTCAAGACACTGAATGAAAGGTTTGACGAGTCTCAAAAATCTATTACTGATCTAAGAGTTGAAGTTGTTGCAAGAGACATGACTATGCAGAGAGATAATCAACTAAAGTTTCAGACCTTTTCTAAAGCTCAAGAAACTCTGTTTCAAAGGCTAGGTCAAGTTGAACAGAATCAGACTGTCTTGTCTGGTAAGATTGATTCCATTGCTACCTCTTTGGAGCTGATTACATCTATATTGATTCCTGATGATGTCAAAAAGGGCGAGAGAGTTGCTAAGTCTAAATGCAGGCAATCTCAAACTCTGACTAAGAAGGATGATACTGAAGATGGAGGAGCAAATGACAAAGGCGAAGAGCTGATCAAAATCTAAGTCTGAGATCTGGCAAGTCTTCTAAATCAAAGTCTGATGGAATAAACACCGATGCTCAGGATACTTCAAAAACCAGGAGTTTGTTATTTATTGAAAATCCACAGACTGATGAAGATTTGGCTGCTAGATTGTTTCTGGAAGAAAATGAAGAAGGAGTTACCATTGAAGACATTCAAGCTGAAGAAAAGAATCTACAAGAAGAACATCAGAAAGGTTTGAAGTCTGGAAAATTCAAGAAGCAAGAAAAATCTCCTAGACCTGTTCTTAAAGGTATTGTTAATAATGAAAATGTTGGTGCTGATCAAAGGTTACAAGTGTCTAAGAAACCAACAGAAGCAGAAGCTAAACAAAAGTTGAAAGGCATTGTTGAAGAAGGGAAGGTTTCAAAGAAAGTGAATACAACCTCTGTTGCTACACAAGTTATACTGAAACCCTTGTTTACCCAAATGCAAACGGTTTTTGGAAAACCAACACTTCATGATCCAACTCTGATGACTGGAGGTACTACTAATTTTCTACATGGCAGAGCCTTAATGGGTAAGCTAGGAAGAGATAAAGCTGGCTTGGGCTCTCATAGGGAAGTTAGAATGAATACTGGTCCTCGAGATCCTTCATCACTGGCTGTTCCAGGTCAAGGTGTTACTCAGGAGAGTTTAGACAGACTGGAATCAGTACAGTTGATTCATCAAAGGAGTTTGAACAAAGATTTTCTGCTGTATTTCATGACTGATGGAACTGTGTATAAAATTGGTGAGTTTGATCTTGATTTGAAGCTATGGGAGGAATTAGAATATGTTCTATGTATCTTCAAAGTGAAAAATCGAAGGACTCAGCTAGCTGCAATTGTGCTAAGAAAGAAGATGCTGCATAATTTGGCAGTTAGAGGTATAAAATACAACAGTCAGTATGTCCCAAAGTACAGAGATTATCATGGGAATATTGTTGAGATGAAGAAGAATAGTGCTAAACCGAAGACAGATCTGGGTATAACAGTTCTTGATTTTAACTCAAAGTCAGAGAAAGCACAATTCATCAGACTGGGTAATGAAATGAGAAGAAACAAAATCTATTCTCTGAGATCTGCTATCTACCAAACTGGTGAAGATGATCCTAAGATGAAAGAGATCAAGGAAGTTATGTAGACAGAACTTGAAAATGCAGAAAGAAGATTACTTATAGACTATCTCATATCAACACCAGATGTTGACGAAATTAAGGATTAAAGCTCTGTAAGAATTTTCTTGTTTTTTTTTTATTTTGTTAAGTAGAAGTTTAAACTCTGTTTGTATATTAAACACTGTATTTGTTTATTTGTTTTGACATCATCAATTATTGTAAACTTGTGCATTCTTGCTAATGAACAAGTTGGGGGAGATTGTTAGATATAATTGATGTGAATAATAATCAATGTTTAAGTGTTATAGTGAAATATCAGAGTTTAGCTGGAAGTAGTCAGAGTTTAGTTAAACGCTGACAGATGGAAGCTCGACAGAGTTTGTTAAACTCTGTTTGGAGGAAGCGTCTACTGGTCAATAGTGTTTGAAGAATTATTGAAGATAATTATGGAAGCAATATCTTTGAAGATTGGATAGCTGTCAAAGAGATTGAATTGACTAAGGAGACGTGTAGCAATCGTAATTGATATCAATTGTATAGCTAATTTATAGGAGTATCAATTATTGATTGTATAGCAGCTGTATATCTTATAAATACAGTTAGGTTAACCCTAGAAGGGTATCGTGCAACGCAATATTATTCATTGTAACCTAAGCAGCTCTCTGTGATATTTTACATCACTGAGAGAGGAGTTATTAATTCCAAACAGTTTTTAATTGTTTAAACGTGTGTTTTATTGTTAATCTCTCATACAATCTTGATTATAATTGTGTATTCTGCCTAACAAGAAGAATTCAAAACATCCTGATTAAATTAAAGATAACCGAATGAAATGTGTGCCAGACCACAAAAAGATCAGAAATACGCGTAAGTTGAATTAAGAAAACTAATTCGCAGAGATTAGGTTATTAAGACAACTTAGGTGATTCAAGCACAGTCCAACTTAATCTTGTCTAAGCATTCTATGAAAGTCGAGACATAATCTAATCATCAACTCGTTCTAAAGAGACATGCAAGTAGATCATAACCATAGAATCAACAAGATAAAGGTAGATGGAAACTTCATTTCATTAAAATAATAAAAAAAAATTACAAGGATGGTCAGAAGGACCATTGAAATAAAACCAAAAAAAAAACTTAAACTAAGACCCCCCCCCACCTACACTGTAAGAACCCAGATTTTGGATAGAATTAAAACTTTTTATTTTGTATGGATGTAATAGTGAATAGTGGGTACGACTATGATGTAACGAATGTTCTAATGAATGAATGGAATAGATTTGGATTCAAATATTTATATGTCATGAAGAATGCTATTGGTTGACAATCTAGATAAGAATTATCTATCTCCTAGGAAATTACGATTTGATAATTCCAAAGGGAAAGTTTATTCTTATGTCATCCAAATGGATATCTGTTGTTAGACCAGTGGTTCCGTAAAAGGGTTAAGGAACGATCGAAAGAGAACCGGGACATCTATATAACCCTAAAAGAATAAGTAAAGAACAAGTGGTGAATAGTGATTTTGATGGATTAGGAATATAGAAGTACCCGGAACAAATTTCTGAGTTCATATTAATGATCCAGGGGGAAAAAGAGTGTATGTAAAAGCTGTCGGATTCTAAAAAACGGCACTTTTATATTCTCCGAGATTTCCCTGGATGCTGAAAGACCTAAGAGATTCATAAAAGGATTTAAGGAAAATGGATTCGAGAATTATTAAGAATGATGGAGAATGGTAGTATAAATGTTAAGAAGGTTTCCGGAAAAACCCTAACTAAAAATGATTGAGATATTCGTTCGAACGATCAATCAAATTGAGCAATAACCGGACAAAAGAGCAAGATGCATGCATGTGCTAGTAGAAATATCTAGTAACCAAGTGGTTACATGAGTAACCAATGCACTTAGTGATTTAAACCTTGTACTTAGAATAATAGATATTTTTTTTTTCAACCAAGCTTCCACATCAAGCCATATAAATACATCATCCATTGCATCACACCTTTATTAAAGTAGCTTTTGGCCAAGATATTATTATCTTGCTCCCATCACAATAATTCATTTCTAGCAAACCAAGCAAGAGAACAAAAGCAAAACAACTCCATTCTCTCCATTCTTACAAACTGTCCAGCAGAACCTCATCAAAAAAGAAACTTCATATCTCCATTTCTATCCATGATAAAATCACCAAATTTTTACCACAGCCTCTGCACTCCATGGGAAATATTCGCTCAAAGTTTCATAGCAATCCAAGTAGTATAGCCTAGGCAAATCGCCTCCCCAAGTTGAAGAAGCAAACTGTCCTGATGCTTGACAGTTTCTGGACCAACTTTCTAACGGCCATATCTCCTTCATTGCTCAATGGTATTTGCTGTTCTTTAGCTTGTTGGAAATCTGGTTGGATTCTCAACAACTCTCCTTTAGAAGTCTTGATCAGAAAACCTCGGTAAGGCCCTCGTTTTTCATGATCTTTCCACTGAGTTATAGTAGATCCAAAAATCACTAATTATGTTCTTGATGATTCTTGCTAGTTTAAGGTTGTAAGGAGTTCTAAGGACTAGATCAAGGCTTGTTAGACTCACATACACACCAAGGAAGGTATAACTCTCTTGAAACCCTAGATCTTACTTTGAGTTTTAAGCATGATCTTGGTATTTTAAGATTAGTTATGATATTAGTGTTATTATAGACATGTTAGCATGATTTGGTGGTTGATTTGGTAACATGATGATCATTATGATGGAGTGTAAAATTTATGGACTTAGTGAGATGTATAACATGTGTATAAGATGTATGGATGCCCGGTGTGTCTTGGTTTTGATGTTATGATTTTTAGAACGTTCGAATTATAGCCGTCGTAATGCCCGATTTTCGTTAACTTAATGAAATCGTAGTTGACAGTAGCTATAACCCACTGTCCAGTTTCATATTATGCCATGAAAAGATAGATTATGTTATAAGCTTCGTTTTGATATAAAGATCATGTGAAACGGATTTACGGTTTAGGAATTATGACCGATTTACTAAAAGTAATTCGAAACGGTAAACGAGAGTTCGTAACTGAAATTGAACCCTCGTAAATATGCAAGTTAGTGACGAACCTTGGTAATTAAATATTACAGATCATAAGGAAGGTGTAGGAGAAAACCTCGTGTCAAACGGATCGTTTTTCAATTTTATAAAAATGTTTGAATCGAGGTATAATCTTGGTTTGTAAACGACCGACCTTAGAACTTACCCAGCTTAAGTATATGTCAAGTGTAAGTGTAATGACATGTCTTAATAACGAACAAAAGTCGGATCGTATCGGTAATAAACAGAGTTATACAAAAGGGTGCATAACAAGATAACTCGAAAGCGTGTTTCGACTTAAGTAAAGTTTATACGTAATCGTCTAAAGAAGTGTTAGGTGATTAATCTCGAATATTCTGATTGATTATCACCGAGCTGAACCGGGACACGCTACCTCTACCCACACCCGATTACCAGGCAAGTTTCAAATCCTTTTAAAGGCTGTTGTTGTGAATATATATATGCTTTCTGTTATACATATGCCATGTCATGTTTGCCTACTTCCAAGTTATATTGATATACTTGTTCCTTGAATTATTGTTGGCTTATAAGCTAGATAGTGAATAATCAGTTATAAGCCGGGTGTTGTGAAGTCCCTTAGAGAAGGGCATATATATCGTATTCGTTGAATATAGACCGGGAGTCAGTTCTTCTTAATATATCAAAATTACCTTCGAGGGAAATATTTAAGTAAATATTTTCCATTATTTGGTCGAAAAATGTTATTTGAATATTCGTCCGAGATCATTTAATCAACGATCATTACCTCAAATAAATTATTTGAACGTTATCTACTCAACGAATATTATTTTTTAATATTCATTTAAAGTCGATTCATTTATCGAATATTATTTCGAATATTCCTTTAAAGCTTGGATTACTAAATGAATATTATTTCGATATTCATTTAGAATATTATTCATTAAATGAATAATACTGTTTGAATATTCATTTAAGTTCCCATTTACTTAATGAATATTATTTTAAATATTCATCTGATGTTATATTTATTTATCGGATATTATATTTAATACTCTTTTCGGGTCTTATTAATTAAATGAATATTATTTTGAATATTCATTTAAATATTTAATTATTTCATATATATATTCTCTTTATTCCCTCGAGAATTATTCTGAGAAATACTTCGATTTAAATATTCGTTCATAGTTATAAGTCTTCTTTAACTATTTCTGATTCAATAAATATTCTCTGAATTTATCAGATACTCTGAAATGACTTCAAATATTATCTTCGACCTTCGATTATTATAAAAAATTACTTCGGAGTCGTATTATTATTAATGTTATATTAAGAAAAGTTCTCAAAATTTCATTCTTCCTTCGAATCTATCTTCCAAATAATAAGGGGACCTTACTTGAGAAATGTTATTTATCTTGTTGACTTACCGGTCATAAATCTTTCGAAAAGTATTCCTTTCACTCGCAACTTGGATTGCTATCTATTGCATCTGTGTACCCTCTCATCATTCGAGGGGTAAGATTATTGGAACAAGATGGTATCCTCTAACAAGCAGCAGCTTAGGAGATATGATATTAAATTTTCCTTTCCAACTAGATACGACTACTTTGTGGAGTCTTATCAACAAGTATTATACTTGGGGAAAGAGGGACGAAGTTTACGTTCAGAGTCATGAACTTCTTTTCGAACTTGGAGTCGTGTAAGAGGCCGAGTAGCGCCGGTCCATCCCACTATTCCAACTGTTGACCGGGGAGATCTAACAGGGCGGTAGACAAGTAAATCCGTCAGCTCTTCCTTCTACCGGTAGTAGATCTAAATTGAGCTGTACAATCTGCGACAGATCATCGTAAGGATTGGAACAGCGGGCGCGGTCAATACTCCAGCATTAGTTCATCATTCAAATTCATTTATTTTCTGCAACATTATCATTGTTGGCAGTATTGTAAAAGTATTCAAAATTTGAATTGTAATATTTTCTGTAAGTTCCTCTTTTATGGCAAATAATGCTATCTTGCTTATCTTTTGCGTAGCAAGTATGTCCATAGAATATATATTTTGAGTTACCTTGTAACTTCATCATTTACCTTATACTGGCATTATGTTCATTAAATGCATGGCATATGGTTTCAATACTCGTTTGAACTAATATATATAATGTTGTCCAGTTATATTATTTTGGTGGGTTTTGGCTCACCCTTGCTTTATTATTTACATCACAACAACAGATAGAGTAGATGGTCCGTAACCTGAGGACGATGTGGCTGCCATTGCGGAGCAGAGAGCGAGGGGTAGACTAATCATCAACTTCTGAGAACCGGTTATATTTATTTATATGACATGTAAATATATGGCAAAGAGTTTGTAAGTTGAATGTTATTCTTTTGAGTTGTAAGAACTCAAACCAGTGATTAATAATATACGATAGATTACTCTGATTTCATCTCTGGGACTATAACTGTTTGTGTGGTGTGATATTATTGTGGGGTCATAATGTGTAGTTTATTTATTTTGATTCAAGTTCAAGGATTATTGTTGGAGTTGAGACCGTAACGACCAGATCCCCGACCCCGGATCTGGGGGTGTTACAAAAATGGTATCAGAGCGTTACGTTATAAACCCCAGAGATGACGCGACATTAAAACGATAAATTCACTAAGATAATAAGAACTCTTGCCAAGTTCATAGTCGGACTACTTAATGTAGTACTGACATATAAAACCCTTATGGGAACTCTTAAATATCATAATAGTAACTTAGCTCGATATCGTATCGACGAGCAAGGCGACAGACCTTGAGGATTACGAGCAGCAGCACGAGGATGCTTTATTATATGTTGACGATCGGCTTGAAGACTCGATAGAGCACCCTACTGAGGACCCGAATGAGGTTCCAGCTAAGAAGGAACAATTGAGCTAGAGGCAGCAAGTGCCATATCATTTGATAAATGGATTGGTGTGAAGATTGTCAATGATGATTCGCCATGAGAAGGCAGATTTCATAGGTTATAATTTATGAAACCAAATTGAGATTGTTGAGGTGGTTTTATTCAGGGAAGTGTTCATTTTATGAATGGATCATCTTAGAAAGTAAAGATAGTAGGAAGTGATGGCCTGATTGGATAAAGTTAGACAAGGAAGTAGTAATCATCACAGAACCTACAAGAGGAAAAGACTATTGAGTCTTCGATAAACTCGTGATAAGACTACTGTTAGAGACTAAGTATAGGTTTATTTCAACTCAGTAAAAGGATGAACCAGAAACATTAAATGCACGTGATTCAGAGGAATATTAAATTCTTTCTTTTCCTTGAATGGATTATAGTAGATACCTTAAGTTTATTCCGACACTGAATCATTAATGAATCAAGTGACACGATCAGTGGTTAAGAGGTAATGGAGAATGTTTTAAAGATAAAACCTAAAGGAGCAAGTGTCTGCCAAGTTCTCGAAGTATGAATCCTGGCAAATTGAAGTTCAGTTATTAGGGCTTGATGTCAATAGTGAGTAGTGTTGGTTGACCCCACCAATTTAAAGGCAGTTTCAATCGAGGAAGGCCAACCCCACTAACAAAGGACTAGGAAGTTTGAATAGACAGAAAAATATGAGAAAATCTCCCTGGAACTAAAGATAAAATTGGTAATGACCCAGCATTGGCGTTGCCTAAATGGGGAAAAAAGGAAGACCTTATGATATATTACGATGCGTCTCATACAGATTTAGGTGGCGTGCTTATGCAGCACGGTAGAGCAATTACGGATGCATTTGGACAGCACGGTTCACCAGATTCGGATGGCTGTGATAGTGCCAACTTTGTGGAATGATTGACCCAGCGGTAGTGTTCCTTCTAAGACTAGTGTTTAGGTAGACTGACCTTTGGTAGTAACGACTATTAGGACGAATATGCATCAGGCCGATGTGGCATGATTCAGTTGAAACTTTTGATTTTCTTCTATGGGATGTAAATATTTGGTTTCCTTTCTAGTGGTTAAACTCTCAACTTTATGGCAGTCATACCGTTACTATAACTATTTACGGTTCTGCCTGCTTGGATGTTCCTAGAACTATTCTTCAGGTTTCGAAATTGGCCTTCTTAGTATTACCAGCGGGTGGATAGATTGACCAAAATTTCCCTGATTCTGGAGAGAACTTCAACAAATTTTGGAAAACCTTGTCTTTCTGATTATCAGAAGACATCCCCGAAGAGAGTTAAAATCGGAGCGAACCCAGTGGATTGGGTAAAGTAGGTGCTATACGGGTTGGTAGACAGACCCTGATTATTATAATTGATTGTAGAGATGAAATTGGAAGTTGAGATTGGATGATAAAAAGGAAAATGTATTCAAGAAACTAGCCGGACTGAGAAATTTTGGGATTGACTTAAATGAAAAGGTTGTTATGCCAGGAGTGTTAAGCTTATGCGGCACGTAGGATTGATAAGAGGAATCACAAGGATGAAAATAAAAGAATAGTAAATGAAGGGCGGCGGTGCTCGAGTCAAGTGACTACACTACTCTGGTATCTAAGATGGTTCTGTGAAGGAAGATTACAAGTATGCCAGGGGAAAGCATATATGTGAACGTAATCTACCCCAGATAAATTACCTTCATTAAGGTTGACAGAGGCACTATGCCGAGCAATTGCTAGAAAAGTAATACTACTGACTAAGCCCCAGTTTTTCATATTTTAATACGAATATTTAAGCCCATGAAATGAAAGATCATAAATGGCTAGACCAGCAATGTAAGGACAAAGTAGGGTTGCTTTTAGTTAAGCGCCGACTGCAAGAACTTTTGGGATATAAAGTAAAGTGATGCATGGGTATATAATGGACCGGATTTTGAGTAAGAATAGAAGTACGATGATCTGAGACACATAGTGTTGGAATATTATAAATACAAAGGTTATGATACGGTCGAGACAGATGATCAACCCAAGTGTATGGAAGCGGTCAGAGATTACTCAGTATGCTACCAAAATTTTGTCTGAAGCTAATATCTTCGATAAGAAGCAATAAGTACTAAGAGATTCACGTTGAACATGACCAATATCTTCCAGAACATCCTTGCTACCATTACCAAGTTCTGCGAAAAGAGCAGATAGACATTTAATGTCTTTTTGGAACATTTTGTAGACTGACATTCATTTGAAAGGAGAGGTTAGCATTAAGCTACCTATAGATGATCAAGATAACAACGATTGAAAAGAGACCCTTATTAGGGATATATGATTCAATTGCCAGTTACAAGATGTAGGCATTCCTTGAAAAGAGAATTGAGGATAGAATATCCATAGTTGAAGACGAACCCTTGGGATGCATAGAGGATGACATTGCCCTAATAAAGACATTATGAATTTGGATGATATAAGTTGGATTGACTAAGGTAACAATAACCTTTAAGAATTTATTGAAAGAAGTTTCGGAAAGTACACCGACAGAATTGTTACAGGATCAATTAGCGATATTTTGATATACCCTGTACCTGGAAAATATAGGAGGAATGATGAGGACGACCTAAGAAACCTTACAAGGAAAAAGTTAATATTCTGAGTTTCAAAATAGAAGTTTGGTAGAAAATGTAAGACATAATAACAATAATGCCAGATGAGGTATGTATGAAACCATGATGAGGTATGGATGGAACCAAAGAAGGTTGAGATTATCCTAGAACAAGAAAGAGACAAGAGGAGAAATATCCTAGGTATAATTAGGAGTAACCGTGATAAGGTTCACACAGAAAGGTGGAAGCAATGACTTATGGAAAAAGACTGATAGATACTTTTCTCCTTCAGCAAAGTTTAAGGGAGAATGCTTTCACCCAACAGTAATGGGAATGAGGTAGAAAAATGTGAGTTGGAATAGATCCAGAAGACAATGATTACAAGAAATTATTATTAGCAGGAAAGGCCAATGAGGTGGCCGACACCTTAAGTATAGAAGAGTAATTATAAATACTAATACCAAAGAAACAGAAGAATATAGAGATGAACCCTGAAGGTCATAATAGGGTGAAGGAAATTACACTTCTTCTGATGATTGTGTAAGGATCAATTGTAATAATAGTTTAAGTAAAGATTCGATTCCTGATATCGTCTTAACCATATTACCTACATTAGGAGGTCCTCGGTTAAGGTAAGCCAGGACCATGATACATAATTGACAAATTAAACCGTTAAGTTTCCAGTCTTTTATGGAAGATGCATGAGTGATAGTTTCATCAACGTGACATAGCTGCGATGCTTGAAACTCTTCTGCAATTGTATTTGCTTCATGTAAAATTTACATCAAGTTCAGGAAGTATTCCTTATGGGTATGGAATAGTGATTACTTTGTCTCCCTAGAGGATTTGAAACCCATCTGATTAACCATTAAAGCACTCTGTAAATAGAAAACGATGGTGATTCTTCTTAGAAAGTAGATGACAACGCAAAGATAAAGATAGTGCTGCTATTGATAAGCTAGATGGCATGTTGATGAATGACAAGAAAGTTATTGTTAGTGTATTTCTGCGTAAACAAGATAGAGAATGCGAGGTTGAAGATTCATGATGCTAAAAGTATTCTCGTAGAAAGAATTAATGAGACTTGGAGAGAAGGATAGTTGAGCCCGAGATTTATTAGGCCATCTTAGAATTTAAAGGTGTTCAGAAGGTGGCATTCGAGCCAGATTTACCCCCAAAACTTATAGCATGGTCGTAACATGTGGCAAGGCTACAGCAGTAAAATGCAAATGCTCGACAGATGATAAGGGTATGAGCAGGTAGATATACGACCTGGTCTGACTTACGAAGAACAACCTGTGGAAAATCACGGATGGAAGGGAACAAGTGATGAGAAAAAAGTTTGGCAGAAGTAGATTATATTGGATCTAAGTTAGAGAAATTGACCAGATTCATTTCGGAGGGTTTAAATTGGAATAATGTGATGATTATAGAGTAAATGTGACAGGATACCAATAAGAAGGTGCCAAGTGCGAAAGATGGCTCAATAAAAAGATGACGGTGGAGGTAAATAACAGAAGTGAATAGGAATCAGATACTAAGAAGGATGTGATTGATAAAGAAAAGACTGGGAAAGAAACTATGGAATGTGAAGCAAGGAATGTTATGATTGGATTAATGAATGGGCTTTCTAACGAATTCTCGGGATGACAACCTGAAGATGTTAGAATTATAATTATGAAAGAGCTAGTAGCGTGGCGTGGAATGCCAGTAACAATGATGTCAAGCGAGAAATCCAAGATTTAACCTGAGAGGTTGAAAGATTTTCCAAAAGTAAGTGTTACTAAGGTTGAACCAGAGTATAGGTCCATAGAATAATGGACAAAGCAGCAAGATGTGTTGACACGTGACATTGCAATCAAATAGTATTGGATATAATTATGATTATTTTCTTTTTTGATGAACCTCTATAGTTCAGAGGTAAATTCTGAGTATGATATTTTACAATCATGAAAACTTTCTATAATCCTTTAGAATTCTTTTCTTTTCTTCTCTCCTATTTATCTTCTTTATGAATTGAGAAGAACAACCCTATAAAGGGGGGAGGTACTGCTGCGTGACTATCTGTCTGTGTGATAGAAGTCTAAATGGAATACCATAACTTGTTTAATTGCTTGTCAAGTACTAAAGGCTGGCCCCCTTCTGTACTAACTATGCAATATAACACATGTTCATTGATCATAGTGATCTCTCAATAAATCTTTCCACTTCTCTATATTGATCGAGATTGCGAAGAATAAGGCGATTAGGAAATGCATAGTGCGAGTGAGGTTATCTCCGAATTCGCGGCATGATAGTGATACCAAAGCCACTGCGGGTATCAATAAGGATAATAGTATAGGACTGAGTAAGAGCATAACCCGAATAATGTGTTGTACGAAAAGTAGAAGTTGATAGAAAAAGGATAAAGTATGTATTGTAGCACTAGAAGATGTGCTGAGAAAGGGTAGAAAGACTAAGAATTGACCGGGAAGCTAAAAATTGAAACGACAAACAAACGACTCTTTGTTTCCTACTTTATATCCTTTTAAGCTAAAGAGACATGCAAGTAGATCATAACCATAGAATCAACAAGATAAAGGTAGATGGAAACTTCATTTCATTAAAATAATAAAAAAAATTACAAGAATGGTCAGAAGGACCATTGAAATAAAAACAAAATAAAAACAAACTTAAACAAAAACTTAAAATAAGACCCCCCCACCTACACTGTAAGAACCCAGATTTTGGATAGAATTAAAACTTTTTATTATGTATGGATGTAATAGTGAATAGTGGGTACTGCTATGATGTAACGAATGTTCTAATGAATGAATGGAATATATTTGGATTCAAATATTTATATGTCATGAAGAATGCTATTGGTTGACAATCTAGATAAGAATTATCTATCTCCTAGGAAATTAAGATTTGATAATTCCAAAGGGAAAGGTTATTCTTATGTCATCCAAATCGATATCTGTTATCAGACCAGTGGTTCCGTAAAAGGGTTAAGGAACGATCGAAAGAGAACCGAGACATCTATATAACCCTAAAAGAATAAGTAAAGAACAAGTGGTGAATAGTGATTTTGATGGATTAGGAATATTATTAGACGACGGTATATAGAAGTACCCGGAACGAATTTCTGAGTTCATATTAATGATCCAGGGGGAAAAAGAGTGTATGTAAAAGCTGTCGGATTCTGAAAAATGGCACTTTTATTTTCTCCGAGAATTCCCTGGACATTGAAAGACCTAAGAGATTATTAAAATGATTTAAGGAAAATGGATTCGAAAATTATTAAGAATGATGGAGAATGGTAGTATAAATGTCAAGAAGGTTTCCGGTAAAACCCTAACTAAAAATGATTGAGATATTCGTTCGAACGACCAATCAAATTGAGCAATAACCGGACAAAAGAGCAAGCAGAGAGCAAGATGCATGCATGTGCTAGTAGAAATATCTAGTAACCAAGTGGTTACATGAGTAACCAATGCACTTAGTGATTTAAACCTTGTACTTAGCATAATAGATATTTTTTTTTCAACCAAGCTTCCACATCAAGCCATACAAATACATCATCCATTGCATCACACCTTTATTAAAGTAGCTTTTGGCCAAGATATTATCTTGCTCCATCACAATAATTCATTTCTAGCAAACCAAGCAAGAGAACAAAAGCAAAACAACTCCATTCTCTCCATTCTTACAAACTGTCCAGCAGAACCTCATCAAAGAAGAAAATTCATATCTTCATTTCTATCCATGATAAAATCACTAAATTTTTTCCACAGCCTCTCCACTCCATGGGAAATACTCGCTCAAAGTTTCATAGCAATCCCAGTAGTATAGCCTAGGCAAATCACCTCCCCAAGTTGAAGAAGCAAACTGTCCTGATGCTTGACAGTTTCTGGACCGATTTTCTAACGGCCATATCTCCTTCATTACTCAACGGAATTTGGTGTTCTTTAGCTTTTTAGAAATCTGGTTGGATACTCTACAACTCTCCTTTAGAAGTCTTGATCAGAAAACCTCGGTAAGGCCCTCGTTTTGTATGATCTTTCTACTGAGTTATAGCAGATCCGAAAATAACTAATTATGTTCTTGATGATTCTTGCTAGTTTAAGGTTGAAAGGAGTTCTAAGGACTAGATCAAGGCTTTTTAGACTCACATACACACCAAGGGAGGTATAAATCTCTTGAAACCCTAGATCTTACTTTGAGTTTTAAGCATGAACTTGGAATTTTAAGATTAGTTATGATATTAGTGTTATTATAGACATGTTAGCATGATTTGGTGGTTGATTTGGTAACATGATGATCATTATGATGGAGTGTAAAATTTATGGACTTAGTGAGATGTATAACATGTGTATAAGATGTATGGATACCCGGTGTGGCTTGGTTTTGATGTTACGATTTTTAGAACGTCCGAATTATAGCCGTCGTAATGCCCGATTTTCGTTAACCTTAAGAAATCGTAGTTGACAGTAGCTATAACCCACTATCCAGCTTCATAATATGCCATGAAAAGATAGATTATGTTATAAGCTTCGTTTTGATATAAAGATCATGTGAAAGGGATTTACGGTTTAGGAATTATGACCGATTTACTAAAAGTAGTTTGAAACCGTAAATGAGAGTTGGTAACTGAAATTGAACCCTTGTAAAATATGCAAGTTAGTGATGAACCTTGGTAATTAAATATTAGAGATCATAAGGAAGGTGTAGGAGAAAACCTCGTGTCAAACGGATCATTTTTCAATTTTATAAAAATGTTTGAATCGAGGTTAAACGCGAATGAACCCCTACAAGCATACTTGGTTATAACTTTGGTAAAACACATAGAAAACGGGAGATAAAACTCAAGGTATAATCTTGGTTTGTAAACGACCGACCTTAGAACTTACCCAGCTTAAGTATATGTCAAGTGTAAGTGTAACGACATGTCTTAATAACGAACAAAAGTCGGATCGTATCGGTAATAAACAGAGTTATACAAAAGGGTGCATAACAAGATAACTCGAAAGCGTGTTTCGACTAAAGTAAAGTTTATACGTAACCTTCTAAAGAAGTGTTAGGTGATTTATCTCGGATATTCTGATTGATTATAGATCACCGAGCTGAACCGGGACACGCTACCTCTACCCACACCCGATTACCAGGCAAGTTTCAAATCCTTTTAAAGACTGTTGTTGTGAATATATATATGCTTTCTGTTATACATATGCCATGTCATGTATGCCTACTTCCAAGTTATATTGATATACTTGTTCCTTGAATTATTGTTGGCTTATAAGCTAGATAGTGAATAATCAGTTATAAGCCGGATGCTGTGAAGTCCCTTAGAGAAGGGCATATAAGAACCCCAAATTTTGGATATAATTAAAACTTTTTATTAAGTAATGATAAAATGAGGAACAATGATTCTGACAACAAGGTCACCAACTCTAATGAATGGTGGTTTCAAAGAACAATGATTGTAATGAATGGATATTGCTTTGGACAATGATCCTGATGCATTGGTATATTGTCAGAATAGAGTAATTCGATGGTTGAGGACCTAGATAAGGATAATCTACCATCCAGGTAGGAGCTAATGGATCCTTGAAGGGAAATGAGTACGTGCATAGTGTTTCCCATACGTGCATAGTATTTCCCGTACGTGCATAGTGTTTCCTGTACGTGCATAGTAATTTGGTGGATGAATAGTGATTTTGTAAGTTGGAAAACTTTTCACTCCACCCTATGTACGGGACGTGGTATGGATGTTTCGAAATCATATTAGTAATACGCGGAGGAAATAAGTTAATGCAGAGACGATCGGAATTCAGAAATTCCAAATTCTTTTCGGTATAATATTTGACCGGACAGTGGATTAAATATTATTATAATCCAAGAATTGAGATATTAACTTTGAGGTTTGATATTTTGGGATGTTATTATATTTGATTTAAGAATGAAGGTAGGAAACCACTGAGGAGTGGTTATGGCTACAATGTAATAATTGATATTTGGAAAGAATGAATGGAATTCGACTTTATTATTTCTATGTCTTGAAGAATGCTAAAGGGTAACAACATAGGTAAGAATAATCTATCTTCTAAGGGAATAAGATATGGCAATTTCAAGCAGGAGAATATTCTCATGTCATCCAGATCGGTAACGATTAATCCAGTAGTTCCGTAAAAAGGATAAGGAACGATCGAAAGAGAATACGGACAATTGTACCACCCTAAGAGAACAAGTAAAGAATACAGAATGAATAGTGTTTTGGTGGGAGTATATAATAATATGAGACGACACTATATAGAAGCATTCGGAACGGATTTCCGATTCGTATTAGTGATCCAGGGGGAAAATAAGTGTATGTAAAAGCTGTCGGATTCTGAAAAACCGCACTTTTATTTTCTCCGAGAGTTCCCTGGACACTGATAGCCTTAAGTATTTAACGAATGGATTTAAGGAATATAAATTGGAAAGTTAGAATGAAAGATGGAGAATGAAAGTATTAATATTAAAAAGGATTCCCGGTAAACCCTAATTAGAAATTCGTGAAATATTCCTACGAACGATCAATCGAAACGGGCAACAACCAGACACAGAAACAAGCAGAGGAAGCAAGAGTCTTGTGCAAGCTACTAGTAAGAAATATCTAGTAACCAAACTAGTACCAAGGAACTAGAACACTTATAGATTTAACCAAGTACTTAGCATTCTTTACTATCTTACCACACAAAAACCAACACATGTCTCTTATAACACCTCATGCATGACATGTTAGCTTTATTAAAGCTACTTTATGGTTTAGATATTATTTTAACATCAACAATAATTCATTTCATCACAATCAAACCAAGAGACAAGCCAAGAAAACGCTACCACTCTCCATTTTCCTTTCCATTCGACTTCTTGCATAATTCAAGATCCAAAGTCCAACTTCCAACCATTGTTAAATCTCAAGAAAATTAAGGTGAGTCCTATATTTCATAACTAAGATATCCTATGAATTTCATCTTCAAATTCCATACCAATCTTGAGATATAAAATCAAGAAGATGATGATGAATAGTAACTTTTAAGTATTAACTTTGAGTTCTTGTTTTCTTTTGATTGATTCAAGTATACTAAGGCTACTTATGGATCATTCAAGGCTTAACAAGTGTTATTCACTCTCCAAGGAAGGTATAAAGCTCACGAACCCTTAGTACTACTTTGAGTTTATTGATCTTCTTGGATGGATATATGATGGAGAGGTGTTAGTATGCTTAGATCCATGTATGCATAATTGGTTGTTATTGATATTTCATACTTGTTGGATTTGAGTTGTTCTTGAGATATCATGACTTAGAATAGATGAGAAACTTTAGGTCTTGAATTGGTTGTTGTTGGAGGATGATTTGATGATGATAAAAATTTGGAAAAGCGTGTAAACATAGCCGTTATAATGCCCGATTTTACAATATCATGTTTTGTATGCCATTTTCACATCAAGACCCTACTGTCCAGAAACTTTTCTGCCATGTTAGGATAGCTTATGTTATAAGCTTCGTTTTGATATAAAGATCACGTGAAACGGACTTACGGTTTAGGATTTATGACCAAATTACTAAAAGTAGTTCGAATCCGTAAACGAAAGTTCGTAACTGTAATTGAACCCTCGTAAACTATGTAACGTCATGGAGAATCTTGGTAAATAAATACTAGAGGTAAAAAGGAAGGCGTGAAAGAAAACTGTATGTCAAAAGGATCATTTTTCGATTTATTAAAAATGTTCGAGTCGAGGTTAAACGCGAACGAACCCCTAAAAGACAACTCTTTTATAACTTCGGTAAAACACTTAGAAAACGGGCGATAAAACTCGGAGTATAGTATTGGTTCGTAACGATCGACTTTAGAACTCATATGAATTAAGTATGTCCCAAGTATAAGTACAATGACATGTCGTATTAACGAACGAATGTCGGGTCGGATCAGTGATAAAAGTAATCCACTAAAAGGGGTATAACGAGATAACTCGAGAACGTGTTTCGAATTAAGTATAACTTAACTTTTAATGTGTTAAGTGATTAATCCCGAATGCCTTGGTTATTTATAGATCACCAAGCTGAACCGGGACCCGCTACCACTACCCCTTACCGTACTCGACTACCAGGCAAGTTTCAATTCCCTTCTTTTAGGCTGTTGTTGTGATTGAATAAATATATATATATATATATATATATATATATGATTGCTGATATACATATGCCATTGCATGCATGCCTACTTTCAAGTTGAATTGATATACTTGTTCCCTGAATGTTATTGTTGGCTTATAAGCTAGATAGTTATATATCAGTTATAAGCCGGTTATTGTAAGACCCTCATAGAAAGGCGTATACATCTTATTAATCAAAAATAGACCAGGAGTCAATATTCCTTGATATATCGAGATTACCTCGGAGGAGAATATTTAAGTAAATATTTTCTATTATTTGGGCGACGAATATTATTTGAATATTCGTTCGAGACTAATTATTTTAACGATCCTTACTTCAAATAATTATTTGAACGTAACTATTCAACGAATAATATTTCTCAATATTCATTCAGAGTCGAATTGATTATCGATTATTATTTCGAATATTCTTCTAAAGATGAGACTACTAAATGAATATTATTTGGATATTCTTTTAGAATATTATTTTATTAAATAAATATTACTTTTGAATATTCATTTAAGATATTAAATACTTGATGAATATTATTTTAATATTCATCTGAAGCTTGATTTAATCATCGAATATTATCTCGAATATTCCTTAAGGCTTGGATTACTAAATGAATATTACTTGATATTCATTTAGGATATTATTCATTAAATGAATATTACTTTTGAATATTCATTTAAATTCCTAATTAATTATGAATATTACCTTAAATATTCTTTTCAGGTCTTATTAATTAATGAATATTGTTTTGAATATTCATTTAAATATTTATTTATTCAATAAATATTCTCCTGATATTTCTTCAGGGATTATTTTGAGAAATACTCTGATTAAAGATATTCTTTCATATTCCCAAATATTCTTTAAGTATTTTAACTCAATAAATATTCTCTGAATATTTATTCCATACTTAGAATAATCTCGATAAGGTTTATCTTCTTCGATTATTACAGAAAATATCTCGGAGTCATATTATTATTAATCTTATATCAAGAAAGGTTCTCAGACATCATTCTTCTTTGAGTCTATCTCCTTAATAATAAGGGAACCTTACTTGGAAAATGTTATTTATCTTGTCGACTTCCCGGTCATAAAGTATTCTCTCCACTCGCAACTCGGGTGCTATTGACTTATTAAGTCGTTGTTTACCTTCTCATCTTTCGAGGGGTAAGATGTTGGAACAAGTTGATATCCGTTACCAAGTAATAGCTTGGGAGTTATTGGTAAATTTTCCTTTCCAACTAGATACGACTACTTTGTGGAGTCTTATCAACAAGTATTATACTTGGGGAAAGGGGGACGAACGTTACATTCAGAATCATGAATTCTATTTGAACTAGGAGTCGTGTAAGAGGCCGAGTAGCGCCGGTCCATCCCCTTTGGCCCAACCGTTGGTCGGGGAGAGCTAGTAAGGCGGTATACAAGTAAAGCCGTCAATTCTTCCTTCTACCGGTAGTAAATCTAAATTGAGCTGTACGATCTCGACTGATCATCAAGATTGGAACAGCGGGCGCGGTGAATACTCCATCATTGGTTCATCATCCAAATTTATTATTTCCTACAACATGATTACTGTTGGCAGAGTTGGAAAAGGGTCATAACTGGAATTGCAACCTTTTCTTACAAGTTCCTCTTCTTAATAACAATAAGAATATCTCGCTTACTTTGATGTAGCAGATATTTCTACAAACAAACACTTTAAGTTACCTTGTAACTTCATCGTTCATATTATACTGGCATCATTTCCGTATATGCATGGCATATGGTTTGAAAGATACTTTTGAACTGTTATACATTATCGTTCAGTTATATATTATTGTTGGTGGGCTGTTGCTCACAACAACAGCTAGACCAGATGACTCGCACGAGGCGCACTCGACGCGGGCGAGGACGATGAGACTACCAGAGCTGAAGAAGAAGCTATTGGTAGGGTATATTTATCCTTTCAGTACCAAGAATATGGTCTAGTATGACTTATGTAAATGGATGGCAAAGAGTTTGTATTTATATTGAAATTCTTTTGGATTGTAAGAACTCATAATGTGATTAATAAAAATTTGATTGTTACTCTGATTTCATCTCTGGGACTATAACGGGTGTGTTTTATATTGTTGTGTTGGGTTATAGAGACGTAATTTATTTTATTTTAAGGAAAGTTCAATTGTTGTGGACAGAATTGGAAACCGTAACCACCGGATCCCGGACCCCGGATCTGGGGGTGTTACAGAAGTAGTATCAGAGCGTACGTTATAAACCCCAGAGATGAGGTGACGTTAAAACAATAAATTCAATAAGATAATAAGAACTCTTGCCAAGTTCATAGTCGGACTACTTAATGTAGTGATGACATATAAAACCCTTATGGGAACTCGTAAGTATAATGATAGTAACTTAGCTCGATATCGTATCGACGAGTAAGGCGACTGACCTTGAGGCATACGAGCAACAGCGCGATGATGCCTTATATGCTGAAGATCAGCGGGTAATTCGATGGAGTACCCTACTAGAGACCCAGAAGAGGTTCCAGCAGATAAGGAAAATCCTGTTAGGATAAGGAGCTTACCCATGGGTAATGAGGGTCGTAGCCAGAATGACTGGGATGATTAAGATATGGTGCTCAGAAAAGTGAGTATAAAGAACCGAGATATTATTAAGAGATCTGAAGATGCATGTTGAATTCATAGCCGGACTACCAGATGTAGTACCAGCAAGAAAGAAGGATTGGAAGAATTACTTGAGATCTTATACGGAAATAGATGAGAATCCTTAGAGATTTTCATCTTAACAAAGAAAGAGCTAGAAGGATGTATGATTATCAAAGACATCGATTTAGGGCGAGGAACAGAATCCCTAAGAATAGTTGAGAAGGAGGCAGTAAGTGCCATATCATTTGATAAATGAATTAGTATGAATATGGTCAGTAATAATTCGCCATGAGAAGGCAGGTGTCGTAGGTTGTAAATTATGGAACCAAATTGAGGTTAATAAGGTGGTTTTATTAAGGAAAATGTTCATTTTATGAATGAATCATTTAGAGAGTAAAGACATTGGAAGTGATATCATGATTGGGTAAAGTTATATAAGGAAGTAGTAAGCAAGACAATGATCTCAGAACCTACCGGAAGATAAGACCAGTGAGTCAAGATGAACTCGTAATGAGACTACTGCCAGAGACTGAGTATAGAGTTAATTCAACTCAGTTAAATGATGAACCGGAAACGTTAGATGCATGTGATTCAAAGGAATATTAAATTCCTTCTTCTCTTTGAATGGATTATAGTAGTTACCTTAAGTTTACTCCGACACGGAATTATAATAGATCAAGTAATACGATCAGCAGTTAAAGAGAAAAATCTGAGAAAATCTTCCTGGAGCTAAAAGGTGAAATTGGTAATGACCAAGAGCTGGCATTGCTTAATGGAAAAAGGAGACTTTGTGCTTCCAAATGACGCTTCGCATAAAGGTTTAGGTAGACCGACATTTGGTAGTATTGAATATCAGGACGTTGTGACAGGTTTCAGTTTGAAACTATTGATTCCCTTCTAAGGGATGGATATAATTGATTCCTCTCCAGTGGGTAAACTTCCAATCCGATGATGATTATTTCGTTAACTATGACTGCTTATGATTCCACCTGCTTGGAGGTTCATAGAACTATTCTTCAGGTTTCGAAACTGGTCTCCTTAATGTTACCAGTAGATGGGTAGATTGATCAAAATTTCCCTGAGTCTGGAAAGGAATTCGGTGAATTCTGGCAAACCTTGTCTTTCTGATTATCAGAGAATGTCATGGAAGAAAGTAGAAACTGGAGCAAACCCGGTGATTTGGGTAAGGATGCTGTAAAATGGGTTAGTAAACGGACCCTGAGCATTACAATCGACGGTAGTGATAAAATGATGAAGTGAGATTGGACGAAAACAGGAAATGTAAGTAAGAAACTAGCCGGACGGAGAAACTCCGGGATTGACTTAAGCGAAAAGGCTGTTATGCCAGGAATGGTAAGCTTGCGTGGCACGCGGGATTGATAAGAATAGTTGAAAAGATAAAAGTGGAGGAAAGGTGACCGGAGACGGTGCCGAGTAGTCGATTAAGACTTATATGGAGTAAAGTTTTGGAAAGGTAGAAAGGTATCAAAGAAGAAGGCACTATACCGGCAATTGCTAGAAAAGTAATGCTATTAGCCAACCCCTAAAATCATATATTTTTATGTGTGGTCAGATGAGGCCAAGTCACAACGGACTATAAAGTGACTAGACCAGCAATGAAAAGACAAAGCAGGGTTGCTTCTAAGAAAGCACCGACTGCAAGGGCTTCTGATATAAAGGAAACATTAATGAGATCGTTTGAATCTTCTGCCGAACAACCCATGTTTTGATTGGGAATTCACTAGACCTTTTTGGGATGGGGTCACCCGTACAAAAGTGACTCACGTGTATATGGTTGTCCAAGATTTCTGGTAAAATGGAAGTATAGTGACTTGAGATGTATGATGTTAGGGTATCATGAATACCATGAATATATTATGACGGAGGAAAGTAAACAATGAAGGTATATGAAGAGGGTATACAAAAGGTCAGAAATTGAACAGTATGCTGTAGGAATTTTGTCTGAGGCAAGTACCTTTGCGAAGAACGATAAGCACTAAGAGATTCACGTTGAACTCGACCAATATCTTCCAGAACATCCTTGCTACCATTAACAAGTTCGGTAAGAGAAGAGATTGGCATACGTTGCCTTTTTGGAAGGCCAAATAGGCCGACAACTATCTGAAAGAAGAGGGTGGCATTAAACCACCGATCGATTATCAAATGAGAATGATTGAAAAGAGACCTTTATTAAGGATACATGATCTGATTGCCAATTATAAGATGCAAGAATTCCTTGGCAGTTGAATTAAGGATAGGATATCCATAAATTAAGACAAACCCTGGGGAATGCACAAGGGGTGGCATTAACCCTAATAACGACATTATGACTTCAGATGATATGAGCTGGACTTGCTAAGGCAACAATGACCGGTAAGGATTATTAAAAAGAGTTCTGGAAAGAACATAGATAGAATTATTAGAGTATTGATCAATGACATTTTGATATACCCGGTACCTAGAAAATACCGGAGGAATGATAAGGATGGCCTATGAAACCTTACAAGGAAAAAGGTAATATTCCGAACTTCAAAATGGAAGTTTGGTAAGGAATGCATGACATCGTAACAATAATGCCAGATGAGGCATGTATGAAACCCTGAGGAAGTATGGGTTGAACCTATAAAGGTTGAGATTATCCTAAGATAAAGAAAGAACTAACAAAAGAAGTATCCTAAGTAGGATTGGGAATAAACGTGATAAAGTTCCCACGGGTAGGTGGAAGCGATGACTTATGGAAATGACTGATAGTTATATTTTCTCCTTCAGCAGAGCTTAAGGGAGAATGCTTTAACCCAATAGTGATGGGAATGAGGTAGAAAAAACTTGAGTTGGAATGTACCCAGAGAACATGGGTTACAAGAAATCATTATCATCAAGAAAGGCCAATGAGGTGGCCGACAATCTAAGTATAAAGAAATAATTACAAATGTTCATACCGAAGAAACATGATGATATTTGGAAGGACCTTGAAGGTCATATCAGAATGGAGGAATTTACATTCCTTCTTATGACTGTGCAAGAATTGACAGTAATAATAGTTTAAGTAAAGATTCCATTCGTGATGGAGTCTTAAGCATATTACGTACCTTAGAAGGTCCCGTTTTGAGGCAAACCAGGACCATGGTACAAAATTGATGAAGTAAACCGTTAAGTTTCCAGTCTTTTATGGAAGATACATAAGTGATAGTTTCATCAACCGGACCTGGCTACGATGCTTGAAACTCTTCTGCAATTCTATCTGCTTCATGTTATATCTACATCAAGTTCAGGAAGGGTACCTTATGGATAAGGAATAATGATTACTTTGTCTCCCTAAGGGATTTGAAACCCGTAGGGTTAGCTATTAACGCACTACGTAAACAACAAGCAATGGTGATTCTTCTAAGAAAGTAGATGACAACGTAAAGATAAAGAAAGTGCTGCTATTGATAAGCTAAATGGCATGTTGATGAATGACAAGTAAGTTTGTGTTAGTGTACTTCTGCACAAACAAGATAGAGAATTTGAGGTTGATAATTCTTGATGCTAAACGTATTCCCGTAGAAAGAATTAATGAGACTTGGAGGGAAGGGCGGTTGAGCCCGAGACTTATTGGGCCACCTGAGAGTTTATAAGTGTTCGGACGGCGGTATTCGAGCCAGCCTTACCCCCAAAACTTAAAGCACGGTCATAACGGGTTTTCATGTGGCCAGGCTACGCCAGTAAACTGCAGATGCTCGATAGATGATAAGAGCATGAGCCGGTAGATATACGACCTGGTCTGACTTACGAAAGACAACCTGTGGAAAACCACGGATAGAAAAGAACAAGTGATGAGAAACAAGGTTGGCAGAAGTAGATTATATGAATCTAAGTTAAAGGGATCGGGCCAGATTCATTTCGGAAAGTTTAAATTGGAATAACGTGATGATTATAGAATAAATGTGACGGAATACCGATAAAGAGGTACCAAGTGCAAAAAGGTGTCTCAATAAAGAGGTAAAGGTGAAAGTAAATAATAGAAATGAGTAAGAATCAGCTAATAAGAAGGATGTGATTGATAAAGAAAAGGCTGGGGAAGCAACTATGGAATGAGAAGCAAGGAATGTTATGAATGGGTTTTCTAATGAATTCTCAGGATGACAACCTGATAGTGTCAATATTATAGTTATGAAAAAGCTAGTAACATGATATGGGATGTCAGTAATAATGATGTCAAGTGAGAAATCTAAGATTTAACCTGAAAGGTTGAAGGATTTCCCGAATGTGAGTATCGCTAAGATTGAACAAGAGTATTTGTCCATAGAATAATGGACAAAGCAGCAAGATATGTTGACACGTGAGATTGCGATCAAATAGTATTGGATATAATTATGATTAATTTCTTCTTTGATAAACCTCTATAGTTCAGAGGTAAATTCTGAGTATGATATTCTACAAATCATGAAAGCTTTCTATAATCCTTTAGAACTCTTTTCTCTTCTTCTCTCTTATTCATCTTCTTTATGAATTGAGAAGAACAACCCTTTTAGGAGGGGAGGTACTGCTACGTGACTTTCTGTCTATGTGATAGAAGTCTAAGTGGAATGCCATGACCTGTTTAATTGCTTGTCAAGTACTAAAGGCTGGCCCCCTTCTGTACTAACTATGCAATATAACAAATGTTCAATTGATCATAGTGATCTCTCAATAAATCTTTCCACTTCTCTATATTGATCGAGATTGCGAAGATTAAAGCAATCAGGAAATGCACAGTACGAGCGAGGTTACCTCCGAATCGTAGGGTGATAGTGATACCAATGTTACTGCAGGTATCAATAAGGATAAGACTGAGTAAGAGTATAACCCGGATAGTGAGTTGTACGAAAAGTAGCAACGTTGATGGAAAAAGGATAAAGTATGAATTGTAGCACTAGAAGATGTGCTGAGGAAGGGTAGAACGACTAAGAATTGACCGGGAAGCTAAAGAGTGAACGGCAGGAAAACGACTCTTTGCTTCCTACCTGATTCCGGGACGGAATCCTTTTAAGGAGGGGAGACTATAAGAACCCCAAATTTTGGATATAATTAAAACTTTTTATTAAGTAATGATAAAATGAGGAACAATGATTCTGACAACAAGGTCACCAACTCTAATGAATGGTGGTTTCAAAGAACAATGATTGTAATGAATGGATATTGCTTTGGACAATGATCCTGATGCATTGGTATATTGTCAGAATAGAGTAATTCGATGGTTGAGGACCTAGATAAGGATAATCTACCATCCAGGTAGGAGCTAATGGATCCTTGAAGGGAAATGAGTACGTGCATAGTGTTTCCCATACGTGCATAGTATTTCCCGTACGTGCAGAGTGTTTCATGTACGTGCATAGTAATTTGGTGGATGAATAGTGATTTTGTAAGTTGGAAAACTTTTCACTCCACCCTATGTACGGGACGTGGTATGGATGTTTCGAAATCATATTAGTAATACGCGGAGGAAATAAGTGAATGCAGAGACGATTGAAATTCAGAAATTCCAAATTCTTTTCGGTATAATATTTGACCGGACAGTGGATTAAATATTATTATAATCCAAGAATTGAGATATTAACTTTGAGGTTTGATATTTTGGGATGTTATTATATTTGATTTAAGAATGAAGGTAGGAAACCACTGAGGAGTGGTTATGGCTACAATGTAATAATTGATATTTGGAAAGAATGAATGGAATTCGACTTTATTATTTCTATGTCTTGAAGAATGCTAAAGGGTAACAACATAGGTAAGAATAATCTATCTTCTAAGGGAATAAGATATGGCAATTTCAAGCAGGAGAATATTCTCATGTCATCCAGATCGGTAACGATTAATCCAGTAGTTCCGTAAAAAGGATAAGGAACGATCGAAAGAGAATACGGACAATTGTACCACCCTAAGAGAACAAGTAAAGAATACAGAATGAATAGTGTTTTGGTGGGAGTATATAATAATATGAGACGACACTATATAGAAGCATTCGGAACGGATTTCCGAGTTCGTATTAGTGATCCAGGGGGAAAATAAGTGTATGTAAAAGCTGTCGGATTCTGAAAAACCGCACTTTTATTTTCTCCGAGAGTTCCCTGGACACTGATAGCCTTAAGTATTTAACGAATGGATTTAAGGAATATAAATTGGAAAGTTAGAATGAAAGATGGAGAATGAAAGTATTAATATTAAAAAGGACTCCCGGTAAACCCTAATTAGAAATTCGTGAAATATTCCTACGAACGATCAATCGAAACGGGCAACAACCGGACACAGAAACAAGCAGAGGAAGCAAGAGTCTTGTGCAAGCTACTAGTAAGAAATATCTAGTAACCAAACTAGTACCAAGGAACTAGAACACTTATAGATTTAACCAAGTACTTAGCATTCTTTACTATCTTACCACACAAAAACCAACACATGTCTCTTATAACACCTCATGCATGACATGTTAGCTTTATTAAAGCTACTTTATGGTTTAGATATTATTTTAACATCAACAATAATTCATTTCATCACAATCAAACCAAGAGACAAGCCAAGCAAACACCACCACTCTCCATTTTCCTTTCCATTCGACTTCTTGCATAATTCAAGATCCAAAGTCCAACTTCCAACCATTGTTAAATCTCAAGAAAATTAAGGTGAGTCCTATATTTCATAACAAAGATATCCTATGAATTTCATCTTCAAATTCCATACCAATCTTGAGATATAAAATCAAGAAGATGATGATGAATAGTAACTTTTAAGTATTAACTTTGTGTTCTTGTTTTCTTTTGATTGATTCAAGTATACTAAGGCTACTTAAGGATCATTCAAGGCTTAAAAAGTGTTATTCACTCTCCAAGGAAGGTATAAAGCTCACGAACCCTTAGTACTACTTTGAGTTTATTGATCTTTTTGGATGGATATATGATGGAGAGGTGTTAGTATGCTTAGATCCATGTATGCATAATTGGTTGTTATTGATATTTCATACTTGTTGGATTTGAGTTGTTCTTGAGATATCATGACTTAGAATAGATGAGAAACTTTAGGTCTTGAATTGGTTGTTGTTGGAGGATGATTTGATGATGATAAAAATTTGGAAAAGCGTGTAAACATAGCCGTTATAATGCCCGATTTTACAATATCATGTTTTGTATGCCATTTTCACATCAAGACCCTACTGTCCAGAAACTTTTCTGCCATGTTAGGATAGCTTATGTTATAAGCTTCGTTTTGATATAAAGATCACGTGAAACGGACTTACGGTTTAGGATTTATGACCAAATTACTAAAAGTAGTTCGAATCCGTAAACGAAAGTTCGTAACTGTAATTGAACCCTCGTAAACTATGTAACGTCATGGCGAATCTTGGTAAATAAATACTAGAGGTAAAAAGGAAGGCGTGAAAGAAAACCGTATGTCAAAAGGATCATTTTTCGATTTATTAAAAATGTTCGAGTCGAGGTTAAACGCGAACGAACCCCTAAAAGACAACTCTTTTATAACTTCGGTAAAACACTTAGAAAACGGACGATAAAACTCGGAGTATAGTATTGGTTCGTAACGATCGACTTTAGAACTCATATGAATTAAGTATGTCCCAAGTATAAGTACACTGACATGTCGTATTAACGAACGAATGTCGGGTCGGATCAGTGATAAAAGTAATCCACTAAAAGGGGTATAACGAGATAACTCGAGAACGTGTTTCGAATTAAGTATAACTTAACTTTTAATGTGTTAAGTGATTAATCCCGAATGCCTTGGCTATTTATAGATCACCAAGCTGAACCGGGACCCGCTACCACTACCCCTTACCGTACTCGACTACCAGGCAAGTTTCAATTCCCTTCTTTTAGGCTGTTGTTGTGATTGAATAAATATTTATATATGATTGCTGATATACATATGCCATTGCATGCATGCCTACATTCAAGTTGAATTGATATACTTGTTCCCTGAATGTTATTGTTGGCTTATAGGCTACATAGTTATATATCAGTTATAAGCCGGTTATTGTAAGACCCTCATAGAAGGGCGTATACATCTTATTAATCAAAAATAGACCGGGAGTCAATATTCCTTGATATATCGAGATTACCTCGGAGGAGAATATTTAAGTAAATATTTTCTATTATTTGGGCGACGAATATTATTTGAATATTCGTTCGAGACTAATTATTTTAACGATCCTTACTTCAAATAATTATTTGAACGTAACTATTCAACGAATAATATTTCTCAATATTCATTCAGAGTCGAATTGATTATCGATTATTATTTCGAATATTCTTCTAAAGATGAGACTACTAAATGAATATTATTTGGATATTCTTTTAGAATATTATTTTATTAAATAAATATTACTTTTGAATATTCATTTAAGATATTAAATACTTGATGAATATTATTTTAATATTCATCTGAAGCTTGATTTAATCATCGAATATTATCTCGAATATTCCTTAAGGCTTGGATTACTAAATGAATATTACTTGATATTCATTTAGGATATTATTCATTAAATGAATATTATTTTTGAATATTCATTTAAATTCCTAATTAATTATGAATATTACCTTAAATATTCTTTTCAGGTCTTATTAATTAATGAATATTGTTTTGAATATTCATTTAAATATTTATTTATTCAATAAATATTCTCCTGATATTTCTTCAAGGATTATTTTGATAAATACTCTGATTAAAGATATTCTTTCATATTCCCAAATATTCTTTAAGTATTTTAACTCAATAAATATTCTCTGAATATTTATTCCATACTTAGAATAATCTCGATAAGGTTTATCTTCTTCGATTATTACAGAAAATATCTCGGAGTCATAATATTATTAATCTTATATCAAGAAAGGTTCTCAGACATCATTCTTCTTTGAGTCTATCTCCTTAATAATAAGGGAACCTTACTTGGAAAATGTTATTTATCTTGTCGACTTCCCGGTCATAAAGTATTCTCTCCACTCGCAACTCGGGTGCTATTGACTTATTAAGTCGTTGTTTACCTTCTCATCTTTCGAGGGGTAAGATGTTGGAACAAGTTGATATCCGTTACCAAGTAATAGCTTGGGAGTTATTGGTAAATTTTCCTTTCCAACTAGATACGACTACTTTGTGGAGTCTTATCAACAATTATTATACTTGGGGAAAGGGGGACGAACGTTACATTCAGAATCATGAATTCTATTTGAACTAGGAGTCGTGTAAGAGGCCGAGTAGCGCCGGTCCATCCCCTTTGGCCCAACCGTTGGCTGGGGAGAGCTAGTAAGGCGGTATACAAGTAAAGCCGTCAGTTCTTCCTTCTACCGGTAGTAAATCTAAATTGAGCTGTACGATCTCGACCGATCATCAAGATTGGAACAGCGGGCGCGGTGAATACTCCATCATTGGTTCATCATCCAAATTTATTATTTCCTGCAACATGATTACTGTTGGCAGAGTTGGAAAAGGGTCATAACTGGAATTAAAACCTTTTCTTGCAAGTTCCTCTTCTTAATAGCAATAAGAATATCTCGCTTACTTTGATGTAGCAGATATTTCTACAAACAAACACTTTAAGTTACCTTGTAACTTCATCGTTCATATTATACTGGCATCATTTCCGTAAATGCATGGCATATGGTTTGAAAGATACTTTTGAACTGTTATACATTATCGTTCAGTTATATATTATTGTTGGTGGGCTGTTGCTCACCCTTGCTTTATTATTATATCACAACAACAGCTAGACCAGATGACTCGCACGAGGCGCACTCGACGCGGGCGAGGACGATGAGACTACCAGAGCTGAAGAAGAAGCTATTGGTAGGGTATATTTATCCTTTCAGTACCAAGAATATGGTCTAGTATGACTTATGTAAATGGATGGCAAAGAGTATGTATTTATATTGAAATTCTTTTGGATTGTAAGAACTCATAATGTGATTAATAAAAATTTGATTGTTACTCTGATTTCATCTCTGGGACTATAACGGGTGTGTTTTATATTGTTGTGTTGGGTTATAGAGACGTAATTTATTTTATTTTAAGGAAAGTTCAATTGTTGTGGACAGAATTGGAAACCGTAACCACCGGATCCCGGACCCCGGATCTGGGGGTGTTACAGGGCATATATATCGTATTCGTTGAATATAGACCGGGAGTCAGTACTTCTTAATATATCATAATTACCTTCGATGGAAATATTTAAGTAAATATTTTCCATTATTTGGTCGACGAATGTTATTTGAATATTCGTCCGAGATCATTTAATCCACGATCATTACCTCAAATAAATTATTTGAACGTTATCTATTCAACGAATATTATTTTTCAATACTTATTTAAAGTCGAATCATTTATCGAATATTATTTCGAATATTCCTTTACAGCTTGGATTACTAAATGAAAATTATTTCGATATTCATTTAGAATATTATTCATTAAATGAATATTACTGTTTGAATATTCATTTAAGTTCACATTTAATTAATGAATATTATTTTAAATATTCATCTGATGTTATATTTATTTATCGAATATTATATTTAATATTCCTTTCGAGTCTTATTAATTAAATAAATATTATTTTGAATATTCATTTAAATATTTATTTATTTCATAAATATTTTCTCTTTATTCCCTCGAGAATTATTCTGGGAAATACTTCGATTTAAATATTCGTTCATAGTTATAAGTCTTCTTTAACTATTTCTGATTCAATAAATATTCTCTGAATATTTATCCGATACTCTGAAATGACTTCAAATATTATCTTCGACCTTAGATTATTATAAAAAATTACTTCGGAGTCGTATTATTATTATGTTATATTAAGAAATGTTCTCAAAATGTCATTCTTCCTTCGAATCTATCTTCCAAATAATAAGGGGACCTTACTTGAGAAATGTTATTTATCTTGTTGACTTCCCGGTCATAAATCTTTCGAAAAGTATTCCTTTCACTCGCAACTTGGATTGCTATCTATTGCATTTGTGTACCCTCTCATAATTCGAGGGGTAAGATTATTGGAACAAGATGGTATCCTCGAACAAGTAGCAGATTGGGAGATATGATGTTAAATTTTCCTTTCCAACTAGATACGACTACTTTGTAGAGTCTTATCAACAAGTATTATACTTGGGGGAAGGGGGACGAACTTTACGTTCAATGTCATGAACTTCTTTTTGAACTTGGAGTCGTGTAAGAGGCCGAGTAGCGCCGGTCCATCCCATTGGCCCAATCGTTGGCCGGGGAGATCTAACAGGGCGGTAGACAAGTAAATCCGTCAGCTCTTCCTTCTACCGGTAGTAAATCTAAATTGAGCTGTACAATCTACGACTGATCAACGTAAGGATTGGAACAGCGGGCGCGGTCAATACTCCAGCATTAGTTCATCATTCAAATTCATTTATTTTCTGCAACATTATCATTGTTGGCAGTATTGGAAAAGTATTCAAAATTGGAATTGTAATATTTTCTGCAAGTTCCTCTTTTATGGTAAATAATGCTATCTTGCTTATCTTTTGCGTAGCAAGTATGTCCATGGAATATATATTTTGAGTTACCTTGTAACTTCATCATTTACCTTATACTGGCATTATGTTCATTAAATGCGTGGCATATGGTTTCAATACTCGTTTGAACTATTATATATAATGTTGTCCAGTTATATTATTTTGGTGGGCTTTGGCTCACCCTTGCTTTATTATTTATATCACAACAATAGATAGAGCAGATGGTCCGTAACCTGAGGACGATGTGGATGCCATTGCGGAGCAGAGAGCCAGGGGTAGACTAATAATCAGCTTCTGAGTACCGGTTATATTTATTTATATGACTTGTAAATAGATGACAAAGAGTTTGTAAGTGGAATGTTATTCTTTTGAGTTGTAAGAACTCAAACCAGTGATTAATAATATACAATAGATTACTCTGATTTCATCTCTGGGACTATAACTGTTTGTGTGGTGTGATATTATTGTGGGGTCATAATGTGCAGTTTATTTATTTTGATTCAAGTTCAAGGATTATTGTTGGAGTTGAGACCGTAACGACCAGATCCCCGACCCCGGATTTGGAGGTGTTACATACACCATCTAGGCGGCCTTGGCTGGGTCCTCAACGGAGTCCTCCCGGTTGCGTGCCCGGAGAACCTCCAACGCTGCACGCATGGCAGCGAGGTTCTTCTCCTCCTCGGACAGGAGTTCGTCTATCTTCTCTTGGAGCGTCAGCACCTTCTCATAGAAGGTTATGGACTCAAAATCTTCGACGGAAACCTTGAGAATGCTCTTAGTCATTTTGGTTGAAGAGAAGGAAGAAGAGGGTTTTGTTTTTGTTAAGAGTGAGTCTAAATAATGTCTACCCCTTTCTATTTATAAGCCCAGAAGTCCTAAAGACACGACTTAATATATAGGAAATAAACGGGTGCAAGGTTAAGCAAAGGTCACACCTCTTTAATACACAATAACGCATGCGAAAGAGATTACACGGTGTCCTAGACTAATCCTGACAGATCATTTAGAAATGATAAAAAGTAAAATATTATGTTTGCTATTTGTTCCAAAATCATTTAAGTCTGACAGCTTAAGCCTAATCAACTCGAGACAGATAATTTAGAGAACAGAGCACACAAAGCATTCGAGTATTATGGACACAGAATAAAGCATTTAAATAATATCAACAATTAATTAAACTATTCAACATCTCAAATATCGACCATTCGACTTGTCTGAACATTTACTTATTCGATATCTCTCATCATTTGACAAGTCGATATCTCAAGTTAGAAGACTAGTTTGATATCTCTGGAAAACTAGTTGATCGATATCTCAAGCATAATATCCATTCGATAACTCAAAGAAGTACACATATTCATTCGATATCTCTAGGAAATTAATTGTTCGATATCTCCAGAATAATCATGAAAATGGTCAAATAAAACAAATAAAATCCAGAGAACAAAATTTACTGGCTGCAACAAATTGAACAGATATTAAAGATTTTGAAAAGTTCAACATACCAAGCTCACTTACCAACCTTGAGAAGGTTGTTTCATCCAGAGCTTTAGTAAATATATCTGCTAATTGTTTCTCACTTGAAACAAAATGAAGTCCCACAGTACCTTCCATCACATGTTCTCTAATGAAATGGTATCTGATGTCTATGTGCTTAGTTCTTGAGTGCTGCACTGGATTCTCAGAAATTGCAATTGCACTAGTGTTTTCCAAGAAAATTGGAATCTTCTCAACCTTAACTCCATAGTCAAGTAGTTGATTTCTCATCCATAGAATCTGTGCACAACAACTCCCTGCAATATACTCAGCTTCTGCTGTTGAAGTTGAAACTGAATTCTGCTTCTTACTGAACCAAGAGACCAGCTTGTTTCCTAGAAATTGACAGGTGCCTGTGGTACTCTTCCTGTCTAACTTACATCCTTCATAGTCTGCATCTGAATAGCCTATTAGATTAAAACCAGAATCTCTAGGGTACCAAATGCCAAGGTTTGGTGTCCCCTTGAGATACCTGAAAATCCTTTTAATAGCTACTAAATGAGATTCCCTAGGATCAGCTTGGAATCTAGCACATAAACATGTAGCAAACATATTATCAGGTCTACTAGCAGTTAAATATAAGAGAGATCCAACCATGCCTCTATAGCTTGAAATGTCCACCTTCTTTTCCTTAGTATTCAGTTCAAGCTTAGTGGCAATGGCCATGGGTGTTTTTGCAGAAGAGTAGTCTACTAAGTCAGACCTCTTTAATAGATCAAAAACATATTTTATTTGACTTATAAAAATTCCCTCATTTACTTGTTTAACTTGTAAACCAAGGAAATAAGTTAATTCACCCATCATACTCATTTCATATTTACTTTGCATAAGTTTGGCAAACCTTTTGCAAAGCTTCTCAACTGTAGACCCAAATATTATATCATCTACATAAATTTGGACAAGTATCATAGAGCCATTGACAGATCTATAAAATAGAGTCTTATCTACAATACCTCTGGTGAAGTGATTCTCAATGAGGAACTGTGAAAGAGTGTCATACCAGGCTCTAGGTGCTTGCTTTAGGCCATAGAGTGCTTTGAGCAAATAGTAAACATATTCTGGGAAGTTTGGATCTTCAAAACCAGGAGGTTGACTCACACACCTCCTCCTCCAGAATACCATTTAGAAATGCACTCTTGACATCCATTTGATAGACCTTGAAATTGGCATGAGCTGCATAGGCTAGGAAGATTCTGATTGCTTCGAACCTTGCCACTGGTGCAAAGGTTTCTTCAAATTCAATTCCTTCTTCTTGACAGTAGCCTTTGGCAACTAGTCTTACTTTATTCCTTGTGACTATACCATTTTCATCCATCTTGTTCTTGAATACCCACTTAGTGTCAATCATTGATTTGTCCTTTGGCATGGGTACAAGTTTCAATACTTTATTTCTTTCAAACTGGTTTAGCTCCTCTTGCATTGCTAAAACCCAGTCTGGATCTAGAAGAGCATCTTCGACTTTCTTAGGTTCCTCTTTAGAAAGAAAGCTACTGTACAAGCATTCTTCTCGAGTTGCTCTCCTAGTTTGGACTTTTGCATTGGAGTCACCAATTATCAGCTCAAACGGGTGATCCTTAGTCCATTTCCTTTGTGGTGGCAAGCTTGACCTTGATGAAGTTGCTTCATTCTCTTGATGTTGACCATTTTGATTCATTGTTGAGTGTTGACTGTGGGAGACTCCCCCTGAGTGTATGGACCTCGTGTTGAGTGGAGTTCTAACAGAGTTGTCAACATATATTTCTCTTTGGTTCTCAACTGTTGCCTCAACATGATCTTCATCAGATAGTGTGAGTTGTTCTTCTACAGTTGGTCCATTCTGCACTTCACTTGATGGTTCATGTCTGTTCTCTACACCCATCGTTATCTTTTCTTCATTATCATCTTCACTTGCTTCACTACATGTCTCATTCTCGAATGAGAGTGACTCATGAAAACCTTCATCTACAAGACCAGATTTTTTCTTGTCATCGAAGACAACATGTATGGATTCCATAACAATGTTAAGTCTTAAGTTGTAGATTCTGTAAGATTTTCCAGCTGAGTATCCAACAAAAATAGCTTCATCTACCTTTGAGTCAAATTTCCCAAGGTTCTCACCATAGTTCTTCAATACGAAACATTTGCATCCAAAGACATGTAGAAAGTTAATTGTTGGATTCTTGCCTTTAAATAGTTGGTAAGGTGTCATGCCTTTTGCTTGGTTGATCAAGGATATGTTCTGAGTGTAGCATGCAATATTAACAGCTTTAGAACAGAAATATGTTGGCAACTTTGATTCTTCAAGCATAGTCCTTGCAGCTTCAATAAGAGTTTTGTTCTTTCTCTCCACCACACCATTTTGTTGAGGTGTTCTTGATGCAGAGAATTCTTGAGTAATTTCTTCTTCCTCATAGAACTTTCTTAGCACAGAATTCTTGAACTCAGTTCCATTGTCGCTTCTAATCCTTCTTACTTTGAAGATTGGATTGTTGTTGATTGTCTTGACATGCTTGATGATGATTTAACCTGCCTCATCTTTCGAACGTAGAAAGAAGGTCCAAGTGTACTTGGGGAAATCATCAACAATTACAAGATAGTATTTCTTGTTGGCTATCGATAATACATTGATTGGTCTAAATAGATCCATGCGCAAAAGCTGTAAGGGTTGATCGATTGAAGACATTGACTTAGATTTGAAAGAGGATTTCTTTTGCCTCCCTTTCTGGCAAGCATCACATAATCCATCCTTGAAGAACTCCAATTTTGGAAGGCCTCTGACCAAATCTGTAACACCCCCAGATCCGGGGTCCGGGATCCGGTGGTTACGGTTTCCAATTCTGTCCACAACAATTGAACTTTCCTTAACATAAAATAAATTAAGTCTCTATAACAAAACACAACAATATAAAACACACCCGTTATAGTCCCAGAGATGAAATCAGAGTAACAATCAAATTTTTATTAATCACATTATGAGTTCTTACAGTCCAAAAGAATTTCAATATAAATACATACTCTTTGCCATCCATTTACATAAGTCATACTAGACCATATTCTTGGTACTGAAAGAATAAATATATCCTACCAATAGTTTCTTCTTCATCTCTGGTAGTCTCATCGTCCTCGCCCGCGTCGAGTGCGCCTTGTGCGAGTCATCAGGTCTAGCTGTTGTTGTGATATAATAATAAAGCAAGGGTGAGCAATAGCCCACCAACAATAATATATAACTGAACGATAATGTATAACAGTTCAAAATTATCTTTCAAACCATATGCCATGCATTTACGGAAATGATGCCAGTATAATATGAACGATGAAGTTACAAGGTAACTGAAAGTATTTGTTTGAAGAAATATCTGCTACATCAAAGTAAGCGAGATATTCTCATTGTTATTAAGAAGAGGAACTTGCAAGAAAAGGTTGCAATTCCAGTTATGACACTTTTCCAACTCTGCCAACAGTAATCATGTTGCAGGAAATAAATAAATTTGGATGATGAACCAATGATGGAGTATTCACCGCGCCCGCTGTTCCAATCTTGATGATCAGTCGAGATCGTACAGCTCAATTTAGATTTACTACCGGTAGAAGGAAGAACTGACGGCTTTACTTGTCTACCGCCTTACTAGCTCTCCCCGGCCAACGGTTGGGCCAAAGGGGATGGACCGGCGCTACTCGGCCTCTTACACGACTCCTAGTTCAAATAGAATTCATGATTCTGAATGTAACGTTCGTCCCCCTTTCCCCAAGTATAATAATTATTGATAAGACTCTACAAGGTAGTCGTATCTAGTTGGAAAGGAAAATTCACCAATAACTCCCAAGCTACTACTTGGTAACGGATATCAACTTGTTCCAGTAATCTTACCCCTCGAAAGATGAGAAGGTAAGCAACGACTTAATAAGTCAACAGCACCCGAGTTGCGGGTGAAGGGAATACTTTATGACCGGGAAGTCGACAAGATAAATAACATTTTTCCAAGTAAGGTTCCCTTATTATTAAGGAGATAGACTCAAAGAAGAATGATGTCTGAGAACCTTTCTTGATATAAGATTAATAATAATATGACTCCGAGATATTTTCTGTAATAATCGAAGAAGATAAACCTTATCGAGATTATTCTAAGTATGGAATAAATATTCAGAGAATATTTATTGAGTTAAAATATTTAAAGAATATTTGGGAATATGAAAGAATATCTTTAATTAGAGTATTTCTCAAAATAATCCCTGAAGAAATATCAGGAGAATATTTATTGAATAAATAAATATTTAAATGAATACTCAAAACAATATTCATTAATTAATAAGACCTGAAAAGAATATTTAAGGTAATATTCATAATTAATTAGGAATTTAAATAAATATTCAAAAGTAATATTTATTTAATGAATAATATCCTAAATGAATATCAAGTAATATTCATTTAGTAATCCAAGCCTTAAGGAATATTCGAGATAATATTCGATAATTAAATCAAGCTTCAGATGAATATTAAAATAATATTCATCAAGTATTCAATATCTTAAATGAATATTCAAAAGTAATATTTATTTAATAAAATAATATTCTAAAAGAATATCCAAATAATATTCATTTAGTAGTCTCATCTTTAGAAGAATATTTGAAATAATAACCGATAATCAATTCGACTCTGAATGAATATTGAGAAATATTATTCGTTGAATAGTTACGTTCAAATAATTATTTGAAGTAAGGATCGTTAAAATAATTAGTCTCGAAGGAATATTCAAATAATATTCGTCGCCCAAATAATAGAAAATATTTACTTAAATATTTTCCTCCGAGGTAATCTCGATATATCAAGGAATATTGACTCCCGGTCTATTTTTGATTAATAAGATGTATACGCCATTCTATGAGGGTCTTACAATAACCGGCTTATAACTGATATATAACTATCTAGCTTATAAGCCAACAATAACATTCAGGGAACAAGTATATCAATTCACTTGAAAGTAGGCATGCATGCAATGGCATATGTATATCAGCAATCTTATATATATATTTATTCAATCACAACAACAGCCTAAAAGAAGGGAATTGAAACTTGCCTGGTAGTCGAGTACGGTAAGGGGTAGTGGTAGCGGGCCCCGTTTCAGCTTGGTGATCTATAAATAGCCAAGGCATTCGGGATTAATCATTTAACATATTAAAAGTTAAGTTATACTTAATTCGAAACACGTTCTCGAGTTATCTCGTTATACCCCTTTTAGTGGATTACTTTTATCACTGATCCGACCCGACATTCGTTCGTTAATACGACATGTCATTGTACTTATACTTGGGACATACTTAAGTAATATGAGTTCTAAAGTCGATCGTTACGAACCAATACTATACTCCGAGTTTTATCGCCCGTTTTCTAAGTGTTTTACCGAAGTTATAAAAGAGTCGCCTTTTAGGGGTTCGTTCGCGTTTAACCTCGACTCGAACATTTTTAATAAATCGAAAAATGATCCTTTTGACATACGGTTTTCCTTCACGCCTTCCTTTTTACCTCTAGTGTTTATTTACCAAGATTCGCCATGACGTTACATAGTTTACGAGGGTTCAATTACAGTTACGAACTTTCGTTTACGGATTCGAACTACTTTTAGTAATTTGGTCATAAATCCTAAACCGTAAGTCCGTTTCACGTGATCTTTATATCAGAACGAAGCTTAGAACATTACCTATCCTATCATGGCAGATAAGGTCTCTGGAGAGTAGGGGTTCGACATGGAAAATGGCATACAAAACATGGTATTGCAAAATCGGGCATTATAACGGCTGTAAATCGAATATCTACCAATTTCGAATCTTCCCATAAACATAGTATCCAACCCAAACAACATATACATGACTTATATACATGAACTGAGGCCAAGAAATGCCTTTCCGTTCATCTAGCTATTTACATCATTAATCCAAAATCCATAAATAATCATGCTTATAATCTTAACATAACCATAACTAAGTTATAACTATCATAAACATGCTTAAATCTCAAACAAGGGTTAGGGTTTCAAGAGATTTATACCTTCCTTGGAGTGTGTAAAGACCTTGCTAAGCTTTGCATAGTCCTTGTATACCCATAACCAAGCTTGGATCATCCTAGAAATCAAGAGTTGTTCTTGAAAATCACTATTCACCCTAGTCTTTGATGATTTCTTTGAAAATGGAAACAAGAGAGTTTGGCTTTGAAATTTTTAGGGGATCACTTTTAGGAAATTTAAGACTCACCATAATTTTGACAAGATCAAACAATGGTGGGAAGGTGGAGTTCGGATTTGGAATTTGTGTTAAGGCCGAATGGAATGGTAATGGGGGGGGAGAGTGTTCTTGCTCTTTTTTTTTGTCTTGGTTGCTTGTAATAATGCTTAAAGTGATTTTGTGAGATAATATCTCATCCAAGTGGTGTTAGTGGAGTGTGATGCATTGGATGAGGTAATTAGCATGGACAAGTGTTGTGTTTTCCATGGTTGAAAGCTTAACCAAGGGTTTTTGATTTCTAAGTACTAGTTATGCTCCAATTAATCTAGTTACTCTTGCCCACTTGGTTACTAGATATTTATTCTAGTAGCTTGCACAAGACTCTTGCTTCCTCTGCTTGTTTCTGTGTCCGGTTATTACCCGTTTCGATTGATCGTTCGTAGGAATATTTCACGGATTTCTAATTAGGGTTTACCGGGAATCCTTTTTAATATTAATACTTTCATTCTCCATCTTTCATTCTACCTTTCCAATTTATATTCCTTAAATCCATTCGTTAAATACTTAAGGCTATCAGTGTCCAGGGAACTCTCGGAGAAAATAAAAGTGCGGTTTTTCAGAATCCGACAGCTTTTACATACACTTATTTTCCCCCTGGATCACTAATACGAACTCGGAAATCCGTTCCGAATGCTTGTATATAGTGTCGTCTCATATTATTATATACTCCCACCAAAACACTATTCATTCTGTATTCTTTACTTGTTCTTTTAGGGTGGTACAATTGTCCGTATTCTCTTTCGATCGTTCCTTATCCTTTTTACGGAACTACTGGATTAATCGTTACCGATCTGGATGACATGAGAATATTCTCCTGCTTGAAATTGCCATATCTTATTCCCTTAGAAGATAGATTATTCTTACCTATGTTGTTACCCTTTAGCATTCTTCAAGACATAGAAATAATAAAGTCGAATTCCATTCATTCTTTCCAAATATCAATTATTACATTGTAGCCATAACCATTCCTCAGTGGCTTCCTACCTTCATTCTTAAATCAAATATAATAACATCCCAAAATATCAAATCCTCAAAGTTAATATCTCAATTCTTGGATTATAATAATATTTAATCCACTGTCCGGTCAAATATTATACCGAAAACAATTTGGAATTTCTGAATTCCGATCGTCTCTACATTCAATTATTTCCTCCGCCTATTACTAATATGACTTCGAAACATCCATATCACGTCCCGTACATAGGGTGGAGTGAAAAGTTTTCCAACTTACAAAATCACTATTCATCCACCAAATTACTATGCACGTAAAGGAAACACTATGCACATACGGGAAATACTATGCACGTATGGGAAACACTATGCGCGTACTCATTTCCTTTCAAGGATCCATTAGCTCCTTCCTGGATGGTAGATTATTCTTATCTAGGTCCTCAACCATCGAATTACTCTATTCTGACAATATACCAATGCATCAGGATCATTGTCCAAAGCAATATCCATTCATTACAATCATTGTTCTTTGAAACCACCATTCATTAGAGCTGGTGACCTTGTGGTCGGAATCATTGTTCCTCATTTTATCATTACTTAATAAAAAGTTTTAATTATATCCAAAATTTGGGGTTCTTACAGTCTCCCCTCCTTAAAAGGATTCCGTCCCGGAATCAGGTAGGAAGCAAAGAGTCGTTTGCCTGCCGTTCACTCTTTAGCTTCCCGGTCAATTCTTAGTCGTTCTACCCTTCCTCAGCACATCTTCTAGTGCTACAATTCATACTTTATCCTTTTTCCATCAACGTTGCTACTTTTCGTACAACTCACTATCCGGGTTATACTCTTACTCCGTCTTATCCTTATTGATACCTGCAGTAACATTGGTATCACTATCACCCTACGATTCGGAGGTAACCTCGCTCGTTCTGTGCATTTCCTGATCGCTTTAATCTTCGCAATCTCGATCAATATAGAGAAGTGGAAAGATTTATTGAGAGATCACTATGATCAATTGAACATTTGTTATATTGCATAGTTAGTACAGAAGGGGGCCAGCCTTTAGTACTTGACAAGCAATTAAACAAGTCATGGCATTCCACTTAGACTTCTATCACATAGACAGATAGTCACGTAGCAGTACCTCCCCTCCTAAAAGGGTTGTTCTTCTCAATTCATAAAGAAGATGAATAAGAGAGAAGAAGAGAAAAGAGTTCTAAAGGATTATAGAAAGCTTTCATGATTGTAGAATATCATACTCAGAATTTACCTCTGAACTATAGAGGTTTATCAAAGAAGAAATTAATCATAATTATATCCAATACTATTTGATCGCAATCTCACGTGTCAACATATCTTGCTGCTTTGTCCATTATTCTATGGACAAATACTCTTGTTCAATCTTAGCGATACTCACATTCGGGAAATCCTTCAACCTTTCAGGTTAAATCTTAGATTTCTCACTTGACATCATTATTACTGACATCCCATATCATGTTACTAGCTTTTTCATAACTATAATATTGACACTATCAGGTTGTCATCCTGAGAATTCATTAGAAAACCCATTCCTAACATTCCTTGCTTCTCATTCCGTAGTTGCTTCCCCAGCCTTTTCTTTATCAATCACATCCTTCTTATTAGCTGATTCTTACTCATTTCTATTATTTACTTTCACCTTCACCTCTTTATTGAGACACCTTTTTGCACTTGGTACCTTCTTATCGGTATTCCGTCTCATTTATTCTATAATCATCACGTTATTTCAATTTAAACTTTCAGAAATGAATCTGACCCGATTCCTTTAACTTAGATTCATATAATCTACTTCTGCCAACCTTGTTTCTCATTACTTGTTCTTTTCTATCCGTGGTTTTCCACAGGTTGTCTTTCGTAAGTCAGACCAGGTCGTATATCTACATGCTCGTACTCCTATCATCTGTTAAACATCTGCATTTTACTGGCGTAGCCTGGCCACATGAAAACCCGTTATGACCGTGCTATAATTTTGGGGGTAAGGCTGGCTCGAATACCGCCGTCCGAACACTTTAAACTCTCAAGTGGCCCAATAAGTCTTGGGCTCAACCGCCCTTCCCTCCAAGTCTCATTAATTCTTTCTACGGGAATACGTTTAGCATCACGAATTATCAACCTCATATTCTCTATCTTGTTTGTGCAGAAGTACACTAACACAAACTTGCTTGTCATTCATTAACATGACGTTTAGCTTATCAATAGCAGCACTTTCTTTATCTTTACGTTGTCATCTCCTTTCTTAGAAGAATCACCATTGCCTGTTGTTTACGTAGTGCGTTAATAGCTAACCCTACGGGTTTCAAATCCTTTAGGGAGACAAAGTAATCATTATTCCTTATCCATAAGGAACGCTTCCTGAACTTGATGTAGATATACGTGAAGCAGATAGAATTGCAGAAGAGTTTCAAGCATCGCGGCTAGGTCCGGTTGATGAAACTATCACTTATGCATCTTCCATAAAAGGCTGGAAACTTAACGGTTTACTTCATCAATTTTGTACCATGGTCCTGGTTTGCCTCAAAACGGGACCTTCTAAGGTACGTAATATGCTTAAGACTCCATCAGGAATCGAATCTTTACTTAAACTATTATTACTGTTAATTCTTGCACAATCATCAAAAGGAATGTAAATTCCCCCATTCCGATATGACCTTCAAGGTCCTTCCAAATATCATCCTGTTTCTTCGGTATGAACATTTGTAATTATTCCTTTATACTTAGATTGTCGGCCACCTCATTGGCCTTTCTTGATGATAATGATTTCTTGTAACCCATGTTTTCTGGGTACATTCCAGCTCAAGTTTTTCTACCTCATTCCCATCACTGTTGGGTTAAAGCATTCTCCCTTAAGCTCTGCTGAAGGAGAAAATATAACTATCAGTCATTTCCATAAGTCATTGCTTCCACCTACCCGTGGGAACTTTATCACGTTTATTCCCAATCCTACTTAGGATACTTCTTTTCTTAGTTCTTTCTTTATCTTAGGATAATCTCAACCTTTATAGGTTCAACCCATACTTCCTCAGGGTTTCATACATGCCTCATCTGGCATTATTGTTACGATGTCATACATTCCTTACCAAACTTCCATTTTTGAAGTTCGGAATATTACCCTTCTTCCTTGTAAGGTTTCGTAGGCCATCCTTATCATTCCTCCGGTATTTTCTGGGTACCGGGTATATCAAAATGTCATTGATCAATACTCTAATAATTCTATCTATGTTCTTTCCAGAACTCTTTTTAATAATCCTTACCGGTCATTGTTGCCTTAGCAAGTCCAGCTCATATCATCTGAAGTCATAATGTCGTTATTAGGGTTAATGCCACCCCTTGTGCATTCCTTAGGGTTTGTCTTAATTTATGGATATCCTATCCTTAATTCAACTGCCAAGGAATTCTTGCATCTTATAATTGGCAATCAGATCATGTATCCTTAATAAAGGGCTCTTTTCAATCATTCTCATTTGATAATCGATCGGTGGTTTAATGCCACCCTCTTCTTTCAGATAGTTGTCAGCCTATTTGGCCTTCCAAAAAGGCAACGTATGCCTATCTCTTCTCTTACCGAACTTGTTAATGGTAGCAAGGATGTTCTGGAAGATATTGGTCGAGTTCAACGTGAATCTCGTAGTGCTTATCGTTCTTCGCAAAGGTACTTGCCTCAGACAAAATTCCTACAGCATACTGTTCAATTTCTGACCTTTTCTATACCCTCTTCATATACCTTCATTGTTTACTTTCCTCCGTCATAATATATTCATGGTATTCATGATACCCTAGCATCATACATCTCAAGTCACTATACTTCCATTTTACTCGAAATCTTGGACAACCATATACACATGAGTCACTTTAGTACGGGTGACCCCAACCCAAAAAGGTCTAGTGAATTCCCAATCAAAACATGGGTTGTTTGGCAGAAGATACAAACGATCTCATTAATGTTTCCTTTATATCAGAAGCCCTTGCAGTCGGTGCTTTCATAGAAGCAACCCTGCTTTGTCTTTTCATTGTTGGTCTAGTCACTTTATAGTCCGTTGTGACTTGGCCTCAACTGGCCACACATAAAAATATATGATTTTAGGGGTTGGCTAATAGCATTACTTTTCTAGCAATTGCCGGCATAGTGCCTTCTTCTTTGATACCTTTCTACCTTTCCAAAACTTTACTCCATATAAGTCTTAATCGACTACTCGGCACCGTCTTCGGTCACCTTTCCTCCACTTTTATCTTTTCAACTATTCTTATCAATCCTGCGTGCCACACAAGCTTACCATTCCTGGCATAACAGCCTTTTCATTTAAGTCAATCCTGGAATTTCTCAGTCCGGCTGGTTTCTTACTTACATTTCCTATTTTCGTCAAATCTCACTTCATCATTTTATCACTACTGTCGATTGTAATGCTCAGGGTCCGTTTACTAACCCATTTTACAGCATCCTTACCCAAATCACAGGGTTTGCTCCAATTTTTACTCTCTTCCATGACATTCTCTGATAAACAGAAAGATTTTCAGACTCAGGGAAATTTTGATCAATCTACCCACCTATTGGTAACATCAAGGAGACCAGTTTCGAAACCTGAAGAATAGTTCTATGAACCTCTAAGCAGGTGGAATCATAAGCAGTCATAGTTAACGAAATAATCATCATCAGATTGGAAGTTTACCCACTGGAGAGGAATCAATTATATCCATCCCTTAGAAGGGAATCAATAGTTTCAAACTGAAACCTGTCACAACGTCCTGATATTCAATACTACCAAATGTCGGTCTACCTAACCCTTTATGCGAAGCATCGTTGGAAGCACAAAGTCTCCTTTTTCCATTAAGCAATGCCTGCTCTTGGTCATTACCAATTTCACCTATTAGCTCCAGGAAGATTTTCTCACATTTTTCTCTTTAACTGCTGATCGTATTACTTGATCTATTATAATTCCGTGTCGGAGTAAACTTAAGGTAACTACTATAATCCATTCAAAGAGAAGAAGGAATTTAATATTCCTCTGAATCACATGCATCTAACGTTTCTGGTTCATCATTTAACTGAGTTGAATTAACTCTATACTCAGTCTCTGGCAGTAGTCTCATTACGAGTTCATCTTGACTCACTGGTCTTATCTTCCGGTAGGTTCTGAGATCATTGTCTTGCTTACTACTTACTTATATAACTTTACCCAATCATGCTATCACTTCCCAATGTCTTTACTTTCTAAATGATTCATTCATAAAATGAACATTTTCCTTAATAAAACCACCTTTATTAACCTCAATTTGGTTCCATAATTTACAACCTACGACACCTGCCTTCTCATGGCGAATTATCACTGACCATATTCATACTAATTCATTTATCAAATAATATGGCACTTACTGCCTCCTTCTCAACTATTCCTAGGGACTCTGCTCCTCGCCCTAAATCGATGTCTTTGATAATCATACATCCCTCTAGCTCTTTTTTTTTTGTTAAGATGAAAATCTCTAAGGATTCTCATCTTTTTCCGTATAAGATCTCAAGTAATTCTTCCAATCCTTCTTTCTTGCTGGTACTACATCTGGTAGTCCGGCTATGAATTCAACATGCATCTTCAGATCTCTTAATAATATCTCGGTTCTTTATACTCACTTTTCTGAGCACCATATCTTAATCATCACAGTCATTCTGGCTGCGACCCTCATTACCCATGGGTAAGCTCCTTATCCTAACAGGATTTTCCTTATCTGCTGGAACCTCTTCCGGGTCTCCAGTAGGGTACTCCATCGAATTACCCGCTGATCTTCAGCATATAAAGCATCATCGCGTTGTCGCTCGTATGCCTCAAGGTCAGTCGCCTTACTCGTCGATACGATATCGAGCTAAGTTACTATCATTATACTTACGAGTTCCCATAAGGGTTTTATATGTCATCACTACATTAAGTAGTCCGACTATGAACTTGGCAAGAGTTCTTATTATCTTATTGAATTTATTGTTTTAACGTCACCTCATCTCTGGGGTTTATAACGTACGCTCTGATACCACATCTGTAACACCCCCAGATCCGGGGTCCGGGATCCGGTGGTTACGGTTTCCAATTCTGTCCACAACAATTGAACTTTCCTTAACATAAAATAAATTACGTCTCTATAACCCAACACAACAATATAAAACACACCCGTTATAGTCCCAGAGATGAAATCAGAGTAACAATCAAATTTTTATTAATCACATTATGAGTTCTTACAATCCAAAAGAATTTCAATATAAATACATACTCTTTGCCATCCATTTACATAAGTCATACTAGACCATATTCTTGGTACTGAAAGAATAAATATATCCTACCAATAGCTTCTTCTTCAGCTCTGGTAGTCTCATCGTCCTCGCCCGCGTCGAGTGCGCCTTGTGCGAGTCATCAGGTCTAGCTGTTGTTGTGATATAATAATAAAGCAAGGGTGAGCAATAGCCCACCAACAATAATATATAACTGAACGATAATATATAACAGTTCAAAAGTATCTTTCAAACCATTTGCCATGCATTTACGGAAATGATGCCAATATAATATGAACGATGAAGTTACAAGGTAACTGAAAGTATTTGTTTGAAGAAATATCTGCTACATCAAAGTAAGCGAGATATTCTCATTGTTATTAAGAAGAGGAACTTGCAAGAAAAGGTTGCAATTCCAGTTATGACACTTTTCCAACTCTGCCAACAGTAATCATGTTGCAGGAAATAAATAAATTTGGATGATGAACCAATGATGGAGTATTCACCGCGCCCGCTGTTCCAATCTTGATGATCAGTCGAGATCGTACAGCTCAATTTAGATTTACTACCGGTAGAAGGAAGAACTGACGGCTTTACTTGTCTACCGCCTTACCAGCTCTCCCCGGCCAACGGTTGGGCCAAAGGGGATGGACCGGCGCTACTCGGCCTCTTACACGACTCCTAGTTCATGATTCTGAATGTAACGTTCGTCCCCCTTTCCCCAAGTATAATACTTGTTGATAAGACTCTACAAGGTAGTCGTATCTAGTTGGAAAGGAAAATTCACCAATAACTCCCAAGCTATTACATGGTAACGGATATCAACTTGTTCCAGTAATCTTACCCCCTCGAAAGATGAGAAGGTAAGCAACGACTTAATAAGTCAACAGCACCCGAGTTGCGGGTGAAGGGAATACTTTATGACCGGGAAGTCGAAAAGATAAATAACATTTTTCCAAGTAAGGTTCCCTTATTATTAAGGAGATAGACTCAAAGAAGAATGATGTCTGAGAACCTTTCTTGATATAAGATTAATAATAATATGACTCCGAGATATTTTCTGTAATAATCGAAGAAGATAAACCTTATCGAGATTATTCTAAGTATGGAATAAATATTCAGAGAATATTTATTGAGTTAAAATATTTAAAGAATATTTGGGAATATGAAAGAATATCTTTAATTAGAGTATTTCTCAAAATAATCCCTGAAGAAATATCAGGAGAATATTTATTGAATAAATAAATATTTAAATGAATACTCAAAACAATATTCATTAATTAATAAGACCTGAAAAGAATATTTAAGGTAATATTCATAATTAATTAGGAATTCAAATAAATATTCAAAAGTAATATTTATTTAATGAATAATATCCTAAATGAATATCAAGTAATATTCATTTAGTAATCCAAGCCTTAAGGAATATTCGAGATAATATTCGATAATTAAATCAAGCTTCAGATGAATATTAAAATAATATTCATCAAGTATTCAATATCTTAAATGAATATTCAAAAGTAATATTTATTTAATAAAATAATATTCTAAAAGAATATACAAATAATATTCATTTAGTAGTCTCATCTTTAGAAGAATATTCGAAATAATAACCGATAATCAATTCGACTCTGAATGAATATTGAGAAATATTATTCGTTGAATAGTTACGTTCAAATAATTATTTGAAGTAAGGATCGTTAAAATAATTAGTCTCGAACGAATATTCAAATAATATTCGTCGCCCAAATAATAGAAAATATTTACTTAAATATTTTCCTCCGAGGTAATCTCGATATATCAAGGAATATTGACTCCCGGTCTATTTTTGATTAATAAGATGTATACGCCCTTCTATGTGGGTCTTACAATAACCGGTTTATAACTGATATATAACTATCTAGCTTATAAGCCAACAATAACATTCAGGGAACAAGTATATCAATTCACTTGAAAGTAGGCATGCATGCAATGGCATATGTATATCAGCAATCATATATATATATTTATTCAATCACAACAACAGCCTAAAAGAAGGGAATTGAAACTTGCCTGGTAGTCGAGTACGGTAAGGGGTAGTGGTAGCGGGTCCCGGTTCAGCTTGGTGATCTATAAATAGCCAAGGCATTCGGGATTAATCACTTAACATATTAAAAGTTAAGTTATACTTAATTCGAAACACGTTCTCGAGTTATCTCGTTATACCCCTTTTAGTGGATTACTTTTATCACTGATCCGACCCGACATTCGTTCGTTAATACAACATGTCATTGTACTTATACTTGGGACATACTTAAGTCATATGAGTTCTAAAGTCGATCGTTACGAACCAATACTATACTCCGAGTTTTATCGCCCGTTTTCTAAGTGTTTTACCGAAGTTATAAAAGAGTCGTCTTTTAGGGGTTCGTTCGCGTTTAACCTCGACTCAAACATTTTTAATAAATCGAAAAATGATCCTTTTGACATACGGTTTTCCTTCACGCCTTCCTTTTTACCTCTAGTGTTAATTTACCAAGATTCGCCATGACGTTACATAGTTTACGAGGGTTCAATTACGGTTACGAACTTTCGTTTACGGATTCGACCTACTTTTAGTAATTTGGTCATAAATCCTAAATCGTAAGTCCGTTTCATGTGATCTTTATATCAAAACGAAGCTTAGAACATAACCTATCCTATCATGGCAGATAAGGTCTCTGGACAGTAGGGGTTCGACATGGAAAATGGCATACAAAACATGGTATTGCAAAATCGGGCATTATAACGGCTGTAAATCGAATATCTACCAATTTCGAATCTTCCCATAAACATAGTATCCAACCCAAACAACATATACATGACTTATATACATGAACTGAGGCCAAGCAATGCCTTTCCATTCATCTAGCTATTTACATCATTAATCCAAAATCCATAAATAATCATGCTTATAATCTTAACATAACCATAACTAAGTTATAACTATCATAAACATGCTTAAATCTCAAACAAGGGTTAGGGTTTCAAGAGCTTTATACCTTCCTTGGAGTGTGTAAAGACCTTGCTAAGATTTGCATAGTCCTTGTATACCCATAACCAAGCTTGGATCATCCTAGAAATCAAGAAAATCAAGAGTTGTTCTTGAAAATCACTATTCACCCTAGTCTTTGATGATTTCTTTGAAAATGGAAACAAGAGAGTTTGGCTTTGAAATTTTTAGGGGATCACTTTTAGGAAATGTAAGACTCACCATAATTTTTACAAGATCAAACAATGGTGGGAAGGTGGAGTTTGGATTTGGAATTTGTGTTAAGGCCGAATGGAATGGTAATGGGGGGGGGGAGAGTGTTCTTGCTCTTTTTCTTGTCTTGGTTGCTTGTAATAATGCTTAAAGTGATTTTGTGAAATAATATCTCATCCAAGTGGTGTTAGTGGAGTGTGATGCATTGGATGAGGTAATTAGCATGGACAAGTGTTGTGTTTTCCATGGTTGAAAGCTTAACCAAGGGTTTTTGATTTCTAAGTACTAGTTATGCTCCAATTAATCTAGTTACTCTTGCCCACTTGGTTACTAGATATTTATTCTAGTAGCTTGCACTAGACTCTTGCTTCCTCTGCTTGTTTCTGTGTCCGGTTATTACCCGTTTCGATTGATCGTTCGTAGGAATATTTCACGGATTTCTAATTAGGGTTTACCGGGAATCCTTTTTAATATTAATACTTTCATTCTCCATCTTTCATTCTACCTTTACAATTTATATTCCTTAAATCCATTCGTTAAATACTTAAGGCTATCAGTTGTTGGTGTATACTGAAAATATTTATTTGAAGTATTTACATTTATTTCTGGCCGGTTTAATTGAGAATCATTTAAATGTTTACATGTTGTCTAAATATTATATATTGTGAATAATCTAGTATCAAATGGGATACAGAATATTAGATTATTAAATACGGTTTATATAATATAATAGGCTTAATGACCTTTTAGCCCTCGAAGTTTTATACGCAATACCTATCAGCCCTCAATGTTTCAAAACGTTCCTTTTAGCCCCTGAAGTATCCGTAAAGGTCCAATTAACCCTTGTACCGGTACGAAAAATTGTAACGGTACGTATCGGATGGGCAAAATAGACATTACATGTGTCCGTTACAAATTTTTTTTTAATTTGTACCGGTATAAGGATTAATAGGACCTTTCCGGATACTTCAGGGGCTAAAAGGTACAACGTATTAAACTTGAGGGTTTGATGGGTACCCAGTTAACTTGATATGAATCGGCAACTGTCCGCAACATGAAGAATGTACATGTCAAAAACCAACTACAACCAAATAATAAACAGGATAAAAGAAGCTACTATAGACTGGTAGGAAGGGAGAAATGCCTGCTTGAGGGCTCCACTCTGAGGGTCGTACAGAAGTTCACAGATGAATATGTGCTCAAATATCTATGAGCCATCCACAAATGAAATATCTTGCCTCCTTCTAACTTCACATTTACCTTCTACAGCCACTATAGGGACCACAACTATCTGATCACTGTAATAAACCTGAAAAAGGTAATTTCAAGTTAGTAAAAGAGCAAGTCCACAACTCACTCTTATGGGTTCAGATCAGTTATGTGTTTTCTAGGATGTTAAATACTATATTAAAATACTTCTCTAAGTCTACTTGAGGCATAGCCAATGCAATCAATGATTTAAGAACAATGTTACGGTATTTAATATTACATTACCACTCTAATGTCAGAACTGTATGCATTTTCAGCAGAAATATCTTCAGGTCTGCAAAACCGCCTGACTTTGACGTTCACATATTCCGGATTGTCTTGGTCAGAAGCATTACAGGCCTCAATCTCTAGAAGCTGACAAACAACATAAGCCTTAAGCCCTATGTTCCTCCCACCTTTAAAGAGCTCAATTTCCCTCACATCAACCTTAAAATGATGAGGAGCTGCATAGAGGTAGTCAAGCAAATGAAACTCAGTTCCCTGGTATCTGAAACCTGTCATGGATTTATTAAGCTTAAAGAGTTTTTCTTCTTTTTCAGAATTTTTCGTTGTGCAGGACTGGCACACCCCCATACCAAGGCCCATTGAATCAGTTGGTAAAGCAAAGAAATCACCTTTTTCTGGGAAGTAAAAACTCTTGTAAAAGTATTCCAACGGTAAGCCCTTAATTTTCCTGTCCTCTGCTTTTAATCTATCAATTTTTTCGATATTGGCATTAGCCTTGCGATGTTGATGGCCCCAACTTATCAATCTAATTTCTACCACCACAGATTTTGCTATATCTTCAACTTCAAAGTCCATGCAACTGGTTGTCAAGAAGACCTCCCTATCAATTCCTGTGTTGCCAAGAACAGTTTGGCGTGCCCTGAGCATCAGCCTTCCATGAATCCATTTTCTTCCATCAGATTCCTCAAACATGTATTCAACATAATAAATAGACTGGCGTTCAGCTAAATCTTCTGTTTCAACCAGTACTGATCCACTCACAGCAACTACATCTCCTCGAACAACGACCTGTTTATAGAGGGGTTTGCCTGCACAAGTTCTTCCTACTATTTCTCCCTCCCACTTGGTTTCAGTGTTTATAAGTTGACATTTCTTTGGTTTCGGCATAGAAGCAAGTTGTCCGGCTTCTAGTTTCTCTTCTATTGCATCTTCAAAATCCTCTTCTCCATTTTCTTCTGGTTCTTCTTCAAGTTCCTCATCGTTCTTCATTTCATGAGTATCTTCCTTCATATCATCTGCCAAATAGTTAGAGTAGTACTCTCCCCATATTCTATTAATCAGCCTTGTTGTTGTAGCTGGCATTGCACTCTTTTTTGAGAATACAGGTTCCATGGCTCCTCTTGGATTCAAGTTTCTTTCCTTATACTCTTTCTTTCTTTTCTTTACTAACAACCTTGTATGACTCCGTTCCTCCATTTTATTTTGAAGTCCATTCACAAAAGCACACTTTCTGATGTTAACATCAGGATACTCTGAAAATTGTTGAAGAATTATCTGTTCATGGACCACAATATACCTCTCCACAAATTCTGGATTGTTAGAAATGTAAGCAGGGTGATCCTTCCCATATTCGGTGACTCTTTTAATGACCTCTTGAAAAGTAAGTCGTGAAACTCGACTTTGATCTTTCAACAATTTGATTATACTTATAGATAGCCTGGCAGTTTTCAACACTGGTTCATACCATGGAGCGTACTGTTTTGCTGGCTTGCCCAACCTATACCTACAAAGAGCAGAACAGATAGCTATCAATAAACTCCAGAATTTACCACAATCGCTGCTAATTATATTGTTGAACATGAAACATAATCATTGCAAGCAGATGAAACATTTGGTTCATATTAATTCCCTTCGGTTTAAGAAATCAAATAAGAACAATATGCTGTCGATGGCTTGCTTTCAAAAACTTATATATGATAATCTTAATACGTTTAATGACCTTTTGTACCCATCAAACCCTCAAGTTTAATATGTTGTACCTTTTAGCCCCTGAAGTATCCAGAAAGGTCCTATTAACCCTTATACTGGTACAAATTAAAAAAAATTTGTAACGGACACATGTAATGTCTATTTTACCCATCCGATACATACCGTTACAATTTTTCGTACCGGTACAAGGGTTAATTGGACCTTTACGGATACTTCAGGGGCTAAAAGGAACGTTTTGAAACATTCAGGGCTGATAGGTATTTCGTATAAAACTTCGAGGGCTAAAAGGTCATTAAGCCAATATAATAAGGTTCACAGCACAGGTGGAGTTAGACAATCCACTGGAATGGCTGTAGTATTATTTAGATTAGTTTATATTGACTAATAAATAATACTAGTATACTTTGTGTATATTGAACAGGATCAAATTTAGAATTGTTCCCTAATACTGATTAAGAAGGTGAACTAAGATTCTATGTTATTATTAATGCTTAGGTTCTTAATCCGGAAATAATAATTGACACGTATATATTATTTACATGCTTTGATTTATATATGAAATAATTCTTTTGATTTATTTCATTATATTTTGGGTGATGAAATAATATATATGGTGAATATTATTTATTGAAGGAATCCATGTCCTGATAATATTCGGGTTAATGATGTCCCCTTGAAAGCTCAAAAAGATTTAATTATGTGAAACCCTGCAGGTGGATTTATTCCGGCATAATTAAATAAAGGTTGAGTGGATAATCAAGGATAAAAGATATTAATTAAATGAATTATCAGTAATTTATTTAATTAATGGACATGCGATATTTTAAACATGGGGAATTTAATAAGCAAATAATATTGGAACCGAATTAATTAATTAAATTACGGTATTAGGAAAGGTAGTGCAAATATTAATTCTTTAGTGGATTGAATTAATATTTAATTACATTGGGCTAGGCTCAAGATGTAATTAGAAGGCCCAACCTAATTATCCATGATCCCTATTGTAGCCTATATATATTCCTATTCTCTTCTTGCTGGGGGCTGGTCGAAAAAATTTTGTAGCCATCTGGGAGCAAGAAGAGAGGTTAACTTGAGAATACGAAGGCCACACTTCGCTCAAGGGAATTTGGGAATACAATAGAAGAGCGTGGAATCAACCGTTAACAAGGTGATTTTTCTATTCGTACTCGTTAATTTATTGTATCAAAAATCGCAGTGCCAAGATCTGATTGTCCTAACAATTGGTATCAAAGCCTGGTTCATTGGTTCTGCGAATTTTGATACGATGTCCATGTCGTAATTATATATGCATGTGTATAGTGGTGTGCTTGGATAATAATCTTTTGCAGGTTGTTTAGTATCCACTATTATGGCCATGTAATTTTAATTATGTGTTTGGATCCCACGTGGTTTAATCGTGGTTATTTTGTTTGGTTTCCACGTGGTTTATCGTGGTTGTAAAACACGAGGGTTGATCGTGTTAAAATAGATTTTGTAAAATTAGTTTTGTATTAGATCTACTTTTTTGTAATTGTTTGTTGGATTTTATTAAGATCCGGATATTTTGTAACAATTACGTGCGCTCGGAAATCGAAACGGAAAAAAAAAAATTGTCCGCTGCGAAGCTGCTTGATGGCTGTGTTGATTAACTAAGTCGAACAAGAAACAAGATCTGGAGCAACAGGCATCAGAAGAAGCAGGCGCGCGCGCGTGGAATTCTGGAAAAAGTGAGTAACGCAGGTCTGTCCTGCGTTACAATAGGTACCAGGGGTGTAACGCATGTTGCACATGCGCAACAGGGCTTCCAGGACCTGTAACGCATGTGCGTCATGCGCGACAAGACTTTCCAGGGCTGTAACGCAGGCTATGGATGCGCAACAGCAAGGTTTTGGCAGAAAAATGATTTTTTCAGCAGAACAGGGCTGGAAATTTATTTTTTTTTCAAGGGGCCATAATAGTGGATTTAAATTATGTTTTTTAATTTTAATTCCGCTATTTAATTTTTTAATTATTGCTTTAAATAATTATTATGTGTGTTGTTAATTATGTGTGTAATTTTAATTGCATGTTTAACATAATTAGGACGACATGGACATTAATTTTATTTATTGCTTTAATTTTATGATGCATGCTGCTATGTTATGTGTTCTTTGTATTGTTATTTTTATAACATGTAGACCTCAAAATAATAACATAGGGCGATGCATCTAGATAAAATTCCTCAATTTTAAATAAAAAAATTCTAAGTGGGTGAGGGAATTAATTAGGAATTAAATCCCATGGTCTCCATTATTGTTTGTATGTAATTTAACACCGAGACGAATATAAATTATATACATGCCACCCATTGTGGCGTATGATTTATGGTTTCAGGTAGTGTTATGGATATTACTAGAACAAACTTCCTAAATTAATTACGAATATTGAAAGGTATACATGCCACCCATCGTGGCGTACCAAGTTTCATAGAATTCAATTAATTAGAAGGGTACCACTGATTGAATATAGATTTTGATATTGAGAGAAAGGATGATTCTGTCTAGAAAGGGGTCTTAAGTGATGCCTCTTGACAATGCTTCCCCCGATCTGGGAATTATCCTATTATCGATTATTGATTTGAAATATTTAATGGTGGTATCCGGTCTTTTTAGTAATTTAAGATTAAATAATGGTATACACTTAGTTATGAAAAATAATATATAGTCCACCCTAACGTGGCGTATTATTTAGTAATAGGACCGAAGTAATATTTAAACGAATTTAAGTGGTATATATGTCACCCATCGTGGCGTACCAGATACTTATGGTGTTTAAATATTAGTGCATTAATTTTAATTAATTGTTAGAGGAAACCAATAGGTTTTAAGATTTATGCAACTATCTGATTATGTGTTACATGTATGATTCTCAGGATTAGATCACTATGGGCTTTAATCCAATATTCACCATACTTAAGGATAACAAACTTACTGGACCGAACTATATTGAATGGAAACGTAATTTGGACATAGTGTTGACTGCTGAGGAGTACAAATTTTGTACTTATGAACCCAAGCCAGATCAGCCTGCTGAAGATGCTCCTGAAAGTGAGAAGGAGTATTATAAGCGGTGGGTTAAGGATGATGAGATGTCGCGATGTTACATTCTGGCAGCAATGTCGGGTGTTTTGCAGCATCAGCATCAGGCTATGCCCACTGCTTCAGATATGCTCTTTAATCTCAAGGAACTTTTTGGTGAACAGAATAGGGCTGCTAGGCAAGTAGCAATGAAGGCTTTAATGAACACTCAGATGGTTGAAGGAACACCTGTAAGGGATCATGTTCTCAGAATGATGTCTCATCTGAATGAGATGGAGATCCTTGGTGCTGATATTGATGGGGAAACCCAGATCGATATCATCCTTATGAGCTTACCCAAAAGTTTTGAGCAGTTCCGCTTGAATTACACCATGAACAAAAGGATGTATAGTCTCGCGGAACTTCTGACAGAACTTCAGGCAGCTGAAGGACTCTTTAAGCAAAATGTTCAAGTGAATGTGGCCGAGAAAGCTTCTTCATCTAAGCCGAAAGGTAAGAAGAGGAAAAAGACTCAGACACAGAAAGCTGGAAAGATTGCTAATGCAGTGGGAGTTCAAGGTGGTGTGAAAAACCCTAAGGGCAAGTGCTTCAGGTGCAAGCAGTCAGGTCACTGGAAACAGGATTGTCCTCTTCCTAAGAAGACAAACAATACTGGTATGTCTCTTTCTCTAGTTACAGAAACATATATAGCGGCTATATCTACGAGCACTTGGTGTGTAGATACAGGAGCCACTGACCATGTTTGTAACTCTATGCAGGGGTTCCAGCAATCCAGAATGCTTAGAGATGGCGAGATATATGTGTTCATGGGAGATGCTACGAAAGTAGCAGTAGTTGCAGTTGGAATAATTACATTATCTTTTGGCGATGATAGGATTTTGGTTTTGAACAATTGTCTTTATGTACCTTCGTTTAGAAGGAATTTAATTTCGGTTTCTAAACTTGCCATGGATGGTTATAATGTTTGTTTGGATCGTAATGTTTCTATTATGATGAATAAACGAGTTATATGTTCTGGTACATTGCAAGACAATTTATATATTATTAATCCTATCCAACCAATGCTGCAACATAAGGAAACTAATAACATTCTTTCTAGCTCAAATAAAAGAAAGAAACCTTCTGAATTGAACCAAACATATCTTTGGCACTTAAGATTAGGTCATATTAACTTGAGGAGGATTCAAAGACTTGTAGTAGATGGGCCATTAGGCTCGTTGGCAGTGGAGCCATTTCCAGTTTGCGAATCCTGCTTGGAAGGTAAGATGACTAATAGGCCTTTTAAAGCAAAGGGGAATAGAGCTAAAGAAGTGTTAGAATTGGTTCATACTGATTTATGTGGACCTATGAGTATCCAAGCAAGAGGAGGTTATGTGTATTTTGTCACTTTCATTGACGATTATTCTAGATATGGGTACATTTATTTGTTGCGCCGTAAGTCTGAGTACTTTGAAAAATTCAAAGAGTACAAAGCAAGTGCGGAGAAGCGACATCTTGGAAAATGTATCAAGTCACTACGATCAGATCGTGGTGGCGAATACTTGCTTGGAGAATTTAGGGAATATTTATTAGAAAATGGGATTGCATCCCAGTTATCTGCACCTGGCACACCTCTGCAGAATGGTGTAGCAGAGAGAAGGAATCGGACTCTTTTAGAGAGTGTTAGATCGATGATGAGTTATTCTGATTTACCCAAGTCGTTTTGGGGATATGCTATAGAAACAGCGGCTTACCTTCTGAACTTGGTACCTTTTAAGTCGGTTCCCAAGACTCCAATAGAATTGTGGACTGGTAGCAAGCCAAGTCTAAGACATATTCGGATTTGGGGTTGTCCAGCACATGTGCTGAACAAGAACGCGACCAAGTTAGAATCTCGTACAGAAGTAAGGCTGTTTGTAGGCTATCCCATGGGAACGAAAGGTTATTCATTTTATAGTCCTAGGGATCGAGATATCATTGTTAGCACTAATGCTAGATTCTTTGAAGAAGACTATATAATGAAACACAAACCCATGAGTAGTATCGTTTTAGAGGAACTAGTGGGAGGGACAGATAATCCCCAAGTGCCAATAGTACAAGTAGATCAACCACAACAAAATGCACAACCTGTCACTAATACCACACCGGTGCTTCGTCGTAGTGGGAGGGTTGTTCAACAACCTGATAGATTCATGTTTTTGGGAGAGTCCTCGGACTTGGTCTCTGGTGAACATGATGAGGATCCCAGGACATACGAAGAAGCAATTCTAGATAAAGATGCAGATCTTTGGCAAAAGGCAATGGAATCTGAGATGGAATCTATGTATTCTAATCAAGTTCGGGAGCTCGTGGAACCACCCAAAGGTGTAAAACCCATTGGACGTATGTGGATCTACAAGAAGAAAAGAGGATCTGACAAAAAGGTGAAAGCCTGGAAAGCACGACTTGTTGCGAAAGGGTATACTCGGAAAGAAGGGATCGATTATGAGGAAACCTTTTCGCCAGTTGTTATGCTTAAGTCGATCCGGATTCTTTTATCTATAGCAGCTCATCTCGATTATGAGATTTGGCAAATAGATGTCAAGACAGCTTTCCTTAATGGAAGTCTTGAGGAAACCATCTATATGCAACAACCAAAAGGGTTCATTAAGGAAGGCCAAGAGCATCTTGTTTGTAAGCTTAGAGGTCTATTTATGGACTAAAACAAGCTTCTAGGGGCTGGAATATTCGCTTTGATCAGGCAGTCCAGTCATATGGATTTGATCAAAGTCCAAGAGAATCATGTGTGTATAAGAGAAGTGAGGGTAATGCAGTGGTTTTTCTAGTACTGTATGTTGATGACATTTTACTCATTGGAAACAATGTTAAGATGTTGTCATCAATAAAGGCATGGTTGTTCAAACAATTTGAAATGAAGGACTTAGGTGAAGCGGCATACATCCTTGGGATCAAAGTAATAAGGGATCGCAAGAAAAGGATGTTGGCTTTATCTCAAGAGCCCTACATTGATGAAGTATTAGCTCGTTTTAACATGCAGAACTCTAAGAAAGGTTTTCTACCTTTTAAGCATGGAGTGGCTCTATCCAAGGAGCAGTGTCCTTCGACACCTAAGGATATAGAGAACATGAAAGCAGTTCCTTATGCTTCGGCATGTGGAAGCTTAATGTATGCTATGTTATGTACGAGGCCTGACATCTGCTTTGCTGTAGGCATGGTTAGTAGATATCAGTCGAACCCAGGTCAGGAACATTGGAGTGCAGTAAAAACTAAACTCAAGTACCTGAGAAGGACTAAGGAGTATATGTTAATTTACAAGGCCTCAGATCTATTTCCTTTGGGATATACTGATTCAGATTTCCAATCAGATAGGGATAAGAGGAAATCGACCTCGGGATATGTTTTTACTTTGGGAGGTGGAGCTGTTATATGGAGGAGTGTAAAGCAGAAATGCATTGCAGACTCTACCATGGAAGCCGAGTACGTGGCGGCCTCTAAGGCTGCAAAGGAGGCTGTATGGTTCAGGAACTTCCTTTTGGACTTGGATGTGGTACCTAATTTGCCTAGGAGCTTGACAGTGTATTGTGATAACACTGGTGCTGTGGCAAATTCGAAGGAACCGTGAGATCACATGGCAGCTAAACATATTGAACGTAAGTACCATCTCATACGAGGAATCGTAAAGCGAGGAGATATAGTTGTGGCTCACATATCATCAGAAGACAACCGGGCAGATCCTTTCACAAAGAGCCTGCCAGCCAAAGTTTTTAACAGGCATGTGGAAGCGATAGGAGTCAGATGGATGGACACATAGTTTTTTGTAATAGTGGATTAAATAAACACTGATATACTCATAGAATATTTTGAGTATAAGTGGGAGATTGTTGGTGTATACTGAAAATATTTATTTGAAGTATTTACATTTATTTCTGGCCGGTTTAATTGAGAATCATTTAAATGTTTACATGTTGTCTAAATATTATATATTGTGAATAATCTAGTATCAAATGGGATACAGAATATTAGATTATTAAATACGGTTTATATAATATAATAAGGTTCACAGCACAGGTGGAGTTAGACAATCCACTGGAATGGCTGTAGTATTATTTAGATTAGTTTATATTTACTAATAAATAATACTAGTATACTTTGTGTATATTGAACAGGATCAAATTTAGAATTGTTCCCTAATACTGATTAAGAAGGTGAACTAAGATTCTATGTTATTATTAATGCTTAGGTTCTTAATCCGGAAATAATAATTGACACGTATATATTATTTACATGCTTTGATTTATATATGAAATAATTCTTTTGATTCATTTCATTATATTTTGGGTGATGAAATAATATATATGGTGAATATTATTTATTGAAGGAATCCATGTCCTGATAATATTCGGGTTAATGATGTCCCCTTGAAAGCTCAAAAAGATTTAATTATGTGAAACCCTGCAGGTGGATTTATTCCGGCATAATTAAATAAAGGTTGAGTGGATAATCAAGGATAAAAGATATTAATTAAATGAATTATCAGTAATTTATTTAATTAATGGACATGCGATATTTTAAACATGGGGAATTTAATAAGAAAATAATATTGGAACCGAATTAATTAATTAAATTACGGTATTAGGAAAGGTAGTGCAAATATTAATTCTTTAGTGGATTGAATTAATATTTAATTACATTGGGCTAGGCTCAAGATGTAATTAGAAGGCCCAACCTAATTATCCATGATCCCTATTGTAGCCTATATATATTCCTATTCTCTTCTTGCTGGGGGCTGGTCGAAAAAATTTTGTAGCCACCCGGGAGCAAGAAGAGAGGTTAACTTGAGAAGACGAAGGCCACACTTCGCTCAAGGGAATTTGGGAATACAATAGAAGAGCGTGGAATCAACCGTTAACAAGGTGATTTTTCTATTCGTACTCGTTAATTTATTGTATCAAAAATCGCAGTGCCAAGATCTGATTGTCCTAACATCAGTGTCCAGGGAACTCTCAGAGAAAATAAAAGTGCGGTTTTTCAGAATCCGACAGCTTTTACATACACTTATTTTCCCCCTGGATCACTAATACGAACTCGGAAATCCGTTCTGAATGCTTCTATATCGTGTCGTCTCATATTATTATATACTCCCACCAAAACACTATTCATTCTGTATTCTTTACTTGTTCTCTTAGGGTGGTACAATTGTCCGTATTCTCTTTCGATCGTTCCTTATCCTTTTTACGGAACTACTGGATTAATCGTTACCGATCTGGATGACATGAGAATATTCTCCTGCTTGAAATTGCCATATCTTATTCCCTTAGAAGATAGATTATTCTTACCTATGTTGTTACCCTTTAGCATTCTTCAAGACATAGAAATAATAAAGTCGAATTCCATTCATTCTTTCCAAATATCAATTATTACATTGTAGCCATAACCATTCCTCAGTGGCTTCCTACCTTCATTCTTAAATCAAATATAATAACATCCCAAAATATCAAATCCTCAAAGTTAATATCTCAATTCTTGGATTATAATAATATTTAATCCACTGTCCGGTCAAAAATTATACCGAAAAGAATTTGGAATTTCTGAATTCCGATCGTCTCTGCATTCACTTATTTCCTCCGCGTATTACTAGTATGACTTCGAAACATCCATATCACGTCCCGTACATAGGGTGGAGTGAAAAGTTTTCCAACTTACAAAATCACTATTCATCCACCAAATTACTATGCACGTACAGGAAACACTATGCACATACGGGAAATACTATGCACGTATGGGAAACACTATGCACGTACTCATTTCCTTTCAAGGATCCATTAGCTCCTTCCTGGATGGTAGATTATTCTTATCTAGGTCCTCAACCATCGAATTACTCTATTCTGACAATATACCAATGCATCAAGATCATTGTCCAAAGCAATATCCATTCATTACAATCATTGTTCTTTGAAACCACCATTCATTAGAGCTGGTGACCTTGTGGTCGGAATCATTGTTCCTCATTTTATCATTACTTAATAAAAAGTTTTAATTATATCCAAAATTTGGGGTTCTTACAAAATCCTTCATGACCAATTCATTCATGGCTCTAAAATTCAAGTGTGACAGTCTCTTGTGCCAAAGCCATCCTTCATCCATTCTTGCCTTGCTGAAGAGGCATGTAGCAGAGTTGGCACTTATTGAGTTGAAGTTAGCAATGTACACATTTCCTTTTCTATTTTCTGTCATCATTACCTTGTTGTCGTTCTTCTTGAAAACAACACAAGCTTTAGATGTGAACCACACATTTTGATTTTTATCACATAGTTGACTGATACTCAACAAGTTATGCTTGAGTTCATCAACCAGTGCTACTTCTTCAATGACAACATTTCCTTGTGAAATCAAGCCATATCCTCTAGTATATCCTTTGCTATTGTCTCCAAAGGTAATGCTAGGGCCAACTCTCTCCTCAAACTTAGTGAGCAGGGTAAAATATCCAGTCATGTGCCTAGAACAACCATTGTTCAGGTACCAGAGATTCTTTCTGTCTCCCTGCACATATCAAAATCAAATCAAGTTGATTTTGGTACCCAAGTTTCCTTTGGTCCTGCCTTGTTAGCCTTTCTCCTATTTTTCAAACCCTTACCATCCAAGGGTTCTGATTGAGTTAAATCAATCTTAACTTTTGGTGTAGGTCTTTGACAAACAGGTTGTCTCACATGCTCATATGCATTAAAGCTAGATGCACAATTTGGCATAGTCTGTGCAAACATGTTATTCATCATCCATGGCAACTGAGGCAAATTAAAGACATTGTTATATGGATTATGCATGAATTGCATGTTAGCATACTGACTAGATGCATGAGCAGGTTGAACACATATGTTAAGCACAACATTCATAGCAGGCATAGGTACTGATTTAGACATGCTAGGCACAGAAGCATTCTTAACAAATTTATAGTTGGCAGACAAATGATTAACACTACCACAGTACACACATTCCTTTCGAGAAGCATATTTATCAGGTGTGTAATTACTATGTTTGTTAATTCCTACCTTGCCATTCCTATTCTTCTTATTAGCCTTAGCCTTAGGTTCAGTCTTTTCTAACTTATTCTTCAATTTCTTGATGGATGAGTGACCTATGTTTTCTTGTTCAACTAAATTGGTTTTGCTACACTCTCCCAACACAAAGTTTTTGCTGACAGGGCCATACTTCTTATGCAATTTCATCAAGGTTGCATTACTAACAGGTCTCAACTCCTTTGGACAATCATCATCCAATGAGTCACTGTCCGATGCAACCTCCCCATCAACTTCCAACATTGCTTCTGCTATTTTTCATAAAAATCAATTCCTTGCCTATTGCCAATTTATTCAATTTTAGCCTTTGATCCTCTCCACTTAACAATTAAATCATGTTCCTTTTTCAACTGTTCCTTTAAACAATCTTCTCTATCTAAGGCCTCAAGCAGTTTATCTTTTGAATCCTGGTAATCTCTTCTCATTGTTACAAAATCAATTAATTGAGTCTCTAACAGAGTATTCCTATCACCTAACCTAGCATTCAGATCCTTAATCTTGCTGTTTTCTTTGTTAAGTGATTTAAATGTAACATGCATGTTGTATAATTCATTAGACATTTCATTAACAACATTAACACATTCATCTTTGGAAAGCTCAGTTAGATTTGTAGAGTATACCTGGTTGCTTGCTGAACTAGCTTCTTCATCGTTCTCGTTTGCCATGAGTGCAAGGTTGACAAACTCTTCCTCTGCGTCTAGTTTCCTCCAGCTACCCAATCATCATCTCTTGATACGAATGCTCTCTCCTTTTGCTTGAGAAGATCAAAATACTTCTTCTTGTAGTCAGCGGTCTCAGACTGTTTCTTTTCATTCCCAGCTTTAGATTTTCTGCATTCGTTGGCAAAGTGGCCAGCAATTCCACAGCTATAGCACTTGATCTTTGACCTTTCAACCATGCCCTTGTTAGGTTGATAGCTTTTCTTGAATTGCCCGGCTCCTGCTGGATTCTTCTTGAATCTCAACTTTGAAAATATCTTTGACAAAAATGCCAAATATTCATCTAGATCTTCTGATTCATCCTCACTCAGTGCATCAAGTTCTTCCATCATCTTGCTTTGGCCTTTGATAGTCCCAGCTCCATCTTCACAAGGTCTTTGACTTGGTGTGGTTTCCACATCCTTCATCTTCTCTCCATCTTGGTTGGTTGGAATATTGGCCACCAAAGCTACATTTCCACCTTTCTTCTGGCTCTTCTCAACTTCTTCATCTTGTTGTAACTCGAGCTCATAGGTCTTTAGAATTCCATACAGTCTCTCAAGTGTATAGTCTTTGTAGTTTTGAGAATTCCTCAATGAGACTGTCACTGCCTTCCATTCTTTAGGTAAAGACCTCAGAAATTTTAGGTTGGAGTCTTTGGTTTCATAAACTCTTCCATACAACTTTAACCCATTTAACAGTTTTTGAAACCTGCTAAGTATATTAGTTAAGATTTCACCTGTATTAAAGTGAAAATGTTCATACTGTTGTATGAGGAGTTGTTTTTTATTCTCTCTGACTTGCTCAGTCCCTTCATAGAGTGTTCGAATAATGTCCCACACTTGCTTGGAAGTGGTGCAGTTGATGACACTATCAAACATGTCTTGATCAATACCAATGAACAGTATATTCATGGTCTTCTTGTCCTTCTAGACCTCCTCTTTGTCTCCATCTGTGAATTCTGCTAGCAGTTTAGGAATAGGCCTTCCAACAGCTCCAGTTCCAACTGCTTCTCCAACTACAGTGTTAGCCTTCATAGGAATATGAGGACCTTTATCTATGCAGTTTACATAACCTTCATCGATGGATAAGAGATGTAAATGCATCTTTACTTTCCAGTGAAAGTAATTATCTTTGTCGTGGATTGGTATTTTCACGCCTGTATCCTTCAATCCCATGGTGGTGATCTTTACACTTCTTGTATGCTAGAACTTGCTCTGATACCAAAATTATATTTCCCAGTTATGCACCACGAGATTGTGGAAGGGGGAGTTGAATACAATCTCAACTAAATTCTTTCGAACTGATGAGGTTTAAAACAAATTGTTATAAGAACAGAAAGGAAAACAAGATAAACAAATTATCTAACACACATACAACACGAGATATAAAAAATCTCAGGTAGGTTAGCTTGATTGCTTAGTCCACCCAATGGTTGTATTTGAAGATAATTCTCTGCGTACGAATACACAGCTGTGGGTTACAATGTTTTAGTGTTTACAAGAAAACCTAAGCTATCAGTCTTGTGATCAGTGTTTTCTTCTCTACAAAAACTATTGCTGCTCATACAGCTTATTAAAACTATATGAAGACAAGTAAAAGTTACATGAAATGTGATGATATATTTCTGGTATAACTTGTCACACACACATACTCGAAGTGGTAGCCATTTCTGGAATTATCTTGAAAGTCTTCTTTTCTTGATTTGGACAATCCCAGCATGCTTCAAGTCAGTGTATGTTTCTTTCTTTAAAAGTTACTAAGTTCTTGAGATGACTTAGCTTCCAAGCCCACGTGATGCTTTATGCAAAAGATCTTTTTGCTTTGGATCTTTGTCTCTAAAAGTAGCTTTAATCAAAAAGATAATCTTTTTGAAACTCAATAAGCTTTTCTGCTTATTGAGCTGTGCTTGAACTTCCCAGATATAATGATTTGACCTTATGCATTTATCAAGATATCTTTTGAATCTTTCAGTAGAAGTGTAATCATGTTGGAGGTTGCTTCCAGTCTTATTGTTGCCCTTGAAGTCGGATAAACAGTGACTGATTTCACCTTTCACTTGGAAGAGTTTGAGCCACTGTCTATAATTCACGGGTTGCAAAGTAATTCTGGGTCTAATCTTCATTCGATGTTTTCCTTTAGAAAACTCTGGTATTATTATGAAAACAGGTTGAGTTCTCGAACAGATGAATCTTGAGTTCTCGAATGATGACTTCTCGAGCAGTTCCTTTAAGTGAGTTCTCGAATAACTTCTCGAACAGTTCCTTTAAGTGAGTTCTCGAATGACTTCTCGAACATTTCCCTTAAGTGAGTTCAAATGACTTCTCGAATAGTCTTTTGAGAGGACTTCTCGATTAGTGCATGTGAATTGCAGACTTCTCGAACAGAGCAATCTGACTTCTCGAACTAGGACTTCTCGAATAGACCCTTTTTGTAGAGTTTTCAAATGACTTCTCGAACTCTTCTTCTCTTGATTTCTCGAACTTACTTGCATGGTTATAGGAAACTCTTTTTTGACTATTGATATCTGAATTTAGCATCCCAAGGCTTGTTACAGAAATAATTTCTAACTACATGCAGAGTTCCAATCTCAAGATATTGCTTTAGTTGATCTGCATTTTCTGCCTTGTGGCATTTGTTATCATCATCTAAAACATATATGACTCAATAATGTCCAATACTTGCTTAGAAATGGTACAGTTGATAACATTAACAAACATATCTTGGTCGATACCATTGAACAGGATGTTCATGGCTTTCTTATCTTTATGTATTTCTTCCAAGTCTTCGTCTGTGAACTCAGCCTGAGTTTTTAGAACTGGCCTTCCAGCAGCTGCAGTACCAGCAGCTTCACCAACTCCAGAGTTAGCCTTCATTGGAGTGTGAGGACCTTTCTCTATGCAATCTACATAGCTTTCGTCAATAGCTGAGAGATGAAAATGCATCTTTACTTTCCAGTGAAAGTAGTTGTCTTTATCAAGCATCAGAATCTTTACCCCTGTATCCTTCTTCCCCATGGTGTTTGATTTTTAAACTTCTTGTTTGTTTGAATCTTGCTCTGGTACCAATTGTTATTTCTCAGTTAGACACCACAAGATTGTAGAAGGGGGGTTGAATACAATCTTGATGAAAATTCTTTCGAATTAACAGGACAACAGATGGATTTGATATGAACCGATAAAACTATATAACAAAAATAAAAACATAAACAAACATACAACACACTCTTTAAAAATTTCAGGTGGATTTGTCGAGTCCACCTGAGGGTTGTATTGAAGAAAATAACATGTGTAAAGTTTACACATCTGCAAGTACAAGACTTAGTGTTTACAAGAAAACCTAATGCTCTATGCATTTTAGCTTAGTGTTTTCTTCTATCCACAGCCTTGCTACACTTGAATATATATATATATATACATATATTTCAAGTTTACAAACCCTACAAAATAAACGAATATTGCAAAGTCAAAGTATTCTGTGGGTTTGCTGCCACTCCTTGTCTCCATCTGATGCAATTTTGTCTGGATTGTCTTGGATAGATTTGCACTAGATTTACCAGCTAAATTGCATGTGAGAATAAGGAATGTTTCTTTTTCTTCTTCGTTTCCAATACTGGCTTCCATACCTTTTTAAGTCTATCAACCCATGTGATCTGTGAGGCATGTCAAGTCACTATCAACCTCTAATATCAAGACATTATTGGTTGCAGCATTTTATCCGTTGAAGCAGACATCGATCGATAGGTTGAATGTTATTTGCTGGAGTGTCATATCCGTTGACGTAGAAGCTTCATCGTTTGAAACATCACTTCACTTATACAGAATTACATAGCACGGCTTATATACAATTAGCTACCCTATTCTGCATATCCATTGATAGTCAACATGATTTAGGAATTCTAGCAACTATGATAGTAACAAACAACTTATCTAACGAGACATAAAACAGTATATTACAGACTTATCAATCGATAAGCTGCCTCATCAACGGATATTTATATACTGGATATCCGTTGATAAGTTACAAACTCAACTTATACAAATATGTTTTTAAAGGTGTTTTTGTGTGCTTATCATCAAGGACAACATAATTCCTAACACTTCCTCTTCAAGTTTCCCATTGAGGAAGGCCGTTTCCACGTCCATTTGCCAAATCTCATAGTCGTAGTAAGCTGCAATCGCAAGCAAAATCCGAATTGATTTAAACAGGGCTACAGGTGAAAAAGTTTCATCAATGTCAATCCCTTGCCTTTGTCTGAATCCTTTTGCCACGAGCCTGGACTTATAGGTCTCCACCTGGTCGTCTACTCCAATCTTTCTTTTGTATACCCATTTGCACCGAATAGGCTTCACATCCTCGAGTACTTCAACTAAAGTCCATACTTTGTTGTCATACATAGAATCCTTTTCGGATTTCATGACACTCTACCATTTCTCTGAGTCTTCACAACTCATAGCCTCGTTGTAGGTCATTAGATCTTTATCATCAATGAGCGTCAACTCATTGTCATTCTCAATGATAAGGCCATATTACCTCTCAGGTTTGTGAGACACTCTATTTGACCTACGCACGGGCTATTCAATAGAAGGTTGTTCTTTCTAAACAGGTACTTCCTCTTGAACCGTAGTAGTTTGTGCTTCTTGAACTTCATCAAGTTCAATTTTACTCCCATTGTTCCCTTGAAGGATAAACTGTTTCTCCAAGAAGGTCGCATGTCTAGAAACAAACATCCTTTGATCGGTGTAGAAGTAATATACCAAAGTCTCTTTAGGATATCCCATAAACCTACATTTTACGGATCTAGATTCCATCTTTTCAGGTTCGAGCTTCTTGACATAAGCTGGACATCCCCAAATCTTAACATGTTTAAGACTTGGTTTCTTTTCTTTCCATATCTCATATGGAGTTGTAGGAACAGATTTGGAAGGTACCTTGTTCAGTAAATATGCTGAAGTTTGTAAGGCATAACCCCAAAGGTATACTGAAAGATTGGTATAGCTAATCATGGACCGAACCATGTCCAACAAAGTTCGGTTCCTCCTTTCAGACACTCCATTCAATTGTGGAGTTGCTAGGGATGTCCATTGAGATAATATACCATTTTCTTTGATATAATCCAAAAACTCCCCACTTATAACATTTTTTTATAAAGATGAACGATGTGCAAGGCCCATTAGTACATCATTTTTTTTGTCTCTAATCGATGTGTAAGTTGCAAGTAGACATCAATTTTTATTGACAATTGGTTGTGCATGTAGTTATTAGACATCAATTTTCTCTATTTGACATTTAAAACTAATGTCGTTTTTCATATTGATACAAACAAAACTTGATTGTAATCGAAAACAAGCATTTATTCAAACATACAAACAAAACTACTGCCTGCCATCAACAAAAAATTAAGTAGACATTCATTCAACCAATGTCATTCATTTACAAGCATCCATAGTTCATTCAAACATTCAAACATAGCCAGAATGTATACAACCAATCTAGAATGTATACAGAATGAACCAGCTACAGCCAAATTTAAACATGACAGTACTACTAGACATTAAATTCGCAAAACCAACTGAAAGGTATAAGTACTATAAATCCACAAACCCTTAGTTAGAACCAACATGCACTAGTACTGAAATGTCCATCCAACAAAACCTGATCCGACAAAAGTAAAGTCAAATACGTTCTTGAATGAATTTGAGTGCCTCAACACGCACCTCATCCAGATCCGTATCACTGTAAGTTTTTCTAGTCTTGTTCAGCCACTACAAAGTGCAAAAAAAAAAAATCATTTAACACAAACAGAAATGGTCTAGTTCACAACCTTACTATATAACTAAGAATATGTTAAAGAGATATGAATGCATCGAAGATAAGAGATATAACTACACTGATTGTACGAGAAGCAGACAAAATTTTACCTTTGTGGCAAAAGTCAATCCCGAATCCTCTGTGATCTCTTTCATGTAGGGCATTACAACATAACCGCATTCATGACCACCGGGTTGTTTCGAAGATCCCTGTTTCAATTTTTGAAAAAAAGGGCATATCAGGCCTTGGAAAATTAACCAACATTTTTAATTACACTGGATTGGAACGGAATGTAAAATTACTTATAGCGAGAAACTTTACTTCCGGCATCTTGCTGCTCCTATCAGTTTCGGCATTGAAAGATTTCAAAGCACTGCAAAAAAAAATTATAAAAAATTAATTAGTACTCCATGTCAAAATCGAGGAATGCTTCCAAACTCATCACAGTGCTGAAAATTACCTTGTTAATGCTTTTTCTACTGGAAACTGAACTGGATGAGGCAATGGATTGAGAATGTAAATCTCACCATTCCAAATGATTATTAAAATCCAATGCATACTATTTTCAATTAAAAAAAGGCATCACAGTCAGAAATTAAGAAAATAAGAATGAGAAGTGTTGGCATTTATCAAAGTTGCAGATAAATTAATATTAGTATCACGATAATTTAATAAAATTTATCAACCCTCCATTATAATTTACATTTACTATTTCTGCAAATTAGATCCAAGTGTTTAAATTAACTTATCTAAAGAGTACACTTACTTGTGATTATGCGGCAAGAAGAACAGGTGATCTGCATTACCCTCTTTGAGCCGTTTTATAGTGTAGCCTTCAAATTCAGCATTGAGCTTATATGTCGATCCTGGATCGACAAAAGCAAATGTATCTGATTCATCCGTCTCACTTAACTCAGTATGCAGGTGCCTAAAAAAAATTAGCATTATAAATTGTACATGCAGAATGAGAAAATTTATAAACAAAAAATATGTACTTACAGCATATAAGCTGAGATTACAGCTTGGCCAATCATTTTTTACTCAAATAATGATATACTATTCTCATCTAACAAAAAAAAGGTTTTTTCATGTCCAAACACCTCCTGATTACATTGAATCTGTATTGACATCCCATAATTTTTTATCCAGGTTGTTGCATGTTTAAGCCTTTCGGCACTTTCCCAGTAGGCTTTGCATCAGAAAACATGGCCTTCAGCTTCTGCATCTCACCCTTCAAATTCTCACCCTTCGAATTCTCACCCTTCGAACCCTTCTTCCTTGACAACACCGGTTCTTTTTTCTTACTGTGTAATTAATCAACTCATAAAAACATAAGCACATATAAGTTTCGATAGATCATACATGCACCGGAAGTGAAAATGAAAAATTATCTCGTAAATCATACCAAACCAGCAGCTGGGTAGATTATTAATTCCTCGGGCCATGCTACATGAGAGCCAACAGCTTGCAGGACAGTCTCGATTTCTCCGGGTACTAGCACTGGAATTAGTGCCTCTTCTTTGATAAAACCTTCAACAGAGACTCGTAGACATCCGGGCGGCATAGCCTTTCCATGAATTTTCTCACCGAATTTAGAAGGGGAAAAACAACATCAAAAGCAACCTTGTTGTGTATGTAGTTTACCGCCAACTCACATTTTTGACCATCCTAGAAATTTGATAAATAAACGTTAAACCAATTAATTGTTAATTTTAATTAATTTCGCTTTTATCTCCATAGTGACAGAGTTGAATGACAACACGACACAAATTTACTCGGAACTCAAATTGCTAATTTTAAATTTCAGCCAATAAAGTGCAAAACATAAATAATATGGGCCACACCTAAGCATAATTTACTCTCCTATCTATTTTTTTTACCATATTTTCAGGAGATGGAGGAGGAGTCTCAACAGCGACACAGTCTTGTTCAGCACCACCCAACACCAATCCTTTTGCAGCTGCCAGTTTTGTCTTAGCTTCTGCTAAAGCAACATCTTGTTCGACACTTGCTTTGTTGGACACCATTTTTGATTGAAGACTGGATTGGGAATTAACCATTGCCTTTAATTGAGCAATCTCCGAGTCCAGATTCTGCATCTTCTCAGCCATCTTTCGATCACGAGCCATCAACTCTGACTTTGAGATTCGAACCTTTTTCTCTCTTGGTAATTTAAAGAATTCTTTTGGAGTGATGAACCCTCCAACTTCTCGGACCCTTCCCGAATGCTCAAAAGTTTCCAATGCAACTGTCAGAACATCTTCACCTGCAGTGTGGTGAAATTCACCCTTGTCCTTGGCTTCCAGTAGGGTATCCTATATATAGACATGAGAAGTGTCAACTGTAAGAACCCAAATTTTTGGTAGAATTAAAACTTTTATTATGTAATGGAGTATGAATGAATAGTGGTTACGACTACAATGTATCAGTGGTTAATGAATGAATATTTAGCGGATTTGGATTCAAATGTTTATATGCCATGAACAATGCAAATTGGTTGACAACTTAGATCAGAATAATCTATCTCCTAGAAAGTAAGATAGGGTATTTCAAAGAGGAAGGAAATATTCTCATGTCATCCAAATCGATATCTGGTAGCTCATGTCATCCAAATCGATATCTAGTATAAGTCAAGTGATTTCGTAAAGAGATAGGGAACGCTCAAAGAAGCGCGAGAACAACTTTTTAAGTACAAGGAATAAGAGAGAGAAAAAGTAATGAATAGTGTTTTTGGTGGAAGTTGGAAAATTATTAGAAGACACTATATAGAAGTATTCAGAATGGATTTCTGAGTTCGTATTAATGATCTATAGGCAAAATAAGGTTATGTAAGCGATATTAGATTTTGAAAAATACCACTTATTTTCTCCGAGATTTCCCTGGACACTGATGGATTTAAGGATATATTAAAGAGATTTGAGGAATTTAAATTCAAGGATTATAAAGGAGGATTGAGAATGGTAGTATAAATATTAAGAAGGTTTCCGGTAAAACCCTAACAAGAAATACTTGAGATATTCCTCCGAACGATCATTGAAATTGAGCAATAACCGGACAAAGAAACAAGCAGAGAACCAAGATGCATGCATGTGCAAGTGGAAAGAATCAAGTAACCAAGCTATTTACAATGCTAACTAGCAACATTAGAAATCAAACCATTTAGTTAGCTTAAACACATCAGCTTACCGCTAAAACTCAACACATGTCCACTTGAATTGCATCATGCATGACCAAATCACTTTATTAAAGCTACTTTATTCTAAGATATTATCCAAACATCACAATAATGCAAGATTAGCCAAGAGACGCCAAGCAACTCCACCATCTCTCTCCACTTTCCTCCATTCGGCTTTTAGCCTAATTCAAGAACCAAAGTGCCACTTCCCACCATTGTTAAATCTCAAGATTAATTAGGTGAGTCCTATATTTCATAACTAAGATCTCCTATGAATCTTAGCTTCAAATTCCATTCCATTCTTGAGTTATAAAATCATGAAAGTTGAGGATGAGTAGTGATTTCAAGAACTAACTTTAGTTTTCTTGTTTCTTTGGATGATCCAAGCTTTGTTAAGGTATTCTAAGGATTAATCAAGGCTTATTAAGGTCTTTACACACTCCAAGGAAGGTATATCTCTCATGAACCCTAGATCTTACTTTGAGTTTTATGAATATTCTTAGTGGTTTTAGATGAGTTATGATTATGGTGTTATTATAAGCATGTAAGCGTGATTATGTAGTTTGTTTAGTTGATCTAAGTAATATGATGAATATGATGGTGAAGTGAGATGTTCTTGGACTTGTTAAGATGTATGGTATGCCCGGTGTGGCTTGGTTATGTGTGATAAATTTGGAAATGTTCGATTTATAGCCGTCTTAATTCCAAAATTTCGTTAGACCTTTAAGAACCGTGCATAACAGTAGCTATAGGACACTGATCTTGACAAGTATATGACCTGCCCTTGCAGTTCTCGAGTCATAGATCGTTTTGGCGCGAAAATCGAAACAAATGGACTTACGGTTTAGAAGATGTAAGAACCCTAATTTTTGTAATATTCTTTTTATAATATCATAGGTCATTGTGAATTTGGAACCTTTTGAGTCATCCATGTTGTTTAATGGAATTGATTATCTAAGAAATTACGTTGTTACATTCACTATGTAAGAAAAAGGGAAGATTGCTGAAGGCAAGAGTCTTATTGCTAGTAAGATTTATAAAACTTGGGATTTGAGAGTTATTAGAGTATTAAAAGATATTTAATGGATTATGACAAGGAGTTATGGATATTCGAGGAATTTACACAATTAAGTACTTAAGGAATTACAAGGGAAATCTCTACGCGACAAAATATTATTACGAGGAGTTAATTAAGATACGATATGAATTAAAGATTAAGTGACAAGCATTGGTGGAGGAATAATAATACAAGGAAAGATATTACATGCAAGCTTCATGTAACTAGATTGTTAGAAAAGCAAACTAGGAATGCAAAAGCAACTAGAGGAATAGTAACTAGTTAATGGTGCATTGTCCAAGGAGACAAGGAGGCATGGTTGGCACCTAGGAAGCTAGTACTAGGCTTGAAAACATGTGACAATAATACATATAACAAATACATATCACAATTATACATCACTTTATTCAAATCACCCAAGCAAAACAACTCTCTCTCTCCCCTTGTTCATAGAGCTCTCGGCCCAAGCATAAAAGGAAGAAGAAGAAATTTTTTTCTTTAACTTCCCATCACTTACAATTCAAGGCAAACTTCCTAGGTCCTCTACACTATATAAGGAAGGTATGCTATGAATTTCAAACCATTCTAACCAACCAATCTTGAGATATTAATTGTTGAAGATTGAGTGAATAGTAACCATGTATGTTTATCTTTTAGATCTTGAAGGATTAAGGGTTGTAGGAGCTCATCTAAGTGTTCTTAGAGACTATAAAGCTCATCCAAGGTTCCTAGGCACTCAAGAAGGTATACAATCCTCACTCCTCTTAACCATGAATTATTTATGGTGTATAATGTTAGATCCATGAACTTTAGTATGAATCTTGGTTATAAAAGTCATGGATTATGAAGATCTTGAGTTTAAATGTTGTTGATGTGATTTTTAAGCTTGTAGTTAGTTTATATAACTCCATGTGTGCTATAGAGCATGATCTTGGTGGTTTAGATGATGGTTGTGATGTATTCATAGGATTCTTGAATGGTTAAGTAAGAAAGCAAGCTGTGTAAATTTTCTGGGAACATGTACTGTCTTGTAGGAGGGTTTTGAACCCCTAAATCTTGTCTCCTGAGGTCCTAATGCATATGGTTAGAAAGGTATTTGAATGTAGTTTCCAGAAATATAAGGTTCAGGACTAGGTGATGTGTAGATTTTGAGTTATGGCCTGAGAAGTGAAGAGTGGTTCTGGAATCCGAACTGCACTAAATGGTCCACTTGTGAGCCTTCTTTAAACCCCTACAAATTTATGTAGGATCATGGAAAAATTAGGAGAGCTAGTAATTACAGTGGTGAAGGCTACCCAAAAAGAATTGGATTAAAATATGTATTTTTCAATTTTATAAAAATGTTAGAGTAAAATTCGCGCAAGTGAAAAAGTCGTAAGTGGAGTATGATTTTAAGGGGGAATTAATACGCTTCGAATATGGTAACCAAATTAAGTCGAATAAGTGACGACCATAATCGAGTGATGACATGAACCTATAGTGGGGCTAGAGAGTCATAAGACGAAGTCATTAAGTTGATTTTGTGTCCCCTAAAACCTTGTAATTAAAAGGGTATTGTTAAGGTACTAACGAACGACTATTGGTTATGTATAGATCATCATTCCACTCCGCAAGCTCGACCACCCCAACCTCACCAAGGCAAGTTTACTTTTCAAAACTTACATATATAAGGACTTTCACTGTTGTGTTTGTAGTTTTCAATCGTATTATATGCTTATGCTTATTGAGGTTAAGATGAAATTTGAGATATATGCACATATATGTTTGTACCCCCTTGAACTTAGAATGAAATGTTTCCTTCGGACAACGACTCTAGCAATAGAGGTCGTAGTGGTCCAAATATACCATTGACCGGGGAGCGGTATATTATTATATCGTGATTAAATTGCGAAAACCCGAGGGGTCATTCTGGAAGTATCGTATACTTAAGTATTTATTTTTTTATATTATCATAAATACTCAAAAATACCTATCTTGGATTAAAAGCTTATTTAATTAAATAATTATTTTATTAATTATTAATATTAAATCTTAAAATATCATTTATTAATTATTGTTCATTATTTAAAGGCAAAGCTAATCCAAGATACCTTTAGCGTTTTGAAACTCGAACTCTTTCGAACTCAAAACATTTTCGAAAACCCCCGGTCAGGTTTTGCTTCTTGTACGATTTCTAGAATTATCGGTCGACTGATGTCGGACCTCAACTACTCAGTTTTCATTCAAAATCAAGTTTTAAAAGAAAAAGAAAAAGGGACTCTGGCAGGTGTGGGAATCGTTGACGAACGATTCCCGGGATGTGTAAGTGGCCGTGAGCCAGGCGGTCCATCAATTATTATTCTGGCCAAGGTGTTGCCGAAGGATGATTACGGATGTAGTTTTCATCGAGGGTGATTACGGATGTAGTTTTCACCCGGGGATAGTTACGGATGTTGTTTCTATCCTTCTACCGGTAGAGAAGACCCGCGGATTATTGGACTTGGATGTGGCGACTGATCATCGTCAATCCCTGTCATGTTTTATGTTTTCTTTAAGTCCCATTCCTCCACTTTGGAAAAATGCTCTGACACTGCTTCTTAGGCCTAAGTGCCAAGTTACCGGTAGTGTTCTATTTTTATGAGAAAGATGTTGACTTCATGCAGTATCTAGAACTGCGAGTTTACCTTGAAAATAAGGGCACGTATTGGTGCACCTTTGAAATTTATCAACGATGACAAATGATTTTTGTAACACCCCCAGATCCGGGGTCCGGGATCCGGTGGTTACGGTTTCCAATTCTGTCCACAACAATTGAACTTTCCTTAACATAAAATAAATTACGTCTCTATATCCCAACACAACAATGTAAAACACACCCGTTATAGTCCCAGAGATGAAATCAGAGTAACAATCAAATTTTTATTAATCACATAAGGAGTTCTTACAATCCAAAAGAATTTCAATATAAATACATACTCTTTGCCATCCATTTACATAAGTCATACTAGACCATATTCTTGGTACTGAAAGAATAAATATACCCTACCCATAGCTTCTTCTTCAGCTCTGGTAGTCTCATCATCCTCGCCCGCGTCGAGTGCGCCTTGTGCGAGTCATCTGGTCTAGCTGTTGTTGTGATATAATAATAAAGCAAGGGTGAGCAATAGCCCACCAACAATAATATATAATTGAACGATAATGTAACAGTTCAAAAGTATCTTTCAAACCATATGCCATGCATTTACGGAAATGATGCCAGTATAATATGAACGATGAAGTTACAAGGTAACTTAAAGTATTTGTTTGTAGAAATATCTGCTACATCAAAAGTAAGCGTGATATTCTCATTGTCATTAAAAGAGGAACTTGCATTAAAAGATTGCAATTCCAGTTATGAACACTTTTCCAGCTCTGCCAACAGTAATCATGTTGCAGGAAATAAATAAGTTTTGGATGATGAACCAATGATGGAGTATTCACCGCGCCCGCTGTTCCAATCTTGATGATCAGTCGAGATCGTACAGCTCAATTTAGATTTACTACCGGTAGAAGGAAGAACTGACGGCTTTACTTGTATACCGCCTTACTAGCTCTCCCCGGCCAACGGTTGGGCCAAAGGGGATGGACCGGCGCTACTCGGCCTCTTACACGACTCCTAGTTCAAATAGAATTCATGATTCTGAATGTAACGTTCGTCCCCCTTTCCCCAAGTATAATACTTGTTGATAAGACTCCACAAAGTAGTCGTATCTAGTTGGAAAGGAAAATTTACCAATAACTCCCAAGCTATTACTTGGTAACGGATATCAACTTGTTCCAGTAATCTTACCCCTCGAAAGATGAGAAGGTAAGCAACGACTTAATAAGTCAACAGCACCCGAGTTGCGGGTGAAGGGAATACTTTATGACCGGGAAGTCGACAAGATAAATAACATTTTCCAAGTAAGGTTCCCTTATTATTAAGGAGGTAGACTCAAAGAAAAATGATGTCTGAGAACCTTTCTTGATATAAGATTAATAATAATATGACTCCGAGATATTTTCTGTAGTAATCGAAGAAGATAAATCTTATCGAGATTATTCTAAGTATGGAATAAATATTCAGAGAATATTTATTGAGTTAAAATATTTAAAGAATATTTGGGAATATGAAAGAATATCTTTAATCAGAGTATTTCTCAAAATAATCCCTGAAGAAATATCATGAGAATATTTATTGAATAAATAAATATTTAAATGAATATTCAAAACAATATTCATTAATTAATAAGACCTGAAAAGAATATTTAAGGTAATGTTCATAATTAATTAGGAATTTAAATGAATATTCAAAAGTAATATTCCTTTAATGAATAATATCCTAAATGAATATCAAGTAATATTCATTTAGTAATCCAAGCCTTAAGGAATATTCGAGATAATATTCGATAATTAAATCAAGCTTCAGATGAATATTAAAATAATATTCATCAAGTATTTAATATCTTAAATGAATATTCAAAAGTAATATTTATTTAATAAAGTAATATTCTAAAAGAATATCCAAATAATATTCATTCAGTAGTCTCATCTTTAGAAGAATATTCGAAATAATAATCGATAATCAATTCGACTCTGAATGAATATTGAGAAATATTATTCGTCGAATGATTACGTTCGAATAATTATTTGAAGTAAGGATCATTAAAATAAATAATCTCGAACGAATATTCAAATAATATTCGTCGCCTGAATAATAGAAAATATTTACTTAAATATTTTCCTCCGAGGTAATCTCGATATATCAAGGAATATTGACTCCCGGTCTATATTTGATTAATAAGATGTATACGCCCTTCTATGAGGGTCTTACAATAACCGGCTTATAACTGATATATAACTATCTAGCTTATAAGCCAACAATAACATTCAGGGAACAAGTATATCAATTCAACTTGAAAGTAGGCATGCATGCAATGGCATATGTATATCAGCAATCATATATATATATATTTATTCAATCACAACAACAGCCTAAAAGAAGGGAATTGAAACTTGCCTGGTAGTCGAGTACGGTAAGGGGTAGTGGTAGCGGGTCCCGGTTCAGCTTGGTGATCTATAAATAGCCAAGGCATTCTGGATTAATCACTTAACATATTAAAAGTTAAGTTATACTTAAATCGAAACACGTTCTCGAGTTATCTCGTTATACCCCCTTTAGTGGATTACTTATTATCACTGATCCGACCCGACATTCGTTCGTTAATACGACATGTCACTGCATTTATACTTGGGACATACTTAAGTCATATGAGTTCTAAGGTTGATCGTTACGAACCAATATTATACTCCGAGTTTTATCGCCCGTTTTCTAAGTGTTTTACCGAAGTTATAAAACAGTCGTCTTTTAGGGGTTCGTTCGCGTTTAACCTCGACTCGAACATTTTTAATAAATCGAAAAATGATCCTTTTGACATATGGTTTTCTTTCACGCCTTCCTTTTTACCTCTAGTATTTATTTACCAAGATTCGCCATGACGTTACATAGTTTACGAGGGTTCAATTACAGTTACGAACTTTCGTTTACGGATTCGAACTACTTTTAGTAATTTGGTCATAAATACTAAACCGTAAGTCCGTTTCACGTGATCTTTATATCAAAACGAAGCTTAGAACATTACCTATCCTATCATGGCAGATAAGGTCTCTGGACAGTAGGGGTTCGACATGGAAAATGGCATACAAAACATGGTATTGTAAAATCGGGCATTATAACGGCTGTAAATCGAATATCTACCAATTTCGAATCTTCCCATAAACATAGTATCCAACCCAAACATCATATACATGACTTATACACATGAACTGAGGCCAAGCAATGCCTTTCCGTTCATCTAGCTATTTACATCATTAATCCAAAATCCATACATAATCATGCTTATAATCTTAACATAACCATAACTAAGTTATAACTATCATAAACATGCTTAAATCTCAAACAAGGGTTAGGGTTTCAAGAGCTTTATACCTTTCTTAGATAGTGATATAGCCTTACTAAGCCTTGTATGGTCCTTAGGAGTGATTATGCTTGCTAGATTGACCATGGAAAATCAAGAAAACAAAGTTAGTACTTGATGAACACTATTCACCCTCCTCTTGTTTGATTTTTTTTGAAAATGGAAAAGGATGAGTTTGAAGCTAAGATTTTGAGGAGATAAGTTTTATGAAATGTAAGACTCACCTTAATTATTTCAAGAGCAAACAATGGTGGGAAGGTGGAGTTTGGATTTGGAATTTATGTTGAGGCCGAATGGAATGGAAATGGGGGGGGGAGTGTTCTTGCTCTTTTCTTTGTATTGGTAAATTGTAATAATGTTTAAAGTGATTTTGTGAGATAATATCTCATCCAAGTGGTGCTAGTGGAGTGTGATGCATTGGATGAGGTAATTAGCATGGACAAGTGTTGTGTTTTCCATGGTTGAAAGCTTAACCAAGGGTTTTTGATTTCTAAGTACTAGTTATGCTCCAATTAATCTAGTTACTCTTGCCCACTTGGTTACTAGATATTTATACTAGTAGCTTGCACAAGACTCTTGCTTCCTCTGCTTGTTTCTGTGTCCGGTTATTACCCGTTTCGATTGATCGTTCGTGGGAATATTTCACGGATTTCTAATTAGGGTTTACTGGGAATCCTCTTTAATATTAATACTTTCATTCTCCATCTTTCATTCTAACTTTCCAATATATATTCCTTAAATCCATTCGTTAAATACTTAAGGCTATCAGTGTCCAGGGAACTCTCGGAGAAAATAAAAGTGCGGTTTTTCAGAATCCGACAGCTTTTACATACACTTATTTTCCCCCTGGATCACTAATACGAACTCGGAAATCCGTTCTGAATACTTCTATATAGTGTCGTCTCATATTATTATATACTCCCACCAAAACACTATTCATTCTGTATTCTTTACTTGTTCTCTTAGGGTTGTATAATTGTCCGTATTCTCTTTCGATCGTTCCTTAACCTTTTTACGGAACTACTGGATTAATCGTTATAGATCTGGATGACATGAGAGTATTCTCTTGCTTGAATTTGCCATATCTTATTCCCTTAGAAGATAGATTATTCTTACCTATGTTGTCACCCTTTAGCATTCTTCAAGACATAGAAATAATAAAGTCGAATTCCATTCATTCTTTCCAAATATCAATTATTACATTGTAGCCATAACCACTCCTCAGTGGTTTCCTACCTTCATTCTTAAATCAAATATATTAACATCCCAAAATATCAAATCCTCAAAGTTAATATCTCAATTCTTGGATTATAATAATATTTAATCCACTGTCCGGTCAAATATTATACCGAAAAGAATTTAGAATTTCTGAATTCCGATCGTCTCTGCATTCAATTATTTCCTTCGCGTATTACTAATATGACTTCGAAACATCCATATCACGTCCCGTACATAGGGTGGAGTGAAAAGTTTTCCAACTTACAAAATCACTATTCATCCACCAAATTACTATGCACGTACAGGAAACACTATGCACGTACGGGAAATACTATGCACGTACTCATTTTCCTTCAAGGATCCATTAGCTCCTTCCTGGATGGTAGATTATTCTTATCTAGGTATCAACCATCGAATTACTCTATTCTGACAATATACCAATGCATCAGGATCATTGTCCAAAGCAATATCCATTCATTACAATCATTGTTCTTTGAAACCACCATTCATTAGAGCTGGTGACCTTGTTGTCGGAATCATTGTTACCCATTTTATCATTACTTAATAAAAAGTTTTAATTATATCCAAAATTTGGGGTTCTTACAGTCTCCCCTCCTTAAAAGGATTCCGTCCCGGAATCAGGTAGGAAGCAAAGAGTCGTTTGCCTGCCGTTCACTCTTTAGCTTCCCGGTCAATTCTTAGTCGTTCTACCCTTCCTCAGCACATCTTCTAGTGCTACAATTCATATTTTATCCTTTTTCCATCAACGTTGCTACTTTTCGAACAACTCACTAACCGGGTTATACTCTTACTCAGTCTTATCCTTATTGATACCTGCAGTAACATTGGTATCACTATCACCCTACGATTCGGAGGTAACCTCGCTCGTACTGTGCATTTCCTGATCGCTTTAATCTTCGCAATCTCGATCAATATAGAGAAGTGGAAAGATTTATTGAGAGATCACTATGATCAATTGAACATTTGTTGTATTGCATAGTTAGTACAGAAGGGGGCCAGCCTTTAGTACTTGACAAGCAATTAAACAAGTCATGGCATTCCACTTAGACTTCTATCACATAGACAGATAGTCACGTAGCAGTACCTCCCCTCCTAAAAGGGTTGTTCTTCTCAATTCATAAAGAAGATGAATAAGAGAGAAGAAGAGAAAAGAGTTCTAAAGGATTATAGAAAGCTTTCATGATTGTAGAATATCTTACTCAGAATTTACCTCTGAACTATAGAGGTTTATCAAAGAAGAAATTAATCATAAATATATCCAATACTATTTGATCGCAATCTCACGTGTCAACATATCTTGCTGCTTTGTCCATTATTCTATGGACAAATACTCTTGTTCAATCTTAGCGATACTCACATTCGGGAAATCCTTCAACCTTTCAGGTTAAATCTTAGATTTCTCACTTGACATCATTATTACTGACATCCCATATCATGTTACTAGCTTTTTCATAACTATAATATTGACACTATCAGGTTGTCATCCTGAGAATTCATTAGAAAACCCATTCATAACATTCCTTGCTTCTCATTCCATAGTTGCTTCCCCAACCTTTTCTTTATCAATCACATCCTTCTTATTAGCTGATTCTTACTCATTTCTATTATTTACTTTCACCTTCACCTCTTTATTGAGACACCTTTTTGCACTTGGTACCTCCTTATCGGCATTCCGTCTCATTTATTCTATAATCATCACGTTATTTCAATTTAAACTTTCCGAAATGAATCTGGCCCGATTCCTTTAACTTAGATTCATATAATCTACTTCTGCCAACCTTGTTTCTCATCACTGGTTCTTTTCTATCCGTGGTTTTCCACAGGTTGTCTTTCGTAAGTCAGACCAGGTCGTATATCTACATGCTCGTACTTCTATCATCTGTTGAACATTTGCATTTTACTGGCGTAGCCTGGCCACATGAAAACCCGTTATGACCATGCTATAATTTTGGGGATAAGGCTGGCTCGAATACCGCTGTCCGAACACTTTAAACTCTCAAGTGGCCCAATAAATCTTGGGCTCAACCGCCCTTCCCTCCAAGTCTCATTAATTCTTTCTACGGGAATACGTTTGGCATCACGAATTATCAACCTCATATTCTCTATCTTGTTTGTGCAGAAGTACACTAACACAAACTTGCTTGTCATTCATCAACATGCCATTTAGTTTATCAATAGCAGCACTTTCTTTATCTTTACGTTGTCATCTCCTTTCTTAGAAGAATCACCATCGCTTGTTGTTTACGTAGTGCGTTAATAGCTAACCCTACGGGTTTCAAATCCCTTAGGGAGACAAAGTAATCATTATTCCTTATCCATAAGGAACACTTCCTGAACTTGATGTAGATATAACGTGAAGCAGATAGAATTGCAGAAGAGTTTCAAGCATCGCAGCTAGGTCCGGTTGATGAAACTATCACTTATGCATCTTCCAATAAAGACTGGAAACTTAACGGTTTACTTCATCAATTTTGTACCATGGTCCTGGTTTGCCTCAAAACGGGACCTTCTAAGGTACGTAATATGCTTAAGACTCCATCAGGAATCGAATCTTTACTTAAACTATTATTACTGTTAATTCTTGCACAGTCATCAGAAGGAATGTAAATTCCTCCATTCCGATATGACCTTCAAGGTCCTTCCAAATATCATCCTGTTTCTTCGGTATGAACATTTGTAATTATTCCTTTATACTTAGATTGTCGGCCACCTCATTGGCCTTTCTTGATGATAATGATTTCTTGTAACCCATGTTTTCTGGGTACATTCCAGCTCAAGTTTTTTCTACCTCATTCCCATCACTGTTGGGTTAAAGCATTCTCCCTTAAGCTCTGCTGAAGGAGAAAATATAACTATCAGTCATTTCCATAAGTCATTGCTTCCACCTACCCGTGGGAACTTTATCACGTTTATTCCCAATCCTACTTAGGATGCTTCTTTTCTTAGTTCTTTCTTTATCTTAGGATAATCTCAACCTTTACAGGTTCAACCCATACTTCCTCAGGGTTTCATACATGCCTCATCTGGCATTATTGTTACGATGTCATACATTACTTACCAAACTTCCATTTTTGAAGTTCGGAATATTGCCCTTTTTCCTTGTAAGGTTTCGTAGGCCATCCTTATCATTCCTCCGGTATTTTCTGGGTACCGGGTATATCAATATGTCATTGATCAATACTCTAATAATTCTATCTATGTTCTTTCCAGAACTCTTTTTAATAATCCTTACCGGTCATTGTTGCCTTAGCAAGTCCAGCTCATATCATCTGAAGTCATAATGTCGTTATTAGGGTTAATGCCACCCCTTGTGCATTCCCCTGGGTTTGTCTTAATTTATGGATATCCTATCCTTAATTCAACTGCAAAGGAATTCTTGCATCTTATAATTGGCAATCAGATCATGTATCCTTAATAAAGGTCTCTTTTCAATCATTCTCATTTGATAATCGATCGGTGGTTTAATGCCACCCTCTTCTTTCAGATAGTTGTTAGCCTATTTGGCCTTCCAAAAAGGCAACGTATGCCAATCTCTTCTCTTACCGAACTTGTTAATGGTAGCAAGGATGTTCTGGAAGATATTGGTCGAGTTCAACGTGAATCTCTTAGTGCTTATCGTTCTTCGCAAATGTACTTGCCTCAGACAAAATTCCTACAGCATCTGTTCAATTTCTGACCTTTTTTTTTTTACCCTCTTCATATACCTTCATTGTTTACTTTCCTCCGTCATAATATATTCATGGTATTCATGATACCCTAACATCATACATCTCAAGTCACTATACTTCCATTTTACTCGAAATCTTGGACAACCATATACACATGAGTCACCTTAGTACGGGTGACCCCATCCCAAAAAGGTCTAGTGAATTCCCAATCAAAACATGGGTTGTTCGGCAGAAGATTCAAACGATCTCATTAATGTTTCCTTTATATCAGAAGCCCTTGCAGTCGGTGCTTTCTTAGAAGCAACCCTGCTTTGTCTTTTCATTGCTGGTCTAGTCACTTTATAGTCCGTTGTGACTTGGCCTCAACTGGCCACACATAAGAATATATGATTTTAGGGGTTGGCTAATAGCATTACTTTTCTAGCAATTGCCGGCATAGTGCCTTATTCTTTGATACCTTTCTACCTTTCCAAAACTTTACTCCATATAAGTCTTAATCGACTACTCGGCAACTTCTCCGGTCACCTTTCCTCCACTTTTATCTTTTCACTATTCTTATCAATCCTGCGTGCCACACAAGCTTACCATTCCTGGCATAACAGCCTTTTCATTTAAGTCAATCCTGGAATTTCTCAGTCCAGCTGGTTTCTTACTTACATTTCCTATTTTCGTCCAATCTCACTTCATCATTTTATCACTACCGTCGATTGTAATGCTCAGGGTCCGTTTACTAACCCATTTTACAACATCCTTACCCAAACCACAGGGTTTGCTCCAATTTTTACTCTCTTCCATGACATTCTCTGATAATCAGAAAGACAAGGTTTGCCAAAATTCACCGAATTCCTTTCCAGACTCAGGGAAATTTTGATCAATCTACCCACCTACTGGTAACATTAAGGAGACCAGTTTCGAAACCTGAAGAATAGTTCTATGAACCTCCAAGCAGGTGGAATCATAAGCAGTCATAGTTAACGAAATAATCATCATCAGATTGGAAGTTTACCCGCTGGAGAGGAATCAATTATATCTATCCCTTAGAATGGAATTAATAGTTTCAAACTGAAACCTGCCACAACGTCCTGATATTCAATACTACCAAATGTCGGTCTACCTAACCCTTTATGCGAAGCGTCATTGGAAGCACAAAGTCTCCTTTTTCCATTAAGCAATGCCAGCTCTTGGTCATTACCAATTTCACCTTTTAGCTCCAGGAAGATTTTCTCACATTTTTCTCTTTACTGCTGATCGTATTACTTGATCTATTATAATTCCGTGTCGGAGTAAACTTAAGGTAACTACTATAATCCATTCAAAGAGAAGAAGGAATTTAATATTCCTCTGAATCACATGCATCTAACGTTTCTGGTTCATCATTTAACTGAGTTGAATTAACTCTATACTCAGTCTCTGGCAGTAGTCTCATTACGAGTTCATCTTGACTCACTGGTCTTATCTTCCGGTAGGTTCTGAGATCATTGTCTTGCTTACTACTTCCTTATATAACTTTACCCAATCATGCTATCACTTCCCAATGTCTTTACTTTCTAAATGATTCCTTCATAAAATGAACATTTTCCTTAATAAAACCACCTTATTAACCTCAATTTGGTTCCATAATTTACAACCTACGACACCCGCCTTCTCATGGCGAATTATTACTGACCATATTCATACTAATTCATTTATCAAATGATATGGCACTTACTGCCTCCTTCTCAACTATTCCTAGGGACTCTGTTCCTCGCCCTAAATCGATGTCTTTGATAATCATACATCCCTCTAGCTCTTTCTTTGTTAAGATGAAAATCTCTAAGGATTCTCATCTATTTCCGTATAAGATCTCAAGTAATTCTTCCAATCCTTCTTTCTTGCTGGTACTACATCTGGTAGTCCGGCTATGACTTCAACATGCATCTTCAGATCTCTTAATAATATCTCGGTTCTTTATACTCACTTTTCTGAGCACCATATCTTAATCATCACAGTCATTCTGGCTGCGACCCTCATTAACCATGGGTAAGCTCCTTATCCTAACAGGATTTTCCTTATCTGCTGGAACCTCTTCCGGGTCTCCAGTAGGGTAATCCATCGAATTACCCGCTGATCTTCAGCATATAAAGCATCATCGCGCTGTTGCTCGTATGCCTCAAGGTCAGTCGCCTTACTCGTCGATACGATATCGTGCTAAGTTACTATCATTATACTTACGAGTTCCCATAAGGGTTTTATATGTCATCACTACATTAAGTAGTCCGACTATGAACTTGGCAAGAGTTCTTATTATCTTATTGAATTTATTGTTTTAACGTCACCTCCTCTCTGGGGTTTATAACGTACGCTTTGATACCACTTCTGTAACACCCCCAGATCCGGGGTCCGGTGGTTACGGTTTCCAATTCTGTCCACAACAATTGAACTTTCCTTAACATAAAATAAATTACGTCTCTATATCCCAACACAACAATGTAAAACACACCCGTTATAGTCCCAGAGATGAAATCAGAGTAACAATCAAATTTTTATTAATCACATAATGAGTTCTTACAATCCAAAAGAATTTCAATATAAATACATACTCTTTGCCATCCATTTACATAAGTCATACTAGACCATATTCTTGGTACTGAAAGAATAAATATACCCTACCAATAGCTTCTTCTTCAGCTCTAGTAGTCTCATCGTCCTCGCCCGCGTCGAGTGCGCCTTGTGCGAGTCATCTGGTCTAGCTGTTGTTGTGATATAATAATAAAGCAAGGGTGAGCAATAGCCCACCAACAATAATATATAACTGAACGATAATGTAACAGTTCAAAAGTATCTTTCAAACCATATGCCATGCATTTACGGAAATGATGCCAGTATAATATGAACGATGAAGTTACAAGGTAACTTAAAGTATTTGTTTGTAGAAATATCTGCTACATCAAAAGTAAGCGTGATATTCTCATTGTCATTAAAAGAGGAACTTGCATGAAAAGATTGCAATTCCAGTTATGAACACTTTTCAAGCTCTGCCAACAGTAATCATGTTGCAGGAAATAAATAAGTTTTGGATGATGAACCAATGATGGAGTATTCATCGCGCCCGCTGTTCCAATCTTGATGATCAGTCGAGATCGTACAGCTCAATTTAGATTTACTACCGGTAGAAGGAAGAACTGACGGCTTTACTTGTATACCGCCTTACTAGCTCTCCCCGGCCAACGGTTGGGCCAAAGGGGATGGACCGGCGCTACTCGGCCTCTTACACGACTCCTAGTTCAAATAGAATTCATGATTCTGAATGTAACGTTCGTCCCCCTTTCCCCAAGTATAATACTTGTTGATAAGACTCCACAAAGTAGTCGTATCTAGTTGGAAAGGAAAATTTACCAATAACTCCCAAGCTATTACTTGGTAACGGATATCAACTTGTTCCAGTAATCTTACCCCTCGAAAGATGAGAAGGTAAGCAACGACTTAATAAGTCAACAGCACCCGAGTTGCGGGTGAAGGGAATACTTTATGACCGGGAAGTCGACAAGATAAATAACATTTTCCAAGTAAGGTTCCCTTATTATTAAGGAGGTAGACTCAAAGAAAAATGATGTCTGAGAACCTTTCTTGATATAAGATTAATAATAATATGACTCCGAGATATTTTCTGTAGTAATCGAAGAAGATAAATCTTATCGAGATTATTCTAAGTATGGAATAAATATTCAGAGAATATTTATTGAGTTAAAATATTTAAAGAATATTTGGGAATATGAAAGAATATCTTTAATCAGAGTATTTCTCAAAATAATCCATGAAGAAATATCAGGAGAATATTTATTGAAAAAATAAATATTGAAATGAATATTCAAAACAATATTCATTAATTAATAAGACCTGAAAAGAATATTTAAGGTAATGTTCATAATTAATTAGGAATTTAAATGAATATTCAAAAGTAATATTCCTTTAATGAATAATATCCTAAATGAATATCAAGTAATATTCATTTAGTAATCCAAGCCTTAAGGAATATTCGAGATAATATTCGATAATTAAATCAAGCTTCAGATGAATATTAAAATAATATTCATCAAGTATTTAATATCTTAAATGAATATTCAAAAGTAATATTTATTTAATAAAATAATATTCTAAAAGAATATCCAAATAATATTCATTCAGTAGTCTCATCTTTAGAAGAATATTCGAAATAATAATCGATAATCAATTCGACTCTGAATGAATATTGAGAAATATTATTCGTCGAATGATTACGTTCGAATAATTATTTGAAGTAAGGATCATTAAAATAAATAATCTCGAACGAATATTCAAATAATATTCGTCGCCTGAATAATAGAAAATATTTACTTAAATATTTTCCTCCGAGGTAATCTCGATATATCAAGGAATATTGACTCCCGGTCTATATTTGATTAATAAGATGTATACGCCCTTCTATGAGGGACTTACAATAACCGGCTTATAACTGATATATAACTATCTAGCTTATAAGCCAACAATAACATTCAGGGAACAAGTATATCAATTCAACTTGAAAGTAGGCATGTATGCAATGGCATATGTATATCAGCAATCATATATATATATTTATTCAATCACAACAACAGCCTAAAAGAAGGGAATTGAAACTTGTCTGGTAGTCGAGTACGGTAAGGGGTAGTGGTAGCGGGTCCCGGTTCATCTTGGTGATCTATAAATAGCCAAGGCATTCTGGATTAATCACTTAACATATTAAAAGTTAAGTTATACTTAAATCGAAACACGTTCTCGAGTTATCTCGTTATACCCCCTTTAGTGGATTACTTATTATCACTGATCCGACCCGACATTCGTTCGTTAATACGACATGTCACTGCATTTATACTTGGGACATACTTAAGTCATATGAGTTCTAAGGTTGATCGTTACGAACCAATATTATACTCCGAGTTTTATCGCCCGTTTTCTATGTGTTTTACCGAAGTTATAAAAGAGTCGTCTTTTAGGGGTTCGTTCGCGTTTAACCTCGACTCGAACATTTTTAATAAATCGAAAAATGATCCTTTTGACATACGGTTTTCTTTCACGCCTTCCTTTTTACCTCTAGTATTTATTTACCAAGATTCGCCATGATGTTACATAGTTTACGAGGGTTCAATTACAGTTACGAACTTTCGTTTACGGATTCGAACTACTTTTATTAATTTGGTCATAAATCCTAAACCGTAAGTCCGTTTCACGTGATCTTTATATCAAAACGAAGCTTAGAACATTACCTATATTATCATGGCAGATAATGTCTCTGGACAGTAGGGGTTCGACATGGAAAATGGCATACAAAACATGGTATTGTAAAATCGGGCATTATAACGGCTGTAAATTGAATATCTACCAATTTCGAATCTTCCCTTAAACATAGTATCCAACCCAAACATCATATACATGACTTATACACATGAACTGAGGCCAAGCAATGCCTTTCCGTTCATCTAGCTATTTACATCATTAATCCAAAATCCATACATAATCATGCTTATAATCTTAACATAACCATAACTAAGTTATAACTATCATAAACATGCTTAAATCTCAAACAAGGGTTAGGGTTTCAAGAGATTTATACCTTCCTTAGATAGTGATATAGCCTTAATAAGCCTTGTATGGTCCTTAGGAGTGATTATGCTTGCTAGATTAACCATGGAAAATCAAGAAAACAAAGTTAGTACTTGATGAACACTATTCACCCTCCTCTTGTTTGATTTTTTTGAAAATGGAAAAGGATGAGTTTGAAGCGAAGATTTTGAGGAGATAAGTTTTATGAAATTTAAGACTCACCTTAATTATTTCAAGAGCAAACAATGGTGGGAAGGTGGAGTTTGGATTTGGAATTTATGTTGAGGCCGAATGGAATGGAAATGGGGGGGGAGTGTTCTTGCTCTTTTCTTTGTATTGGTTGATTGTAATAATGTTTAAAGTGATTTTGTGAGATAATATCTCATCCAAGTGGTGCTAATGGAGTGTGATGCATTGGATGAGGTAATTAGCATGGACAAGTGTTGTGTTTTCCATGGTTGAAAGCTTAACCAAGGGTTTTTGATTTCTAAGTACTAGTTATGCTCCAATTAATCTAGTTACTCTTGCCCACTTGGTTACTAGATATTTATACTAGTAGCTTGCACAAGACTTTTGCTTCCTCTGCTTGTTTCTGTGTCCGGTTATTACCCGTTTCGATTGATCGTTCGTGGGAATATTTCACGGATTTCTAATTAGGGTTTACCGGGAATCCTCTTTAATATTAATACTTTCATTCTCCATCTTTCATTCTAACTTTTCAATTTATATTCCTTAAATCCATTCGTTAAATACTTAAGGCTATCAGTGTCCAGGGAACTCTCGGAGAAAATAAAAGTGCGGTTTTTCAGAATCCGACAGCTTTTACATACACTTATTTTCCCCCTGGATCACTAATACGAACTCGGAAATCCGTTCTGAATACTTCTATATAGTGTCGTCTCATATTATTATATACTCCCACCAAAACACTATTCATTCTGTATTCTTTACTTGTTCTCTTAGGGTTGTATAATTGTCCGTATTCTCTTTCGATCGTTCCTTAACCTTTTTACGGAACTACTGGATTAATCGTTATCGATCTGGATGACATGAGAGTATTCTCTTGCTTGAATTTGCCATATCTTATTCCCTTAGAAGATAGATTATTCTTACCTATGTTGTCACCCTTTAGCATTCTTCAAGACATAGAAATAATAAAGTCGAATTCCATTCATTCTTTCCAAATATCAATTATTACATTGTAGCCATAACCACTCCTCAGTGGTTTCCTACCTTCATTCTTAAATCAAATATATTAACATCCCAAAATATCAAATCCTCAAAGTTAATATCTCAATTCTTGGATTATAATAATATTTAATCCACTGTCCGGTCAAATATTATACCGAAAAGAATTTGGAATTTCTGAATTCCGATCGTCTCTGCATTCACTTATTTCCTCCGCGTATTACTAATATGACTTCGAAACATCCATATCACGTCCCGTACATAGGGTGGAGTGAAAAGTTTTCCAACTTACAAAATCACTATTCATCCACCAAATTACTATGCACGTACAGGAAACACTATGCACGTACGGGAAATACTATGCACGTACTCATTTTCCTTCAAGGATCCATTAGCTCCTTCCTGGATGGTAGATTATTCTTATCTAGGTCCTCAACCATCGAATTACTCTATTTTGACAATATACCAATGCATCAGGATCATTGTCCAAAGCAATATCCATTCATTACAATCATTGTTCTTTGAAACCACCATTCATTAGAGCTGGTGACCTTGTTGTCGGAATCGTTGTTCCCCATTTTATCATTACTTAATAAAAAGTTTTAATTATATCCAAAATTTGGGGTTCTTACAATTTTATAACCGATTGATATAAACGAGTTTAATAACTGCTAAACACATGTAATGTTATATTTCTTACCTTATACATATATTTCTTGTTGAGCTATAGTTGCTCACTCTTGCTTGTTTTCAAATTTACAAACACTACAGTTAAGAGAAATGGCAAGACCCAGACAGACTGCTCGAAAGCAGGTGACTAGGCCCGAGGCAGCAGTTGAGATTCCACCGGTAGGCCCCATTAGCCAGATTGGTTGGCAACTTTTGTTAGTACTTTTTATTTATAAGTATGACCTGTACAAGGCAGTGTACCGTAACAAACATTCAAGACGCTAACACCGCTTCATATCGAAGTGTTGTTGGTAGCATAAATGCTATTTAATTCGGTCTGTAATAACTCTGAAACTTTTACTTTTGCTCAATCAAGTGTATGACGTTTCTGAGACTCTAACCTGTGTGTGTGTGTGTGTGTGTGTGTGTGGTGTGAGTTTTATCTTGGGGTCCATGGCTGTTATATATATTATGTGCAAGAACAGGTATGTTATTAATGGAAAATGGACCGTGAGCGCCTAGATCTCCGACCCAGGATCTGGGGGCGTCACAGAAATGGTATCAAAGCGAGGTTACAGTTCTCAGAAACGAGAGTAATTTAAGAAAGCAACCCTAATAATAATAATAATAATAATAACCCTAATAACAACCCTAATAATACCTAGAACCCTCATCGAGTTTGTAGTCGGGTTATCGGATATAGCCCTGACTTTAAGGCCCGTGAGGGAACTACTCCTTAAACTTTTCTTTATGGTTAGTGACCCACCTTATTTCCCTGGTGTAGATGGCGGAGATACCAGACCCTGAGGCCTATGAGAGAGAGCATGATGAGGCACTGATGCGAGATACCGAGGATCCTGAGGAGGACATGGGTGTTGACCCTGAGCTTGGCCCCTGGATTACGCTGATAGGAGATACTGATGATGAGGATCCACATGAGGAGCCCTTTGAGCCTGAGCCTGTTACCCCCTCTCCTGTAGCTACTGACGAGGAGAGTGTGCGATCTGGTGAGGGCCGTGTTGTTTCACCCCCACCCTCTCCGCAATCATCGAGCCCTGTTTCATCGGATGATGACTCCGAGGATGATACTTCTGGCGAGGAGGATCTTGACCCTACCCCTCCTCCTGCTCCTGCTCCTGCACCTGCTCCTGTCCCTGCCATACCACCCCCACCGATGGACCTACCCCCGTTGTCTGGGCACTGAGCACGCCTATGTTGTGCAGTTCCTGACCCGAGACCTAGATTCTGCCGAGGCCAGACTTAATGAGGCGAGGCGGGCACTAGTGGAGGAGCGCGAGGCACGACTGAGGATTCAGGCTGAGATGAGGACTGTTGTTGCTAGGAGGACTAGAGCTCGACTCCATAGGATTGAGAGGAGGAGTCACGCGAGGATTATTGGTTTGGGTGTCCGCGGGGGCGGAGTGGTCCAGGCTAGGGATGCTAGGCGTGTTGTGCGTCGTGCATTTTCCCGAGTGAGGGCCTTGCTCCGTCGCGGGGTGGCACCATGATGTGTTACGGATAGCTCAGTCCTCTAGGTTCAGATGACATTAGTGTGTCGATTTTGCGGGATAGTTGACTTGTGCAGTGGTATCCTTTCTGACCAGTGGATGAGTAGACTGACCTACAGATATGTAGATGTGACTTCGGATAGTATGTACGAATGTAGCCTTGTTTTTGTGTAGCCCTAACTATTCTGATGATGTACTTGTTATTGTTCCACTTTTGTTAGACCTTGATATTGGAACCATGTGTTAGGCTTTAACATCCAAACTATGTGATGACTCTGTATCGTATTTATCTAGTTCAGTTTCCTTGATACAACTGCCTTACTTTCTGATGGCATGCTTTACTGTTTTGATATACAACTGTGAATATACAATTTTCACAAGCCACAAATACAACCATGCTGTTTCAAATTTATGACATGCGATTTCAAATTGTTCTCTACAAATTTCCAAAATGTTCCTACAAATTTTAAAATAAATTTTTCAAAAAAAAAAAAATTCAAAGTTTTGAAATCTTGAAAACTCCTGCAAATGTTTTCGCACCCCATAGAGATTTTTTCCCCAAAATTGTTTTGACGTTTTATCACCGGCATCAGGTTATTAAAACTTTTGCAAATTCGACCCATATGAGGAGGAACGATACGTTCCTGACTCGTGTAAACGTTGTCAAGTAATTGGAAAACCCTAACCCATTTCTTGTTTCATTATCAGAATCATGCCACCCAGAAGAATGAACACTCGAGCTCACCCGGTCAGTTCTGAAGGCCAGGGTAGCCACCATGGGACCGGAGGTCACCAGAACCATGAAGGGGAGAACGTGAACCCGAGTGAGGATGAGGGCAACGATTATAACTTGTTTGATAACTCTGAGTACGACGAAGAAGAAGCTGGTGATGACACCCGAGAGGTAGAACATCCAAGGGGAGGCCCTATGGAACAATTCATGGAACTACTTAGGCAGAACTTGGACCGTCCCCCGGTTCAGCAACCACCAAACAATGCGAATGCAAATGCCTTCCGGAATTTCAAATCCCAAAAACCCCCGGAATTCAAGGGAACCGCAGACCCGGTTGAGGCAAGAGCCTGGTTCAAGGAAATGGAAAAATCTTTCGAGATACTAGGAGTCGCTGAGGAGCAGAAAACTATTTTCGCCACCTACCTCCTGAAGGGTGAGGCAAACTATTGGTGGGAAGCTAAGAAGAATTTGGAGGGAAGAGGTGTGGTGACCTGGGAGAGGTTTAGCGAGCTGTTCTTGGAAAAGTACTTCCCTATGTTCATGGAGACCCAAATGGAGCTGAAGTTTTTGGAACTAAAGCAAGGTAACATGACGGTGGCCGAGTATGAGGCCAAATTTACTGAGTTGTCAAGGTTTGTGCCGGAATATGTGAACACTGAGGCAAAGAGGGCTCGAAGGTTTCAACTGGGGCTAAAGCAATGGATTCAGAATCGTGTGGCGGTTCTTGAGCAGACAGACTATGCCACCCTGGTACAGAAAGCATCAATTGTTGAGGCTGGGAGTGAACAGATGCAGAAGGAGAGGGAAGGAAAGACGAGGAAGTTTGATAGTCGAAAGGGAAACTCTACGGGTGGGAGCTTTCCGAGCAAATTTAAGCGAGGGGCGATATCCCAACCCAGTGGAAACTTTGGAACCAAGAGAGCTGAAAGTTGGAGTGTGGGCCAGGGCGGACCACAGGGATCGTCTTACTCTACCCCATCTCGAGCCCTACCCCCGGATTGCAAAAAGTGTGGAAGGAAACATGCGGGCGTGTGTAACCTATAGGATGTGAAGTGCTTCAAGTGTGGACTGACAGGACATTATGCTAACGCCTGCCGAGGAACTAGTAACAACACCAATGCCGGAGGCAATTGCTTCAAGTGTGGGAAACCAGGGCACCGAATAAGGGAATGTTTGTCCTCTGGGCCAGCTGCGTCAAGGGTGAGTGGAACTGCTTCTAACAAGGCCCCTACTGCAAGAACTTTTAACATGACGGTGCAAGATGCCGTGAGGAACACGGATGTGATTGCAGGTACCCTACTACTCAACTCAGTTAAGGCAAATGTTTTATTTTATTCGGGAGCTACAAAGTCTTTCATATCCCTAGATTTTGTATGTCAGTTAGGCCTTAAGGCTGAACCATTGAAAGACAGACTACAAGTAGAGATAGCTAATCATGAAATTATCCCTGTTAGCCAAGTATATCCAGGCTGTGACCTAGAAATAGAAGGGCGACACTTTCGGGTAGATTTAATACCTTTTAAACTAGGAGAGTTTGACGTAATAGTAGGTATGGATTGGTTGACAACCCACGGAGCCCAGATTGATTGTGTAAAGAAGAAAGTAAGTTTGAGACTTCCAGGGGACGAGTATGTAGTATTTAGCGGAAAACGGCAAAACCAAAAGTTCCTGACTGTGATTCAAGCTAAGAAGCTGTTACGTAAAGGATGTGAAGCCTATTTAGCCTATGTGAAGGATACCAAGAAGGAGGCACCAAACCTACAGGAAATCCATGTCGTTAATGAGTTCGCAGACGTATTTCCGGATGATCTTCCAGGACTACCACCTGATAGAGACATTGAGTTCGCTATAGACTTAGTTCCTGGTACGGCCCCAATTTTGAAAGCCCCGTATAGGCTAGCCCCAATGGAGATGAAAGAGCTAGCTACTCAGTTACAGGAGTTGTTGGATAAAGGGATGATAAGACCTAGTGTGTCACCGTGGGGAGCCCCGGTGTTATTCGTGAAAAAGAAGGATAGTAGTATGAGATTACGTATAGACTACAGAGAGTTGAATAAGGTGACTACAAAGAATAAATATCCCTTGCCCAGGATAGATGACCCGTTTGATCAACTAAAGGACGCAGTTTATTTTTCTAAAATTGATTTGAGGACCGGGTACCACCAGTTACGAATTAAGCCAGAAGATATACCAAAGACGGCCTTTCGCACCCGGTACGGATACTATGAGTTCCTAGTGATGTCATTTGGGTTAACGAATGCCCCCGCAGCTTTCATGGACTTAATGAATCGAGTCTTCAAGAAGTACTTGGACAAGTGTGTTATAGTCTTCATCGATGACATCTTGATTTATTCCAACACGAAGGAGGAGCATGCAGAGCACTTGAGGATTGTGTTGGGAGCATTGAGAGAAGAAAAGTTGTACTAAGTTCTCGAAGTGTGAATTTTGGTTGAGGGAAGTTCAGTTTTTAGGGCATGTGATTAGCGATCAAGGCATCCTAGTGGACCCAGCCAAAATAGAGGCTGTATCAAATTGGGAGATACCAACCACTCCGACAGAGGTGAGAAGTTTTATAGGATTGGCTGGCTACTATAGGAGGTTTGTCCAAGACTTTTCCAAGATAGCAACCCTTTTGACCCGACTAACTTGCAGGACTGAGAAGTTTGTGTGGACTGAAAAATGCGAAGAGAGCTTTCAAGAGTTGAAAAAGAGGTTGGTGACAGCACCAGTACTAGCCCTACCCGATGACAAGGGAGATTTTGTGATTTATAGTGACGCATCCCATAAAGGTTTAGGGTGTGTGCTTATGCAGCACGGTAAAGTGATTGCTTATGCGTCCAGACAACTTAAGGAGTACGAGATAAGATACCCTACCCATGACTTGGAATTAGCGGCGATAGTTTTCGCTTTGAAGATCTGGAGACATTATCTTTACGAAGAAAAGTGTGAAATCTACACGGATCACAAGAGCTTAAAGTACATATTCACTCAGAAAGAGTTAAACATGAGGCAGAGGAGATGGCTAGAGCTAATCAAGGATTATGATTGTGAGATTCATTATCACCCAGGGAAAGCCAACGTGGTGGCCGATGCACTTAGCCGAAAGGAGAAACTCAAGATGATGACGTCAGCGGACGAGTTGATCAAGGATTTTGAGAAACTGGAGATTGAAGCGAGGTTACCAGGAATTGGACAAGAGAGTCTAAGGGAAATAAGAGTCCAACCCCCGCTATTGGAAAAGATTAAGTTATGCCAGGAAAAGAAGATAGAAGAAGAAAAAAATTCGATGGAGAAAATTTTGACTGGCAAAGAAATTAAGTGTGAAAAGGACGGGAATGGAGTTATGAGGTACGCATCTAGGATATGGATCCCGAACGTTCAGGAATTAAAAGACGAGATTTTGCAAGAGGCCCATAGTTCAAGGTACTCAATTCACCCTGGAGGCACTAAGATGTATAGAGATCTGAGAGAATACTATTGGTGGCCAAATATGAAGAAGAACGTGGCAGAGTGGGTAAGTAAGTGCTTGACATGTCAAAGAGTGAAGGCCGAACACCAGAGGCCCAGTGGATTGTTGCAACCCCTAGAGATACCCGAGTGGAAGTGGGAGCATATCGCGATGGACTTTGTGGTCGGACTACCAAGGACCAAGACTAATCATGATGCCATTTGGGTAATTATCGATAGATTGACCAAGTCAGCACATTTTCTTCCAATCAACGAGAGATACACTGTCGACAAGCTGGTGGACATTTACTTAAAGGAGATTGTGGTTAGGCATGGGGTTCCTATGAGCATTGTATCAGATAGAGACCCAAGATTCAACTCTAGGTTCTGGAGAAGTTTTCAGGATTGTGTGGGGACCAAGTTAAACATGAGTACTGCATACCACCCCCAATCAGACGGACAGAGGGAGAGAACCATCCAGACCATAGAGGACATGTTGAGGGTATGTGCCATCGATTTTAAGGGAAGTTGGGATGATCACTTGTCGTTGATCGAATTTTCCTACAACAACAGTTACCATGCGGGTATAGGAATGCCCCCATATGAAGCTTTATACGGACGAAGATGTCGGTCTCCCTTGTGTTGGGAAGAAGTTGGAGAGCGGAAGATTTTAGGGCCTGAACTGGTCCAAAAGACAAGAGAAACTATCGAGCTCATAAGAGGACGGCTGGTACCGGCCCAAGACAGGCAGAAGAAGTATGCGGACCAGACTCGCAAGGACAAAGAATATGAGGTAGGAGAGTTTGTTATGTTGAAGGTATCACCGTGGAAGGGATTGATGAGATTTGGTAAGAAGGGGAAGCTAAGCCCAAGTATGGTGGCCTATACACTAGGCTTGTACCATGTAATACATATACACCAATACATATCACCCAACCCCTTTACACATTATTCAACCAACAACCAAAAAGCAAACACAAAAACTCTCTCCTCTCCCCTTGCCATTGAAGCTCTCGGCCAAACAAGAAAAAGGAGGAAGAAAATTTTCTTTCTTCCATTTCTCTTCACTCTTAATTCAAGGCAAAATTCCTAGGCACTCTACATCATATAAGGAAGGTATACTAAGAATTCCAACCCTTTTCATCCATTAGTTTTCAAGTTATAAATTGTTAAAGTTTTGATGAATAGTAACAAGGTTGAGTTTTCTTTTAGATCTTGGATTATAAGGATTGTAGGAGCTCATTCAATGTGTTCTTGAGACTTGTAAGGCATACCCAAGGCTCCTAGATACTCAAGAAGGTATAAAAACCCTAACCCCTCTTGGCCATGTAGTATTTTTGATGTTTAATGTTAGATCCATGGTTATTAGTGTAAATCTTGGACATTTAAGTGATGGATGATGTAGATCTTGAGTTTAAGTGTTGTGGTTGTGATTTTTAAGCTTGTGGTTAGTATATGTAACTCCATGTATGTTTTAAAGTATGATCTTGGTGGTTTAGATGATGGATTTGATGTGTATGTAAGGTTCTTGAATGGATAAGTGATATAAGCATGCTGAGATTTTTCAAGGAACTTGAACTGTCTTGTAAGAGGGTTTTGAATCCCCAAATCTTGTCCCCTGAAGTCCTAATATATATTGTTGGAAAGGTATTTGAATGTAGTTTCCAGAAATATAAGGTTCATGACTAGGTGATGTATAGATTTGAGTTATGGCCTGAGAAGTGAAATGTGTTTCTGGAATCCGAATTGCACTAAATGGTCCCCTTGTGAACCTTGTTTAAACCTCTAAAAATTTATGTGGGATCATGGAAAATTTTGAGAAGCTAGTAAATGCAGTAGGGAAGGCTACCCAAAAATAATTGGATTAAAATATGTATTTTTCAATTTTATAAAAATGCTAGAGTAAAATTCGCGCAAGGGAAAAAGTCGTAAGTGGAGTGTAATTTTAGGGGTAATGGATATGATTCGGATGTGGTAACCAAATTAAGTCAAATAAGTGACGAGCCTAATCGAGTGGTGACATGAACCTATAGTGGGGCTAGAGTGTCATAAGACGAAGTCATTAAGTTAATTTTGTACCCCCTAAAACCCCGTAATTACAAGAGATATTGTTAAGGTACTAACGATCGGCTATTGATTATGTATAGATCGTTCCACTCCGCAAGCTCGACCACCCCAACCTCACCAAGGCAAGTTTACTTTTGAAAACTTACATATACAAGGACTTTCACTGTTGTGTTTGTAGTTTTCAATCATATCAAATGTTTATGTTTATCGAAGTATCGATGAAATTGAGATGTATAAGTACATATATGTTTGCACCCCTTGAACTTAGAATGAAATGTTTTCTTCGGACAACGACTCTAGCAATAGAGGTCGTAGCGGTTCGTATATACTATTGACCGGGGAGCGGTATATTATTATATCGTAATTAAATTGCGAAAACCCGAAGGGTCATTCGGGAAGTATCGTATACTTAAGTAATTATTTTTATATCATCATAAATACTCAAAAATACCTATCTTGGATTAAAAGCTAATTTAATTTAATAATTATTTTATTAATTATTAAATCTTAAAATACCATTTATTAATTATTGTTCATTATTTTAAAGTCAAAGCTAATCCAAGATACCTTTAATCCTATCAAACTCGAACTCTTTCGAACTCAAAATATTTTCGAAAACCCCCGGTCAGGTTTGCTTCTTGTATGATTTCAAGAATCATCGGTCGACTGATGTCGGACTTCAATTACTCAGTTTTCAATCAAAATCAAGTTTTTAAAAGAAAAAGAAAAGGGACTCTGGCAGGTGTGGGAACCGTTGACGAACGATTCCCGAGATGTGTAAGCGGCCGTGAGCCAGGCGGTCCGTCAATTATTATTCCGGCCCAGGTGTTGCCGAAGGATGATTACGGATGTAGTTTTCATCGAGGGTGATTACGGATGTAGTTTTCACCCGGGGATAGTTACGGATGTAGTTTCTATCCTTCTACCGGTAGAGAAGACCCGCGGATTATTGGACTTGGATGTGGCGACTGATCATCGTCAATCCCTGTCAGGTTTTATGTTTTCTTTAAGTCCCATTCCTCCATTTTGGAAAATGCTCTGACACTGCTTCTTAGGCTTATGTGCCAAGTTGCTGATAGTGTTCTATTTTGATGAGAAAGATGTTGACTCTATGCAGTACCTAGAACTGCAAGTTTATTTTGAAAACAAGGGCACGTATTGGTGGGCCTTCGAAATTTATCAACGATGACAAATGATTCTATAGCTGATTTATATAAACAAGTTTTATAACTGTTAAACATATGTAATGTTATATTGCTTACCGTATACATATATTTCTTGCTGAGCTATAGTTGCTCACTCTTGCTTGTTTTCAAATTTACAAACACAACAGCGAAGCGAAATGGCAAGACCCAGACAGACTGCCCGAAAGCAGGTGACTAGACCCGAGGCAGCAGTTGAGATTCCACCGGTAGGCCCCATTAGCCGGATTGGTTGGCAACTTTTTTTAGTACGTTTTATTTATAAGTATGACCTGTGCAAAGCAGTGTACCATAACAAGCTTTCAAGCCGCCAACTTCGCTTCATATCGAAGTGTTGCTGGTAGCATAAATGCTATTTAATTCAGTCTGTAATAACTCTGAAACTTTTACTTTTGCTTAATCAAGTGTATGATGTTTCTGAGACTCTAACCTGTGTGTGTGTCTGCGGTGTGAGTTTATTGTGGGGTCGATGGCTGTTTTATATATTATGTGCAAGGACTTGATCCATATTTTTCAGTTGACTCACTATCAGAATTTGAGTCATCACTATGATCATGCTCCCCCTCAACTAGTTCTCCTCTTTGTGCTGGCTGTACTGTTTCTTCTATGTGTACCAGTAGTGGTTCAGAGTTTGAATCAACAGAGTTTGTTGGACTGGTTTCATCAGAGTTTATTTCATCAGAGATTAGATCTTCATTTTCGAAATGCAACTGATCATGTTCATCAACATCTTCAAGTCCAGTGATTTTCTTGTCATCAAATGACACATGAATAGATTCCATAATCACTTTTGTTCTCAGATTATAAACTCTGAATGCCTTGGTTGAGACTGGATAGCCAACAAAAATTCCTTCATCTGCTTTCAACTCAAATTTGGTCAACTGTTCAGGATGAGTTTTCAACACAAAGCATTTGCACCCAAAAATATAAAAATATTTCAGGTTTGGCTTCTTTTCCCTCACCATCTCATATGGTGTTTTCCATGCTTGTTGATCAGTGTGGCATTTTGAGTAAAACAGGCAGTTTGAACTGCTTCTGCCCAGAAATAGGTTGGCAATTTTGCTTATCAAGCATAGTTCTGGCAGCTTCTATCAAGGTTCTGTTCTTTCTCTCAACTACACCATTTTGCTGTGGTGTACCAGGTGCAGAAAACTCTTGCTTCAATCCTCTGTTCTTGAAGAATTCTTCCATTGTTGCATTTCTGAATTCAGTTCCATTATCACTTCTGATTATTTTGACTTTGTGTTTTGATCCTTTGTCCAGCAGCTTTACATTCTCCATCAGAGTTACTGCAGTTTTATCCTTCTTTGCTAGAAAATACACCCAAGTGTATCTGGTATATTCATCAATAATGACTAGAGCATATTTCTTCCTTCCAATTGACAAGACATTCACTGGTCCAAAGAGACCAACATGAAGAAGATGATAAGGCTCAGCAATTGAAGATTCAGACTTGCTCTTGAAAGAAGTCTTCCTCTGTTTGGCCTTTTGACATGAATCACACAGACCATCAACATTTAACAAAGACTTTGGAAGTCCTCTAACAAGATCCTTTCTTATCAGCTCATTGATGTTGTTCAGATTCAAATGAGAGAGTTTCTTATGCCACTTCCAACTCCCTTCATTAGACATTGTTGTTGACAGGCACATAGTTTTTCCATCACAGTTTGTCAACAAGCTTGCTTCATAGATATTGTTGCGCCTTTGTCCAACTAAAACAACTTTCCCCGTGTTTTGCTGATAACCTCATAGTATTCAGGTTGAAAATCTACATGAAAACCTCTATCACAGATTTGACTCACAGATAGCAGATCATGCTTGTGTCCTGGAACCAGAGCTACATTTGTGATGATGACACTTCCAAGATTGATATTGCCATATCCCAGAGTATGTCCTATGTTGCCATCTCCATAGGAAACTCTTGGGCCAGCCTTCTCCATATACTCTGATAGCAGGCTTTATTTCCAGTCATGTGTCCTGAACATCCACTGTCCACGACTAGGATACTCTCCCTGATGCCCTACAATCACAAACAATTACTGAAGATTAGATTTAAGGATCCAGACTTGCTTGGATCCTTTGGATTTCTTAATTTTGTTAGCTTTAGCAGCAGAATTTACACTATCAGAGTTTAAGCTAACTTTATCAGAGTTTACACTTGCAGAATTAACCCTAACCCATTTCAGATTAGGTTTTAGTTCATAGTAATTATGATAAATGGCATGATAATTTCTACAAGTATAAATAGAATGCCAAGTGCTTCCACAGAGTTTGCATAAGGTCTGTGGTCTAGTTCTAACATTATCTTTCTTTACTTCAGACTTGGAAGGTAAAGAATTAATGTTTTTGTTCTTCCTGCAAAAACTAGCAAGGTGGTCAGTGCTACCACAGTTATGACATGTCTTTCTTGGAGCTAAAGTAGCAAGCATTGGATAATTACCTTGAGTGATGCCTACTTTACCATTTCTGTTCTTTCTAGACACTTTCTGTTTCTTAACAGATTTTAAGTCCTTAAGCTTATGCTTGAGTTGTTTATCTGTCATTAAACCAATATTAACCTGTTTAACACTAGTTTTTACTGGTTCTTTCTTAACAGCTTCTTTTCCACATTCAAACCTAGGTTCACTTATTCCATTAACAAATGTTCCATATTTCTTAGGTGGAATAGGTGGTCTAATCTTGACTGTATTCTGAAACCTAAGTTCATCTTCCTCAAAATAACCTAGACCTAAAGTGTCAGATTGAAAAACTTCTTGAGTGTCTTTTCCAGAGTGAGTCCAATTTTTAATAATGTGATTTGCCTTCTCCAATTCAGACTCTAGTTGTTTATACTTACTTAACAACTCTTGTTCAAGATAGACAGCATCATCTCTCTCCTTTTGAACTTGCTGCATGTTAGAAAGTTTCTCATATAAAACCTTATTTCTTTCTTTGAGTTCAGAATTCTAAGTTTTGATTCTCTCATTCTCTAAAGTCTGATCCCTATAACTGATATGCAAAGCCTTAAGATATATTCTTAATTCAGTTATATCATCAGTATTATAAGCATAGGTAGTTAGAGGTACCTTGTTTTCAGAATCTTCAGCTTCATCAACAGTAGTAGCCATGAGAGCATAGTTCACATCCTCATCTGAGTCAGAGGTGTCTGCCCAATCTCTGCCTTTAGTGAAGAGTGCCTTCTCAGTTTTACCCATCTTGCACTCAGGAGCATAGTGACCCATCTCCTTACACTTGTAGCATTGAATCTCAGACTTGTCTCCTTTCCCAGATTTGGTAACCTTTCTCTCAGATTTGCTAAAATTCTTCCTGTCAGACTTTGAATCATTCTTGGAGAATCTCTTCCCTTTCTTGAAGTTCTTGAATCCCATCTTCTTGAAGGTCTTTACCATCAAAGCAGCCATTTGCATCATTTCCTCATCATCTTCAGAATCAGATGATCCATCTGTGTTTGAGTCAACATCAGAGTTTGATGACTCACTTTCAGAATGAATGACCAAAGCTTTTCCTTTTGCTTTCTTCCTTGATGCTTCCATCTTTGAGGGTCTTTCTTCAACTCTTAGAGCAACAGACTTTGACTTCCTGCCTGATCTTCTGCTTCTCTATTCCATTTCCAGTTCATGAGTCTTGAGCAACCCATAGATCTCATAAATATCAGTATCAGCTAGATCATAGTTGTCTCTAATAGTGGTTGTCTTGACATCCCACTTTTCAGGTAGAGAAAGAAGAAACTTGAGATTTGAATCTTCTAGATCATATTCTTTATTAACCAGTGACAGATCATTAAGTAGCTTACAGAATCTTTCAAAGGTTTTTGTCATTGATTCTTCAGATTTAGCCTCAAAGTGTTCATACTCATGTGTGAGTATGTTCCTTCTATTCTTCTTGATTGCAGCAGTTCCCTAACATCTAACCTCCCGAGCATCCCAGATCTCTTTTACAGTTTTACAATTGATCACTTTGTTAGACATAACATTATCCAATGAACTATGAAGCAGATGTCTAACCTTTGCATCCTTAGCAATGGATGAAATGTCCTCAGGAGTCAAATCTTTCTTCTCCTTTGGAATAGATTTAGCTTCCTGTCCAGCAGTAACAATAGATAATTTTGTAGGCTTATGAGGGCCTTCATAAATTCTATCAAGATATTCTGGATCTGTAGCCTCCAGAAACATAGCCATTTTCACCTTCCAGTTGAGTATTCTGCTGGCTTGAGAATAGGAATCCTGATTGTCTCATATCGGCTCACAGTTGCAGGTTGAGCCTTCTCAGCACTAGAGCCTATTGTTGAGGAGGAATTTCTGCCATTGATTATAGTTGTGTGTGTGTGGATCTTAAATTGTATTAAATTAACAGATCAAGCTCTGATACCAATTGTTAGGCCGAATACACAATTATAATCAACTAAGTATGAGAGAATTACAATAAGTTCTTAAAAGACTTTAAAAACTGTTTGGAATTAACTCCTCTCTCAGTGATGTAAAATATCACAGAGAGCTGCTTAGGTTACAATAAAAAGATATTGTATTACACGATCGATACCCTTCTAGGGTTAACCTAACTGTATTTATAAAGATATACAGCTACGTACAATCGATAATTGATACTCCTATAAATTAGTTATACAAATATTATCAATTATGATTGCTACACGTCTTTCTAGTCAACACGACTTCCTTTGACAGCTATCCAATCTTTAAAGATATCGCTTCCATAATTATCTACAATAATTCTGTTACTGACCAGCAAACGCTTCTATTCAACAGAGTTTAGCTGCTTCCTCTTGTCAGCGTATAGCAAACTCTGTCGAGCTTCCAACTATTAGAGTTTAACTAAACTCTGACTGCTTCCTGTTTCAAGTTAAACTCTGTTTTTTCCCTGTAAAACTTAAACACTGATATTAACCATATCAATTATATTTAACATACACTCGAATTATATATAGGAGAGTGAGGAAATATGAAAACCAGCTTGTAACCCTTGAGATGTAGAGAGAAAAAAAGAGAAAAAGCTAGTAACGAAGCTTAAACACCTAAAAATGAGTTGCCGGGAAAGTCACCGGAAAATGGGCGGAATATGGCTTTAAGGTCAGACTTTTGGAGGCTCAAAAGGTCACTTATAAACTGTATAAACAAGGTCCAAAGATGTAATACCTAGATCCGGGGTCCGAGATCCAGTCGTTACGATCTCCAATTCTATCCACAATACTTGAACTTACCTCAACATAAAATAAATAACATCTTTATTACCCAGCACAACAATATAAAACACACCCATTATAGTCCCAGAGATGAAATCAGAGTAACAACCAAATTTTATTAAACACATTATGAGTTCTTACAACCAAAAAGAGTTACAATATGAATACATACTCTTTGCCATCCATTTATATAAGTCATACTAGTCCATATATTTGGTACTGAAAGAATGAATCTATCCTACCAATAGCTTTCTCTTCGGCTCTGGTAGTCTCATCGTCCTCGCCATCGTCAAGTGCGCCTTGTGCGAGTCATCTGGTCTAGCTATTGTTGTGATATAATAATAAAGCAAGGGTGAGCAATAGCCCACCAACAATAATATTTAACTGAACGATAATATATAACAGTTCAAAAGTATATTTCAAACCATATGCAATGCATTTACGGAAATGATGCCAGTATAATATGAACGATGAAGTTACAAGGTAACTCAAAATGTAAATATATGTGGGAATATCTGCTATGTCGAAAATAAGCTAGATATTACCATTTATCATATAAAGAGGAACTTGCAAGGAAGATATTGCAATTCCAGTTATTAACATTTTTCGAAGTCCTACAACCTGAAAGAAGTCTCTTCGATACGTGTTGCGGAAGACACCGTCAACCTGAAAGAAGTCTCTTCGATACGTGTTGCAGGGAATTCCAAATTTGGGAGATGAACCAATACTGGAGTTATCACGCGCCAGCTGTCCCACTCCCTGATGATCAGTCGGGGATGGTACATCCCAATATAGTTTACTACCGGTAGAAGGAAGAACTGACGGCTCCACTTGTCGATTGCCTTTAATAGTAACTCCCTGGCCAATGGTTAGGCCTTGTGATGGACCGCGCGACTCGGCCTCTTACACACGACTCCTATTTCGAATAAATCCACAGCATTGAAACGTAGAGTTTGTCCTCCCATCCCCAAGTGAAATACTTGTTGATAAGACTCCACAAAGTAGTCGTATCTAGTTGGAAAAGAAAATTCACCAACATTTCCCAAGCTTTTGCTTGTTAATGGATATCAACTTGTTCCAACAATCTTACCCCTCGAATGATGAGAAGGTACACACAGACTTAATGAGTCCATAGCAACCAAGTTGCAAGTGAAAAGGATAAATTATGACCGGGAAGTCAACAAGATAAATAACCTTTCTCAAGTAAGGCTCCCTTATAATTTAAGATATAGATTCGAGTGAAGAATGGAATCTTGAGGACTTTTCTTAATATAATATAAATCGTAGGACTCCGAAATATTTTGCATAATATTTGGAGGTGAAAGATAATCTCCAAATAATATAAATCATTTTAAAAAGAATTTAAAAGAATTAAATAAATATTCCAAGAATATTTATTAACTCAATAATAATTACGGAATATTATTAAATCATAATATTGCTCGTAAGTAATCCTCGAATGAATATATAGAATTATTTACTAAATAAATCACTCCTTAAATGAATATTCAAAATAATATTCATTAATAATTAGACTCCAATAAATATTTAGAATAATATTCAATAATTGAGTCAAACTTTAAATGAATATTTGAAAATACTATTCATTTAATAAATAATCTACTAAATGAATATCCAAATAATATTCATTTAGTAATCAAAACTTTAAAGGAGTATTCGAAATAATATCCCTTAAGAAATCAGAACTTCCAATAAATATTTTAAATTAATATTCCTTAAGTACATAAACCTTAAATGAATATTCGAAAGTAATATTCATTTAATAAATAACATTCTAATGAATATCAAAATAATATTCATTAAATAATCAACTCTAAATGATTCCAAACTAACATTCATTTAATATCTCTCGACTGAGATAATACTCGAATAACATTCCTCGAAATATTTCCAAGTAATTGATACTTTATGGAATATAAATAACGTTTAGCAATAACATTCCTCAGATAACTAATAATCTGTCGTTGGAATCCCTACGGGTTTCCACGACTATCTATATCTCAAAATACCGACTCCCTGTCTATATTTAGAATGAATATCATATGCCCTTCGCTAATGGTCTTACCAAAACAATCCGGCTTATCACTGATAATTCGTTTCTAGTCTATAAGCCAATATCAATTCAGGGAACAAGTATCACAAAAACCAGAGTCACAATATAATTGGAAACAGGCATGCATGCGATGGCATATGTGAAACAGAAATCATATACATATATTATCACAACAACAGGTTCAAAGGTTTGAACACTTGCCTGGTAATCGGGTGTGGGTGGAGATAGCGTGTCCTGGGTCTACTCGATGATCTATAAACAATCAGAACATTCGAGATTAACCACTTAACACATTTTTAAAAGTCTAAGTATAACTTTACTTAAATCGAAACACGTTTTCGAATTATCTCGTTATACACCATTTAGTGTAACTCTTTGTAAAACTGATACGATCCGACATTTGTTCGTTATTACGACATGTCATCATACCCACACTCGGTATATACTTAAATCGTATAAGTTCTTAAGTCGATCGATTACGAACAGAGATTATACCTCGAGTTTTATCGTTCGATTTCTAAGTGTTTTACCAAAGTTATAACCAAGCGGGTTTTTAGGGGTTCGTTCGCGTTTGACTTTGATTCAAACATTTTTATAAAATCGGAAAACGATCCGTTTGATATGTGGTTTTCTTTCATACCTTCCTTATGACCCCTAGTATTTATTTTCCAAGATTTTCCACTGAGTAACATGCTTTACGAGGGTTCAATTGAAGTTACGAACTTTTACTTACGGTTCCGAACCAATTTTAGTAAGTTGACCATAACTCCTAAACCGTAAGTCGGAATGTTTCGATTCTTTTGCCAAAACGATCTATGACTCGAGATCTACGAGGACTTGTCATGTTCACAACCAGTTAAGACAATTCACCCTACTGTGATGCACGAATTCTTTAAGGTTATCGAAAATCGGGCATTACGAAGGCTATAAATCGAATATTTCCAAATTCCAAACTTTCCAATAATCATAGTTTCCACTCCAAACAACATATACATGTTATTTAACCATGAACTAAGGCCAAGCAATGCCTTTCCGTTCATCTAAACTATTTATCCTCTTATATCAACAAATCACTACATAAGCATGCTTTAATTATCACCATAATCATACTAATCTAAAAACTCATCAAGAACATCATTAAACTCAAAGTAAGGCCTAGGGTTTCAAGATGGTTATACCTTCCTTTGGGTGTGTATGCACTTAGTAAGCCTTGTATAGTCCTTGTATATCCTCCATGAAGCTTGGATCATCAACCAAAATCAAGATCCAAGAATTTTGTTCTTGAGGTTACTATTCATCCTCCATTTTCTTGATTTTTTTGAAAATGGAAACAAAGGAGTTTGAAGCTAAGATTTTGAGGAGGATACTTTCTTGAAATATAGGACTCACTCTAAAAATTACAAGATCAAACAATGGTTGGAAGTGGGATTTTGGTTTTTGAATTTAAGGGGAAGTCGAATGCTTTCTTTGGAGAGGAAAAGGAGTTGGTTGCTTGTTTGCTTGCTAGTATCTTGTTCTCATATTGTGTCTTTGAGATATTATCTCATAAAGTAGCTATATTAAAGCTATGATGTCATGGATGATGAATTTTGATGGACAAATGTTGTTGTTTAAGTGGTAAGATGAGAAAGAGATGCTAAGTACTTGGTTGCTTCATAATCTTGCTAGTTACTCTTGTAACTACTTATTTACTTGATCTCATCCACTTGCACATACTTGCATCTTGGTTCTCTGCTCGTTTCTTTGTCCGTTTATTGCTCAATTCATTGATCGTTCGGACGAATAACTCAATCGTTTCTAGTTAGGGTTTTACCAGAAACCGTCTTAACATTTATACTACCTTTCTCCATCATTCTTAATAATTCTCGAATCAATTTTCCTTAAATCCCTTCAATAATCACTTAAGTCTTTCAGTGTCCAGGGAAATCTTGGGAAAAATAAAAGCGCTATTTTTTAGAATCCGACAGCTTTTACATACACTCTTTTTCCCCCTGGATCACTAATACGAACTCAGAATTTCGTTCCGGGTACTTCTATATAGCGTCGTCTAATAATATTCCTAAATCCACCAAAATCACTATTCATCCATTTTTCTTTACTCATCCTCTTAGGGTTGTACAATTATCCCTGATCTCTTTCGATCGTTCCTTAACCTTTTTACGGACCCACTAGACCAATTGACATATGAATAATCTTCTCCTTTTCGAATTATCAAATCTCAATTCCCTAGGAGATAGATAATTCTTATCTAAAGCGTCAACCAATAGTATTCTTCATGGCACCTAATCATTTGAATCCAAATCTATTCCTTTCATTCATTATCTCAATCCTTACATCATAGTCGTAATCACTATTCACCATTACCTCAGTACATAATAAAAAGTTTTAATTATATCCAAAATTTGGGGTTCTTACAGTCTCCCCTCCTTAAAAGGATTCCGTCCCGGAATCAGGTAGGAAGCAATGTGTCGTTTGTCTGTTGTTTCACCTTTCAGCTTCCGGATCAACTCTTAGTCGTTCTGCCCTTTCTCAGCACATCTACTGGTGCTACAATACGTACTTTATCCTTTTTCCATAAACTTTGCTACTTTTTGTACAACACATTATTTGGGTTATGCTCTTACTCAGTCTTATCCTTATTGTTCTTATTGATACCCGCAGTGGCTTTGGTATCACTATCGTGCTGCGAATTCGGAGATAACCTCGCTCGCACTTTGCATTTCCTGATTGCTTTAATCTTCGCAATCTCGATCAATATAGAGAAGTGGAAAGATTTATTGAGAGATCACTATGATCAATTGAACATTTGTTATATTGCATAGCTAGTTCAGAAGGGGGCCAGCCTTTAGTACTTGACAAGCAATTAAACAAGTTATGATATTCCACTTAGACTTCTATCACATAGACAGATAGTCATGTAGCAGTACCTCCCCTCCTTAAAGGGTTGTTCTTCTCAATTCATAAAGAAGATGAATAAAAGAGAAGAAAAGAAAAGAATTCTAAAGGATTATAGAAAGTTTTCATGATTTTAAAATATCATACTCAGAATTTACCTCTGAACTATAGAGGTTCATCAAGGAAGAAATTAATCATAATTATATCCAATACTATTTGATTGCAATCTCATGTGTCAACATATCTTGCTGCTTTGTCCACTATTCTATGGACCTATACGCTGGTTCAATTGATATTTAATAAATAAATAGAACCTAAAAAATAATAATAATTAAATACCTTGATATTTAATAATAAACCTCATTCGATTGGTAAACTCTTACTTTTTATAAAAATAAAATATTTTAAAGGTAAATGTGATTTTTAAATAATTAAACAATTATTTGGTTAAAAAAATTAAAAATTGAGTTTATTAGGGATCTAAGGTAACATATCAAGTATGTTGCTAACATCCAACACTTTAAAGCTAAAGTAACATCACGTTTGTGGCTAAGGTAACATAAAAAAAATGTAATAGTAGGTCCAAAGTAACATGCTAAGGTAACATATTCTAGCAACATCCATGAAGAAGGTGTTCCGATAGCCCATCTATGGCGTAGTGCAACCTTAGCACGCTCACTTTTGGAAAATCTTTGAACCTCTCAGGTTAAATCTTAGTTTCTCGCTTGACACCATTGTTGCCGGCATTCCATGTCACGCTACTAGCTTTTTCCATATTTATAATACTAACCCTATCAGGTTGTCATCCCGAGAATTCATCAGAAAACCCATTTATTAATCCATTCATAACATTCCTTGCTTCATATTCCATAGTTGCTTTCTCAGTCTTTTCTTTATCAATCACATCCTTCTTATTATCTGATTCTTATTTACTTCTGTTATTTACTTCCACCTTCATCTCTTTATTGTGACACCTTTTGCACTTGGTACCTCCTTATCGGTATTCCGTCACATTTACTCTATAATCATCACGTTATTCCAATTTAAACTCTCCGAACTGAATCTGGTCTCTCCCTTTAACTTAGATTCAATATAATCTACTTTTGCCAACCTTGTTTCTCCTCACTTGTTCTTTTCTATCCGTGAATCTCCACAGGTTGTTCTTCGTAAGTCAGACCGGGTCGTATATCTACCTGCTCGTACTCTTATCATCTATCGAGCATCTGCATTTTACTGGCGTAGTCTTGCCACATGAAACACGTTACGATCATGCTATAAGTTTTGGGGATAAAACTGGCTCGAATGCCACCTTCCGAATAGTTTTAAACCCTCAGGTGGCCTAATAAGTCTCGGGCTCAACTGCCCTTCTCTCTAAGTCTCATTAATACTTTCTACGGGAATACGTTTAGCATCAAGCATTATCAATCTCATATTCTCTATCTTGTTTGCGCAGAAGTACACTAACACAAACTTGCTTGTCATTCATCAACATGCCATTTAACTTATCAATAGCAGCACTTTCTTTATCTTTACGTTGTCATCTACTTCCTTAGAAGAATCATCATCGCTTGTTGTTTATGTAGTGCGTTAATAGTTAACCCTACGGGTTTCAAATCCCTTAGGGAGACAAAGTAATCACTATTCCTTATCCATAAGAAACACTTCTTGAAATTTATGTAGATATTACGTGAAGTAGATAAAATTGCAGAAGAGCTTTAATCATCGCAGCTATGTCTGGTTGATGAAACTATCACTCATGCAGCTTCCATAAAAGACTGGAAACTTAACGGTTTACTTCGTCAATTTTGTATCATGGTCCTGGTTTGCCTCAAAATGGGACCTTCTAAGGTGTGTAGTTTGCTTGAGACGATATCGGGAATCGAATCTTTACTTAAACTATTATTACCGTCAATTCTTACACAGTCATCAGAAGGAATGTAAATTCCTTCACTCCGATATGACCTTCAAGGTTCTTCCAAATATCATTCTGTTTCTTCGGTATGAACATTTGTAATTATTCCTTTATACTTAGACTGTCGGCCACCTCCTTGGCCTTTCCTGATACTAACAATTTCTTGTAATCCATGTTCTCTGGATACATTCCAACTCAAACTTTTCTACCTCATTCCCATCACTGTTGGGTGAAAGCATTCTCTCTTAAGCTCTGCTGAAGGAGAAAAATATATCTATCAGTCTTTTTCCATAAGTCATTGCTTCCACCTTCTCGTGGGAACTTTATCAAAGTTACCCTCAATCATACCTGGAATATTTGTTCTCTTAGTTCTTTCTTGTTCTAGGATCATCTCAACCTTCTTGGGTTCCATCCATACCTCATCATGGTTTCATACATGCCTCATATGGCATTATTGTTATTGTGTCTTACATTCTCTACCAAACTTCTATTTTGAAACTGAGTATATTAACTTTTTCCTTGTAAGGTTTCTTAGGTCGCCCTCATCATTCCTCCTGTATTTTCTAGGTACAGGGTATAACAAAACGTCATTGATCAATAGTCTAATAATTCTGTCTATGTTCTTTCCAGAACTCTTTTTAATAATCCTTACAGGTCATTGTTGCCTTATCAAATCCAACTCATATCATTTGAATTCACAATGTCTTTATTAGGGTTAATGCCATCCCTTGTGCATTCCCCAGGGTTTGTCTTAATTTATGGATATCCTATCCTTAATTCAGCTACCAAGGAATTCTTGCATCCTATAATTGGCAATCCGATCATGTATCCTTAATAAGAGTCTCTTTTCAATCATTCTCATTTTATAATCGGTCGGTGGCTTAATGCTAACCTCTTCTTTCAGATAGTCGTCAGCCTATTTGACCTTCCAAAAGACAATGTATGTCTATCTGCTTTCTTACAGAACTTGGTAATGGTAGGAAGGACGCTCTGGAAGATATTGGTCGAGTTCAACATGAATCCGTTAGTGCTTATCGTTCTTCTCAAAGGTACTTACCTTAGGCAAAATTTCTATAGCATACTGATCAATCTTTGACCATTTCTATACTCTCTTCATAAATCTTCATTGTTTGCTTTCCTTAGTCATAATATTCTCATGGTATTCATAATACCTTAAAATCATACATCTCAAGTCTCTATACTTCCATTTTACTCGTAATCTTGGACAACCATACACATGAGTCACTTTAGTACGGGTGACCCCATCCCAAAAGGTCTAGTGAATTCCCAATCAAAACATGGGTTGCAAAGGGTTCCGTAGAAGATTCCTACGATCTCTTTAATATTTCCTTTATATCAGAAGCCCTTGCAGTCCGTGCTTACTTAGAAGCAACCCTGCTTTGTCCTTTCATTGCTGGTCTAGTCACTTGATAATCCTTTGTGACTTGGCCTCAACTGGCCACACTAAAATAAAATATATGATCTTAGGGGTTTGGCTAATCGCATTACTTTTTTAGCAATTGCCGGCATAGTGCCTTCCTCTTTGATACCTTTCTACCTTTCCAAAACTTTACTTCATATAAGTCTTAATCGACTACTCAGCACCGTCTCCGGTCACCTTTCCTCTACTTCTATCTCTTCAACTATTCTTATCAATCCCACGTGCCACGCAAGCTTACCATTCCTGGCATAACAGCCTTTTCACTTAAGTCAATCACGGAGTTTCTCACTCCGGCTGGTTTCTTACTTACATTTCCTGTCTCCGTCCAATCTCACTTCATCATTTTATCTCTACCATCGATTGTAATACTCAGGGTCCGTCTACTAACCCATATGACAGCAACCTTACCCAATCCACAGGGTTCGCTCCAGTAACCATTCTTTTCAATGATGTTCTCTGATAATCAGAAAGACAAGGTTTGCCAAAATTCGTTGAAGTTCTTCCCAGAATTAGGGAAATTTTGGTCAATCTATCCATCTACTGGTAACATTAAGGAGACCAGTTTCGAAACCTGAAGAATAGTTCTATGAACCTCCAATCAGGTAGAACCATAAGGAGTCCTAATTTACGAAATAATCGTCATCAGGTTGGAAGTTTTACCACTGGAGAGGAACTAATTATATACATCCCTTGGAAGGGATTCAAGAGTTTCAAACTGAAACCTGTCACAACATCCTGATACCTATACGTCCTGATATTCAATATTACCAAATGTCAGTCTACCTAACCACTAGTCTCAGAAGGAACATTACCGTCGAAGTTGGTTGTTCCACACAATTGGCAATACCAAGGCCATCCGACCTGGTGGACCGCGCTGTCCGAATGAATCCGTAAGTACTTTGTCGTGCTACACAAGCACACATCCTAATCCTTTATGCGAAGCGTCGTTGGAAGCACAAAGTCTTCTTTTTCCATTAAGCAATGCCAACTCTTGGTCATTACCAATTTCATCTTTTAGCTCCAGGAAGATTTTCTCATATTTTTCTCTTTAACTGCTGATCATATTACTTGATCCATTATAACTCCGCATCGGAGTAAACTTAAGGTAGCTACTATAATCCATTCAAAGAAAGAATTTAATATTCCTCTAAATCACATGCATCTAACATTTCTGATTCATCATTTTACTAAGTTGAAATTAACCCTATACTCAGTCTCTGGCAGTAGTCTCATTACGAGTTCATCTTTACTCACTGGTCTTATCTTCCGGTAGGTTCTGAGATCATTGTCTTGCTTACTACTTCCTTATATAACTTTATCCAATCATGCTGTCACTTCCCAATGTCTTTACTTTCTAGCTAATTCATTCATAAAATGAACATTTCCCTTAATAAAACCACCTCATTAACCTCAATTTGGTTCCATAATTTACAACCTATGACACCTGCCTTCTCATTGCGAATTATTACAGACCATATTCATACTAATTCATTTATCAAATGATATGGCACTTACTGCCTCCTTCTCAACTATTCCTAGGGACTCTGCTCCTCGCCCTAAATCGATGTCTTTGATAATCATACATCCCTCTAGCTCTTTCTTCGTTAATATGGAAGTCTCTAGGGATTCTCGTCTATTCCCGTATAAGATCTCAAGTGATCCTTTCAATCCGTCTTACTTGTTGGTACTACATCCAGTAGTCCGGCTACGAATCCGACATGAATCTTCAGTTCTCTTGCTAATAGCTCAGTTCTTTATGCTCACTTTTCTGAGCACCATATCTTAATCATCACAGTCTTTCTGGCTGCAGCCCTAATTCCTCAAGGGTAAGCTCCTTATCCTAACAGGATTTTCCTTATCTGCTGGAACCTCTTCCGGGTCTCCAGTAGGGTACTCTATCGAATTACCCGCTGATCTTCAGTATATAAAGCATCATCGCGCTGCTGCTCGTATGCCTCAAGGTCTGTCGCCTTACTTGTCGATACGATATCGAGCTAAGTTACTATCATGATACTTAAGAGTTCCCTTAAGGGTTTTATATGTCATCACTACATTATGTAGTCCGACTATGAACTTGGCAAGAGTTCTTCTTATCTTAGTGAATTTATTGTTTTAACGTCGCCTCATCTCTGGGGTTTATAACGTACGCTCTGATACCACTTCTGTAACACCCCCAGATCCGGGGTCCGAGATCCGGTCGTTACGATCTCCAATTCTATCCACAATACTTGAACTTACCTCAAAATAAAATAAATTACATCTTTATGACCCAACACAACAATATAAAACACACCCGTTATAGTCCCAGAGATGAAATCGGAGTAACAACCAAACTTTATTAAACACATTATGAGTTCTTACAACCCAAAAGAGTTACAATATGAATACATACTCTTTGCCATCCATTTACATAAGTCATACTAGTCCATATATTTGGTACTGACAGAATGAATCTATCCTACCATTAGCTTTCTCTTCGGCTATGGTAGTCTCATCGTCCTCGCCATCGTCAAGTGCGCCTTTTGCGAGTCATCTGGTCTAGCTGTTGTTGTGATATAATAATAAAGCAAGGGTGAGCAATAGCCCACCAACAATAATATTTAACTAAACGATAATATATTACAGTTCAAAAGTATCTTTCAAACCATATGCCATGCATTTACGGAAATGATGCCAGTATAATATGAACGATGAAGTTACAAGGTAACTCAAAATGTAAATATATGTGGGAATATCTGCTATGTCGAAAATAAGCTAGATATTACCATTTATCATATAAAGAGGAACTTGCAAGGAAGATATTGCAATTCCAGTTATTAACATTTTTCGAAGTCCTACAACCTGAAAGAAGTCTCTTCGATACGTGTTGCGGAAGACACCGTCAACCTGAAAAAAGTCTTTTCGATATGTGTTGCAGGGAATTCCCAATTTGGGAGATGAACCTGTTGCGTAAAATACTGATGTGCAAGTGTACACAATCGCAAACAAGTAATATAGTAATAAATACCAGATTCGTTCCTCAGGACTGCTAACTCGTATCAAATGCAAGTTTTATCTAGCAAAGTGATTTATCGAACCAAAAATATTGTTGAAGATTTTATAACTAATTAATTAAACTAACTTAACCAACTAATTAAACTAGCAAGAAAGTTGTTGTGATTTAAATATGAGAAGGTAAGTCAGGATAATTATTTCCCACTAGCACATGAAAATCAGTTAATAAGCCTCACGGCACCGTCACAATCCACAGTCTACTAGCTAGAATTCTATGGTCATAGGTTCCTCGCAGAATCACTATGGTATAATTTCTAATAAATAAACTAACATATGTCTATGCCAATTTATCCCTCGAAATTCAATTAAGCATCAATTCATAAAGCTATGCATGATCACAATATATTTCTATACCGCAAAAATATTAAATCAATCGATCTAAGCATGCACCATTCAAGTTTTGTGTCAATTAATTATATTCCTCGCAGAATTATAATTAACTCGTTAACCCACTAATGTTGATCAGGCAAAAGCAAGTATTAGAATGAAAAGCACTTGAATGAATAAACCATGGAATTGCAATTAGCACTATTCAACAAATCACCAATAAACTCATGCTAGGGTTCCATAAAAATCCCAACTTTAATAGATTAGTTCATAATCAAGATCTCAAAATCACACATTAAATAAGAGTATGAATACATGATATGAAAAGATAAAGAGAGAATTTCAAACAATTAATGGAGACAACAAATCCAAGAATTTCTTCTATGGCTGGGTCTCCGTCTGCTGCTCTTCTTTCTCCCCCTCTGTCTCTCTCTCGTACGTTGTGTGTATGTATCTCAGTATATTAGGTCTGATCTATATCTAATAATATCTCTAATAAAAGTGTTTTTAATTATTTAATACAAATACAAGGAAAATTCCCAATCAAAATTGAATTCCAAAAAGAAGAAATTCGTAGTTGACTTTTTGACTCAGATTCTGGGCTGATTCGGCTGGATTTTAAATACAAGACCACTCTAGAAATAAAGCTCTTCTCCTAAGCTTTCCGTGGGCTGTTGAATCGTCAGAATCGGACTTGTAGAACTCCAGATATGGCCCAAACAGTGCAGACTGCGCAAGCTACCCGGAAAATCCGAATTTTAATCAAATTTTTCTCCAACTCTTGCTATTTAAACTCCAAGCCTTCCTTTATTATAACTCCTTGATACCTATAATAAAACATTATAATTTATTAAATAAAAATCCAAATCAATACAAAATAACTAAAATATAGGGATAAAATTAGGATTAAATGCACGTTTATCACATCCCCACACTTAGCATCTTGCACGTTCTCGGGCAAAGAAGAAAGAAAAAACTAAATCCTAACTAACTAATACCACTTCCGTAGGTGATCACGGTTGCATTTGGCATATGCAACAAGCCCTTTAAACCCCATGGTAGCCCAAGTGGACGAGTAAGGTCTCGTGAGGGTTTGTAGTGAATTTACCCACAAAATTCCTAATTTTTATTATGACTGCCAAGTCTCAAACATGAAATATATCATAGCACTCCACACATGCAAACTTAATCATGTAATAGCTCATAAATGTCATATAATGCGATTCCTCAACTTTACACACCGACACAACTATTCAAGCACGCACACATAGTCTCAAAAGACTAAAATATCATGAATAACATCAAAGTCTCAATCAACAAGAAGATAACATGCTCTGGATGGACAAATAACCTCACAAACACTCAAATCACACAAGTGTTTAGGTGCAACTGTATCACTCAAGTTCAGTCAAATGCACATGTGCTACCATAAGCTTGCTTGTCCACCAAAATCTCTAGACTTCGTGTTCGTATAAATCAAAAGGTCTTTGTCAAGGGTTGTAACAAGGCTTAGGTGAGGGGGTAGGAAATCAAAGAAATAGGCTAACAAGTGGCTAAACTTGACAACTAATAGAGCATAATGTTCATATACACTTGAAGCATTCAACATGAAACTAACCTTGAGATAGCATCTCACATACAAATGTAAACTCATAAATTTCACATTGCAAGAACCATTGAACATACACTATTTTTTTTCTTTTTCCTCTTTTTTTCATCTTTTTTTTTTCTTTTTTTTTCTCTATTTTTATTGATTCGAGTGACTTTATTGAGGTGTCACGAAGAAGGAATAGCCAAACCAATTCGATTCCCACCCAAAATTTCACACAATGACAAAGATATCTCCACACTTAATATTTTACAAATCCCTTGTATACATCACAATGCTCTACTAGTCAATCAAGACAAGAAGAAATTTATAGGCTCAAAATTTAGATGGTGATATACGAAGAAAAAGGATATAGGCTCAAGGGGGCTCACTAAGGATTATTTTTAAGGGTACTGTTTAGGACAATATGGTTAATCCTAGTGCCTTTATCATTTTTACACGATACACAATATCAATATGCGCACGACCTGGTTTAAAGCAAGTTCTAGAGCAACACATGCAATGACGAATAACTCACCACAAAAAAATGGATTGATAAAAGATGTATCAATCATAAATTAAGGCTCAAGATCTCACATGGTGATAGCATGCCATACTCATCAAAATTGACAGTGACGTACATTCAAGTTTTAAATTTTTCGCAAGCACGTACAAGACATCATCATGTATAAGGTATTTTACGCTAAGGAGACATACACATGACACTCGAAAAATTAGCCTACATGGTGTGTACTTATCCTTATTAACATGCTATATTGACAAGGCAATCAATTTTTTAAGTTTTCTAATTTTTTTGTGTTTTTTTTATTTTTTATAACCATCCTAAAATAAGATCTAAAAAAAAATAAAAAATTCTAATGTCCTAAAAAAAACTAAAAGAAAAAAAATTATCCTAAAAATAAAATTATTAATGATCCTAATTTTTTTTTTAATTTTTTATATTGAAAACCCCTCCCCACACTTAAGTGGTTCATTGTCCCCAATGAAATATATTTATAAAATATACAAAATAAAAAAAATTCTAAAAATAAAATACAAAAAGAAAACTAAAAAAATATGTACAAAGAAAGGTTAAAAATACTCCCCTAGTGATCCGCATGAAGTGTCGTTAGAAAATTGCAAAGGTGTAATGAAGGAGTCAACATTGCTAGGCTGCCCTTGACTTTATAAAATTCAGAATGCAATGATAAGCATTAGTTGCAAGCTGGTGTAGTGGTTGGAATCATTGTCTCCTAGTAGGAGGTCAGGAGTTCAACTCTCCACTCCTACATTTCCCTTTAATTTTTGAAGGAAAGCTGCTACCACTACGTGATATGGCAGAACTGATGACTGGACTGGTGATTGGGACGCTGATGTAGATGACATGTGGAAGATGGCGCTGATTGGATAGTTGAGGTGGCAACAATTATACGTATGGCTGCTTGCATGGCAATTCACTGGACACATTCTTAAATGGGCTGGAACAGATTAATGGGCTCTGACTGAATTGGGTTTGTGTGCATGCATGCATATTACAAGTGGTTGGGCAGATAGAATGGACTGGACTTGCAGCAAATGGGCCACAACAGATGGGCTTGGACAGCAGGTTCGTTGGACAAGGAAGGCAAACTGCAGCAGCAAATGGGCTCGCGAGGATGGGCCTGCAATTGGACAATGAAACATGCCTGGACTGGACAATGCGCGCGCGTGAGTGAGACCTGGTGCTTGCATACAGAAAATGTAAACCGTGGGTTCAAGAAATAAAAACCCCGGTATTGAATCTTCTATTTATCCAGGGATGTAAAACGCCGGTTTAAAAAAATAACATTGCTGGTATTGTCGAGCCCTAAAAGAACAGGGCGTCAAAACCATGGCTTGGACAAAATGATATACCAGTATTTCATCCCTGTTCTATTTCGATTTCACCCGCAATTTTTCTTCTTCTTTTTTTTTTTCCATATTGCTCCAATTTTTTTTTTTCATACCACCCTTGTACTCAAAACAAATATTTATTCCTGAAACACTTGAAATCAAATCATCAAAGCATCATATGGGAGTAAAAAAAACAAAATAAAAATATCTAATCTAAAATTAAATACAAAAAAAAATGAAATAAAAATTTACTAACCATACAAAATCATGGGTTGCCTCCCAAGAAGCGCTTTTCTTTAATGTCTTTGGCTAGACATCCTTTTTTTTTTCAAGGCTCTACCAAATCAATTGAGGTTTTATCACGTATAACCTCACCTCCCCAATAATGCTTCAATCGTTGTCCATTCACCTAAAACTCACCCCCTTGATTATCCTGTAATACCACAGCTCCATAGGGATGTACTTTTACAATTGTGAAAGGACCAGACCATCTAGATTTCAACTTGCCCGGAAACAATTTCAGCCTTGAATTGAATAACAACACTTGCTGTCCCACTTCAAACACTCGAGATTGTATGTTTTTATCATGCCATTTCTTCGTCTTCTCCTTGTAAAGCTTAGCATTCTCGTAGGAGAAAAATCGTAACTCCTCCAACTCGACAAGTTGCAACAATCTCTTCTCACCAACACGATGCTTGTCAAAATTTAGACTTTTAAGAGCCCAATAAGCCTTATGTTCAAGCTCAACCGGTAAATGACACGCCTTTCCGAAAACCAAGCGATACGGAGACATACCCAAGGGAGTTTTGTATGCAGTGCGATAGGCCCAAAGAGCCTCATCCAATCGTGTAGACCAATCCTTACGGTTTGGATTCACCACTTTTTCAAGAACACTCTTAATCTCTCTATTAGACAACTCCGCTTGCCCATTCGTCTGAGGATGATATGCAGTAGCAACCTTGTGTCTCACATTATATTTGGCTAAAGTACTTGCCATTAATTTATTCACAAAGTGTGTACCTTCATCACTGATTAAAGCCCGTGGGGTTCCAAAACGAGTAAAGATATGCTTGTCTAAGAACTTGATGACAACTCTCGCATCATTAGTGGGGTAGGCAGCTGCTTCCACCCATTTAGACACGTAATCAACAGCCACTAAGATGTACTCATTCTTGAAAGAAGGAGGAAACGGACCCATGAAATCAATGCCCCATACATCAAATAGCTCAACCTCAAGAATGTTAGTCAAAGGCATCTCACTTCTCTTCGAGATATTACCAACTCTTTGACAACGATCACATTTAACAACATAAGCGTGAGCATCCTTGAACATAGAGGGCCAAAAGAAACCAGACTGTAATACCTTTGCAGCCGTGCGTTGCCCACCAAAATGTCCACCAGAAGGAGATGAATGACAATGGTAAAGAATATCCTGCATCTCAAATTCAGCAACACATCTTCTAATAATTTGGTCTGCACCTTGCTTGAACAAATAAGGTTCATCCCAAAAATAAGATTTTACATCATACAAGAATTTCTTTCTTTGTTGACTTGATAAATTCAATGGCATCAACCCAGTAGCTAAATAATTAGCAAAATCAGCAAACCATGGAGTAACATTAGCAATTTGTACCTGAAACATCTGCTCGTCTGGGAATGTTTCTTTGATCGGAACCATAGCACTAGATTCCTCGTTGTACTCCATCCTTGATAAATGATCAGCTACTTGATTTTCAACACCTTTTCTGTCTTGTATCTCAATATCAAACTCTTGGAGCAAAAGAACCCACCTTATCAACCGTGGCTTTGCATCCTTCTTGGTGATTAGATACTTTATGGCTGAATGATCGGTGAAGACAACCACTTTAGTGCCCACAAGATAAGAACGAAACTTGTCAAAGGCAAACACAACAGCAAGAAGCTCCTTTTCAGTCACCGTGTAATTCAATTGAGCTCCGTTCAAAGTGCGACTAGCATAGTAAATGGGATGAAATATCTTGTTCCTCCTTTGACCCATTACCGCACCCACTGCGTAATCACTAGCATCGCACATTAATTCAAAAGGCAAGCTCCAATCCGGTGCAATAATGATAGGTGCTGAAATCAATCTCTGCTTTAATTCTTCAAAGGCCTTCAAACATGCCCCATCAAACTGAAAAGGGGTATCATTCTCCAATAACTTGCAGAGTGGCTTAGATATTCTTGAGAAGTCCTTAATGAACCGTCTGTAGAAACCAGCATGTCCCAGAAAACTTCGAATATTCTTGACGGAAGTAGGAGGAGGTAGCTTCTCAATGACTTCGACCTTAGCTTTATCCACTTCAAGTCCCTTCCTTGAAATTTTGTGCCCCAAGACTATGCCCTCTCTCACCATAAAGTGGCACTTTTCCCAATTTAGTACAAGATTGGTTTCCTCGCATCTTTCTAATACCTTGCCCAAGTTACGTAGACAATCATCATAAGAATCTCCAAAGACAGAAAAATCATCCATGAATACCTCTAGATAGTCACCCACCATATCAGAAAAAATGGCCATCATGCAACGTTGAAAAGTTGGAGGAGCAATACACAACCCAAACGAAACTCTTCGGAAGGCAAAAGTACCATACGGACATGTGAATGTGGTTTTGTGTTGATCCTCCGGAGCGACAGTTATTTGATTATAGCCTGAGTACCCATCAAGAAAACAATAGTACTCTCTCTCCGCGAGTCTATCCAGCATTTGATCCATAAACGGCAAGGGAAAGTGATCCTTCCTGGTGGCTTTGTTCAACTTCCGGTAATCAATGCAAATTCTCCAACCCGTGACTGTTCTGGTTGGAATCAACTAATTGTTTTCATTCTTTACCACCGTGAGTCCACCCTTCTTCGGCACACATTGAATCGGACTAACCCATGAACTATCCGAGATTGGATATATAATTCCTGCATCTAGCCATTTGATAATCTCCTTCTTGACCACCTCTTTCATGATAGGATTCAATCGACGTTGGCCTTCAATAGATCCCTTAGCACCTTCTTCCAACAAAATTTTGTGCATACAAATAGAAGCACTGATACCTCGAATATCTGCAATAGTCCATCCAATAGCTTTCTTGTGCTTTCTAAGAATTTCCAACAATTGATCTTCCTGAGCTTCGGACAAAGTAGCAGAGATGATCACGGGCAATGTAGACGAAGGTCCCAAATAAGCATACTTCAAATGAGAAGGAAGAGCTTTCAATTCTAGCACCGGTGGTTCAACAATGGATGGCCTTGGAACCTTGAAATCCCTTGATGACAATTCCAGCGACTCAAAACGACCTTTAGTACGTATATCATGTGAATTAGCTTCCAACCAAGCTAAAAGATTAACATCATCATCTTCAACTTCAGATTTATTGAGGATCACTTGTTCCAAAGGATCATGTGAGGAAGCACACTCTAGTTTTTCAGAAACTAGATCATCTATCACAGTGACTGCTGCACAATCTTCAATATCATCAGAATACTTCATTGCTTTGAACACATTAAATGTTACCTTTTCATCTTGCACTCTCATGGTTAGCTCCCCATTGTGCACGTCAATCAATGTTCTCCCAGTAGCAAGAAACGGTCTCCCCAAGATAATGGGAACCTCCCTATCTGCCTCATAATCCAAGACAATAAAATCAGCAGGAAATATGAATTTATCTACCTTGACCAAAACATCTTCAATCTTTCCTTCGGGATGAGCAAGAGATCTATCCGCTAGTTGAAGAGTGACAGTTGTAGGCCGAACTTCTCTAATCCCCAATTTCCTGAACACGGACATAGGCATCAAGTTTATGCTAGCCCCCAAATCGCACAATGCCATCCCACAATAAGAATTCCCAATAGTGCAAGGAATGGTGAAACTCCCTGGATCTTTCATCTTTGGTGGCAATTTATTCTGCACAAAAGAGCTACATTCTTGCGTAAGAGCTACAGTTTCAAACTCTCCCAACCTTCTCTTCTTTGTAAGAATGTCCTTCATGAACTTCACATAATTAGGCATTTGCTCAAGAGCTTCTACAAGTGGAATGTTGATGTGAAGTTGCTTCAGAACATCTAGAAATTTCTTGAATTGATCATCCTGCTTCTACTTTTGAAACCGTTGAGGGAATGGTGGTTGTGGTTGGGGTGTAGGAACCACTTTAGAAGTTTGGACACCACTATTTTCTGCATTTTTACCTTCACCTTTAGTTGTAGAGGTATCATCTTCTTTAGCTTTAGCATTCTCCAAGACTTTCCCGCTTCTCAAAGTAATTGCCTTGCAATGCACATTCCCATCATTCTTAGCCTTTTCAGTGTCGCTAGGAAGAGTGCCATGTGGTCGATTCCTTAGCTCATTCGCTAGTTACCCAACTTGATTCTCCAAGTTTCTAAGTGATGCGGCTTGACTTTGTATGAGAGCATCGTTATTTGCCATGTATGCCTTGAGCATATTTTCCAGAGAATTAGATTGCGATGCTTGTTGAGGCTGTTGTTGTTGAGCTTGTTGAGAAAAACCTGGTGGATAATTGGGCCGATAAGTATTTGCTGAAGCCCCAGAAGTAGTCCCTTGATTGCTCCATGAGAAGTTAGGATGTTGCTTCCATGATGGATTGTAAGTGTTTGAATAAGGGCTATTCTTATTTTGATTTACCACATAGTAGACAGATTCGGGGTTCAAAGGACAATTATCATATGTATGCTCTTCACCACAATACACATATGAGACACTCTTGACTTGATTGACCTGCTGATTAACCGACTGTCCCATAGACTGATTTCCTCCCGTCATCAAATTCTTGAGCATATTCTCAATGGATGACATTTGAGCCTTCATTGAAGTTACAGCATCAACTTCAAATAAACCCGCTACCTTCTTTCCAGCTTGAGCTCTATTAGTTGTCCACTGATGATTGTTTGTTGCAATTGTCTCCAGAATTTCATAAGCCTGATTATAAGATTTGGCTAGCAGAGCTCCATTTGCAGATGCATCAACCACCAGCTTTGTCTGAGTATTAAGACCATTATAAAATGTCTCCATCTGAATGTAGTGAAGAAGACCATGCTGATGGCATTTTCTCAGTAATGCCTTGAAACGCTCCCATGCCTCATATAAGGTCTCATCATCCTGTTGCTGAAAAGAATTAATCTCATTGCGAAGCCTTGCATTTTTGGTAGGAGGAAAATACTTCATAAGAAATTTCTCTGCCAAGTCATTCCAATCAACCACTGAACCTGGTTGCAATGAATTCAACCAATCTCTAGCCATGTCCCTCACGGAGTATGGGAACAACTTCAATCTCAAAGCATCATTTGTGACTCCATTCAGTTTGAAAGAATCACACACCACAGCAAACAACCGAAGATGAAGGTGAGGATCCTCGGTAGACTTCCCACTGAACTGACCAATAGTCTGTAGCATCTGAAACATGACTGGCTTCAGCTCAAACTGTGGTGCCTGAATAACAGGGTTGACAATCCCTGAGTTTAGCTCACCAACACGAGGTCTTCCATACTGCCGAATGGCACTGTCTCTGTCATCCAACACCATTGTGCCATCTGGAGGATTAGGGGGCACATTCCGGTTATTAACATTCTCATCACCCATAACTAAGTTTGCTTCCTTAGCTCCAAGTTGCAGTTTTCTTCTTGCCCTGAATGTTCGCTCAATTTCAGGATCAAAAGCAAATAATCCCGATGGTTCTTCGTTCATACACAAGGACACCTGAGAAGAAAGACTTTTACTCCCGTTAGTCACAGAAGTAACAAAAACCAAATCGCAAGAAAATTAACTTCGCAATTAACACTAAACAGTCCCCGGCAGCGGCGCCAAAAACTTGTTGCGTAAAATACTGATGTGCAAGTGTACACAATCGCAAACAAGTAATATAGTAATAAATACCAGATTCGTTCCTCAGGACTGCTAACTCGTATCAAATGCAAGTTTTATCTAGCAAAGTGATTTATCGAACCAAAAATATTGTTGAAGATTTTATAACTAATTAATTAAACTAACTTCACCAACTAATTAAACTAGCAAGAAAGTTGTTGTGATTCAAATATGAGAAGGTAAGTCAGGATAATTATTTCCCCCTAGCACATGAAAATCAGTTAATAAGCCTCACGGCACCGTCACAATCCACAATCTACTAGCTAGAATTCTATGGTCATAGGTTCCTCGCAGAATCACTATGGTATAATTTCTAATAAATAAACTAACATATGTCTATGCCAATTTATCCCTCGAAATTCAATTAAGCATCAATTCATAAAGCTATGCATGATCACAATATATTTCTATACCGCAAAAATATTAAATCAATCGATCTAAGCATGCACCATTCAAGTTTTGTGTCAATTAATTATATTCCTCGCAGAATTATAATTAACTCGTTAACCCACTAATGTTGATCAGACAAAAGCAAGTATTAGAATGAAAAGCACTTGAATGAATAAACCATGGAATTGCAATTAGCACTATTCAACAAATCACCAATAAACTCATGCTAGGGTTCCATAAAAATCCCAACTTTAATAGATTAGTTCATAATCAAGATCTCAAAATCACACATTAAATAAGAGTATGAATACATGATATGAAAAGATAAAGAGAGAATTTCAAACAATTAATGGAGACAACAAATCCAAGAATTTCTTCTATGGCTGGGTCTCCGTCTGCTGCTCTTCTTTCTCCCCCTCTGTCTCTCTCTCGTACGTTGTGTGTATGTATCTCAGTATATTAGGTCTGATCTATATCTAATAATATCTCTAATAAAAGTGTTTTTAATTATTTAATACAAATACAAGGAAAATTCCCAATCAAAATTGAATTCCAAAAAGAAGAAATTCGTAGTTGACTTTTTGACTCAGATTCTGGGCTGATTCGGCTGGATTTTAAATACAAGACCACTCTAGAAATAAAGCTCTTCTCCTAAGCTTTCCGTGGGCTGTTGAATCGTCAGAATCGGACTTGTAGAACTCCAGATATGGCCCAAACAGTGCAGACTGCGCAAGCTACCCGGAAAACCCGAATTTTAATCAAATTTTTCTCCAACTCTTGCTATTTAAACTCCAAGCCTTCCTTTATTATAACTCCTTGATACCTATAATAAAACATTATAATTTATTAAATAAAAATCCAAATCAATACAAAATAACTAAAATATAGGGATAAAATTAGGATTAAATGCACGTTTATCAGAACCAATACTGGATTATCACGCACCAGCTGTCCCACTCCCTGATGATCAGTCGGGGATGGTACAGCCCAATATAGTTTACCACCGGTAGAAGGAAGAACTGACGGCTCCACTTGTCGATTTCCTTTAATAGTAACTCCCTGGCCAATGGTTAGGCCTTGTGATGGACCGCGCGACTCGGCCTCTTACACACGACTCCTAGTTCGAATAAATCCACAGCATTGAAACGTAGAGTTTGTCCTGCCTTCCCCAAGTGAAATACTTGTTGATAAGACTCTACAAAGTAGTCGTATCTAGTTGGAAAGGAAAATTCACCAACATTTCCCAAGCTTTTGCTTGTTAATGGATATCAACTTGTTCCAACAATCTTACCCCTCGAATGATGAGAAGGTACACACAGACTTAATGAGTCCATAGCAACCAAGTTGCGAGTGAAAAGGATAAATTATGACCGGGAAGTCAACAAGATAAATAACCTTTCTCAAGTAAGGTTCCCTTATAATTTAAGAGATAGATTCGAGTGAAGAATGGAATCTTGAGGACCTTTCTTAATATAAGACTCCGAAATATTTTACATAATATTTGGAGGTGAAAGATAATCTCCAAATAATATAAATCATTTTAAAAAGAATTTAAAAGAATTAAATAAATATTCCAAGAATATTTATTAACTCAATAATAATTACGGAATATTATTAAATCATAATATTGCTCATAAGTAATCCTCGAATGAATATATAGAATTATTTACTAAATAAATCACTCCTTAAATGAATATTCAAAATAATATTCATTAATAATTAGACTCCAATAAGTATTTAGAATAATATTCAATAATTGAGTCAAACTTTAAATGAATATTTGAAAATACTATTCATTTAATAAATAATCTTCTAAATGAATATCCGAATAATATTCATTTAGTAATCAAAACTTTAAAGGAGTATTCGAAATAATATCCCTTAAGAAATCAGAACTTCCAATAAATATTTTAAATTAATATTCCTTAAGTACATAAACCGTAAATGAATATTCGAAAGTAATATTAATTTAATAAATAACATTCTAATGAATATCAAAATAATATTCATTAAATAATCAACTCTAAATGAATATTCGAAACTAACATTCATTTAATATCTCTCGACTGAGATAATACTCGAATAACAATCCTCGAAATATTTCCAAGTAATTGATACTTTATGGAATATAAATAACGTTTAGCAATAACATTCCTCAGATAAATAATAATCTGTCGTTGGAATCCCTCCGGGTTTCCACGACTATCTATATCTCAAAATACCGATTCCCAGTCTATGTTGAGAATGAATATCATATGCCCTTCGCTAAGGGTCTTACCAAAACAATCCGGCTTATCACTGATAATTCGTATCTAGTCTATAAGCCAATATCAATTCAGGGAACAAGTATCACAAAAACCAGAGTCACAATATAATTGGAAACAGGCATGCATGCGATGACATATGTAAAACAGAAATCATATACATATATTATCAAAACAACAGGTTCAAAGGTTTGAACACTTGCCCGGTAATCGGGTGTGGGTGGAGATAGCGTGTCCTGGGTCTGCTCGATGATCTATAAACAATCAGAACATTCGAGATTAACCACTTAACATGTTTTTAAAAGTCAAAGTATAACTTTACTTAAATCGAAACACGTTTTCGAATTATCTCGTTATACACCTTTTAGTGTAACTCTTTTTAAAACTGATACGATCCGACATTTGTTCGTTATTATGACATGTCATCATACCCATACTCGGTATATACTTAAGTCGTATAAGTTCTTAAGTCGATCGATTACGAACCGAGATTATACCTCGAGTTTTATCATTCGTTTTCTAAGTGTTTTACCAAATTATAACCAAGCGGGTTTTTAGGGGTTCGTTCGCGTTTAACTTTGATTCAAACATTTTTATAAAATCGGAAAACGATCCGTTTGATATGTGGTTTTCTTTCATACCTTCCTTATGACCCCTAGTATTTATTTACCAAGATTTGCCACTGAGTAACATGCTTTACGAGGGTTCAATTGAAGTTACGAACTTTTACTTACGGTTCCGAACCAATTTTAGTAATTTGACCATAATTCCTAAACCGTAAGTTGGAATGTTTCGATTCTTTTGCCAAAACGATCTATGACTCGAGATCTACGAGGACATGTCATGTTCATAACAAGTTAAGATAATTCACCCTACTGTGATGCACGTATTCTTTAAGGTTATCGAAAATCGGGCATTACGACGGCTATAAATCGAATATTTCCAAATTCCAAACTTTCCAATAATCATAGTTTCCACTACAAACAACATATACATGTTATTTAACCATGAACTAAGGCCAAGCAATGTCTTTCCATTCGTCTAAACTATTTATCCTCTTATATCAACAAATCACTACATAAGCATGCTTTAATTATCACCATAATCATACTAATCTAAAAACTCATCAAGAACATCATTAAACTCAAAGTAAGGACTAGGGTTTCAAGAGGGTTATACCTTCCTTGAGGTGTGTATGCACTTAGTAAGCCTTTTATAGTCCTTGTATAGCCTCCATGAATCTTGGATCATCAACCAAAATCAAGATCCAAGAATTTTGTTCTTGAGGTTACTATTCATCCTCCACTTTCTTGATTTTTTTGAAAATGGAAACAAAGGAGTTTGAAGCTAAGATTTTTAGGAGGTTACTTTCTTGAAATATAGGACTCGCTCTAAAAATTACAAGATCAAACAATGGTTGAAGTGGGATTTTGGTTTTTGAATTTAAGGGGAAGTCGACTGCTTTCTTTGGAGAGGAAAAGGAGTTGGTTGCTTGTTTGCTTGCTAGTATCTTGTTCTCATCTTGTGTCTTTGAGATATTATCTCATAAAGGAGCTTTATTAAAGCTATGATGTCATGGATGATGAATTTTGATGGACAAATGTTGTTGTTTAAGTGGTAAGATGAGAAAGAGATGCTAAGTACTTGGTTACTTCCTAATCTTGCTAGTTACTCTTGTAACTACTTAGTTACTTGATCTCATCCACTTGCACATACTTGCATCTTGGTTATCTGCTCGTTTCTTTGTCCGTTTATTGCTCAATTCATTGATCGTTCGGACGAATAACTCAATCGTTTCTAGTTAGGGTTTTACCAGAAACCGTCTTAATATTTATACTACCATTCTCCATCATTCTTAATAATTCTCGAATCCATTTTCCTTAAATCCCTTCAATAATCCCTTAAGTCTTTCAGTGTCCAGGGAAATCTCGGGGAAAATAAAAGCGCTATTTTTCAGAATCCGACAGCTTTTACATAAACTCTTTTTCCCCCTGGATCACTAATACGAACTCAGAATTTCGTTCCGCGTACTTCTATATAGCGTCGTCTAATAATATTCCTAAATCCACCAAAATCACTATTCATCCATTTTTCTTTACGCATCCTCTTAGGGTTGTACAATTGTCCCTGATCTCTTTCGATCATTCCTTAACCTTTTTACGGACCCACTGGACCAATCGACATAAGAATAATCTTCTCCTTTTCGAATTATCAAATCTCAATTCCCCAGGAGATAGATAATTCTTATCTAAAGCGTCAACCAATAGTATTCTTCATGGCACCTAATCATTTGAATCCAAATCTATTCCTTTCATTCATTATCTCAATCGTTACATCATAGTCGTAATCACTATTCACCATTACCTCAGTACATAATAAAAAGCTTTAATTATATCCAAAATTTGGGGTTCTTACAGAAGACCACATAAAGATTGGTGACCAAAAGTGTGTTTAGGACAGCAAGAATAAGTGAAGAAAACATGCCATAATGATGTTAAATCATGGTGTAAAAATGGCTTAACACAAAGCTATGTTTTTGGCATGAAAGAGGCAGTAGGGAGAGTGTTTGGGGAGTGTTTTCTTCAGTACTTTGTTGGCTCTCAAAGCTTGGGAAGGAAGTGGGGGGATAAGGGGCTATTTATAGCCAAAAATAAGGCTTTTTAGCTTTATTTTTAAATGGTATTAGCACATGGGTTAAAGGCAAGTCGGAGGAATCTTCCCAAAGTCATATCAGCTGTATAACAATTCAAAAATGCCTAGGAAAGAGTGCCCACACATTTTTATTAATTAACGAATCAATAAAAACGTAAAATGCGCGTACCGACTAGACGAAATGGGTTTAATCGCGATAAATCGAAAAATCATTCAAAAATTATGAAATTTTGGGAATCCTCTAGAAATGTTTCCAGAGGAATGTGGTCAAAATTTCACCTTGAAATAAGTTGACCTTCTATGACTTTTAAGCGACCATTAAATCAATTACGTATCGATTTAAGGGGTCCCAAAAAAATCATCCAAAATTTACGAAATTAATTCTACAATGTCCTATTGGGAAACTAAGGACACATTCAAAGTTTCAAGTCAAAAAGATGTGTGGAAGTATTTTTACGAATTTTTTGAATGTTAAAACAGCCTTCCGAAGCGACCGAAAAATTCATTTGTCTTTACCGACAACTAAGACAAAAGTTTTGACTTGATATATATTCAAACATAATATTCCATATGAAATAATGACTATGAGGTCCAAGGAATATTTAAGTTCGAATTAAAAATGATTTTATCCGGATAAATAAGGATTTTTTGGTATTTCGGAATATAATCTGTTTTTGGTCTTTTGGCATGGCTTTAGGCAAGGCAAATTGATTATAAATATCAAATGAATATATCAAGGGTATTTGAGAGTAAAACATTTAAGAACAACACTCTTTTAAATAAATCGAATCAGTTTGACTCGTAAAAGCGGTGTTTAAAAATTCTCGATATTTGTGCCTTTAGCCGAATGCCTAAATCTTTTGACATAAATAACCTAGAATATAAAATATCATTACCATGATATTCTCATCCTAAGTCAATGTCGATGGATAAGAGATGTAAATGCATCTTTACTTTCCAGTGAAAGTAATTATCTTTGTCAAGAACTGGTATTTTCACGCCTATATCCTTCATTCCCATGGTGGTGATCTTTAAACTTCTTTTATGTTAGAAGCTTGCTCTTGATACCAATTTTTAGGTCCCGAAGTATCGTAGAAGGGGGGGTTGAATACGATACTACCAAAAAAAAAAAAAATTTCGAGAATATATCTTTATTGATAATAAACTCGAAGGGTTGTTACAACTTCTAATCCAATGGATTAGCTTCAAAACCTTAACACTCCTAAGGATAGTTTAGGCACGAGGACCTTCTACCCGACACTTCTTAAAAGCGGGCTAAGCCGACTTTCCTACTAGATGGACTGTCTAGCAGCTTACACTCCTAAGGATAGTTTAGGCACGAGGACCTTCTACCCGACACTTCCTGAAAGCGGTGTAAGCCGGCTTTCCTACTAGATGGACTGTCTAGCAGCTTACACAGAAAAGATATAAGATAGAGAAGAGAGAGTTGTGTGTTGAGGTGTGTTTTGAAATAAATACAACATGCCTATTTATAGGTTTTAGAAAGTCAATATTTGACACTATTCCAACAACCCCCAAATAGTAACCGAGCAATATGAATAGTAATTTCGGATACTATTCATTTTCCTCTTAATTTGATATCCTTAAATATTCAGCTTCCAACTAACTAGAGAATATCAATACTGCTCTAAACTCAATCATACCTCTTGAACAGTTTTTCTGAGTTAGATACTTCGATTCTTTTATGAAGTGTTGACGCCTAGTGCAACTGGTCTGGTTCACAGACGGCTAACATTCACTCGTGGTATTCGTATCATGTCTTTAAGAACACTGCTAAGAATTGTGCAACCATAAAAACTTTATCACTGGAATCTTTTGGCCCTTCAACTGAATCGTCTGTACATCTTATTTTGTCACTGAGGCTTGATCATGTTAATGAACTTCTTTCAGCGACTTGATCCTTGTTGATGCATGTTCTTCAAATTTCACGATCCCTGTATAGAGTTAATATTATTTATCTTTTATCCTAGTTGAGTTATATATGTCCTCTATTACATATTACATTACATTATGCTTTACAATCTCCCCCTATTTGATTGTTAGGGTATGACAAGAAAATTCACAGAGGATAACTCAACTGATACAAAAAACAAAAATGAAATACAAAGATAAAAAATATTAAAGCGCATTCTGGATCATATATACATTTTCCAGATTTCTAAAATTTGAACAAGTACATGACAAATTGTTCCTCTAGGCTGAACATATCTTCAAGTTTGCCTTGCTTTCTTTCCACATAGCACTAATACTCCCATTAGCTTTTCCTTTCCCAAAATAAAGTTAATTCCGTGTCAACAACCTTTTCTTTGCCCTTATGCCTAGTAGATTTTTCTTGATCATCCAACTTCTCCTCCTCAGTTGGGTTATCCTCCAGAGTAGTAGGATGTGGAGTTGGTAAATTAGACGAAGATGGCTTTACCAAGGAGTTGATTGCATCATTTAACTGGGTTGCCATGGTATTCAATTGAACCTGGAATACATCATGCTGAATAAGTTGCAAATTTTTTATTTCTACAATGGACTTACAGATATTTGGCAACTCTTTCTCCATTGTTTGGACCCGTGTAAGGAGTCTAGTGTATTCCTTTCTGGTTACAGGTGCATGTGGTTGATTAGGTTTCTCACTCGTACGTTCTGCAGGTGTTTCACTCAACACTCTATATTCACTCGGTTTAGTGGTTTGGGTTACACTTACATGTTCTATTCGTGTTTCCCTCAACTCTCCTCCAGAGCTTCCACCGATATGTGTACCTGCAAATGAAATAATCCTAGCCCCTTTTTCAGAGGTCACAGATGGTGCAATGAAAGTTCTTGAGCTTCCGTCCTCGCGTGAAGAGAGTTGCCGACCATTGGTAAAGAGTGGTAAATCTCGAAAGAGATCCAGAGATTTTCCCTTTGGGAGGTTAAACTTGAATCGATTAAATGGTACAAAACCCAAGTTTCCCTCGTATGTCTGTGAAGACACTTGGTTCATAAAAGAACCACCTACCGATGGATCTTTCCATAAAATGGAAGATTCACCAGCAGTTATTGAGGTAGGTAATTCCACCTCGGATGCCTGTGAAGGCATTTGATCTTTAGAAAGATCATCAACCACTCTTATGTTCCGTGAAATGGAACTCAAGATAGTTGCTCCCGTCGATTCAACCTCATTTACATTTTCACTCATTGGATAAGGAAGAATTGTTTCACTAACAGTTGCCGTTACCTCAGGTTCATTGGGTTTACTCCGTTTAGAATGAGGTAGAGCGGCTGATGTAACTAACTCCTTATGTGGTGCTGCTGAGGCACTATCTCCCTCAAAAGTGTTGATGGATGGTCGTTTAAGTAACAATTGAGGTGTAGGAGTTTGTTGTGTTTGTGTTTGCATTTGTAGAATGGGCTCTTCGACCTATGTTAGAGTCGGTGGGATTTCCTGCTCTTGGTCAGGTAAGATGGCCATTAGGGGCTGTAGAAACTGTATTTCCTGTGACACAGCAGGGAATACAAAGGTTGGAATAGCAGGGATTGAAATATTACCTTGTCGTATACCTGCTCTCACTGGTCTTGGTAACAACGGAAGTGGGACAGTCGTTAGATATTCAGTTTGGACTGTAGGCACATCCGTATATTTCTTTTTGCTTATGTAATTAATTACATTCATCTTTATGGAAGAACATTCCACCTTTTGACCATTTTCCAAGCGTGCCCTGTCTTCATCATTCAAAAAATCATTTAATATTAGCTGTAGAAACCTTGGATATAGACATTTGACATTTTGAGTCTGAACATCTCTTGTTCCCAAGTGTTTCATCTTTAAAATGATTTGACCAAGCACTATTTTTCCAAAATTAATCCTCAAATTATTGGCGACCGCATACCCTATTTTTTGAATAAATTCATGTATTCGATCTTGATTTGTTCTATCTGAGGAAAAAACATGGTTAAGAGTGTGAAAGAAAAAATTCCAGTACTGGGTTAGAAATGTTCTAGAAAGATTACCAGTATTGAAATTGCCATCTTGGTACCTTATAAAACGAAAGAACATTTCAATCTGTTCAGGTGTAGGATCAGAAACAAGATTTTCCATAGGAAAATGAAGAATTCGATTAACATCTCGTTCAGTGACCCTAATCGACCTACCAAATAGTCGATATGTGATTGCACACCCGTCGTGTCCAGAACTGTTAACCGCACTGCAATATAGTTCACGCAATGCATCACGGTTAAGCTGCACTGGTGTAACTAAAGCATACTGAATTAATGAATGTTCATTCAGAAATTGTGTCCAAGCCCGAAATTGCTCATCCAGAATGGTTTCGATTTGCTGAATGGAAATAGGATTAACTTTAGCAATTAAAAAGCTTCCCTGTAATGCCATTTTCAAAACTTTGAGGGAATTCAAAAACAAGGGTTAGTTTTTATAAAGGATGATGTATAAAGCAAGAATATGAAATCCGATCTAAAAACCACCAGCTAGATTTGAGAGATCTTTCCGATCAAAGCTCGAAATATTCAGCAATCGTGTTTATATGCTCTGTATATCTGAAAAATGATGATGTTAAACACAAACAAAAACTCATCACTTATAAGGTTTCAAGGACTAGTGGGTTAGGTGAGAGCGTGACAGGTTAGGTTAGAAAAGAAATTAAATGCATTTATCACCGCTCAATAATTCTAACCAAACAACCTAACCAGCCGAAAAACATCTTATCACCGAAACCTGTCAGCCAATAAACATCTTATCACCGAGACCTATCAGCCTATGTACACACACATACACACTTATTATTTCTAATTATTGTGGATTTAAAATAACCAATCAATAATTCAAGAATTAATCCACAATAATCAGACAAACTCACAATTAAATAGACATAAAATTAACAAAATATCATTAATTGATATATGTCAATAAAATATTTATTTAATTATGCTACAATGATATCTCCAGAATAATCATGCAGATAAGCAAATAAAACAAACAAAATCCAGAGAATGAAATTCACTGGCTGCAAGCAAATTGAACAGACATTTTAAAAGATCATGTGAAATTTAAAAACATACCAAGCTCACTTACCAACCTTGAAAAGGTTGCTTCATCCAAAGCTTTAGTAAAAATGTCTTCCAACTATTTTTCACTAGGAACAAAATGCAGTTCCATAGTGCCTTTCATCACATGCTCCCTGATGAAATGGTATCTGATGTCTATGTGCTTGGTTCTAGAATGCTGCACTAGATTCTGTGATATTGCAATTGCACTAGTGTTATCACAGAAAATTGGGATCTTTTCAACTTAAACTCCATAGTCAAGTAGTTGATTTCTCATCCATAGAATCTGTGAACAACAACTCCCAGCTGCTATATATTCAGCCTCTGCATTTGAGGTAGATACTGAGTTCTGCTTCTTACTGAACCATGAGACCAGCTTGTTTCTCAAGAATTGACAGGTTCCTTTGGTACATTTTCTATCCATTTTGCAACATGCATAATCTGCATCTGAGTAACCAATTAGATCAAAACCAGAATCTCTAGGGTACCAAATGCCAAGGTTTGGTGTTCCCTTGAGATATCTGAAAATCCTTTTAATAGCTACTAAGTGAGATTCTCTAGGATCAGCTTGAAATCTAGCACATAAACATGTAACAAACATAATATCAGGTCTACTAGCTGTTAAGTATAAAAGAGATCCAACCATGCCCCTATAGCTTGTCATGTCCACATTTTTTTTCCATAGTATTCAGTTCAAGCTTAGTGGCAGTAGCCATGGGTGTTTTTGCAGAAGAGCAATCTGCTAAATCAAACCTTTTTAAAAGATCATAAATGTATTTTGTTTGACTTATAAAAATTCCCTCATTCACTTGTTTAACTTGTAAACCAAGAAAATAAGTTAATTCACCCATCATACTCATTTCATATCTACTTTGCATGAGTTTGGAAAACCTCTTGCAAAGTTTCTCATCTGTAGACCCAAATATTATATCATTTACATAAATTTGGACAAGTATCATAGAGCCATTGACATTTCGGTACAAGAGAGTTTTATCAACAGTACCTCGAATGAAGTGATTCTCTATAAGGAACTGTGAGAGTGTGTCATACCAGGCTCTAGGTGCTTGCTTCAGGCCATAGAGTGCTTTGAGTAGAAAGAACACATATTCTGGAAAGTCTGGATCTTCAAAACTAGGCGGTTGACTAACATACACCTCCTCCTCCTCCAGAATACCATTCAGAAATGCACTCTTGACATCCATTTGATAGACTTTGAAATTGGCATGCGCTGCATAGGCCAGGAAGATCCTTATTGCTTCTAACCTTGCCACTGGAGCAAAGGTTTCTTCAAAATCAATTCCTTTCTCTTGACAGTAGCCTTTAGAAACTAATCTAGCTTTATTCCTTGTGACTATGTCATTCTCATCCATCTTGTTCTTGAATACTCACCTAGTGCCAATCACTGATTTGTCTTTAGGTTTGGGTACAAGTTTCCATTCTTCATTTCTTTCAAACTGGTTTAGCTATTCTTGCATTGCTAAAACCCAGTCTGGATCCAGAAGAGCATGTTCAACTCTCTTTGGTTCCTCTTTGGATAGAAAACTTCTATATAAGCATTCTTCTTGAGTTGCTCTTCTTGTTTGGACCTTTGCATTAGGATCTCCAATGATAAGCTCAGATGGATGATCCCTGGTCCATTTTCTTTCTGGTGGTAAGTTTGCCCTTTATGAAGTGGCTTCATTTTCTCTCTGTTGATCATTGTGGCTTGTTATTGAGTTTTGATTGTGAGAAACTCCCCCTGAGTGTATGGCCCTCGAGATTTATGGAGTTCTTGCAGATTCATCAACAGATGCTTCTCTTTGATTTTCTACAGATGCTTCAAATTGATTTCCAACCGATGGAGTAAGTTGCTCTTTAATAGGTGGTTCATTCTGCACTTCAACTGTTGATCCTTGTCTGTTTCTCACACCATTTGATCTCCATTCTTCATCATCATCTTCACTTTCTTCACCACTTCTCTCATTCTCAAATGAGAGAGACTCATGAAAACCTTCATCTACTAGACCAGATATTTTCTTGTCATCAAAGACAACATGTATGGACTCCATTACAATGTTTAGTCTTAGGTTGTAGACTCTATAGGATTTTCCAGCTGAGTATCCAACAAAGATAGCTTCATCAGCCTTTGAATCAAATTTTCCAAGATGCTCACCATGATTTTTCAGTACAAAGCATTTGCATCCAAAGACATGCAGAAAGTTGATTGTTGGTTTCTTGCATTTGAAAAGTTGATAAGGTGTCATGCCTTTTGCTTGATTGACAAAAGAAATATTCTGAGTGTAGCATGCAGTGTTTATATCTTCTGCCCAGAAGTATGTTGGTAGCTTAGACTCTTCAAGCATTGTTCTTGTAGCTTCAATTAGAGTTCTGTTCTTTCTTTCCACCACACCATTTTGTTGAGGAGTTCTTGGTGCAGAGAATTCTTGGATAATTCCTTCTTCTTCACAAAACTCTCTTATTACAGAATTCTTGAACTCAGTTCCATTGTCACTTCTGATTCTCTTTACTTTGAGTAAAGGATTGTTGTTGACTATCTTGATGTGATTTATAATGACTTCACCCGCCTCATCCTTAGAGTGCAGAAAGAATGTCCAAGAGAATTTTGAGAAATCATCAATAATCACAAGACAGTATTTCTTCTTTGAGATTGACAACACATTGACTGGTCCAAAGAGATCCATGTGAAGTAGTTGCAAGGGTTGATCAATTGATGACATTGACTTTGATTTGAAAGAGGCCTTCTTCTGCTTACCTTTTTGGCATGCATCACACAATCCATCCTTGGAGTAATCCAATTTTGAAATACCTCTAACCAAATCCTTCTTTACCAACTCATTCATTGCTTTAAAACTCAAGTGTGACAGTCTTTTATGCCAAAGCCAACCTTCATCTACACTTGCCTTGCTGAGAAGACATGTAGTTATGTTTGCATTTGTTGAATTGAAGTCATCAATGTACACATTTCCTCTTCTATCTCCTGTCAACACTACCTTGTTGTCACTTTTCTTGAAAATGACACGAGCTTCAGATGTGAACCAGACATTCTGGCCTTTATCACATAATTGGCTGACACTTAGCAAGTTATGCTTAAGTCCATCAACCATTGCTACTTCTTCAATGACAACATTCACTTGTGAAATCAAGCGGAAATCAAGCCATATCCTCTAGTATATCCTTTGTTGTTGTCTCCAAAGGTAATGTTGGGGCCAGCTCTCTCCTCAAGCTTAGTGAGCAGGGTAGAATCTCCAGTCATGTGCCTAGAACAACCACTACCCAGGTACCAAAGATTCTTTCTGTGTCCCTGCACACATCAAAATCAAGTCAAGTTGATTTTGGTACCCAAGTTTTCTTGGGTCCTGCCTTGCTAGCATTTTTCTTTATTTTCAAGCCATTACTACCTAGGGGTTCTGATTGAGTTAAATCAACCTTAACTCTTGGTGTAGGTTTCTGAAAAATAGGTTGTTTCACTTGCTCACATGCATTAAAACTAGATGTATAATTTTGCATAGTCTGTGCAAACATGTTATTCATCATCCATGGCAACTGAGGCATATTAGAAGCATTGTAATATGGATTCTACATGAATGGAATGTTAGCATAATGACTAGATGCATGAGCAGGCTGGACAAACATGTTTGGCATAACATTCATAGCAGGCATAAGTACTGACTTAGGCATACTAGGCACAGAAGCATTCTTAACAGATTTAAAGTTGACAAATAAATGATTAACACTACCACAGTTCACACATTCCTTTCGAGGAGCATATTTATCAGGTGTGTAATTACTATGTTTGTTAATTCCTACCTTGACATTTCTATTCTTCTTATTAGCCTTAGCCTTAGGTTCAGTCTTTTCTAACTTATCCTTCAATTTCTTGATTGACAAGTTGCCTATGTTTCCTTGTTCAACTGACTTGGTTTTGCTACACTCTCCATTAACAAAGTTCTTATTGACAGGCCCGTACTTTTTATTCAATTTAGTTAAAGTTGCTTTACTAACAGGGTTAAGTCTCAAAGAACATTCTTTTTCGACTAAATCACTGTCTGAAGCAACTTCCCTATCAACATCTAACTTAACTTCTGCTAATTTGTGAAAATAATCAACTCCTTGTATACTATAAATTTCTTCAGTTTTAGCATTTGATCCCTTCCACTTAGCAATTAAGTCTTGTTCCTCTTTTAACTGTTTTATTAAACACTCTTCTCTTTTTAGGATGCTAAGAATGAGTTACTTGAGGCTCTGAAAAGAGAAGAGTGTTTAATAAAATAGTTAAAAGAAGAACAAGACTTAATTGCTAAGTGGAAGGGATCAAAGGCTAAAACTGAAGAAATTTATAATATACAAGGAGTTGATTCTTTTCATAAATTAGCAGAAGTAAAGTTAGGAGTTGCTGGGGAGACTGCTTCAGACAGTGACTCAATGGATGTGGTATGTCCATTGAAGTTGGAACCTGTCAGCAAAGCAACCTTGATTAAACTAAATAACCAATATGGACCTGTCAGCAAAAACTTTGTAGTTGGAGAGTGCAGCAAAACTAAATCTGTTGAACAAGGAAACATAGGCCATTTATTCATCAAGAAATTGAAGGATAAATTAGAAAAGACAGAACCAAAGGTTAAGGCTAAAAAGAAGAATAGAAATGGTAAAGTAGGAATTAACAAACATAGCAATTACACACCTGATAAGTATGCTCCTAGGAAAGAATATGTAAAATATGGTAGTGTTAATCATTTGTCTATCAACTGTAAAGCTGTTAAAGATGCTTTTGTGCCTAGTATGCCTATATGTGTGCCTATGCTTGCTATGAATGTTACACCTAACATGTTTGTTCAACCTGCTCATGCATCTAGTCAGTATGCTAACATGCCATTCATGCATAATCCATATTACAATACTTTTTACATGCCTCAGTTGCCATGGATGATGAATAACATGTTTACACAGACTATGCCAAATTATACATCTAGTTTTAATGCACGTGAGCAAGTGAAACAACCTATTTTTTAGAAACCTACACTAAGAGTTAAGGTTGATTTAACTCAATTAGAACCCCTGGGTAGTAAGGGCTTGAAAAATAAGAAAAAAGGCTAACAAGGCAGGACCCAAGAAAACTTGGGTACCAAAATCAACTTGATTTTGTTCTGATATGTGCAGGGAAATAGAAAGAATCTTTGGTATTTGGACAGTGGTTGTTCTAGGCATATGACTTGAGATTCTACCCTGCTCACTAATTTTGAGGAGAGAGCTGGCCCTAGCATTACCTTTGGAGACAACAGCAAAGGATATACTAGAGGATATGGCTTGATTTCATAAGGGAATGTTGTCATTAAAGAAGTAGCACTGGTTGATGGACTTAAGCATAACTTGCTAAGTGTCAGTCAACTGTGTGATAAAGGCCAGAATGTCTGGTTCACATCTGAAGCTTGTGTCATTTTCAAGAAAAGTGACAATAAGGTAGTGTTGACAGGAGATAGAAGAGGAAATGTGTACATTGCTGACTTTAATTCAACAAATGCAAACATGACTACATGTCTTCTCAGCAAGGCAAGTGTAGATGAAGGTTGGCTTTGGCATAAAAGACTGTCCCACTTGAGTTTTAAAGCAATGAATGAGTTGGTAAAGAAGGATTCGGTTAGAGGTATTCCAAAATTGGATTATTCCAAGGATCGATAGTGTGATGCATGCCAAAAAGGGAAGCAGAAGAAGGCCTCTTTCAAATCAAAGTCAATGTCATCAACTGATCAACCCTTGCAACTACTTCACATGGATCTCTTTGGACAAGTCAATGTGTTGTCAATCTCAAAGAAGAAATATTGTCTTGTGATTATTGATGATTTCTCAAAATTCTCTTGGACATTCTTTTTGCACTCTAAGGATGAGGCGGGTGAAGTCATTATAAATCACTTCAAGATAGTCAACAACAATCCTCTACTCAAAGTAAGGAGAATTAGAAGTGACAATGGAATTGAGCTCAAGAATTCTGTAATAAGAGAGTTTTGTGAAGAAGAAGAAGAAGAAGAAGAAGGAATTATCCAACAATTCTCTACACCAAGAACTCCTCAACAAAATGGTGTAGTGGGAAGAAAGAACAGAACTCTAATTGAAGCTGCAAGAACAATGCTTGAATAGTCTAAGCTACCAACATACTTCTGGGCAGAAGCTATAAACACTGCATGCTACACTCAGAATATTTCTTTGGTCAATCAAGCAAAAGGCAAGACACCTTATCAACTTTTCAAAGGCAAGAAACCAACAATCAACTTTCTGCATGTCTTTGGATGCAAATGCTTTGTACTGAAAAATCATGGTGAGCATCTAGGAAAATTTGATTCAAAGGCAGATGAAGCTATCTTTGTTGGATACTCAGCTGGAAAATCATACAGAGTCTACAACCTAAGACTAAACATTGTAATGGACTCCATACATGTTGTCTTTGATGAAAGGAAAATATCTGGTCTAGTAGATGAAGGTTTTCATGAGTCTCTCTCATTTGAGAATGAGAGAAGTGGTGAAGAAAGTGAAGATGATGATGAAGAATTGAGATCAAATAGTGTGAGAAACAGACAAGGATCATCAGTTGAAGTGCAGAATGAACCACCTATTGAAGAGCAACTTACACCCTCTGTTGGAAATCAATTTGAAGCATTTGTAGAAAATCAAAGAGAAGCATCTGTTGATGAATCTGCAAGAACTCCATCAATCTCGAGGGCCATACACTCAGGGGGAGTTTCTCACAGTCAAAACTCAACATCAAGCCACAATGATCAACACTGAAAGGGTATCTTCGATATATTATTTATTTTGGTATTTGTACAATTTAACATAAAATTTAATTACACTTATTTATCCTCTCCACTAGGTCATGAATTTAATTGATTCTGTCAAAAGTCAAAAGTCAATTATAGCTAAATCTATTTTTAATTATAATAGATATTCCATTATTGCGAAAAATCAAATTATATTTTTATGGAATATATCTCTACACCAAGGCAATAAGATCGAACAAGAAATATCGAGGTGTGATATTTTTTAGATCTCCGTTGCAAAAGTAATAAGGCGATAGGCTCGAACAAAGAATATTCGAGGATTAATATTCTTTAGAAAACTCGTGCTATATTTAAAAACGATCAGTTTTTATTCAAAAATATTCCGCCTTCGCACTCAAAATACTTTTATCCTCAAGAATATTAATATTCAGTGGTAGAATATTAATACTCATTTTTATATCGTGCTAAAAATATTTAAAGTAATTTCTCCCGCTTCTTCAATTTATTCTATTTTTCGGAGAAAATTATTTTAAATACTCAAAATTATTTCCTACACTCTCAATATATTTTATATATTAGGAAATATATTCTAAGTATTTATTCAAGTCAAAACATTGGTCAAAAGATGCATCTATTTCATAGAAAGACCAATCGTATTTTATTCGGAACAGAAACCTGATTTAATCGTATTAAATCCAAATAAAATACTTCCACTTGCTAGAATGACTTGAAACTTGTGATGGGTCACTTAAATGTTATTTTCTATGCATGGTAAATGTTTCGTAATTTTCTGAAAATTTTGGTCCGGGCACGAAAATCGAGACAGTGGGTCCACGTTTGACCACGTTTGACCAGGTCAACGTTGACCATTTTTGACCAAACTTTCCAGAATTTCATTTTATGATATTCCTAAGTGCTCCATAATTTTAGAATTATTTATTGGGAATTTTCATATTATTCGGGTATTTAATTAACGAAATATGTTACGTATTTATTCGTTAATTGATACGAGTATGATAAAATTAATTAGAGCTCCAAACACAGCTGGTATTACTTTACCAAACCCACTCCAAAGAAACACAAAACCACCCCCAACAAACACAATACCACTTTTCACCTCATCAATCCAAGTGCTTTCAATCTCAACCACTCCTTTTACCTTCAATCCTCACCCTTCCTTCCACCCAACTCCTCCTATAAATAAACCCCCTCCCCCAACCATTTTCTTCAAGCTAAGGAGCCAAATAAGTGCTGGGAATTTAGAAGTGTGAGCTCTCTCAATATATCCAAATACTCTGTACACCCACTTCATCACAAAAACCTTCTCTTTCTTATATATACTTATATATATACAAGGTTTTTGTTCCAACAAGCTTAGTTCCTTCAACCAAGCTCTCTTCCACCAAGCACACTCCTCTACCACCACTATCCGACCTCCCGAAGGGCTGCCCAAGATCGTCCAACACGCCAAAATCCGGCCGAACCTCCGGCGAATTTTTCCGGCGATATCCAAAAGTGGTAATTTTTAGCTTCACTATTCGAGTCTTAACCGACCATATTTTATATACATATAAGAGCTCTATACCTTCATCTCATATTCTTTATAAATCTCTTATATCGGATCTCTAAACGAGACCATAAAATCCGTACAAGGATTAAATTTCGAACAACGATTCGAAATATTACAAAACCTCAAAAAGAGGTTATATTTGACGACGGTCAAATAATTACATCGAGCTTGATTTAATTCCCTTCTATCACCTTAGTGTTCCGAGGGAAAAGAATCTAAAAGCCTTAATTAATTAAATCTTTAACGCACTTACTTTGGCCATTATTATTATTGTGATATATATAATTGTGTTAAAGCGTGATTTGTTTCCCTTCTATCACCTCTAGTGTTCCGGGGGAAATAAGTTGTTAAGCTTCTATTTATATATTTTGTGCACTGTTTTCTTCTAGTCCTCACACTTGTGAGTGATACTACTTTAAACGCATAATAGCGTGGCGAAAGCCTTTTATATATTTTCCGCACTTTTTATTCTCGTCCTCACACTTGTTAGTGATTTTACTTTCCGCACTTTTTCTTCTCGTCCTCACACTTGTGAGTGATTTTACTTTTCGCACTAATTTAACGCATAATAGCGGCCCTCATTTTATCCTATAGATAAGCGAGTACTTTTCTGTACGTGTGCGTTTATTTGTGTGTTGTGTTTAATTGGCCAAATAATATTAAAGTGCAAATTGTTAAAGTAATATTGTAACACTCTCGTTTAAATATAAATACGAATAGTCTACAATAAGACTATATCGAACGAGAAGTTGTTTATCAAAGATCCTTTAGCTATAAAGTTCATCAAGGACTTGATCTATACAATACTTCGAAATAGACGTATTTTCAACAAAGAAGTAATTGTAAGTATAGTTCGATCTTCATAAAAGACGAGCTAAAGTATACGATTATAAAACCTTATAAGCCTACAAGCTTAAAGGAAATAATCAAGATTTACAAACTCCGAGATATATTTAAATCTCACTATACGGAGTATTGTATTAAAAAGTAATAAGCAAATAAAGCTTATTGAACTTACTTTAATTAATATTCGGGTAAGAATATTATAGTCACCGTAGGACATATTAAGTCCAAACCTCTCTTTATATTAAAGTTTGTTTCGTAGATATTGTTTTCTAAGTTTTGCAATGAGGTGAAGTTGAAGTGAGGTGATTCTCGTTCTAAGACCCAAGTCCTAGGCATTAACGGGGAGTTAGTGGCCTTTGCACCGTGAAGAAGAGGAAAGACCCAAGGCCTTGCATCTAAGATCCAAGACCGGCAAAAGTAAGGAATTCAAAGACTACACCCAGGGTTCTACATCAACTTTGAAGAAGTAGCGGGGAGTTGCTGTCTAAGGTAAGTTGTGTAGGTTTTTCACAACGACTTTGAGGGTGTAACGGGGAGTTACAACCCAAGACGAGTCTTGTGCGTTTTTATATATTTATTGTGAGGTAGTGTCTTGGAGATACGTACCAAGACCAATATTTATAGGGTTGTAAAGGCTTTTCCGCCTACTAAAGGAGCGAGTTATTTTTAAGGGAAAATCTCGAGTCCGGAGAGGAGCTCGGGGACTGAAGTAGGGGTGAGCGAATCCATTAGGGGTTGCGCCATCGCGAACCAGGATAAAATCTCCTGTGTGGTATTTTCTTCCCTTATCTTTTATTTCTGCAGTTATAAACTGCATAACGACTCGGTAAAGTTTAAAAAGGGAAAATTATTTTAAAATGCCATAATAATTTTTAAATTGGTAATTAAGCTATTCAACCCCCCTTCTAGATTAATATAGCCATCTTACGGAACCTATCAATTAGTATCAGAGCGGTACTTTTTAACGTGTTTGTTGAGTGATTTGCAGATTTACAGGCACAACAAAAAGTTATCATACATGGCGTATCTAAATACCAACTTTGCAACGTGGAAAACGAGATTTCGCATCTATGCTAGATCTCAAGGTGTCAAAGTGTGGATGGCCATAGAAGACGGAGTTGTCATTCCTACCGAAACAATTGACGGTGTCATTGTTGAAAAGAAGGTTAGTGAATACACTCTTGCCGAGGAAAATATGATGAATGTAGCCGCAAAAGCGGAAATGGTTCTCACAAGTGCACTTGCAGAAAAAGAATATAAAAGTGTAAACAATTGCAAGTCCGCACAAGAAATTTGGAACAAATTAGTGGTTACCTACGAAGGAACCATTGATATAAAAGATTCTCGAATGGATACTTTAATCCACGAATACGAGAACTTTAAACTCCAAGAAGGAGAAAATATCATCGATATGGAAACAAGGTTTACTCGTATAATCGATGAATTATCTCAACTCGGAAAGAATTATTCTCGAAATGAGAAGAACCGAAGAGTTCTTAAGTCTTTACCTCCTAGTTGGAAGGTTAAAGTTACTACCATAAAAGAAATGCATAATCTCAATGATTATGACATTGATAGTTTATTCGGGAATCTTCGTGCATACGAAGAAGACAATATTCCGGATAAGGTCCTTCCTAAAGTGGAAGAGAAAAAGAAAAATATGGTGTTAAAAGCTATATTAATCGATGAAAATGAAAACGACGAGGAGTTAAACGAAGAACTCCAAGATCTCGATGAAAGCGAAGTTGCTTTACTAACGAGACAACTTCGTCGTGTGCTACAAAGCAAGGCTCAAAGATACGGAAAAGGCTTCCTTAAATCAAACAATCAAAAAAGAGTTTTTAACTCTAAAGGAAGACCTAATTACTCTCAAAATTATAGTCCTAACTATAAGAGTAATATTCCAACAACGAGCTATAACAAAGGCAAAGGCACTCAAAATACAAATGCCTATAATAATGCCAAGAACAATAATAATCCTCCTTACACTCCTCCAAAATATAAAGAACAAACTCCGGAGGAAACACAAGAGTGTGTTTCGAGTGTAAGCAACCGGGTCACTTCAAAAGAGAATATCCAAAGCTTGTTAAAGGAAGAATTCTCGTGGCGGAAAACGGTTGGGATCTAAGTGAGGATGAAGAAGCTCCGGAAGCTAGCGAAGAAATTGTCAACTTGTGCTTAATGGCTATCGGGGATGAAGCCACTTCAACTGGAGCCTCCACTTCTCATCAAGAGGTAAGTTCTAATCTCAACTACATCTTAAATAAATTGCAATTAGATGAATCTAACTTGAATCTAGTTGATATGAGCAAATATGATTTAATTAAGCGTGTAGTAGGTATCAACAACAAATATAAAGACGTTGATAAAAGGCTTCATCTATTATGGGCCGAGAAAATGAAACTCGAAGAAATGCATCATACGCAAAGTAAAGAGTTCACTCGAATGATGGATTTAAAACTCCAAAATGAAAATGAAATCATGGCATTGAATGACCAAAATCATCACTTAAAAAGTGAGGTCAATCAATTAAAGGAAAATGCTCTCAACCATGAAGTAGAAAATGTGGATCTAGTGCTTCAAGTTGAAGAGTTGAAAAATGAGAAGTTACAACTCAACGACAACATTAGTACACTTAATGTTGATCTTTTGAACTTAAAGATTCAAAACGAATCGATTGTTCGAAATAGTGTAACATCTCAATCTCATGAAAACAATCTTGAAAAAGAGAATGAGCTTTCACAAATCTTTGAGTTAAAAGAAAAGAAACTCTAAGAAGAAACTCAAAGAGTGAAAGAAGAAAATTTTAAACTCATATCTCAAGTTATGGATCAAGAAAGATTCTTTAACAACAAGATTGATGCCTTAGAAAGAGAAAAAGAAAACCTTGAAACGGTTGTTCAACAATTTACAAAAGGCAATGAGATGTTGAATAGAATGGTACACACTCAAGTACCCCGTAACCGTGAAGGTTTGGGATATGATAGGAACGCTCCCCCTGTTCGAAACGTTCAACCAAGAGTACAACCTATAGTAGCTCCCCCTCAACCACAAACTTTAAAATGTACTTATTGCAACAAAGATGGACATTCGGTCCTATATTGCAAATACAAGAGTGGTGAGATTAAGGGGAAGCATGTTTGGATTCGTAAAGGATCTAACCCACATGAGACGGTTAAAAGACAAGTACCATTTAACAAAGTTGCCTATAATGGTCAAAAGCAACAAAGGTTTCAACAACCTGTTAGATATCAAAATAGAAACACAATGTATTACAACAATGCTAGTAGGAATACATTTAGAAATCAATATGCTCCTAATCATAATTTCTATCCTCAAAATGCTCCCTACTTTGCAAATGCTAGAAATAATATGCATCGTGTTAATTCTAGATTTTATGATAATACTAGATATCCACAACATCATGTTAGACATCATGCACCTAGAAATATCTATATGCCTAACAATGATTATTCTATGCCTAGATTTTATAATGAAAATTCGAATATTATCTATGATGGACTAACCCCAGGACCCTCAAGAAGAAAGCGTACCTATAAGTTTAATTGATTTATTTTGTAGGTTTGTCTTGCCGCGAAACAAGACATGTGGTACCTTGATAGTGGTTGTTTGAGACATATGACGGGTAACGAGTCATTATTAAACAACATTAAAAAGGTCACTGTAGGAAGTGTCACATTTGGAGATAGTAGTAAAGACATCATTGTCGGCATCGGAGACATCGGAAATAGTCACTTCAAGATTTCAAATGTACAACTAGTCACGGGACTAAAATACAATCTTCTCTCGATAAGTCAACTTTGCGACAATGATTACAAGGTAATCTTCTTTACTACTCATTGTTGTATTTTGGATAAAGATTGGAAATTAATTCTCACTTGCCCTCGAAATAAAAATGTGTACACATGTGACATGAGCAAGAATGAGAATGTATGCCTAATCACCACAAACGATGACCCTTGGTTATGGCATCGAAGATTAGGACATGCAAACATGAAGTTGATTAAAAATATATCAACTAAAGATCATGTATGAGGTATACCAAAATTGAATTATAAAAAAGATCATACTTGTGAAGCTTGCGAGATTGGAAAACAAATTCGAGCATCTCACAAAGCTAAGTTCATGGTATCAACCTCTAGACCTCTCGAGCTTTTACACATGGATCTTATTGGTCCGGTTCCAATACAAAGTCTCGGAGGCTGTTCATACACGTTAGTAATCGTTGATGATTATTTACGATTCACGTGGACGGAATTTCTCAAATCTAAAAGTGATGCTTTTGAATCTTTCGCTTCTCTATGCAAAAAGATTCAAAATCAACAAAATAGTACCATAGTCTATATACGAACGGATCATGGTAAAGAATTTGAGAATTCCAGTTTTACGAACTTTTGTGATGAAAATGGAATCACACACAACTGTTCCGCTCCATACACTCCTCAATCAAATGGAGTTGTAGAAAGGAAAAATCGAACACTACAAGAAATGGCAAGCACTATGCTTAATAAATATCGTCGACCTAAATACTTTTGGGCCGAAGCGATGTCTACTTCTTGCCATATTCTTAATCGGGTTTTGATACGACCAATATCTCAAAAGACTCCTTACGAGCTTTATTTTGGCAAACCACCGAAACTAAGTTACTTTTGATTATTCGGATGCAAATGCTTCATATTAAACTCGAAAGACTATCTTACCAAATTTGATCCTAAATCAAGTGAAGGTATATTTCTCAGATACTCTACAAATAGCAAAGCCTATCGAGTATTCAATCTTATAACACTTGTGGTGGAAGAATCAATGAATGTTGCATTTGATGAAAGAAAACCACCATCAAAGTACAAAGATCTTGTTGAAAACGATAATGTTGAACAAGACGATGTAGAAAATATTATTCGAAAATTCGAAAATATGGATCTTGGAACTCCCATCCCTAGAAATCCATTAGAATTAGCCGAAACGGAAGTAGAACTTCCAAAAGAAATTCCTATTATTAGAAGTCATCCACTAGATAATGTTCTTGGAGACTTAAATAAAGGAGTTCAAACGCGGTCACAAGTACAAAACGTTGTGAATCATCTTAGTTTTCTATCACAAATAGAACCTAAGACCGCTAAAGATGCTTTACTAGACGAGGATTGGATCTCGGCTATGCAAGATGAATTACTACAATTTACTCGTAGCAAAGTTTGGGAACTTGTTCCAAAACCCCACTACACCATAAACAGCCTACGGTAACACCAAAAAAATGTTACAGCAGGTCCATTATATGTTAGCTTAGGCCCAAAAATTGCTAAGGTAACATCTTTTCGATGATAGCTCTCAGCATGTTGCCTTAGAGGTCTAAGCTAACATCTTTGATCCCTAACGTAACATCTTTGAGGTTTACTATTTTGTTTAAGTGTAAACTTTACACTAATTTCAGACAGCGGGATAATTATGCCGCTCAATTTTCATTTGGGCCGCTCAAACATTTTACTACCCGCTCAAACACTACTGTAAACATTTTATTTTTACTTTTCACCGGAAACATTTACTTTTATGTTTTTTTGATTTTTTGATTTTGTTTTTATTATAATATGCATTATATTTAATAAATAAATAGAACCTAAAAAATAATAACAATTAAATACCTTGATATTCGAAAAAATACCTCATTCAATTTGTAAACTCTTACTTTTTAAAAAAATCAAATATTATAAAGGTAAATGTGATTTTTAAATAATTAAATACTTTTTTGGTTAAAAAATTCAGAATTGAGTTTTTTAATGATCTAAGGTAACATATAATGTATGTTACTAACATCAAACACTTTAAAGCTAAGGTAACATCACCTTTGTGGCTGAGGTAACATAAAAAACAAAATGTTCTGTTAGGTCCAAAGTAACATGCTAAGGTAACATATTCTAGCAACATCGATGAAAAAAATGTAACGATAGGCCATATATGGTGTAGTGCCCAAAGATACTTCCATAATTGGAACCAAATGGGTATTTAGAAACAAGTTAGATGAAAATGGAACGGTTGTTAGAAATAAAGCGAGATTAGTCGCTCAAGGCTATACCCAAATGGAAGGGATAGACTTTGATGAAACTTATGCACCCGTAGCACGAATCGAATCAATTCGAATGCTATTAGCTTACGCGTGTCATAAAAATTCCAAGGTATACCAAATGGATGTCAAATCGACCTTCTTAAACGGGATATTAGAAGAAGAAGTTTATGTTAAACAACCTCCCGGTTTTGAAGATGCCACGCATCCGGAGTATGTATACAAATTATACAAAGCTTTATACGGCTTAAAACAAGCCCCAAGAGCTTGGTATGAAAGGTTGAGCAAGTTCCTATTAGAAAACAATTTTAAAATGGGAACGGCCGATAAAACCTTATTTACAAGACAAGAAAAAGATGATATCTTGCTTGTACAAATATACGTAGATGACATCATCTTTGGGTCAACCAATGATGCACTATGTAAAGAATTCTCTCATAATATGAGCAAAGAATTCGAAATGAGTATGATGGGTGAATTAAATTTCTTTCTAGGTTTGCAAATTAAGCAAACTGATGAAGGCATACATATTTCACAATCGAAATATTGTAAAGAAATGCTAAAGAAATTTGAAATGGAAAATTCAAAACCCATCTCTACTCCCATGTCAACTTCTGATAAATTAACAGAAGATCCCAACGGAATACCCGTTGACAATAAGAAATATTGAGGCATGATTGGTAGCTTGCTATACATTACCGCAAGTCGTCCCGATATTCAATATAGTATCGGTAAGTGTGCTAGATTTCAAGTAGCACCAAAAGAATCTCACTTATCCGCTGTGAAACGAATATTGAGATATTTAAAAGGAACCACTGACGTAGGTCTTTGGTATCCAAAAGGAGTACCATTCGACTTAGTATGTTTTTCTGATTTGGACTATGCCGGGCATTTAGTCGATAGAAAAAGTACAAGTGGTACATGTCAGTTTCTGGGTGGATGCCTAGTATCTTGGTTTTCCAAGGAACAAAATTCGGTATCTATTTCCACTACGGAAGCCGAGTATATAGCGGCCGCAAAATGTTGTGCTCAAATATTATGGATGAAGCAAACATTAGCCGACTATAATACTAAATTTGATGTAATCTCAATCTTATGCGACAACACGAGTGCTATTGATCTTAGCAAGAATCCCGTGTTACATTCAAGATCTAAGCATATAGATGTGAGACATCATTTCTTACGTGATCATGTCAATAAAGGCGATATAAAATTGACTCATATTGAAACTGAGTACAATCTCGCAGACATATTCATGAAACCATTGAATTTCGAAAGATTCACTAAACTCCGTTTGGATTTAGGAATGTTGGAAATTCCAAAATGAATGGTTTATATTGATATATAAATATTATAAATATTTATATATTTTTGTGAGAATATTTATCATTATTTATAATCATCTCACGAAAAAGATATCTTTCCGGATGATTAGATCTCTAAAACTCCGATTCATCGATAATGATAACATATGAAACTTTATCGATCGGGTGTTATTGAGAACTTAATTTTCCTACGGATAAAGATAAAACTATTCGAGCAAATATTTATCGGTATTAAAATCGGAAATATTTTTGAGATACTAAATAATTGATATCTATCTCAAATACAAAGAATCAAAATATTAGTATAATTACTAGTATTTAAGTATTAATATTTACTATATTATTATATTATTATATAATAATTATTATTAGTTTTCAAAACTATTTTCGAAAATAAAAATAAATATTTTCTGAATATTTTGGTCATTTCGACCCAGTCCATATAGCTAGCCCAGCCCAACTCAGCTTAACCCGGTCCAATTCACTAAACCCTACAATCTGGACCATTCATTTTAAGGATGGATTAATCCTGATCGTTTATTAGCAAAATATATATACAAAACTAAACACAATATTCATTTGTGTGTGTACTGTTCAAGCCGCGTGTTGTCTCTCTCAAACCCTAATCTCTTATTTCTCTATCGAGTTCTCTCACCGCTTCTATCCTTTTCCGATCAAAAACCCTAAATACTCGACCGTATTTAATGATTTTATACACCAAATCGAGTTTATTTTCATCCTGTGTACCGATTAACCTCATAATCTGTACAAATCAAAGTTGAGTTAGGATAGATCGAAATGATTTTGAAAAATTAATCGTTATCATCTCAATTGATATCGATTTATAGATCAAAATCGACATTTATACACATATATATATGATATATATACACACACACTAACACGATTTCAATTTTCTTTGTTTTAAGTTTTCAAAACCCTAACTCGAGTTTGAGTGTTTTATGCAGATTTTATGAAGAAATGTTCTAATTAAAGACCTCACGGTGTTTAACTCTCCCAAATCAAGACCAGTGAAGCTCTATCTCGCTCAACTCGGCTTCGACTCAGTAAGTTAACTCACCACTCGACGAGTTATGGATCGGTAATTCCCGAGATGACTACGAGGCCTTGGGGTAAGGTATTATTTCGATTAAACTCAGTAACTCGTATGCTTTCTGTGTAATCCGATGTGATCTCGTATGTTCTATGTGTGGAATCATGAATTTTATTAAACCACTCTATGATATCTAGAATCTTATTAACGATTTATGTGGTTATTTGAACATTCGGATGGTTAACATGACACTTGATTAAAGTTGTGAGTCTATGCTAAATCTTTATGGTTTGAATATGGTTGAGTTATTAGACATGTATTTCTGAAATGGAAATTCAATTAACATGCTTGATTGATTTTTCTTGATATATGGACTCTGTTGATTGGATTAATTTGATTTGAATTTATGTTGATTGAGACTAATCCAAGAGATATGATATGTTAAAAATAGCTGTTAACACTATGTATATGTGGATTATGTCTTTTGACTTGGTCAACTGAGTATTTTGAGAATGTGGAATAATAAACTTGGTATCTCTGTACACTTGAAAATTTGAATATGTTAAAAAGCTGATATGTTTTGTTTTTGTGATTTGGCCAGTCAATTGAAGTGCCTAGTTGATCTTTGAAACACTGATTCACTCTATATGACTTGATTTAATTATTCACTTCTATAGTATTTACGGCCTTGAAAATTCAGTTACATGATTAATTGATATCTGAATGGTACTGCATGTGTGAGATATGTTATATGATGCTGTAAGAAAATATAAACATTGTGCTATTATAGTTGCAATAATTGACTTAGTCCTGTATGATATATGTCTATCAGAACTTGTGAGATGGTAGTGGTTTATCTTAGTTCTACTCTTGGTCAGACTGTGATCCATATACTATTATATGATGCTGAATTTGGTTTCTATATCTTGATGTACTTTGCTAAAACTTAAAATTCTTCTTAACTCTTGAGTCTTATGTGTCTAAGTAAGAATTAAAGTTAATATTTTTGCTATTGACCCTATCTGTCTTTTAATCACTACTGATATTACAATCAGTCACATGTGGTTCTAATTACTGGTGCTGGAAAATCAAACTGTGTGTTATAATATGCTGATATAATGAGTAGTGAACTTGGTATTTTTAACACACATGGAATGCTCATGTGCAAAGAATGACATGTTTGTCTTTGGTAATCTGATAAGATAATTATGATGCTTAGTTTCTTAATCTAATTGTCTGTGTAGTATGAATTACTTTAATATATTCAAAAATGAGCTTCATAATTTATTATTTACAAAGAGATTCTGAATGGTCTGAGTAATAATGCTTGTATGATTGGTAATATTGCTTAAGTGAGAATATTGAATTGATATAGTAAATTGTGTGCTTTTGTGACAAATTACTGTTCTAAATGGGTATTATCTGTAATTACAATCTGTGAATTATAATATTATGAACTGATTATACTGTGAAAAATATGAGGTGTGTCTACACTATGTGACTTGGTCAATAACATGTTATGAAAATCTTTTGGTGATAAGACCTTACTGAACTGCTAGACAAATTGTTATGTAATGTGAATTGATTTGGATATATATGATCTACTGTTATAACTAATATTGAGGTCATGGAACTATATACAGTCATGCACACACACACACATGCCCTCATCCAAAGACCTGGCTGGGGATCCTCTTGAGAACCCCAGTATCTGGACACTGGGATGATAACGGCCACTTAGAATAATAGTATTCATTCCTTGCATATATTTAGTTAATTGGTATGGTATTATAATCTGTGAAACCATTGTTGTAGTCTGTGTGCAGTGTATGCTTGGTTTATATATGTGACTTAGTCAATATATGATTTGTGCCTCTTAAATAAAAGAAAGATTGTGGTCTGGTGTGCATATCTCTTTCAATCAATCATTTGTAACATATAGAACCTTGAGTCATTAATATATTCTTATAGTACTAAAAGTGGTAGCTTGGCATTAAATGAAGATGACCTCAGTTGGACTTCAAGGGTTACAAAGTTTGTCTTTAGGTGATAACTTTTAGTAGAGTTAGCCATGTGTCCCCTTTTATGTAACTTTGAAAAGTCAAATATGTCATAAAATATGCATTACATGTCCAGTTATGATATTATGAGAGTATTGTCTCCATACACTTATACACTCATGCCTGACACAATATATTCCCACACCACTGTCAACACTATTTATGGTACAAACTTAAGTCATGGTCTGTACATATAGAACCTTCATCAGTCTGTCACTTGGTTCACTTCACATACCCGGATTGGATTTCAAAAACCTCATGCATTGAGCCACAAAACAGCTGTTATCTGACATAGAGTATCTCTACCAATTGCATACAATCCTATATTTTCATCCTTGCATGCTGTGCAGTCCATTTAATGAAAACACTATAGAGTTTTCAAAATACATCATTTCTAGTGGGATTACATGAAAACTTGTGCATACTTGAGTTAATCTTTATATGTGGTAACTGCCTATATATAGATATGTATACATTTACAAGTACACACACTCACCTGCACTTGCATTACCACTACATGGACTACACACCATTAACCCCAAACCCAAACGCTAAAAACCTCACTCTTCTACCTTTATTTCCAACCATGAATAGAAAAGATTTTAACCATAAACTCTATGCTCCCTTCACTCCTTACTGTCACCCAGATAGCTCCAAAGAGCATTACCATAAGAAAATCAAACATGAACCCTCGAGCCTCAATGAATATGCTTATTTCTCTCATGCTAATAAGCTGCCTGTTTTTAGAAACCCTAACCCTAACATGACTTTTCAAGCTATGCCTATATCTAAAAAATCTGTTAACTCCCACAAAGCTAGAACAAACATCAAACCTCCAAGCCCTACCCTAGTGAGATTAGCCAATACTGGTAAACTCAATAGGATGCTTAAAAACAATCAGCCAGGAAAGATGGTTTATGTCCCACAAAATGGTGATGTTCACAGCATGTTCACTAGTGTCAAATGGGAAAACCTTGTGTTCTATAGGGGTTAAAATTTTTATACTCATTTGATTGCTGAATTCTATGCCAATATGGAGGTACAACAAGGGGTTGATGGTATCTTCTACTTGAGCTCAATTGTTAATGGTAAAAACATATATGTTGATCATAATGTCCTTAGAAAGTCTCTTAGGTTAGGTAATAAGTTTTCTGACCTTCCTTGTGTCAACATCTTTGATAAGTTTATCTTTAACCAAAGTGAGTTTGAGTTATTTCTTGGTCTCTTCTGTGAAGAGGATGTGCCTGATGGTTTATGTGTAAGAGAATTTGCTGTTAACTATAGACACTTTCTGCCTAAATTTCAACAACTTGCAATTGCTCTACGGTCAAATAGTCTGCCCAAGCCTCAAAATGACAAATTCTTTGACTTTGTTGACCTAAAAGTTATGTTTAAGATTGTGTCCAACTCTATAGATTTCAACATTAACTATGTGATTGTGCTAAACATGATAAATGCCTATAATGTTGATTACATGCCATATGGTTTGCTCCTAACCTCTATCTTTGAAACCCACTATGTGCACATGTCTAGGATGCATCTTAACAAGATTGAATACTGTGATGTTGATGGTTTGACTCAACCTAGAATTTCCTTGAAAAATTGTCAAACTAGTCATCCAAACAGAATTGTGATTCCTTCTCTTGCTCCCAAAACTGACATTTATGCTATCATTAGGGAAGAAGTCAACAAGATAAGTTTAGAAGTTTTGGTTCTTAAAGAGTCTAACATAGAGCTTCTAACTAGGGTTAAGAATCTAGAGGGAAAAGTTCATAAGGATAAAGAGAAAATGGTTGATGTTGTTGTTGAAACTGCTAAAAGAACTGAAACTAAGTTGGTTGGTGAACTGTGTGCTGTTGGTAATGATGATGAAATGGAGAAAGTATATGCTTCTTTGCCTGATCTAGGTGAAGATCTTGGTGTTGTTGCTTCTGATTCTGTTGTGGTTAAATCTGCAACTTGACTACTTGTTCTTGGTTACCATAATGCTTGCAAACCTATTTTTGAACTCTCTGCATGTTTCTGGGTTGTTTTTTAAGAACGCTTCTGGTAATGTTTCTGGTATGTTGCTTTCTGTTGTAATAATACCAATGTAGTTGTTTCTCTATAATTAGTGAACCACACTGATTAGTTGAGATCTCTATTGTGTATATAAGACTACATTGACTGAATCTTCTCATTGCACTTATTATATTTATCTGTCCTTAATCTTGACTGTCATGGCTATACCTACAAATGTTATATGATAGATATGAATTAGAAGACGAGGTAAACAAAAGAGTTTTGAATTATATGTTTTCTTAGTATTATACATTTGCAGTTCTTGTATGGAGAACCGACTTTCAATGATCAGCCTTCAACAGCTTTTTATGACCATTCAGATGGCATACGGAAATATTCATGTATTTATAAGACTAATTGATTTGTAATTGTGTGAAATAGTCGGACAGTTTTATTTAGATTATCCAGATTACATTTTGAGATTATCCTTATAAATTTAAATCTAGGTAACTTATGATGATTGTATCAATTCCATACTAAACAAAGATTTTGTACTAAACATTTTTTAAAAATTTTGCAATAGATAGAATGCTATGTGATCAGATTGAATGTTTTATATCGTCATTTTTTTTGTACGAATCTAGATTGCAAATTACAAGCAACACAGATCGACATCAAAACAAACAAACTCGAAATTACCGAATATACATTTTGGTAACACACCAATTACTATGATAAAAGAAAATTTTGTTCAAATATTCCCTTTTACTAAAAAGGTTTTCCAAACGAATAATGATTCAAAAGAAAGCCACAAGGAAGAGAAAATTAATTGGTAAAAACACCAATTAAAATCTTGTTCAAAAAGAAAAAATTCGGTACTCCACCAATTCAATTGGCCTTAATCGAATTTTTCAAAAAGGGGAAGAAAAAGGGAAATGACAAAATGGGAAGAAGAAATTAACAATTTGGTAATACACCAAGTTATATTATTCCAAAAAGGGGAAGAGATAAGGAAAGTAAAAATAATTTTGATTCAAAAACGAATCATATTTTCAGGGGAAGCACCAATTTTTAATAAATACATCAAAATTTACATCAAAAAGGGAGATATAAGGAAAGAAGAAATTAGAACTTTTTGGTATTATACCAAACAAAAAGGGGAAGAGGAAATTAGACCCCTAATTTAAAATTTTCAAAATTTCCTATTGTCTATCAATGTTTATTCATCTAATAAGTTGTTTTGCAGGAATTAATTAGTGGAGAATAACAATTGCTGTGTACTTCGAATCGAGTCTGAAATATTTTTTTTCAAAAATTCATGCATACACTAAGGGGAAGCACACACGGGTAATTTTTTAAATTTTATGTTTTATTTGGCAAACCAAAAAGGGGAAGATTGAAAGGGTATCTTCGATATATTATTTATTTTGGTATTTGTACAATTTAACATAAAATTTAATTACATTTAGTTATCCTCTCCACTAGGTCATGAATTTAATTGATTCTATCAAAAGTCAAAAGTCAATTCTAGCTAAATCTATTTTTAATTATAAGAGATATTCCATTATTGCGAAAAATCAAATTATATTTTTATGGAATATATCTCTACACCAAGGCAATAAGATCGAACATGAAATATCGAGGTGTGATATTTTTTAGATCTCCGTTGCAAAAGTAATAAGGCGACAGGCTCGAACAAAGAATATTCGAGGATTAATATTCTTTAGAAAACTCGTGCTATATTTAAAAACGATCAGTTTTTATTCAAAAATATTCCGCCTTCGCACTCAAATACTTTTATCCTCAAGAATATTAATATTTAGTGGTAGAATATTAATACTCATTTTTATCTCGTACTAGAAATATTTAAAGTAATTTTTCTCCAGCTTCTTCAATTTATTCTATTTTTCGGAGAAAATTATTTTAAATACTCAAAATTATTTCCTACACTCTCAATATATTTTATATATTAGGAAATATATTCTAAGTATTTATTCAAGTCAAAACATTGGTCAAAAGATGCATCTATTTCATAGAAAGACCAATCGTATTTTATTCGGAACCGAAACCTGATTTAATCGTATTAAATCCAAATAAAATACTTCCACTTGCTAGAATGACTTGAAACTTGATATGGGTCACTTAAATGTTATTTTCTATGCATGGTAAATGTTTCGTAGTTTTTTGAGAATTTTGGTCCGGGCACGAAAATCGAGACAGTGGGTCCACGTTTGACCACGTTTGACCAGGTCAACGTTGACCATTTTTGACCAAACTTTTCATAATTTCATTTTATGATATTCCTAAGTGCTCCATAATTTTAGAATTATTTATTGGAAATTTTCATATTATTCGGGTATTTAATTAACGAAATATGTTACGTATTTATTCGTTAATTGATACGAGTACGATACAATTAATTAGAGCTCAAAACACAGCTGGTATTACTTTACCAAACCCACTCCAAAGAAACACAAAACCACCCCCAACAAACACAATACCACTTTCCACCTCATCAATCCAAGTGCTTTCAATCTCAACCACTCCTTTTACCTTCAATCCTCACCCTTCCTTCCACCCAACTCCTCCTATAAATAAACCCCCTCCCCCAACCATTTTCTTCAAGCTAAGGAGCCAAATAAGTGCTGGGAATTTAGAAGTGTGAGCTCTCTCAATATATCCAAATACTCTCTACACCCACTTCATCTCAAAAACCTTCTCTTTCTTATATATACTTAAATATATACAAGGTTTTTGTTCCAACAAGCTTAGTTCCTTCAACCAAGCTCTCTCCCACCAAGCACGCTCCTCTACCACTACTATCCGACCTCCCGAAGGGCTGCCCAAGTTCGTCCAACACGCCAAAATCCGGCCGAACCTCCGGCGAATTTTTCCGGTGAACTTTTTCCGGCGATATCCAAAAGTGGTAATTTGTAGCTTCACTATTCGAGTCTTAACCGACCATATTTTATATACATATAAGAGCTCTATACCTTCATCTCATATTCTTTATAAAGCTTTTATATCGGATCTCTAAACGAGACCATAAAATCCGTACAAGGATTAAATTTCGAACAACGATTCGAAATATTACAAAACCTCAAAAAGAGGTTATATTTGACGACAGTCAAATAATTACATCGAGCTTGATTTAATTCCCTTCTATCACCTTAGTGTTCCGAGGGAAAAGAATCTAAAAGCCTTAATTAATTAAATCTTTAATGCACTTACTTTGACCATTATTATTATTGTGATATATATAATTGTGCTAAAGCGTGATTTGTTTCCCTTCTATCACCTCTAGTGTTCCGGGGGAAATAAGTTGTTAGCTTCTATTTATATATTTTGCACACTCTTTTCTTCTAGTCCTCACACTTGTGAGTGATACTACTTTAAACGCATAATAGCGTGGTGAAAGGCTTTTATATATTTTCCGCACTTTTTATTCTCGTCCTCACACTTGTGAGTGATTTTACTTTCCGCACTTTTTCTTCTCGTCCTCACACTTGTGAGTGATTTTACTTTTCGCACTAATTTAACGCATAATAGCGGCCCTCGTTTTATCCTATAGATAAGCGAGTTACTTTTCTGTACGTGTACGTTTATTTGTGTGTTGTGTTTAATTGGCCAAATAATATTAAAGTGCAAATTGTTAAAGTAATATTGTAACACTCTCGTTTAAATATAAATATGAATAGTCTACAACAAGACTATATCGAACGAGAAGTTGTTTATCAAAGATCCTTTAGATATAACGCTCATCAAGGACTTGATCTATACAATACTTCGAAAATAGACGTATTTTCAACAAAGAAGTAATTGTAAGTATACTTCGATCTTCATAAAAGACGAGCTAAAGTATACGATTATAAAACCTTATAAGCCTACAAGCTTAAAGGAAATAATCAAAATTTACAAACTCCGAGATATATTTAAATCTCACTATACAGAGTATTGTATTAAAAAGTCATAAGCAAATAAAGCTTATTGAACTTACTTTAATTAATATTCGGGTAAGAATATTATAGTCACCGTAGGACATATTAAGTCCAAACCTCTCTTTATATTACGGTTTGTTTCGTAGATATTGTTTTCTAAGTTTTGCAGTGAGGTGATTCTCGTTCTAAGACCCAAGTCCTAGGCATTAACGGGGAGTTACTGGCCTTTGCACCGTGAAGAAGAGGAAAGACCCAAGACCTTGCATCTAAGATCCAAGACCGGCAAAAGCGAGGAATTCAAAGACTACACCAAGGGTTCTACATCAACTTTGAAGAAGTAGCGGGGAGTTGCTGTCTAAGATAAGTTGTGTAGGTTTTTCACAACGACTTTGAGGGTGTAACGGGGAGTTACAACCCAAGACGAGTCTTGTGGGTTTTTATATTTATTGTGAGGTAGTGTCTCGGAGATACGTACCAAGACCAATATTTATAGGGTTGTAAAGGCTTCTCCGCCTACTAAAGGAGGGAGTTATTTTTAAGGGAAAATCTCGAGTCCGGAGAGGAGCTCGGGGACTGGAGTAGGGGTGAGCGAATCCATTAGGGGTTGCGCCATCGTGAACCAGGATAAAATCCCCTATGTGGTATTTTCTTCCCTTGTCTTTTATTTCTGCAATTATAAACTGCATAACGACTCGGTAAAGTTTTAAAAAGGGAAAATTATTTTAAAACGCCATAATAATTTTTAAATTGGTAATTAAGCTATTCAACCCCCCTTCTAGCTTAATATAGCCCTCTTACGGGACCTATCAAACACAGAGAAAATGAAGCCACTTCATCAAGGTCAAACTTACCACCACAAAGAAAATGGACCAGGGATCATCCATTTGAGCTTATCATTGGAGATCCTAATGCAAAGGTCCAAACAAGAAGAGTAACTCAAGAAGAATGCTTGTATAACAGTTTTCTATCCAAAGAGGAACCTAAAAGAGTTGAAGATGCACTTCTAGATCCAGACTGGGTTTTAGAAATGCAAGAAGAACTAAACCAGTTTGAAAGAAATGAAGTATGGAAAACTATACTTAAACCTAAAGACAAATCAGTGATTGGCACTAAGTGGGTATTCCAGAACAAGATGGATGAGAATGGCATAGTCACAAGGAATAAAGCTAGATTAGTAGCTAAAGGCTAGTGTCAAGAGGAAGGAATTGACTTTGAATAAACCTTTGCACCAGTGGCAAGGTTAGAAGAAATAAGGATCTTCCTATCCTATGCAGCGCATGCCAATTTCAAAGTCCATCAAATGGATGTCAAGAGTGTATTACTGAATGGTATTCTGGAGGAGGAGGTGTATGTTAGTCAACCACCTGGTTTTGAAGATCCAGACTTTCCAAAATATGTGTTCATTCTACTCAAAGCACTCTATGGCTTGAAGCAAGCACCTAGAGCCTGGTATGACACACTCTCACCGTTCCTTATAGAGAATCACTTCATTCGAGGTACTATTGATAAAACTCTCTTTTATAGAAATGTCAATGGCTCTATGATACTTGTCCAAATTTATGTAGATGATATAATATTTGGGTCTACAGATGAGAAACTTTGCAAGAGATTTGCCAAAATCATGCAAAGTAGATATGAAATGAGTATGATGGGTGAATTAACTTATTTTCTTGGTTTACAAGTTAAACAAGTGAATGAGGGAATTTTTATAAGTCAAATAAAATACATTTATGATCTTTTAAAAAGGTTTGATTTAGCAGATTGCTCTTCTGGAAAAACACCCATGGCCACTGCCACTAAGCTTGAACTAAATACTAAGGAAAAGAAGGTGGACATGACAAGCTATAGGGGCATGGTTGGATCTCTTTTATACTTAACAGCTAGTAGACATGATATTATGTTTGCTACATGTTTATGTGCTAGATTTCAAGCTGATCCTAGGGAATCTCACTTAGTAGCTATTAAAAGGATTTTCAGATATCTCAAGGGAACACCAAACCTTGGCATTTGGTACCCTAGAGATTCTAGTTTTGATCTAATTGGTTACTCAGATGCAGATTATGCAGGTTGCAAAATGGATAGAAAAAGTACCACGGGAACTTGTTAATTCTTGGGAAACAAGTTGGTCTCATGGTTCAGTAAGAAGCAGAACTCAATATCTACCTCAACTGCAGAGGCTGAATACATAGCAGCTGGGAGTTGTTCTGCACAGATTCTATGGATGAGAAATCAACTACTTGACTATGGAGTTAAAGTTGAAAAGATCCTAATTTTCTGTGACAACAGTAGTGCAATTGCAATATCACAGAATCTAGTGCAGCATTCTAGAACCAAGCACATAGACATCAGATACCATTTCATCAGGGAGCATGTGATGGAAGGCACTGTGGAACTACATTTTGTTCCTAGTGAAAAATAGTTGGCAGACATTTTTACTAAAGCTTTTGATGAAGCAACCTTTTCAAGGTTGGTAAGTGAGCTTGGTATGTTAAATTTCACATGATCTTTTCAAATGTCTGTTCAATTAGTTGCAACCAGTGAATTTCATTCTCTGGATTTTGTTTGTTTTATTTGCTTATCTGCATGATTATTCTGGAGATAACATTGTAGCATAATTAAATAAATATTTTATTGACATATATCAATTAATGATATTTTGTTAATTTTTTTATCAATTTAATTGTGAGTTTATCTGATTATTGTGGATTAATTCTTGATTTACTGCGTTATTATTTTTAAATCCATAATAATTAGAAGTATTAAATATGTGTATATGTGTATAGGCTGATAGGTTTCGGTGACAAGATGTTTTTCGGCTGACAGGTTTTAGTGATAAGATGTTTTTCGGCTAATTAGGTTGTTAGCTGAGAAATTATTGAACGGTGTTATTTTTTTCAACATTACCTGTCACTATCACACCTAACCCACTAAACCTTGAAACCTTATAAATGATGAGTTTTTGTTTGTGTTTAACATCATCATTTTTCAGATATACAGAGCATATACACACAATTGTTGAATATTTTGAGCTTTGATCGGAAAGATCTCTCAATCTAGCTGGTGGTTTTTATATCGGATTACATATTCTTTCTTTATACATCATCCTTTATAAAAACTAACTCTTGTTTTTGAATTTCCTCGAAGTTTTGAAAATGGCATTGCAGGAAAGCTTTTTAATTGCTAAAGTTAATCTTATTTCCATTCAGCAAATCGAAACCATTCTAGATGAGCAATTTCGGGCTTGGACACAATTTCTGAATGAACATTCATTAATTCGCTATGCTTTAGTTACACCAGTGCAGCTTAACCATGATGCATTACGTGAACTATATTGCAGTGCGGTTAACACTTTTGGACAGGACGGGTGTGCAATCACATATCGATTATTTGGTAGGTCGATTAGGGTCACTGAATGAGATGTTAATCGAATTCTTCATTTTCCTATGGAAAATCTTGTTTCTGATCCTACACCTGAACATATTGAAATGTTCTTTCGTTTTATAAGGTACCAAGATGGCAATTTCAATACTGGTAATCTTTCTAGAACGTTTCTAACCCAGTACTGGAATTTCTTCTTTCACACTCTTAACCATGTTTTTACCTCAGATAGAACAAATCAAGATCGAATACCTGAATATATTCAAAAATTAGGGTATACGGTCGCCAATAATTTGAGGATTAATTTTGGAAAAATAGTGCTTGGTCAAATCATTTTAAAGATGAAACACTTGGGAAGAAGAGATGTTCGGACTCAAAATGTTAAATGTCTATATCCAAGGTTTCTACAGCTAATATTAAATGATTTTTTGAATGATGAAGACAGGGTACGCTTGGAAAATGGTCGAAAGGTGGAATGTTCTTACATGAAGATGAATGTAATTAATTACATAAGAAAAAAGAACTGTACGGAGATGCCTACAGTCCTAACTGAATATCTAAAGACTGTCCCACTTTCGTTGTTACCAAGACCAGTGAGAGCAGGTATACGATAAGGTAATATTTCAATCCCTGCTATTCCAACCTCTGTATTCCCTGTTGTGTCACAATAAATACAGTTTCTACAGCCCCTAGTGGCCATCTTACCCGACCAAAAGCAGGAAATCCCACCGACTCTAACACAGGTCGAAGAGCCCATTCTACAAATGCAAACACAAACACAACAAACTCCTACACCTCAATTGTCACTTAAACGACCATCCATCAGCACTTTTGAGGTAGATAGTGCCTGAGCAGCACCACATAAGGAGTTAGTTACATCAGCAGCTCTACCTCATTCTAAAAGAAGTAAACCAAATGAACCTGAGGTAACTGCAACTGTTATTGAAATAATTCTTCCTAGTCAAATGAGTTAAAATGTAAATAAGGTTGAATTGATGGGAGCAACTATCTTGAGTTCCATTTCACGGAACATAAGAGTGGTTGATTATCTTTCTAAAGATCAAATGCCTTCACAGGTCCGAGGTGGAATTACCTACCTCAATAACTGCTGGTGAATCTTCCATTTTACGGAAAGATCCATCGGTAGGTGGTTCTGTTTTGAACCAAGTGTCTTCACAGATATACGAGGGAAACTTGGGTTTTGTGCCATTTAATCAATTCAAGTTTAACCTCCCAGAGGGAAAATCTCTGGATCTCTTTCCAGATTTACCACTTTTTACCTGTGGTCGGTAACTCGCTTCACGCGATGACGGAATCTCACAAAATTTCATTGCACCATCCGTGACCTCTGAAAAAAGGGCTAGGATGATTTCATTTACAGGTACACATATCGGTGGAACCTCTGGAGGAGAGTTGAGGGAAACATGAACAGAACATGTAAGTGTCACCCAAACCACTAAATCGAGTGAATATAGAGTGTTGAGTGAAACACTTGCAGAACATACGAGTGAGCAACCTACTCAACCACATGCACCTGTAACCAGAAAGGAATACATCAGACTCCTTACACGGGTCCAAACAATGGAGAAAGAGTTGCAAAGTATCTGTAAGTCCATTGCAGAAATAAAAAATTTGCAACTTATTCAACATGATGTATTCCAGGTTCAATTGAATACCATGGCAACCTAGTTTAATGATGCAATCACTCCTTGGTAAAGTCATCTTTGTCTAATTTACCAACTCCACATCCTACTACTCTGGAGGATAACCCAACTGAGGGGGAGAAGTTGGATGATCAAGAAAAATCTACTAGGCGTAAGGGCAAAGAAAAGGTTGTTGACACGGAATTAACTTTATTTTGGGAAAGGAAAAGCTAATGGGAGTATTAGTGCTTTGTGGAAAGAAAAGCAAGGAAAACTTGAAGATATGTTCAGTCTAGAGGAACAATTTGTCTAGAGGAATAATAAGTGTGTATGTGTGTGTACATAGGCTGATAGGTCTTGGTGATAAGATGTTTTTTGGCTGACAGGTTTCGGTGATAAGATGTTTTTTGGCTGGTTAGGTTGTTTGGTTAGAATTATTGAGCGGTGATAAATGCATTTAATTTCTTTTCTAACCTAACCTGTCACGCTCTCACCTAACCCACTAGTCCTTGAAACCTTATAAGTGATGAGTTTTTGTTTGTGTTTAACATCATCATTTTTCAGATATACAGAGCATATAAACACGATTGCTGAATATTTCGAGCTTTGATCGGAAAGATCTCTCAAATCTAGCTGGTGGTTTTTAGATCGGATTTCATATTCTTGCTTTATACATCATCCTTTATAAAAACTAACCCTTGTTTTTGAATTCCCTCAAAGTTTTGAAAATGGCATTACAGGGAAGCTTTTTAATTGCTAAAGTTAATCCTATTTCCATTCAGCAAATCGAAACCATTCTGGATGAGCAATTTCGGGCTTGGACACAATTTCTGAATGAACATTCATTAATTCAGTATGCTTTAGTTACACCAGTGCAGCTTAACCGTGATGCATTGCGTGAACTATATTGCAGTGCGGTTAACAGTTCTGGACACGACGGGTGTGCAATCACATATCGACTATTTGGTAGGTCGATTAGGGTCACTGAACGAGATGTTAATCGAATTCTTCATTTTCCTATGGAAAATCTTGTTTCTGATCCTACACCTGAACAGATTGAAATGTTCTTTCGTTTTATAAGGTACCAAGATGGCAATTTCAATACTGGTAATCTTTCTAGAACATTTCTAACCCAGTATTGGAATTTTTTCATTGACACTCTTAACCATGTTTTTTCCTCAGATAGAACAAATCAAGATCGAATACATGAATTTATTCAAAAAATAGGGTATGCGGTCGCCAATAATTTGAGGATTAATTTTCAAAAAATAGTGCTTGGTCAAATCATTTTAAAGATGAAACACTTGGGAACAAGAGATGTTCAGACTCAAAATGTCAAATGTCTATATCCAAGGTTTCTACAGCTAATATTAAATGATTTTTTGAATGATGAAGACAGGGCACGCTTGGAAAATGGTCAAAAGGTGGAATGTTCTTCCATAAAGATGAATGTAATTAATTACATAAGCAAAAAGAAATATACGGATGTGCCTACAGTCCAAACTGAATATCTAAAGACTGTCCCACTTCCGTTGTTACCAAGACCAGTGAGAGCAGGTATACGACAAGGTAATATTTCAATCCCTGCTATTCCAACCTTTGTATTCCCTGCTGTGTCACAGGAAATACAGTTTCTACAGCCCCTAATGGCCATCTTACCTGACCAAGAGCAGGAAATCCCACCGACTCTAACATAGGTCGAAGAGCCCATTCTACAAATGCAAACACAAACACAACAAACTCCTACACCTCAATTGTCACTTAAACGACCATCCATCAACACTTTTGAGGGAGATAGTGCCTCAGCAGCACCACATAAGGAGTTAGTTACATCAGCCGCTCTACCTCATTCTAAACGGAGTAAACCCAATGAACCTGAGGTAACGGCAACTGTTAGTGAAACAATTCTTCCTTATCCAATGAGTGAAAATGTAAATGAGGTTGAATCGACGGGAGCAACTATCTTGAGTTCCATTTCACGGAACATAAGAGTGGTTGATGATCTTTCTAAAGATCAAATGCCTTCACAGGCATCCGAGGTGGAATTACCTACCTCAATAACTGCTGGTGAATCTTCCATTTTATGGAAAGATCCATCGGTAGGTGGTTCTTTTATGAACCAAGTGTCTTCACAGACATACGAGGGAAACTTGGGTTTTGTACCATTTAATCGATTCAAGTTTAACCTCCCAAAGGGAAAATCTCTGGATCTCTTTCGAGATTTACCACTCTTTACCAATGGTCGGCAACTCGCTTCACGTAAGGACGGAAGCTCAAGAACTTTCATTGCACCATCTGTGACCTCTGAAAAAGGGGCTAGGATTATTTCATTTGCAGGTACACATATCGGTGGAAGCTCTGGAGGAGAGTTGAGGGAAACACGAATAGAACATGTAAGTGTAACCCAAACCACTAAACCGAGTGAATATAGAGTGTTGAGTGAAACACCTGCAGAACGTACGAGTGAGAAACCTAATCAACCACATGCACCTGTAACCAGAAAGGAATACAGTAGACTCCTTACACGGGTCCAAACAATGGAGAAAGAGTTGCCAAATATCTGTAAGTCCATTGTAGAAATCAAAAATTTGCAACTTATTCAACATGATGTATTCCAGGTTCAATTGAATACCATGGCAACCCAGTTAAATGATGCAATCAACTCCTTGGTAAAGCCATCTTCGTCTAATTTACCAACTCCACATCCTACTACTCTGGAGGATAACCCAACTGAGGGGGAGAAGTTGGATGATTAAGAAAAATCTACTAGGCGTAAGGGCAAAGAAAAGGTTGTTGACACGGAATTAACTTTATTTTGGGAAAGGAAAAGCTAATGGGAGTATTAGTGCTTTGTGGAAAGAAAAGCAAGGCAAACTTGAAGATATGTTCAGTCTAGAGGAACAATTTGTCTTGTACTTGTTCAAATTTTAGAAATCTGGAAAATGTATATATGATCCAGAATGCGCTTTAATATTATTTATCTTTGTATTTCATTTTTGTTTTTTGTATCAGTTGAGTTATCCGCTAGAATTTGCTTGTCAAACCCTAACAATCAAATATGGGGAGATTGTAAAGCATAATGTAATGTAATATGTAATAGAGGACATATATAACTCAACTAGGATAAAAGATAAATAATATTAACTCTATACAGGGATCGTGAAATTTGAAGAATAGGCACCGACAAGGATCAAGTCGCTGAAAGAAGTTCATTAACATGATCAAGCCTCAGTGACAGAATAAGATGTACAGATGATTCAGTTGATGGGCCAAAAGATTCCATGTATTTATATTATTTGAAGATACTGCTGCAGGCTAATCAATTGGAATGTAACGAAGGTGTGAAGATCAAGATCAGTGCTAGTCACTTGTGAACCAGACCAGTGCACTAAGTGTGAAGGATCAACACATTTATTCACAGAAAGAATTGCCAAAGCCTATTGACGATCAAGGACAGACATAATATATCAAGGTATTGTCAAAAATTAATTTACTCTGAAAATTAACTAAGTAACAGATTAATTAATTATTTATAATAAATAATTAAATTAATCTGGTACTTGAACTATTTTCTGAGATGAATTAATTCAGTAGAATATTTGAAACAGAAGAGAGAAGCCTAAAGGAAGTAGCCAAAAATAGTAATAATATGCAAAGTTACTATGCACAATTACTATGCAAGGTTACTATACAAGATTACTATGCACGGTTACTATGCAGGTACTGTGCAAATAGTGTTACTGTGCAAATAGTGGTTACTATGCAGGTAGGGCCCATGTCCAAAATATTTTCAACAGATGGTTGGTGGAATAGTACTATGCAGGTGGGGCCCACGTCCAAAAATTCTCAGCAGACGCGTTTTGGTTGTTGGAATTGTTGTTACTATGTAGGTGGGGCCCACGTGAATAGTACAGCATAGTACAACATAGTGACTTTCTAAAACCTATAAATAGGCTTGTTGTATTTCATTTCAAAATACACCTCAACACACAACTCTCTCTTCTCTCTTTTATATCTTCTCTATGTAAGCTGCTAGACAGTCCATCTAGTAGGAAAGCCGGCTTAGCCCGTTTTCAGGAAGTGTCGGGTAGAAGGTCCTCATGCCTAAACTATCCTCAGGAGTGTTCTAGTTTTGAAGCTAATCCATTGGATTAGAAGTTGTAACACCCCTTCGAGTTTATTATCAATAAAGATATATTCTCGGAATTATTTTTTTTGGTAGTATCGTACTCAACCCCCCCTTCTACGATACTTCGGGACCTAACAAGGCCAGAAAATTATCTCAACTGTTATGCACGAATTTTAAGGGTTTAACGAAATTTAGGCATTATGACGGTTATAAATTGAACGTTTCAAAAATCGTTTCATCAAAACCAAGCCACACCGGGCATCCATACATCTTACATACATTATAATCAGTCCATAACATCTGATTTCACCATCATATGCATCATATTACTTAGATCAACTAAACCACAAAATAATCATGCTTACATGCTAATAATAACATCATAATCATTAATAATCTACAAACTACCAAGAACATCGATAAAACTTAAGATAAGATCTAGGGTTTCAAGTGGTAAACCTTCCTTGGAGTATGTAAAAGCCTTATTAAGCTTGATCTAGTCCTTGTATATGTTTAAGCTAGCGTAGATCATCCAAAGAAATCAAGAAATCAAAGTTAGTTTCTAGAAATCACTATTCATCATCACTTTTGTAAAAATCATAGAAAATCGAAAAATAAGAATTTGGCTCTCAAATTTTTACCACATCTTGACCTCTTTATAAGCTTTGTTTTGAGTCCTAGCTCATAAAATTTGAAGCTTCCTAGCTAGGATTTTGAGCCCCATCTTTCCGCTCGACAGAAACTGTGAAAGCAAGGTAGGTTCGGTTCTTCAACTTGGGGAGGAGATTTGACTAGGCTACTCTCCTTTGTTGGCTATTAAATTTTGAATGTGTGTTCTCCATAAAATGAGGAGGCTATGGTTAAAATTTGGTGATTTTTGAAGCTCTAGATCTTGAGATATGAAGTTTTCTTTGAGTTGTGTTCTTGTTTGGCAGATTGGAGAGCTTTGTGGTTATCTTGCTTCTCTTGCTTGGTTATTGTGCTAAATGAATTATTGTGATGAGGTTTAGATAATATCTTGGTCATAAAGTAGCTTTAATAAAGTGATCATGTCATGGATGATGCAAATCAAGGGACAGGTGTTGATGTTTAGTGGTGTTTAAGCTAAGTACTTGGTTGCTTTTCTAAGTATGCTAGTTCTCTTAGTAACTACTTGGTTACTTGATCATATCCTTTTGCATATGCATGCACCTTGGCTCTCTGCTTGGTTTTTTGTCCGGTTATTGCTCAATTCATTGATCGTTTGGAGGAATATCTCGAAGATTTCTAATTAGGGTTTTACCGGAAACCTTCTTAATATTTATACTACCTTTCTCAATTCTCTTTAATAATTCTTGAATCTATATTCCTTAAATCTTTTCAATAATTCCTTAAGTCTTTCCGTGTCCAGGAAAATCTCGGGGAAAATAAAAGTGCTATTGTAACGTCCCGACTTCCCAATACTAAAAATATACTTTTATAATAAATTATTGGATTTAATTAAATAAAATAGAATTTGATACAGGGGAATTTTTAAAAATTTCGGCATGAAGTATTCGTAATATGGACTATCCACCTGTATTTTGAACCAACCAAATTCATAAAAGAAAATAACTGCAATACCAAGTACTTAGGAAACATAACATCTGTTCAACCTGTCCTAACTGATCAGGTGAACCATACTACTATGCCCTCCCGATCATAAAACCAGATCAGGGCACACAACCAAAATTAAATACATACAAGCTGATAACCAGACATTAAATCATAATACAACACCCCACTACTAACCCGGATCTCTAACAGGTAGTGGTATGAAACAAGCAACTACTAACTAAGTTATTACATTACAATACTAAATTCTTAATTAAAAGATACATACACTCCACAAATATAAATACAACCAACTATAACTATTACACAATTTTCTACTGACACCCAAAAGTCCAACCTTGTACTAGAGCCAAACTAGTCTGTCTACAGCCCACAACAAGTTCTTCTCCTGATATAGCTCCTACGTCGTATCCTTTTCTTCCTTAACTGAAAAAGGGTTATAAACAACAATAAGTGAGCCAAATGCTCAGCAAGTAACAATATAGACGCCAAAATAAAAATCAACCACAAGAGTACGAATACAACGATATAAGAGTCATTCTCTGAGTTTTTTTTTTCCGAATTTTGGAAATTTGTAATTCATTCCAAAAATAGGGGGAGAGAGAGAGAAATGAATTTCTCTTTTTATATCAAATTTCCCACATTTAAAACATTTTAATTAAATTAAGCATTTTATTAAAATCGGACAATACGGGTGATCAGCCACGTAATGTCCCCATACCGGACACTAGGTCCCTCTGGACTTTGAAAATTGGGTTCCCAATTAGGCAACACATTGGCCTCTATTGCTGGACTAGGACCACCCTAGCCTCTTACGCCAAATTAAAGAGCTGGACTAGGACCACCCTAGCCTCTTACGCTAATTTAAAATAATTAATTAAATGTCCATAAAGTAAAGCAAGTTTCGATGAATGTAATTCTTATGCAATAATTCAGAGCAGGGGATTATTCTGTTTAATTAAAAGATGAATGGCTAAAAGTTAAATAATCAATATAATTTAATTGCAGAAGGTTCGCAAGGTAGGGTTCAAGTGTAATTCACAAGTAATAAAAATAAAGGCTTATCAAGTTATTACCAATTTAGAGGTGTAATACAAGGTGATATCAAATATGGTATGGCTCGGGGAAATTAGGAAGATAAGCAACAAGGTTTATTAATTAATTAAGAATAAAACAAAGGTTAGGGATTTAAAGTTTAATTCAAGAATTTCAAGGTATAGTTAGGCTAGTGTGGTTTAATAAAATGGATATGAAATAAGGTTTAAGCTAGTACAAAAGGTATATTACACTACAAAGTTTAAGGATTTAGAGAAAGATCAAGGGTTATAAGGTATAGTAATGCTAGTGTAAATTAAGGGAATAGAAATGAAATAATGTTTAAGCTTATGCAAAAGGTATGTTATACCACAAGATAGGCAATTCAACGAGAATTAGAATAAGCAAGGAAGTACACAATTTAAACAACAATCTATAAAGGTAAATGAGAAGTTACAAAGGTTTAAGCAATAGTTTATAAGGATTAACAATATAGGACAAGGGGTTCTACAATTAACTTGACAAAAACAAACAGTAAGTTATAAGAATTTAAGCAACAATCAGTGGATAATTGAAAGAATCTTAACTTCAATAAAAGGTTCGAGTTACTTGCCTTAACCAAATATTTCCACGCTAGTCACTTGGCTCAAAAACTCTCATCCTTTGCCTTTCCTTTATCCCTTAAGTCTACGCTCTTCGAATCTACACGTATAAAAACACTACTTCAGAATTCTACAAAATACTCGACGTTCGTCTTTGAACATTTACCCTTAATCTACCCTTGCGTTAACCCATGACCACTAACATAAATAACTTAATATATAAATATATATAGATAACTTACATCATACATACTTACCAAACAACTTACCATTATTAGATAAGCCACTAAACACATAGCATCTATGACATGAAATCATATAAACCACTTAAGAATTTAATACATAATACCAGCTTAACTTTAAAGCAACTTAAAATCTTATACTATAAATTTTATGACCTATAATTCTAACAAAAATCGGGCAGAGTTTCCTTTATAAATTGGACTATCCCGTCGGAGTTCAACCGACTCAAATCAAAATCAAATACATCCGATGGATTACAAATCCACCTACAAGCCCAAAGGATTTCTAATTATAATCTCTAAGTACCAATAACACTTTCACTTCATACGAATAAATTATGCCTATCGACAAATAACAATTTAATTCATTTTCGAATAAAATTACCAAATCATACTTAAACAATTTCTAAAATCACATAATTCATCATAATCCGAATAATTCATCCTTATACAAATAAATTCGAATTTTTAGAATCCTCAAACAATCATATATTTGAAATAAAAATCCAAGAGATATATATATAATCATATACCAAGAACTCAAGCAATTAATTTCTAATAACGAAATAAAACCTTCATATAATCACTAAATTCGAAATTAATTACATACATACATATCCGAAAATCAACATACAACTTAGATTACTAAAACAATCAGAAATAATTAACATGAATTCGGCTCAAGAGATTTTTCACAATCGCAATACAATTTTTATTCAAGTCGCTACAATTAACAAACATCAACCAACACTCAAAACATATACTCCTAGCCGGAATTGAAAAAGAACTCCGACAAACAAATTAAACCCAGCAAAAACAACAGGAAATCACACACCTGCACACACTATAACGCACACACACATACGCCACATAGACACGCACAATCACTACAGCCGAACTAACCCACAACAGTTTCGTAAGCAAGAACAGGGGAGGGGAGATTCGACCATTAACCAGCAAATTCATACACCCACATGGTATATAGATACATGGACACACACTCTACAAACACAAGCACACACATATTACCAATATATACACACCCACGCTGCTTCCAGAACACATACCCAGTGCACGCAGTTCGCATGTCAGCCAGGGGAGGGAAGAGACAGAGCTCGCGAGAGAGATTAAGAGGGAGGGATGATCGATAGAGAGAGATTGATTTCCGAGAGATTAGAAGAGGGAAGAGAGTTTGAGAGATGCTTCGGGAATTACCGAGAAGAACAGACCCGGTACTAACATTTGGGAAAATATCAATCAATTTAGGGATTTAAAAGATAAAGGGGGAGATTTTAGAATTTTACTAATAAATTTTCTGATTTAAACAATTTAAAAATACGTGGTAAAATGGAAAATAAATAAGTAATAGTTAAGGAAAATCTCAACATCATTTTTAAAACGTAGAAAATGAAATTATATAACTCCCCATATTTTTAAAATATTTATAGGATCGAAAATGAATTAAGTATAGATTTTACGAAATTAAATCCATAAAACACAAATTAATTCATAAAAATCATTTTAAAATCCTTAAAAGTCAAAATAAATCCATCTAATATTTTTAAAACTCAAATAAACTAATAAAGCTAATAATGCAAAAGATTTCGTGATTTATACTAATTTTGATGATTTTATACTATTTCCAAAAGATAAATAACATATGAATTAAATAGGATTTAATCACCAAAAATAAAGTAAAAATACGTAGACTTATCCGACAAATAAAAATCATCAAATAAACCCACAATACAACATCACACCTATTTTACCTCCTAAAAAAATTCACGTCACATAATTCACATTTAATATTAAATAAATAATTATAAATATTAAAAATTTCTGAGGCGTTATAGCTATCTTTCAGAATCCGATAACTTTTACATACACTCTTTTTCCCCTTGGATCATTAGTACGAACTCAGAAATCTGTTCCGGGTACTTCTATATAGTGTCGTCTAATAATATTCCTATTTCCACAAAAAACAATATTCATCACTTATTCTCTCTTTAATTCTTATAATTAGAAAAAATGTCCTTGCGCTTTCCCGAGCGTTCCTTAACCCTTTTACGGAACCACTGGACTTATAACAGATATCGATTTGGATGCCATGAGAATATTCTTCCTCTTTGGAATGACCATATCTTACTTTCCTTGGAGATAGATTACTCTAATCTAGGTTGTGAACCCATTGCACTATTCATGACATATAAATGATAAGTGCATATTTTTGCATATTTTTATTACCTATTTATTGCTTGAACTTGTATTTTAATCATTTATTTTGTTGCATTTCAGGAAATTCGTAAATAAATAAAGAAATGGAAAAATAAAGAAATAAAGAGCAAGGAAGGGAAAAAGAGGAAGAAAAGGGACTTAAATGAAAAGAGGAAAAAGAATTAGGAGCTTGGTGCAAAAGGAATCTTGGAGGACATGTGGAAGGTGGAGATCATCACAACACACTACATAAGTGTATGGCCAAGATTAACTCTTCAAAGCTTAAGGGGGAAGGAAACAAATAGATGGGTAGGATTTCACCACCACACACCACAAATGTATGGTGGAGATTTACCCAACACCCCCTTAACCCTAATTCCTATCCTATAAATACCCCTCACCCCCCTTGTATTTATTAACTTAGATTTTAGGGTAGATTTAATTTCTTGTATTTTCTTTAGTTTCAAATCTTGTAAACACTCTTTTTAATTTTAATGCAATTTCATTTCCTTTAATTTTTTGTCTTGCCCTCTCGTTTTTTTTACATAGCTTTCGTTATTTTCGTAAATCCATGTAGTGGACAAAGTAGCGAAATGCTAACCACTATGGGTTGAAAGTAATGATTTTTATTTTCTTAATTTTATTTTTAATTCGTAATTTTGCACCTTTAAATTTCAATTTTATTGTGGGCCATTTTAATTCCAAATCAAATCCTATTTTAGTGTAATCTTAATTTCATAATTAATTTCCTTATTCTTTTTCAACAAAAAAAATTAAAAAGAAATAGTTTTACAAAAAATTTCAGATCCAATTTCCTGCTTCTTTGTGATAATTCGAAGCTTTAACTTTTTCTTTTTTTTTTACCCTGTTTTGTCTTAGCCTCCCCTACGTAACACATCAAACCCAGTACTCTATTTCTCTTCTTCATCATTTTATTTTGTTTTCAAAATCACCTCAAACACAGCCTTTCCCCAATCCCCCAACTCCTTTTCTCCCTTTCCTTTTCGCTGCAAACGCCTAAAACCATTAAAATTTCTCTACTCCTCTGCTTCTCTTTTTGATTTCTTCTCTGTTTTGATAAATTTTAGTGGCTCTTCTAGTTAATTAATTGACAGGCTTCGTTTCGTATCCTACTTTAGTTCGCGAATTAATGTTTCGTTTTTGCTGTGTAATACTGAGTCACCGAGTAGTAGTTCTGTTTTTCTTTTTCTTTTTTTCCCATTTAGTCGCTGTAACAGCCAAGTTGTGTTTTATTTGTTACTCGAGTTTCCGTTTTTGATTTTTTGGCTGAGTTTTATTTGCTGTTTGTTCATTTGGTTCACTATAGTGAGCTGTTTTAGTCCGAGTTGTTCTGTATTAAGCTGCTGAGTCGACTGTTTTACTTTTGAATTGTTAGTACACATTGAGTTCCACCCGAGTTTGTTGCTTAGTTCGTTTATGTTAGGTTCGAGCTGATTTGTTTCGTTTAATTGTAAAATTGTTTCATTCATACTACTGAGTTCTAAGTTCTTTACCGGTTTTCTCATATGGGTTGTAGTCTGAGTTGCGAGTTTCCGGGGTTTTGCTGAGTTACTGTTTTCGACTGGGTTGTAAATTTTAGTTCTAATTTGCTGGTTTGTTGTTGAATTCGTTGCGTGTATAGTCGATTTGGTTTTTTTTTTGTTTAGGTTCTGAGTTAACTCGGAGTTTTATGGTCGTTCTGTTTTTGATTTTCCTGTGGTTTTGTTGGTTGAATTGCTGCGTGATTCTTGTTTATTCGAATTATGAGATTGGCTATGGTGATTGGGTTCGTTTTTGGCTAGTTCATTTTACGAATACCTCATGCCCAATTTTTCTAAAAATTTTCTGTAAATAATTTTTAATAAAAAAAAATAAAAAAAAATGAGTTTTTACAATAAAATTTGGTTTAATTCGAGTTTTGAAATTTATTATAGCTTTAATTTGAATTTAGAATAATTTAATTTTTGTTCTTTTCACTTTTAATTTTTCTTCTAAAAATAGTTTAGAATTATCTTTTAGTAATTAATTAGGGTAAAATCTAAAATTCACTTGTCCTAGTTCGATTAAATTAAAAATTAAGGATCACGAAAATATTAGTCTCTGCGGAACGAATCTAAATTTACTAAAACGAGATTCTGCACTTGCAATCATTTCTACCCTTATTTTAGCACAACAATAAACATTGGAATCCATATTCAAAAAAATCACAAAAAGAATTGAAAAAATTGAAAACAATCACAAAAAAAAAATCAAAAAAATTTATTACTTTTTTATTTAGAAAATCACAAAAAAAAAATCAAAAAAATTGAAAAATCACAAAAAAAATTTGAATTTTAAAATTCAAAAAATTAATTGTAATTACATAATTGTTGCATCCTGCATTTAATCACTTAGGGCACATCATCTTGATTTTTATTTCCTTGTTTTTAATTTTTCGTACCCTATAAATTGTGGTGATCGCTGGAGGACCCTAAGGTATGTTAAATTTTCTTCTTTTCTTTAATTTAGGACATGTAGTTTAAAGCATCCATAAATGTTTATAGTTTTTTATACCTCTTTGTTTGTTGCATTATTTTGTAAATAATTCTTAAGGGCAAAACCTCTCATAAGATAAGGGAAGGGATTTCATCACTCTTTCCTTAGCCCAAAAACAATAAATCCCTCATTTTGCATACCCTGGCCATTAATAAAATTAATTAGACGTTTGCCCCTAGGAATCTCGCGCTCATTTAGGAAGGTGCTTAAGAAACGAAGTAAACTTTAATTATTCCGACTTTTTGGTGTCTAGGAAAGCGAAAGGTGACCTGGCCAATTAAGGTTTTGGTGTCTAGGCTGGTGTTTAGCCTCTTGGCAATGCTTGCACCTACCTGGCCAAGCCGGTTCGAATAATTATTGATTTACCTAGTTTTTCTTAGCCCTTAAAGTTAGGAGCAAGGTCTAGTTCAATTTTTTTAGGAAACCCTAGATATAGAATTTTTCTTTTGATTTTTCACCATTTTCTCTTTGTGTGTTTGTTTTATCGCACTTAATTGCTACGTGTTTCGTTACTTGGTTTATGCGAACTATTTGGATTAGGGATAATTCTTTTAGACTATTGAGATCGTTTGAGATTTCTTCTGATTCCGAGTCTTTAGATAATTCCGAACCAATAGTAAACATGGCCATGTCTCTTAAGGATCGTTGCTATCCCACCCGTCCTGCCCAACCCTCGTGTATCATTCTTCCTCCCGTAAATGGTAATTATTTCGAGATCAAAGCTCTACATATTATCATGTTACCCAAATTTACCGGGAGTGAAGGTGAGGACCCATATCTTTTCATCCATGAATTCGAGGAGGTTTGTGCCTTACAAAAACTCCAACAATTAACCGAGGACTCGATTAGGCTTAGACTCATTAATTTTGCGCTTAAAGAAATGGTTGTATAGCCTACCGGTTAATTCTATTTCCACGTGGGAGGGATTTGTGGTAATTTTTCTTAAGAAATATTTTCCAAACCATAAGACTACGAGACATCAAAAGGAAAACGAGTCTTTTTGGAAATATTTTGATCGTTTTAAAAATCTTTTATCACAATGCCCCCACCACGGAATAGAAAAATGGATACTTTGTAAGATCGTTTACGAGGCCGTAGATAGTCCAACAACCGCGTTGTTAGAGTCTATGTGCCAAGGTAAATTCATGGAGAAGGATGAAGGCGAAGGGTGGGCATTTTTCGACGAATTAGCCGAGAAGACCATCTTGTGGGAGTCTACTGGGGAGCCTAATAAGTCGAACGAGTCGTCTAGTACATCTAGGGGTTTGTACTTGATTGGAAATTCGATTGCAACCGATGCCAAATTAGCTACTCTTACTAGACGACTTGAAGCTTTAGAAACGCATAGTGGTCCCCCACCTATGTCTATGTACCCAAATTTTAATTCTTCGAACTTTGATTCTCAACCTTGTCCGAATTTTGAGCAAGTGAACGCAATGTTTCAACCTAGGCCTCGGAATGACCCGTTTGCACCGACGTATAATCCCGGGTGGAAGAACCACCCGAATTTCTCGTGGAACCAAGGCCAGAACTTCCAATCTCCACCACCAGGTTCATTTCAAAAGCTGAACTATCCAAACCAAGGTCATTTTTCAAACACGACTCAAAATCACATTCCTTATCAAAATCAAGCACCCATCCAGCTTTCATGAGTCGGATAAGAGAATTAATTCCTTGGAAAAGACTCTCGATGCGCTTCTAAAATCAACAACTAATTTGGCTCAATCTCAACAAACCTTCATGCAAACCATGACTCAGGATAGGCAAATTTTAAATGCTAGTACTCAAGCCATATCTAAGTTAGAGGTTCAAGTGAGCCAATTAGCCAATGCCATTTGTGAATGAGAGAAGAACAAACTTCCAAGTCAAACCGAGGTAAACCCTAAATTTCCTCTTAATCATAGACCTCCTCACAATGTGAATGTTGTCATTTCCTTAAGGTCTGGTAAGCATGTTGAAAATCATGTCGGTGACAAATCTCCCGAAGAAGACGAGTCAAATTCTGAACCAAACGCTAATCCTGAACCCGAGAGTTCAGAGGAACAAGGATCAACGAGTGGGACAAAACCCGTCCCCGAAGAACCAACTGAACGAGTCTTTAAGCCAAAAGCTCCTTACCCTCAACGACTCATTTCTTCTAAACAAACGGCCCAAATGGACAAGATATTAGAAGTCTTTAATCAAGTCAAAGTCAACATCCTCTCTTTTAGACGCGATTCAACAAATTCCTTCGTATGCGAAATGTCTAAAAGATTTGTGCACACATAAGTGAACTACTCACGTCCCTAAGAAAGCCTTTTTGACCTCTCAAGATAGTTTAATTCTTTTGAACCAAATTCCCGTGAAATATAAGGACCCCGGTTTTCTTACAATTTCATGTATCATAGGCAATACCTTTGTGGACAAGGCGTTACTTCACTTAGGCGCTAGTGTGAACTTGCTTCCATTTTTGGTCTACCAAGCCCTAGGTTTAGGAGAGCTTCAAAGAACTAATGTTACACTTCAATTAGCCGATCGTTCTGTCAAAGTTCCTAAGGGGATTATTGAAGATGTGCTAATTAAAGTAGGTGACTTTTTCTTTCCCGTTGATTTTGTCATCCTAGAAACAGAACCGGTCAAAATTCCTAAGAATCAGATTCCTATCATTCTAGGAAGGCCATTCCTAGCCACCTCCAATGCTTTGATTAATTGTAGAAATGGATTAATGAAACTAACATTTGGGAACATGACCATTGACCTCAGTATTTTTCACATAGGGAAACAACCCGATGATTTCTATGATTAACCTATGGATGTCAATTTAATTGATGATATAGTTGATCAAGAATTCATCAACCCTAATGATGCTCTTGATTTTTGTTTAAAACACTTTGGTCAAAATTGGGATGATTCTGAATATTCAAATGAGGTCAATGCAATGTTAAATTCCACCATTCCTACAAATAACCAAGCATGTGAACCACCTCCTTTGCCACTTTTCGAAGCTAGTGAACCCGTTGAGTCAAAGCCGCCCGATTTAGAACTCAAACCTCTTCCCAATACTCTTAAGTACGCTTTTTTAGGTCCTAACGAGTCTCTTCCCATTATAATTGCCTCTAATTTGACCAAGTCACAAGAGGATGAGCTTGTAAGTGTGCTTAGAGAACATAAGGAAGCCATAGGTTGGAGTATCTCGGATGTTAAAGGAATTAGTCCGGCCATTGTCCAACATCGAATTCACTTAGTTGATGTTGCCAAACCAGTTCGTGAGCCACAAAGGCGGTTGAACCCTACCATGATGGAAGTCATTAGGAAGGAAATTCTTAATTGTCTAGATAATGAAATCATTTATCCCATTTCTGATAGCTCTTGGGTTAGCCCGATTCAGGTAGTACCTAAAATGTCGGGTATTACAATGGTGACTAACGAGAACAACGAGCAAGTTCCTACTCGTGTCCAATCCGGTTGGAGGGTGTGCATAGACTATAGGAAACTCAACGATGCCATTAGAAAAGACCAATTTCCTTTGCCGTTCATAGATCAAATGTTAGAAAGGTTAGCGGGTCATGCCTACTACTGTTTCCTAGATGGTTATTCCGGATATTTCCAAATTCCCATAGCTCCCGAAGACCAAGAAAGGACTACCTTCACATGTCCCTTTGGAACGTTTGCCTATCGTCGATTAGCTTTTGGACTTACCACTGCCCTGGCCACCTTCCAAAGGTGCATGATGAGCATCTTTTCTGACATGGTAGGTGAATTCCTAGAGATTTTCATAAATGACTTCTCCATCTTTGGTTCATCTTTTCATCAATGCCTAAACCATCTTGAGTTAGTTTTAAAACGGTGTAAAGAAACCAACCTTGTTCTTAATTGGGAAAAATGTCATTTCATGGGTAAAGAATGAATCGTTCTTGGTCATAAAATTTCTCAAAAGGAGATCGAAGTAGATAAATCCAAAGTTGACCTCATTTCCAATCTACCCCCACCAACATCGGTCAAAGGAATTCGTTCCTTTTTAGGACATACTGGTTTTTATAGGCGTTTCATTAAAGATTTTAGCAAAAAGGCTAGACCCTTGACCAACCTTCTTGGCAAAGATGTCAAATTCGAGTTCACTAGTGATTGTTTACAATCCTTTGAACACCTTAAGAAAGAGTTGACTTCGGCCCTGATTATCAAGTCTCCCGATTGGAGTCAACCTTTCGAGTTAATGTGTGATGCATCTGATTACGCATTAGGGGCGGTATTAGGACAACGAATCAATAAGATACCCCATGTCATATACTACAATAGTAAGACCTTAAATGATGCGCAATTTAATTATTCTACCACCGAAAAGGAGCTTCTAGCCGTAGTCTTTGCCCTCGAGAAGTTTAGGTCTTATCTTATTTGTTCGAAAATCATTGTTCACACCGATCATTCTACCCTTCGATATCTCTTCTCTAAGAAAGATTAAAAGCCCGATTGATTAGGTGGATCTTTTTGCTCCAAGAATTGACCTAGAAATTAGGGATAAGAAAGGGTCCGAAAATGTCGTTGCCGATCACCTTTCTCGATTAGTGGTGGAGTCCACCACTGACTCGCCTTTGAATGAATCTTTTCCCGACGAACATCTCTTTTCTATCTCTACTCCTCCTTGGTTCGCTGACATTGTCAATTACCTTGCAACCGGCGAAATTCCCTCTCATTGGTCCACACAAGAAAAATCGAAATTTTTCTCTCAAGTCAAACACTTCTTTTGGGACGACCCGTATCTCTTTAAATATTTTCCCGACCAAATCATTCGGAAGTGCATCCCAAACCATGAGTTTCGAAGTATCCTTTCCTTTTTCCACGATCAAGCTTGTGGAGGTCATTTTAGTGCTAAGAAAACAGCAGCTAAAATCCTCCAAAGCGGTTTTTATTGGCCTAGTTTGTTTAAGGATGCTTCTGAATTCTGTGCCGCTTGTAGTAGGTGTCAACACTTAGGAAAGATCACTAGAAGAAATATGATGCCTATGAGTCCCATCTTAATCATTTAGATTTTTGATGTGCAGGGCATAGATTTTATGGGTCTCTTTCCTAGCTCTTTTGGCAACCTCTACATTCTCTTAGCGGTTGATTATGTGTCTAAGTGGGTAGAAGCCATACCGACTAAGTCCAATGATAACAAGGTCGTTCTTAAATTCTTAAAAGAGAATATCTTTTCTCGATTTGGCACACCTAGGGCTATCATTAATGACCAAGGTACACACTTTAAGAATCGTCAATTTGAGTCCCTTTTGAAAAAGTACTCAGAAACTCATAGGCTGGCTACCCCTTATCATCCTCAAACTAGTGGTCAAGTTGAAGTCTCGAATAGGCAAATTAAGCAAATTTTAGAAAAGACTGTCAACTCGAATAGGAAGGATTGGTCCGTCAAACTGATAGATGCCTTATGGGCCTATCGGACCGCTTTTAAGACTGTTTTGGGCATGTCCCGTTACAAAATTGTGTTTGGCAAAGCCTGTCACTTGCCCGTTGAACTAGAGCATAGGGCCTTATGGGCCATTAGAGACTTGAACTTTGACTTACCAATCGCCGGTAATCATAGGAAGTTGCAATTTTCAGAACTAGAGGAATTAAGAAATGAGGCCTATGAAAATGCTAAAATATATAAAGAAAGAACTAAACTTTTTCATGATAAATCCATTTTGAGAAATTCATTTTCTCCAGGTCAAAAAGTTCTTTTGTACAATTCTAGGCTTCATTTATTCCCCGGGAAATTGAGATCTATGTGGGAAGGTCCTTACATTGTTAGGACCGTTTTTCCTCACGGTGCTGTTGAAATTGAAAATCCTAAAAATGGTGATGTATTTAAAGTTAATGGACAAAGACTCAAACCATTTTTAGAGCTGCCATTTGATCCCGAGGATGAGGTCACCCACCTCATCGACCCGTGATTCATGTTAGTTTCTTTCAGTAGGTAAATTCTCTCCTTCATCCCTTGTCAGGTATTATCTCCTCATTCTCCTTTACTCATTTCTCTTGCATTTGCATACATTGAGGACAATGCATGATTTAGGTATGGGGGAGGGTTTTTAGTGTAAATATAAAAATCGAAAAAAATGAAAAAATCACAAAAAGAGTTCTAATCTTATTCTAGTTTTGTTAATTGATTGCTAGTTGCTTGATGCACCCTTACTTGCTATGATAATCTAGTGATCATTTAGCTTTTGATTGAGAAGTGATTTGCTAAGTTCTTGTCCACACACTTACATTAGCAAGGTGAAACTAGTAGACTTATTTGATTTATGCAAAAAATTAGAAGGTCAAGATTAGGTGTAAGATGATTTGGTTTTCATGCTTTGAGTACAAGTAGGTGCATTGAGGATACCTTTACTTGAGATTGATTATGTTCTACCACACCAAGTGAGTTTTGAGCCTATATGCACATCTTTTGTATTTATATTCTTTTGCTTGAGTGTCCACTTGTCATTTGCATTGCCAGCACTTGTTTGAGTTCTTTCTTGTAACACATGACATTGATTGATGATAAGATGATAAAGGCATTTAGGAATAACCCATATTTCCCAAAATATGCACACAATTCTTATGTGATCAATTAATTACCCCTTTAAGCTTAATCAAATTCTTTCGGTGACACACCACATTACTCGCCTAAGACCTTTTCTTGTACAGCCTTACGTATACTTGATCCCAATTTGTCAAAGGCTAGTAGGAACTTGAGGGAGTAATAAGGTGTGTGAGATGGGTATACTTTTGTTCATAACTTTTGAGGAAATATATGTTTTTTTGGTTACCTTGCTAGTCGATTTTCAAGTTAAATCTAAAGGAGGATTATGGTTGCTTATATTTATCTTAGCTCTCATAAAAGAAATATATAAAAAAATATATGAGCATACTTATGTTTTTGTAATCCTCCTTCATTCGACTAGTCAAGTCTTTTTGAAAATAGAAAAATAATTGTGTGGGGAGGAAGTTTGGTGTTGTGCATGTTTTCCATGGTGACTACTAGCTTTTGACACTTCACCTTGTTTTGGCCTTACTTGACATACCCTGTCCCTATCCCCATTACAACCCAAATAAAGACCTTTTGATTGTCATCATTGATGTATGTTGTGTTTAAGTTAGAATGATACCAAATGTCAAGCATGCTTTTGATTTTGTTGGAATTGAGTGATACACTTACCCTTGTTCTTGAGTGAATGATCTTTTATGAGTGAAATGTGAGGTATTGCTTGTTTCTTTTGCATATGAGATCTCAAGTTTTGATTCTAAGGTGTGCTCTTGTAGACTTAGCATGGGTCCCAATAATTTTTGCACTTGACATGAACTTGTAATCACTCGTGCATGCTTCTTTAAGTAGACTATGTGAATCCTTGCACTTTCCATACCAAGACTTTGAAAATTCATTTTGATTCTTAAGTTGATGTATCATGAGAGGACATGTATGTGTGGTGTTGCATTGCCATGTAATCTTTTATACAAACTAGATGGATTTTGTGCATACATTTACTATAGGCCCTCACGAGACCTCACTCGTCCACTAGGGCTGCCTAGGGGTTTAAAGGGCTTGTTGCATATGCTAAATGCAACCGTCACACCTACGAAAAGGAGTATAAGACTTTCTATCTAGATTTTCTTTATTTTTTTTTACTCGAGGACGAGCAAAAGATAGGTATGGGGGCATTTGATAAGTGCATATTTTTGCATATTTTTATTACCTATTTATTGCTTGAACTCGTATTTTAATAATTTATTTTGTCGCATTTCAGCAAATTCGTAAATAAATAAAGAAATGGCAAAATAAAGAAAAAAAGAGCAAAGAAGGGAAAAAGAGGAAGAAAAAGGACTTAAATGAAAAGAGGAAAAAGAATTAGGAGCTTGGTGGAAAAGGAATCTTGGAGGACATGTGGAAGGTGGAGATCATCACAGCACACTACATAAGTGTATAGCCAAGATCAACTCTTCAAAGCTTAAGGGGGAAGGAAACAAGTAGATGGCTAGGATTTCACCACCACACACCACAAATGTATTGTGGGGATTTACCTAACACCCTCCTTAACCCTAATTCCTATCCTATAAATAACCCTCACCCCCTTGTATTTATTAACTTAGATTTTAGGGTAGATTTAATTTCTTGTATTTTCTTTAGTTCCAAATCTTGTAAACACTATTTTTAATTTTAATGCAATTTTTTTTTACATAGCTTTCGTTATTTTCGTAAATCCATGTAGTGGACAAAGTAGCGAAATGCTAACCACTATGGGTTGAAAGTAACGATTTTTATTTTCTTAATTTTAGTTTTAATTCATAATTTTACCCCTTTAAATTTCGATTTTATTGTGGGCCATTTTAATTCCAAATTAAATCCTATTTTACTGTAATCTTAATTTCATAATTAATTTCCTCTTTCTCATATTTATTTTCAACAAAAAAAAAATAAAAAAAAAATAAAATTAGTTTTACAAAAAATTTCAGATCCAATTTCCTGCTTCTTTGTGATAATTCGAAGCTTTAACTTTTTTTTTACCCTGTTTTGTCTTAGCCTCCCCTCCGTAACACATCAAACCCAGTACTCTATTTCACTTCTTCATCATTTTTTTTTTGTTTTCAAAATCACCTCAAACACAGCCTTTCCCCAATCCCCCAACTTCTTTTCTCCCTTTCCTTTTCGCTGCAAACGCCTAAAACCATCAAAATTTCTCTACTCATCTGCTTCTCTTTTTGATTTCTTCTCTATTTTGATAAATTTTAGTGGCACTTCTAGTTAATTAATTGACAGGCTTCGTTTCATCTCCTTCTTTAGTTCGCGAATTAATGTTTCGTTTTTGCTGTGTAATACTGAGTCGCCGAGTAGCAGTTCTATTTTTCTTTTTCTTTTTTTCCCATTGAGTCGCTGTAACAGCGAAGTTGTGTTTTATTTGTTACACGAGTTTCCGTTTTTGATTTTTTGGCTGAGTTTTATTTGCTGTTTGTTCATTTGATTCAATATAGTGAGTTGTTTTAGTCCGAGTTGTTCTGTATTAAGCTGCTGAGTCGAATGTTTTACTTTTGAATTGTTAGTTCACATTGAGTTCCACCCGAGTTTGTTCCTTAGTTCGTTTATGTTAGGTTCGAGCTGATTTGTTTCGTTTAATTGTAAACTTGTTTCATTCATACTACTGAGTTCTAAGTTCTTTACCGGTTTTCTCTTATTGGTTGTAGTCTAAGTTGTGAGTTTCCGGGGTTTTGCTGAGTTACTATTTTCGACTAGGTTGTAAATTTTAGTTCTAATTTGTTGGTCTGCTGTTGAATTAGTTGCGTGTATAGTCGATTTGGTTTTTTTTTGTTTAGGTTCTGAGTTAACTCGGAGTTTTATGGTCGTTCTGTTTTTGATTTTCCTGTGGTTTCGTTGGTTGAATTGCTGCTTGATTCTTGTTTATTCGAATTATGAGATTGGCTATGGTGACTGGGTTCGTTTTTGGCTAGTTCATTTTACGAATACCTCATGCCCAATTTTTCTAAAAATTTTCTGTAAATAATTTTTATTAAAAAAAACAAAAAAAATGAGTTTTTAGAATAAAATTTGGTTTAATGCGAGTTTTGAAATTTATTTTATCTTTAACTTGAATTTAGAATAATTTAATTTTTGTTCTTTTCACTTTTAATTTTTCTTCTAAAAATAGTTTAGAATTATCTTTTAGTAATTAATTAGGGTAAAATCTAAAATTCTCAAAAATTCACTTGTCCTAGTTCGATTAAATTAAAAATTGAGGATCACGAAAATATTAGTCTTTGCGGAACGAATCTAAATTTACTAAAACGAGATTGTGCACTTGCAGTCATTTCTACCCTTATTTTAGCACAACAATAAACATTGGAATCCATATTCATTCCATAATCATTTATTAGAACCACTGTTACACTTATACTCCATTACATAATAAAAGTTTTAATTTCTACCAAAAATCTGGATTCTTACATTGAAGAACTCGAATTTATTTGCAAAATTTGAGTGATCCATGAATTTTCCCTTTGATCCATTCCAACCAATTCCTTTTTGAGATTTTTCTGCGAAATTTTAGCAAGTTAGATTGTCTTAAAAACATGAATTTTTGCCTTTAAAACATGGATTTTAAGGCTGATAAGATATTTCGAATTAAAAAAAATCCAATTTTAATGATCCTTCAGAGAATTCGTTAGTGTATATAAGCAAACTGTATCTCTTAACTGAATTGTACCATAGTAATAACTTAGATACAAGTTTGTTTATGAACTAGTTAAGCAAATATAAACCAAATTGTGCGAAACTGAACTATACAACAGTTCAAAATGTGAACGAGTTATCCTGTTGCACAAATTATGAAATGTAGCTAATACAGAAAGTAATCAGCACTAATTTATCTATTGAAGTTGTAAAACTTTGAAGCTTCTCAAAATTGACCAAGTGACTAGCCGTTTTGCTTCATTTCCTGCACACAAGCAATTGAGTTAGAATATCAATATTTTTGACCAATTATAAGGACAATGAACCAAAGAAAATATGATTATTTTTTGGGAAGGGGAAGGGCAGAGCTCAGGCTTGGCTCATCATTGCTCTCTAAACAAGCAAACTGTTAGTAATGTTCTCAAAAGATAATTGCAAGAATAAGTCAAGAAAAAGTACAAAAATGTAATCAATTTAAGACAGAGAGAACAAACAGTGCATATATGTGCAGTGGAGAGCCATGACCAGGCATGCTCAAATCCAAGGCACATTCCAATCAGCCAGTACTGTAAAATACCACTAAGGCACAGGAAAACTAAGGTCAAGTACAGAAATGTTCTTATCAAAGATAAGTAACTTGTAATGGTAATATAAGCTAAATACTTTCACTTAAGAAGTTTTAGCAAATATGTGGCTATCAGGTGAGTGATATGTTAAATAAATCATAGCTAAATCATGACAATAGTGACTGGATTTTTAGCATCATTTAGCCACCCTCTGTTCAAGAGGGTACCTGCAAAACAGATAACCAAACGAAAATAATTAGTACTGTAAGAACCCCAAATTTTGGATATAATTAAAACTTTTTATTATGTACTGAGGTAATGGTGAATAGTGATTACGACTACGATGTAACGATTGAGATAATGAATGAAAGGAATAGATTTGGATTCAAATGTTTATATGTCATGAAGAATACTATTGGTTGACAATTTAGATAAGAATTATCTATCTCCTAGGGAATTGAGATTTGATAATTCTAAAGGAGAAGATTATTCTTATGTCATCCAAATCGATATCTGTTATTGGTCCAGTGGGTCCGTAAAAAGGTTAAGGAACGATCGAAAGAGAATAAGGACAATTGTACAACCCTAAGAGAATAAGTAAAGAATAAAGAATGAATAGTGTTTTTGGTGGAAAAGAGAATATTACGAGACGTGTAAGAACCCTAATTTTTGTAATATTTTCTTTTATATAATATTATGTGACATTGTCAATTTGGAACCTTTCTAGTCATCCCTGTTGTTTAATGGAATTGATTGTCTGAGAAATTATGTTGTTACATTCACCATGTAAGATAAAGGGAAGGTTGTTGAAGGCAAGAGTCTTATTGTTAGTAAGATTTATAAAACTTGGGACTTGAGAGTTATTGGAGTATTAAAAGATTTATTAGGAATTATGACGAGGAGTTATGGATATTCGAGGAATTTACACAATTAAGTACTTAAGGAATTACAAGGGAAATCTCTACGCGACAAAATATTATTACGAGAAATTAATTAAGATACGATGCGAATTAAAGATTAAGTGACAAGCATTGGTGGAAGAATAATGATACAAGGAATGATATTGCATGCAAGTCCCATGCAACTAAGTAGTTAGGAAAGCAAACTAGTAATACAAAGTTAACAAGAGGAATAGTAACTAGTTGGTACATTGTCCAAGGAGACAAGGAGGTATGGTGGTCTAGACACTAGACATGCACATGTGATACATATACACACACCTAATACATATCACCCAACACTTTTCACTTTATTCAACCAACCCCAAAAAAAATCAAAACAAAAACTCTCTCCCCCCCCCTTGCCATTGTTGCTCTCGGCCAAAGCTAGAAAAGGGGAAGAAAATTTTTCTTTCTTCCACTTCTCTTCACTCTTAATTCAAGGCAAAAATCCTAGGTACTCTACATCATATAAGGAAGGTATACTATGAATTCCAACCCTTTTCATCCATTAGTTTTCAAGATATAAATTGTTGAAGTTTTGTTGAATAGTAACAATGTTGAGTTTTCATTTAGATCTTAAGTTGTAAGGATTGTAGGAGCTCATCCAAGGTGTTCTTGAGACTTGTAAGGCATACCCAAGGCTCCTAGATACTCAAGAAGGTATAAAAACCCTAACCCCTCTTGGCCATGTAGTATTTGTGATGTTTAATGTTAGATCCATGGTTATTAGTGTAAATCTTGGACATATAAGTTATGGATGATGTAGATCTTGAGTTTAAATGTTGTGGTTGTGATTTTTAAGCTTGTGGTTAGTGTATGTAACTCCATGTATGTTATAGAGTATGATCTTGGTGGTTTAGATGATGGTTGTGATGTTTATATAAGATTCTTGGTTGGTTAAGTGGTAAAAGCATACTGAGTATTTTTCCAGGAACTTTTACTGTCTTGTAGGAGGGTTTTGAACCCCTAAATCTTGTCCCCTAAAGTCCTAATATATATTGTTGGAAAGGTATTTGAATGTAGTTTCCAGAAATATAAGGTTCATGACTAGGTGATGTATAGAGTTTGAGTTATGGCCTGAGAAGTGAAATGTGTTTCTGGATTCCGGACTGCACTAAGTGGTCCCCTTGTGAACCTTGTTTGAACCCCTAAAAATTTATGTAGGATCATGGAAAAATTAGGGAAGCTAGTAAATGCAGTGGTGAAGGTTACCCAAACAGAATTGGATTAAAATATGTATTTTTCAATTTTATAAAAATGTTAGAGTAAAATTCGCGAAAGGTAAAAAGTAGTATGTGGAGTGTGATTAAAGGGGTAATGAATGTGATTCGGATATGGTAACCAAATTAAGTCGAATAAGTGGTGAGCGTAATCGAGTGATGACATGAACCTATAGTGGGGCTAGAGAGTCATAAGACGAAGTCATTAAGTTAATTTTGTACCCCATAAAACCTCGCAATTAAAAGAGATATTGTTAAGGTACTAACGAACGGCTATTGATTATGTATAGATCATTCCACTCCGCAAGCTCGACCACCCCAACCTCACCAAGGCAAGTTTACTTTTCAAAACTTACATATACAAGGACTTTCACTGTTGTGTTTGTAGTTTTCAATCGTATCAAATGTTTATGCTTATCGAAGTATTGATGAAATTGAGATGTATAAGCGCATATATGTTTGCACCCCTTGAACTTAGAATGAAATGTTTTCTTCGGACAACGACTCTAGCAATAGAGGTCGTAGCGGTCCATATATACTATTGACCGGGGAGCGGTATATTATTATATCGTAATTAAATTGCGAAAACCCGAAGGGTCATTCGGGAAGTATCGTATACTCAAGTAATTATTTTTATATCATCATAAATACTCAAAATACCTATCTTGGATTAAAAGCTTATTTAATTAAATAATTATTTTATTAATTATTAATATTAAATCTTAAAATATCATTTATTAATTATTGTTCATTATTTTAAAGACAAAGCTAATCCAAGATACCTTTAGAACTTTCAAACTCGAACCCTTTCGAACTCAAAACATTTTCGAAAACCCCCGGTCAGGTTTGCTTCTTGTACGATTTCAAGAATCATCGGTCGACTGACGTCGGACCTCAATTACTCAGTTTTCAATCAAAATCAAGTTTTTAAAAGAAAAAGAAAAAGGGACTCTGGCAGGTGTGGGAATCGTTGACGAACGATTCCCGGGATGTGTAAGCGGCCGTGAGCCAGGCGGTCCATTAATTATTATTCCGGCCCAGGTGTTGCCGAAGGATGATTACGGATGTAGTTTTCATCGAGGGTGATTACGGATGTAGTTTTCACCCGAGGATAGTTACGGATGTAGTTTCTATCCTTCTACCGGTAGAGAAGACCCGCGGATTATTGGACTTGGATGTGGCGACTGATCATCGTCAATCCCTGTCAGGTTTTTATGTTTTCTTCCAGTCGCATCCTCCACTTTGGAAAAATACTCAAACACTGCTTCTTGGGCCTAAGTGCCAAGTTGCCGATAGTGTGGTTTTTGATAAGAAAAATATTGACATCGTGCAGTATCTAGAACTGCAAGATTTTCTATAAAGATTGGCACGTGTTAGTGCACTCTTGCAATTGTTTCAAAGAATGAAATGTTTTTTGTATGAGAAACCTTCTAAGCTAATGGAAGGAAAGAGGTTTGCAATGATGTATTCCCTGTACAGTATGTTAATCGTAGAGTGTTTTGCCGAAAATGACATACTCATATGTATATATTTTCAAACTTGAGATATATTGAAATGGGAACCTTATAAAGGGTTCATATGTTATTCTTAAAGCTCCTTAGTGCGTATAGATGTTTTATTCAAACTCGGACATATACATTATCCAATTATGTTTTGAAATCTGAGATATATACCCATATAGTTGGGAATGTTTTCGAAATAAACCACATTATTATTTTTCAAAATGGTGAACTTGCTGAGCATTATGTAGCTCATTCTTGCTTTATAAAAACTTTTCAGAAAGAGAAGAATTTGGCCGATTAACTCCGCACCAGCAGAAGAGGAGTAGAAGAATTACCCCGGAGATGATTTAGTTCCTGATAAATACTACAGAGTAAGTCTGATAGGTTTTCAACTGTAATAGTAAGACTTGTCTGCAAGTATAGTTGTATAAGTGGAAGTGCGTAAGACTCTCGGTTGTACAGATGAATTTTTATATTTAGTGTTACTTTTGATTATCGTTTCTGAGGCTCTAACTTGTTTGTGCGTAAGATTGAGGTCTGGATGGATGTATTGTTGAGTTGTAAAGTTAATACAGGTATGATATGGTTGTATGGTGATGTGACGACCTGAATCTTTGACCTCGGATTTGGGGGCGTCACAAGACGAGACTATATAGAAGTATTCGGAACGGATTTCCGAGTTCGTAATAGTGATCCAGGGGGAAAATAAGTGTATGTACAAGCTGTCGGATTCTGAAAACCCGCACTTTTATTTTCTCCGAGAGTTTCCTGGACACTGATAGACTTAAGAATTTAACGAAGGGATTTAAGGAATATAAATTCGAAAGTTAGTAAGAAAGATGGAGAATGATAGTATTAATATTAAGAAGATTCCCGGTAAACCCTAATTAGAAATCCGTGAAATATTCCTACGAACGATCAATCGAAATGAGCAATAACCGGACAAAAGAAACAAGCATAGGAATCAAGAGTCATGCATAAGCCACTAGAAAATATCTAGCAACCAAGTGGGCTCAAGTAACTAGCTTGGTTATGGAATGAACAAGTACTTAGCTAAATCCAACTCCAAGTTAGCTAGCAACCATTTAAAACACAACACATGTCTTGCCCAATTGCATCATCTAGTGCATCACACTCCACTAACACAACCAAGATGAGATATTATCTAGCAAAGGATCACTTTATGCATTATTATCAAAAAACAAATCAAGAAAACACAAACTCCTTCCATTTTCTTAAACCTACCCAGCAAGAACCACTATGAAAGAAAAATTCATATCTCCATTTCTATCCATGATAAAATCACCAAATTTTAACCATAGCTTCTCCACTCCATGAGTAATATTCGCTCAAAATTTCATGGCCAACAAAGTAGTATAGCCTAGTCAAATCCATGCTCAAAGTTGGGGAAACAAATCTGCCCAGTTTCTGTCCAGTGGAAAAAGAGGCCTCAAAACCCTAGCTAGGAAGCTTCAAATCTGATGATCTAGGACTCAAAACAAAGATTATGAAGACCCCAAGATGTGGTAAAAATTTGAGAGCTAAATTCTTATTTTTCAATTTTCTATGATTTTTACAAGTTTAGGATGAATAGTAACTTCCAAGAACTAATCTTTGATTTCTTGTTTTCTTTGGTTGATCCAAGCTTTGTTAAGGCTATACAAGGACTAGATCAAGCTTAGTAAGGCTAGTACATACTCCAAGGAAGGTAATCATCTCAAGAAACCCTAGCTCTTAGTTTAATTTTTGATGATTATTGGATGATTTTGAGATTAGTTATGATATGGTGTATTATAAGCATGATTATGTAATTAGCTTTATTGATCTAAGAGATATAATGAATATGATGGTGAAGTATGATATTTCTGGACTTGTTGAGATGAGAATCATGTGTATAAGATGTATGTATGCCCGGTGTGGCTTGGTGATTGTTGTAACAATTTGGAAATGTCCGATTTATAGCTGTAGTAATGCCCGATTTTCGTTAACCTCCATAAAACCGTGCATAACAGTTATGATGAGTTTCTGGCCTTGATGAATAAATGACATGCCCTTTTAGATCTCGATCCATAGATCATTTTGGCGTAAGAATCGAAACATTCCGACTTACGGTTTAGGAGTTATGGTCAAATTACTAAAATTGGTTCGAAACCATAAGTAAAAGTTCATAACTTCAATTGAACCCTCGTAAAGCATGTTAATCAGTGGCGAATCTTGGTAAATAAATACTAGAGGTCATAAGGAAGGTATGAGAGAAAACCACATGTCAAACGGATCGTTTTCCGATTTTAGAAAAATGTTTGAATCAAGGTTAAATGCGAACGAACCCCTTAAAAGTATAACTTTGGTTATAACTTAGAAAACGAACGATAAAACTCGAGGTATAATCTCGGTTCGTAATCGATCGACTTTAGAACTTATACGACTTAAGTATATACCGAGTGTGGGTATGATGACATGTCGTAATAACGAACAAATGTCGGATCGTATCGGTAATAAAAAGAGTTACACTAAAAGGTGTATAGCGAGATAATTCGAAAACGTGTTTCGATTTAAGTGAAGTTATACTTAGACTTTTAAAACGTGTTAAGTGGTTAATCTCGAATGTTCTGATTTTTTTAAAGATCATCTAGCAGACCCAGGACACGCTATCTCTACCCACACCCGATTACCAGGCAAGTGTTCAAAACTTTGAACCTGTTGTTGTGATAATATATATATATATATATATATATATATATATATATATATATATATATATATGATTGCCATTTTACATATGCCATAGCATGCATGCCTATTGTCAAATTATATTATGATACATGTTCTCTGAATTGATATTGGCTTATAGACTAGATACGAATTATCAGTTATAAGCCGAATTGTTTTGATAAGACCCTTAGCGAAGGGCATATGATATTCATTCTTAAATATAGACCGGGAGTCGGTATTTTGAGATATAGATAGTCGTGGAAACCCGGAGGGATTCCAATGGCAGATTATTATTTATTTTATGGAATGTTATTATTAAACGTTATTTATATTTCTATAAAGTATCAATTACTTGGAAATATTTCGAGGAATGTTATTCGAGTATTATCTCAGTCGAGAGATATCAAATGAATGTTAGTTTCGAATATCCATTTAAAGTTGATTATTTAAGGAATATTATTTTGATATTCATTAGAATGTTATTTATTAAATGAATATTACTTTCGAATATTCATTTAAGGTTTTATATACTTGATGAATATTATTTTTAAATATTCATTGGAAGTTCTATTTACTTAAGGAATATTATTTCGATTATTCCTTTAAAGTTTTGATTACTAAATGAATATTATTTGGATATTCATTTCGAAGATTATTTATTAAATGAATATTATTTTCAAATATTCATTTAAGGGTTGACCTATTTATTGAATATTATTTTAAATATTTATTGGAGTTTAATTATTTAATGAATATTATTTCGAATATTCATTTAAGGAGGGATTTATTTAGTAAATAATTCCATATATTCATTCGAGGATTACTTACGAGCAATATTATAATTTAATAATATTCCGTAATTATTATTGAGTTAATAAATATTAATGTAATATTTATTTAATTCTTTTAAATTCTTTTTAAAATGATTTATATTATCTGGAGATTACCTTTCACCTCCAGATATTATGTAAAATATTTCGGAGTCTTTTTACGACTATTTTATCAAGGAAAGGTTCCCAACTCTTTATTTTTCATTTAAATCTATCTTAAAAGGATTTAAATGCTCGCTCAAACTTCCATATTATAGGGGAACCTACTTGAGCAATGTTATTTATCTTGTTGACTTCCTGGTCATAAATCTTGTAAAACGATTCGTTTCACTCGCAACTTGGTTGCTGTTTATCAATTGCATCTGTGAGTAACCTTCTCATCATTCGAGGAGTAAAATTATTGGAACAAGATGGTATCCTCTAACAAGCAAAAGCTTGGGAAATGTTGGTGAATTTTCCTTTCCAACTAGATACGACTACTTTGTGGAGTCTTATCAACAAGTATTTCACTTGGGGAAGGGAGGACAAACTCTACGTTTCAATGCTGTGGATTTATTCGAACTAGGAGTCATGTGTAAGAGGCCGAGTCGCGCGGTCCATCACAAGGCCTAACCATTGGCCAGGGAGTTACTATTAAAGGCCATTGACCAGTAGAGCCGTCAATTCTTCCTTCTACCGGTAGTAAACTATATTGGGTTGTACCATCCCCGACTGATCATCAGGGAGTGGGACAGCTGGCGCGTGATAACTCCAGTATTGGTTCACCTCCCAAATTGGGAATTCCCTGCAATATGTATCGAAGAGACTTCTTTCAGGTTGACGGTGTCTTCCGCAACACGTATCGAAGAGACTTCTTTCAGGTTGTAGGACTTCGAAAAATGTTAATAACTGGAATTGCAATATTTTCCTTGCAAGTTCCTCTTTATATGATAAATGATAATATCTTGCTTATTTTCGACATAGTAGATATTCCCACATATATTTACATTTTGAGTTACCTTGTAACTTCATCGTTCATATTATACTGGCATCATTTCCGTAAATGCATGGCATATGGTTTGAAAGATACCTTTGAACTGTTATATATTATCATTTAGTTAAATATTATTGTTGGTGGGCTATTGCTCACCCTTGCTTTATTATTATATCGCAAGGCGCACTCGACGCTGGCAAGGACGATGAGACTACCAGAGTCGAAGAGAAAGCTTTTGGTAGGATAGATTCATTCTTTCAGTACTAAATATATGGACTAGTATGACTTCTGTAAATGGATGGCAAAGAGTATGTATTCCTATTGTAACTCTTTTGGGTTGTAAGAACTCATAATGTGTTTAATAAAATTTGGTCGTTACTCTGATTTCATCTCTGGGACTATAACAGGTGTGCTTTATATTGTTGTGTTGGGTCATAAAGATGTAATTTAATTTATGTTTAGGTAAGTTCAAGTATTGTGGACAGAATTGGAGACCGTAACGACCGGATCCCGGAACCCGGATCTGGGGGTGTTACAGGTACCCAAAGGAAAACAACAACAAACTAGAGCAATCATCACTTAACTAAGGCACAAAACCAGATAGTGCACTCATATAACAAAAACAAGCTTGATAATAAGCACATTAAACTAATCAACTTGATTAAAGGAATCTGAGTTGATAACAGCATCCATCATATCAGTACTAATATCATTAGCAACATTTCCAGAGCCATCACCATTCCCAACCAGTTCAGGTTTCACAGTAACATCAACTACCTCTGTATCAAGATCCTCAATGACAACAGATTGAGTAACCGGTTTGGGAAGGGAGTGTTAGCATCAATTTGAATTTGAACATGTTGAGATAAATTACTCTTAAGGACACCCAACCTTCCCATAGCAGATATCAATACAGTCATCACTATATCCATCATTTAAAGTAACTGAGTATATCTCTCATATAAAGCAACTGGTCTTTCAAATCCTTATACTCATTTTCCAACTCTTCACTTTTAGAGGATAGTTTCACAAGTACAGAGAAATAAGCAGATAACTGAGCATGAGAGATGTTAGAAACAGAGATAGTAGAGGAAACCATAGAGGGTCCAGCAACAGACTCAGTAGAAACAGGTAATACATTTGCAATAGAGACAACAGGCATTACAGTAGGCATAACAGGATCAAGATCCACATGAGCAGGTATAGCAGAAATAGCAGGCATAGCAACAGTCACATCGGGCATGGCAAGAGACACATGAGGTAAAGTAGCAAATTTAGTTCAGGTAAGGGCAAGGTAGTTCTATGAAGAGCAGTAAGGAGGAAAGTTTATGTCAAACGAGAAGTGCTCAAACACTTGAGTGAGTAATAGACCATAAAACATGTACCCTAATCTAGCAGCAGAGATCATTTTGGTGATTATCATATAGGGTAAGTTAAAATCAATTTTCTTGCAAGCCAACTTATACATGATTTTCATTTCCACAAAACTAATAAGTTTGCCAGCAGTTTGAGAAGGAAAGATATTCACCCTAATGATTTCAGCTAGGGTTTGGTAGAAAGGAGTGAAATGCTCATATTCAATACCCCTATCAGTGTTAAAGACATTAGAAGGGACTTCAACTCCACAGAAAACAGAGATGAACAACCTTAGTTCATCAGGGTTAAAAGTGTAAGTCTTAGTCACATCAACTGGACTCAAAGACAAAACCTTAGGATCTAGCTTAAGTATCTTCCCCAACAACACATGGTCAAGAAGAATAGGCTTCCTATTAATCACAGAAGTCAGGTAGGACACTGTTAACACAATATCACGTAAGTATACGTGGTTAGAAGTAATATAATTCAAGTTCGTTCCACAGAGATCTGGTTAAGTTCTTTTCAGTTAATGCACCTATTCAACAATGTATGGTTATAACTCACTGCTAAGACAAATAACAAATTGAGGTTTTAATTATCTAAATTAAACTAAGATGCAAATTATCAAACTAATAATGAATTAACTACTGAGAATTAAAACTAAATTACTTATTTGAGAATAAACATGGGACTCTAACTTCATTATTTACTTCACTTAGAGTTGATGCCTTTAATCAATACATGTGATGGTTTTGATATCTGATCAGACAACATGAAACAAGTATAGGTTACCTCTCGCTATACGAACACCAAACTAATCATACATCCACAAAAGAGATAGAAGATTAATAGACACCAATTATGTTTAGACCCTATATCTCTATAAGATTTGAAAACATAATGGTTTAAGCACAAGTCATCCATTAAGATCACATAGGGCAGCATAATATATCTATTTACGCTACAAATCATGATGTTAAAACATCAACATATCCATTCTCGTTTCACAAATCACTGCTAGCATGACAAGTTCTAAATCTTAAGATCCATTCTCGTTTCACAAAAGATTAACAAATTAGATGTTCGCGACGCATCTAAATACATGAATCACAACCATACGAGGATATCAAGAATTCACCACACATAAATCTTTAAAGCAATCAAACTACTAAGCTACATAGATAAATCCATTAGAATCCCATGACAACGATTAGTTCATAATTGAACCATTCGTCACCATGGGATTTGATGAAAACATGGTATTAAACAAGATATGAATGAAAGAAGCAATAATATTAATAAGGCAAAGAGTTGAGAAAACAAATCTAGAATCCAGAATACGCCAAAAAAAGAAATACAAAAGATGAAGTAGATCGAGATCCGTTGCTTGTCACGCGTGTTGAATCTGTCTCTCCTTTTCTCCCTTGCAAAACTATGTTATTCTATGATATATCCTAATTTACAATGATACAATGTGTTTAAATAGGTCCTAGAAGTCTTGTCCAATAAGAAAAATATTACAAATACAACTTAATTTCGAAAAAGGGCAAAATTGGAATTTTCTGGAATTTTTTGGCCGAATTCTGCGTTGTCAGCACGCACACAGCCTGTTCCCCTGCGCTCACAGCGCAGATCCTGCGCTCTCAACGCACAAACATGCTGTTGGTTTGCTGAATTCTGCACAACTTCTTCATTTTTTCTCCAAATCATCCCATTTCTTTTTCAATTACTTCCGTCTTCAATTCTCCAGACTTCAAGTCATCATGGTGGCTCAAAACAAGTCCCTATTCCTCATTTCCATGCTATAATTCAACTCCCAAAATCGACGAAACATCAACCCTAATCGATAATTCAAAACCTGCACAACTAGCGAAAACACATCAAAAATACAACAACTTGAGACCAAGTCCATCAATTTAAGCCGATATGGAACGCTCTAAGTAGATATGAAATCCACTTATCACACCCCCAAACTTAAACTGATGCTTGTCCTCAAGCACAAACAACTAAATACCAACTAACTAGTACCACTTCCGCAGGTGATCACGGTTGAATTTGGCATACGCAACAAGCCCTTTAAACCCCTAGGCAGCCCAAGTGGACGAGTAAGGTCTCGTGAGGGCCTATAGTGAATGTACCCATAAAATCCATCTAACTAAACAATGCAAAAATAATGCAATGCATGAATGCAACTAATATGAAAATGCACTGATCCCTTTCAAGCTAACCAAAACCAACGAGCAAGCAAATATCTCAAAGAATGCAACTAAATCCAAATAGAGCTCGACTAAGTCCCTCTATACTAACAATAAATGAACAGAAACGTGCGTGTGTGCAATGCTCATCAGAGATACTTCTAAAACTAGACCAAAATCATACATGTTCTTCGCCAAGACAATCACAGGTTTATAAACAGAATAGACGGTAGACACTTCATAACCTACGAACACCTCCATCCTCATCCAAGGTAGACAAAAATCCATGCTTAATTACTAACAACTACGACACATAATAATATATACAAGCATGCTTATTTAACCATGAAATGAATGAGACCCCAAAAGGCTTATACAATACTACCCATGTAGCGAGCGTTGGGTTAGTGGATCCCAGACTATAAAAGTCTTAGGTCACTAGGCACAAAGTCCCTGTGTCGCCCCCAGATCCGGGGTTGGAGATCTAGGCGCTCACGGTCCATTTTCCATTAATAACATACCTGTTCTTGCACATAATATATATAACAACCATCGACCCCGCAATAAAACTCACACCGCACACACACACACAGAGGTTAGAGTCTCAGAAACGTCATACACTTGATTGAGCAAAAGTAAAAGTTTCAGAGTTATTACAGACCGAATTAAATAGCATTTATGCTACCAACAACACTTCGATATGAAACGGTGTTAGCGGCTTGAATGTTTGTTACGGTACACTGCCTTGCACAGGTCATACTTATAAATAAAACGTACTAACAAAAGTTGTCAACCAATCTGGCTAATGGGGCCTACCGGTGGAATCTCAATTGCTGCCTCGGGCCTAGTCACCTGCTTTCGGGCAGTTTGTCTGGGTCTTGCCATTTCTCTTAACAGTTGTGTTTGTAAATTTGAAAACAAGCAAGAGTGAGCAACTATAGCTCAGCAAGAAATATATGTATAAGGTAAGCAATATAACATTACATGTGTTTAGCAGTTATTAAACTCGTTTATATCAATCGGTTATAAAGTCATTCGTCATCGTTGATAAATTTCAAAGTTCCACCAATACGTGCCCTTGTTTTCAAAGTAAACTCGCAGTTCTAGATACTGCATGAAGTCAACATCTTTCTCATCAAAATAGAACACTATCGGCAACTTGGCACTTAGGCCTAAGAAGCAGTGTCAGAGCATTTTTCCAAAGTGGAGGAATGGGACTTAAAGAAAACATAAAACATGACAGGGATTGACGATGATCAGTCACCACATCCAAGTCCAATAATCCGCGGGTCTTCTCTACCGGTAGAAGGATAGAAACTACATCCGTAACTATCCCCGGGTGAAAACTACATCCGTAATCACCCTCGATGAAAACTACATCCGTAATCATCCTTCGGAAACACCTGGGCCGGAATAATAATTGATGGACCGCCTGGCTCACGGCCGCTTACACATCCCGGGAATCGTTCGTCAACGATTCCCACACCTGCCAGAGTCCCTTTTTCTTTTTCTTTTAAAACTTGATTTTGAATGAAAACTGAGTAGTTGAGGTCCGATATCAGTCGACCGATAATTCTTGAAATCGTCCAAGAAGCAAAACCTGACCGGGGGTTTTCTAAAATGTTTTGAGTTCGAAAGAGTTCAAGTTTGAAAACGCTATTAGCTTTGCCTTTAAAATAATGAACCATAATTAATAAATGATATTTTAAGATTTAATATTAATAATTAATAAAATAATTATTTAATTAAATAAGCTTTTAATCCAAGATAGGTATTTTTGAGTATTCATGATAATATAAAAAAAATAAATACTTAAGTATACGATACTTCCCGAATGACCCCTCGGGTTTTCACAATTTAATCACGATATAATAATATACCGCTCCCCGGTCAATGGTATATTTGGACCGCTACGACCTCTATTGCTAGAGTCGTTGTCCGAAGGAAACATTTCATTCTAAGTTCAAGGGGGTACAAACATATATGTGCATATATCTCAAATTTCATCATAACCTCAATAAGCATAAGCATATAATACGATTGAAAACTACAAACACAACAGTGAAAGTCCTTATATATGTAAGTTTTGAAAAGTAAACTTGCCTTGGTGAGGTTGGGGTGGTCGAGCTTGCGGAGTGGAATGATGATCTATACATAACCAATAGTCGTTCGTTAGTACCTTAACAAAACCCTTTTAATTACAAGGTTTTAGGGGACACAAAATCAACTAATGACTTCGTCTTATGACTCTCTAGCCCCACTATAGGTTCATGTCATCACTCGATTATGCTCGTCACTTATTCGACTTAATTTGGTTACCATATTCGAAGCGTATTAATTCCCCCTTAAAATCATACTCCACTTACGACTTTTTCACTTGCGCGAATTTTACTCTAACATTTTTATAAAATTGAAAAATACATATTTTAATCCAATTCTTTTTGGGTAGCCTTCACCACTGCAAGTACTAGCTCTCCTAATTTTTCCATGATCCTACATAAATTTTTAGGGGTTTAAAGAGGGCTCACAAGTGGACCATTTAGTGCAGTTCGGATTCCAGAACCACTCTTCACTTCTCAGGCCATAACTCAAAATCTACACATCACCTAGTCATGAACCTTATATTTCTGGAAACTACATTCAAATACCTTTCTAACCATATGCATTAGGACCTCAGGAGACAAGATTTAGGGGTTCAAAACCCTCCTACAATACAGTACATGTTCCCAGAAAATTTACACAGCTTGCTTTCTTACTTAACCATTCAAGAATCCTATGTATACATCACAACCATCATCTAAACCACCAAGATCATACTCTATAGCACACATGGAGTTATATACACTAACTACAAGCTTAAAAATCACATCAACAATAATTAAACTCAAGATCTTCATCATCCATAACTTTTATAACCAAGAATCATACTAAAGTTCATGGATCTAACATTATACACCATAAATAATTCATGGTTAAGAGGGGTGAGGATTGTATACCTTCTTGAGTGCCTAGGAACCTTGGATGAGCTTTATAGTCTCTAAGAACACTTAGATGAGCTCCTACAACCCTTAATCCTTCAAGATCTAAAAGATAAACATACATGGTTACTATTCACTCAATCTTCAACAATTAATATCTCAAGATTGGATGGTTAGAATGGTTTGAAATTCATAGCATACCTTCCTTATAGAGTGTAGAGGACCTAGGAATTTTTCCTTGAATTGTAAGTGATGGGAAGTTGAAGAAAAAATTTTCTTCTTCTTCCTTTTATGCTTGGGCCGAGAGCTCTATGAACAAGGGGAGAGAGAGAGTTGTTTTGCTTGGGTGATTTGAATAAAGTGATGTATAATTGTGATATGTATTTGTTATATGTATTATTGTCACATGTTTGCAAGCCTAGTACTAGCTTCCTAGGTGCCAACCATGCCTCCTTGAACTGCGAATGGCTCATTAAATCAGTTATAGTTTGTTTGATGGTATCTGCTACTCGGATAACCGTAGTAATTCTAGAGCTAATACGTGCAACAAACCCCGACTTCTGGAAGGGATGCATTTATTAGATAAAAGGTCGACGCGGGCTCTGCTCATCGCTTCGATGATTCATGATAACTCGACGGATCGATGGTAGGATAGTGGCCTACTACGGTGGTGACGGGTGACGGAGAATTAGGGTTCGATTCCGGCTTGGACAGTGCACCATTACCTAGTTACTATTCCTCTAGTTGCTTTTGCATTCCTAGTTTGCTTTTCTAACAATCTAGTTACATGAAGCTTGCATGTAATATCTTTCCTTGTATTATTATTCCTCCACCAATGCTTATCACTTAATCTTTAATTCATATCGTATATTAATTAACTCCTCGTAATAATATTTTGTCGCGTAGAGATTTCCCTTGTAATTCCTTAAGTACTTAATTGTGTAAATTCCTCGAATATCCATAACTCCTTGTCATAATCCCTTAAATATCTTTTAATACTCTAATAACTCTCAAATCCCAAGTTTTATAAATCTTGCTAGCAATAAGACTCTTGCCTTCAGCAATCTTCCCTTTTTCTTACATAGTGAATGTAACAACGTAATTTCTCAGATAATCAATTCCATCAAACAACATGGATGACTCAAAAGGTTCCAAATTCACAATGTCATATGATATTATAAAAAGAATATTACAAAAATTAGGGTTCTTACAGTCCCCGCTAACTTGATTGCTCGAGTATTAAAGAGCTCACCCTGGTTAATTTTGCATTTAACTATTCACATGACTCTTCTTTTTTTTTCATTTTTTTTCTTTTTGTTTTTTTTTTCATATGCAATCTGGAATGAGCATTCTCATTTCCAACCCTAGACAACTCATATAAATATGAGCCGGCTACTAGCCATTTGACGCCTAGCCATTATTGACAATTAAG